>OZ034804.1:9825417-11025417 GCA_964028335.1 Altica lythri | reverse complement strand
GCTCATGCGACAACATTCACATTCGTCAAAAAAGGTCACTTTACGCACTAGTTGCATAAATAACTATTTTGGAACGAAGTTCCCTTCCGGGCGTTTCGACTACTTACAACTGAGGCTAGGAGATAGCCAAAAAAAATTCAGACCAAAATTTGTCACGACACGACACGACACACGCATGTTGTCTCTCTCTATCTCTCTCTCTCTCTCATAGATAGATATACCTATCTTTATTTAAATAGGAAAACCTAATATACATAAATAAATACTAATAAAAGTACAATTAAAAAGACACTAATTTAAATTAAAAGAAAATACTGTAGAAAAAAAATAAGTACCTATAATAGTATTATATTATATTTCATCCTGTTTTTATAAATTAATAAATTCATAAACCTTTTAAAAATAGTTCTTAACTTGACTAGTTAGGTACCTACGTCAAATTACCTTAACTGTCAGTTACTGTCAAATATTTTAAATTAAATTAAAAAGTAATTCTAGGTAGATGTATATCATCTAAACCTCTGGTATTGTATGAATGGACACTTTTGTTAAAAGAAACGAACTGATGAAAATATTCAAGTGATAATGGATTTACTTTTTTCTATTTTGCTTTGATAGTGTAGTGTCGTGACTTTGTTAAGTTTATACAGGTTTTTTTGAGATAATAAATAATAAAATAATACAAAATAATAACAATAATGAATCCTGACAGTGTTTCTGTTCTGCAAAAGTTCCGGACATTGCTGATGGATTTAGGTAAGAAGAGATTTAATACAGACAATAATAAATGCTTATGTATGTATAAACACTCTGTTGTGTTTACAAATTACAATTCCTTCAATAATTAATCGAAAGCAACTTCGTTCCATCCGGGTGTCCCTTGACACCTCTCACTTTTTTTTACAAAAAGTATAAAAACCAATAATTTGTTTATGAAATTTTAAAAACCTCATTTTTGATATTTTTTTGTTCTTATAACTAAAATTTTAGAAAAATTGAGATGGTGGTTGTTAAGTATTAGTCTATCTCTTTTAAACACAATTTTCTAACCGACTAGAGGACGATTTTTACGTATTCTACGTCCTTCAGAAAAAATGGAACTCCTATGGTTAAATTGTAATTTTACAATAACTTTAGAGGCAACAGCACCATAGATTCTAGCTTACACGCAAAAAGATCTACTCTTTTAATGAATACGAATGTTTTTTAAATAAATTGATACACATTATTAACATTTCAAAAAAAAAAAAGAGTGTGCGTGTAACCTTTACGCGCGATTGAAGTAAAACTTGTTGACGTACGTATCGGAAAATAAATATTTAATTACAATTCAATCATATTTATTGCCTATATACTTTACAAAAAAAATGAGATGTTATATTTATATTATTCATTAGAAATAGGAATTTGAAAGTTATCATTATTTTTTTTATATATGAAATAATAGGTTTATGATAACTAAAATGTGAAACATAGATTTTAGTCTATAAATACCATTAATGTATTTGAAACCGTTTGAAAATTTCATAAATAAATTTCGGAAATTTAAACTCCTCCCATAGCTGAAATTATACAGTTACTTCCATCAGAATCTTCCGTTAGAATCTACCCCTAGTCGTGCCTAAAGAAGTTTTGCTTCAATAATAGGTAAACAATATTAAAAATATACACACATTACGTTTAGAATGTGTGATTTTGTAGCTGTATCTACCTTATTGTAATACATCACAACACAAGAGCCTTCGATAGTTAGATAACCATTTCATTTTGTAGCATTTTATAGCATATTCCATAAAATTTAAAATCCTGAGTTAAGTTTGTTTCCTTCACGTCTACGAAGGATCTGTTATTGGTGGTAAAAGATTAGCCATCTTGACTAGTGGTTTTATGGCCTTTATGGCTACCTAACCAAACCTAAAATAAGTATAAGAAAGTGTTAAAATATTTTGAATATTATTATTTTATGAACAAAATGTGGCTGTCTCGTCATTTTTTCATTTTTGTCATTTTTCTTCAAATCTTTCTGGCGCTTATAATATCCCCTTTGACGTTCACAATTTCTTTTTCTTTTTAGCTCTAAGTCTATAAAACGAAAATAGCTAGGTATAAATAATAGGTATAAATAATTAGGTATAAATGGTGTAATTACACACCAAAAATAAAATTTATGCATATAGAGTACCTACCTATTCACTCATTTTCAATCAATATTTTTTCATCACTTTCTTCATTAATAAATCCACATTGTTTATTCATATTTAATACAAACACTTTATACACAAAAAACTATTTATATAGAGCAATTTATTTCGATTGACAAGATGATCAGCTGTCAATTCATACAATTACAGATTTAATTTTATTTAATATAGGAGGCAAAATCGCATGAGCGTCGCCAGGATTATTTTCAGGGGGTGCATCTGCATCTACACACTATTATGATCTAATATATATATATATATATATATATATATATATATATATAGAATGTAGAATGATTTGGACAGCAACCGCGACGCCTTTAGTTTTTATTCAAACAATAATTTAATAAAAAAATTAAAAAAATATATAATTTTCTGGTAAATTCAGGTATTTTCTTTCATAGCAGGTGGGTGCAAGCGCACCCTGCTGCCGGCGCCCATGCAAAATCGTGTCAGTATTAGGTTTTGTTTCCGGTTTCTGTTATTAGAATGACGTCACGTCCGTTAGAATAACTTTTTTACTCCTAGTGTCGCTAAAGAAGTTTTACTTCAAAAAACTTTTTTCTTTTTTTGTTATTGAATTAGTAATTTTTTGAGGTTTTTAGTGATTAAAAACAGAAGGCATACTTTGGAGTTGAATTTTGTGCTAATTATCTTATTTTTATCCGCTGAATACGTTAATAATGTCATTTTTCCCCTTCTTTTTTTGTCACAAAAAGGCTTATTTTTCTATAAATGAAGTGGCTGTCTTCGCCCGGTCAGAAATCGTTTTGTTTCACCCTTGGTTTAACAATTAAGTCTTCTTGCGTCGTACGCGAACTTACATTGCCTTACTGTATGATGATTTATGTATAAGGTTATTTATTTGAAACTACGCAATGTCTTCTGGCAACCAAATAGTTGTATACCAACTTGTATAACAGTCTTTTTATCTTGTATTGGAATTGTTGCTAGAGGACCCTTTCGAGAGAAATATCGCTACCATTTTATGGAAGACAATATTATTCAAATAGACGACTGGTGTTTATTTTCTGTCTTATATGAGTATATCCACGACTTATCCCCACCCACGTTGTTGTACAAGTTTTTTTGAATTTCCTGATTTAAAGTTTTTGCGATACTAATTCACTCTAGGTGCTTTATACTCTTAGGTCTTTTTTTGTGACGGGAAACTATTTTTTACACACGAATCTTGCAAAATTGTTAGGCCTAAAGTTGTAACGATATATCTGATTATTTTGTATAATTAATAATTTCACCAGACTATTGTTACCGTGCCTATATTTAACAGTTACAGCTCAAAAATGTGTTGTGAGCTGTGTTACTGTAAAATTTTTGACTTTTTGTCGTTCTTGAGGTGTTTGTACTTTAAATAATCCAGTTAATACAAGGTACTTCCACACGAGTTACTGAAATATAACTAGGTTGGATAAGTTCCAGCCATTTTTTGGAGAAAAAGGAAAAGACTTTTTTATAATTCACGTTCACAAAGTTTCTATTTCGACACTAAAAACAGTATCGAAATAGATTCATTGTAACACTGTTTTTGGTAACTTTTTGTTTTACACAACTGGTTGCACTGCACTGATTTTCAACGAAAGAGTTCAGGTAGTAAATCAAGAAGTATGTTGTAGTAAATTATTAACTACATTATCAGCGTTATTGCTAAATTCGGAATATTTTATACAAATTTGACAAACATTCTAATTTAAAATCATTAAAACTGACAAGTGTCAAAACTGTCAAGATTGCCAACATAAATAAATATTTCGAAAAACTCTCATTTTACCTACTTTTTTTTATACTTTTAAAAGTTCATTATAAAAAATAGTATGTAACACTCGAATTACAATGACGGTTTGTAATACTCGTTCTTTGCGAAACTCACCGCTTCGCGGTTCGTTTCACAAACTGAACTCGTACTACGAAATCTCTGTCATTGTAACACTTGTATTACAATATACTATTAAGATACATCGTTTTGATTTTTGGAAATTGGAAGAAAAACTCATTCCATAATTACCATTTGTATATTTTTTTGTAATTGTTATAAAAATATTTACATACATTTATTAACATTGACAAATTTTCCAGTAATTCTATAGAATAAGTATATTGTGTGGCAAGGGGTGAAACAAGGGTAAGAGTTGACTGCTCGAGCGAAGTGAGGGCTGTCTTCGCCCGGTCAGAAATCCTCTTGTTTCACCCCTTGCCACACACTATATTTTTCATATCACATGCATTGAAACAGCGAGTATTGATCTCTCTAGCCAGTTGAAGTAAGACTATTTCAGACAAATAGCGTAGTAATATATTGACAACGATTTGACCACAGCTGACAGACGATTATGATTTTATTCGCTTTTGTTTATTACAAATACGATTCTGACAGACTTGAAATAAATACATAAATAATAAATAAATTAATGTGGCGGGCAGAAGTAACGTTGTTTCTTCCCTAGGGCAGTTTCTGACTGACAGTTGCATTGGTCTGAAATTGTCTTGTTTCGACTGACAGAACAGGGATCAAAACAAGCTGTTTCAATGGATGTGATATGAAAAACATTTTTTCTTTTATGTTTTAGAAAAACTTGCACTGAAAAAACTAAATCGAAATGGTTAAAAATCCGATGGTAAGTTTTTATAAACTTCGTTACCTCTATTTAGTTAAATAATTGTCTACAAGTTAAAAGAACTTGACCAAAAGAAAACCTGAAAATAAGGCATGATGGATATTAAATACATTTTATTTAAATTATTGCTATACATTTATTGATACAAATACGATCCTTAATAGGTAGTTATTCTATTTTACGGTTTTTAAAGTCGTTGTCTTGAAGGAGGTTAGAAATAAGTATTGAAAACGAGTTTTAAGATTTGTATTTAGAAGAAAATATAAACGAAATTTTGTAGATATTAGTATTAAGTGTTTAGGCAAAAAACATACACGTATAACAGTATAAAAATGATTTTTTTTAGGTTTATGTTAATACTACTTATAATGTTATCAATGTCAATCTTACTAATATTTGGTTTCTGGGTTCCACAAATAACAGGATTATTATGGTTAACTTCTTCAGTATTAAGCTTGATAATATATGTTGCAGTATTCGAAAATTTAATGAGTTGTATCAATACTGTTACAATTAATAGAAAAAGCAGAGTACGTAAATGCTAACATAAAATTTATTAATAAATATATTTCCTGCCCGTTTAAATTAATTTAAATGTAATAATTCCTGGGTTTCGGTCAATATTTTATTAAATTTTTTGTTATTATTATTAACACTACATATGTTTCGGCAATTATGTCATTTTCAAGTGCTAAAATAGTTATAAATTAGTAATATTAAAAACATAATAATACAATTAAATTACTTAAGGAAATAGAATGACATATTATAATGACATAAAAAATTATTTAAAAAAAAAAAAAACATATACATAGGTGGGTAAAATATTTTTAATAAAATAATAAAAAACAAGACATTACAATTATTTTAATAATGGTAAATAAATAGGTGATAAATTGTTTATATCTGTTTGACAGTTAATATTGTTTGGATCTTTTTTTATTTCAACCATTTCTAAAAAACTTCGTTTTGTTAAGTCATTTTCTTTTGCAAGTATTTTAACATTATCAAAGTCGAAGTTATGAAATTCATTTAAAGAATGTGTTGAAAGAGCGGTGGAATATTCATTTTTTGTTCTTATATCATATTTGTGTTGGTAGATACGTTTATTTAAATATTGTTTGGTTTGGCCAGTATAAGAAGAAGGACAATCTTTACAATTTATTTTATATACTATGTTGGTTTGATTAGGAATTTCTATTTTAGGTTTAAGGTTAGTGAAGAATTTATTTCCTAAAGTGTTTATAGGTTTATAGGCAACTTTAATATTAACATTTTTAAGAACTTTTGCAATATTGTCTGAGACACCTTTTATATATGGAATTGAAATAAATTTATAAAAGATATGTTGATGATTGTTTACTTTGTATTCAAGAAAATCAAATAGATTCTATATATAATTTATTTAATAGCTTTCATCAACGCCTACAATTTACATTTGAAAAAGAAAAAAACAAAACTATAAATTTTTTAGATTTGAGTTTAACATATGATGACAATGGTAGAATAAAAACAAATTGGTATACTAAATCTGTATGGTCTGGAAGATACCTTAATTTTAATTCTAATATCACTAAATCATATAAAAAAAGTGTAGTAAATAATATTATTGATAGATCTATAAAACTTTCAGATCCTATACATAGACCTAAAAATATTCAAAAAATAAAATCTACATTAAATAACAACAACTATCCTAATACATTCTATAACCCTTTAATAAAAAATAGAATTAATAAACATTACAACTCTAACACTATATCCAATAATACACAACAAAATTATAAATTTATTTCAATTCCATATATAAAATGTGTCTCAGACAATATTGCAAAAGTTCTTAAAAATGTTAATATTAAAGTTGCCTATAAACCTATAAACACTTTAGGAAATAAATTCTTCACTAACCTTAAACCTAAAATAGAAATTCCTAATCAAACCAACATAGTATATAAAATAAATTGTAAAGATTGTCCTTCTTCTTATACTGGCCAAACCAAACAATATTTAAATAAACGTATCTACCAACACAAATATGATATAAGAACAAAAAATTAATATTCCACCGCTCTTTCAAAACATTCTTTAAATGAATTTCATAACTTCGACTTTGATAATGTTAAAATACTTGCAAAAGAAAATGACTTAACAAAACGAAGTTTTTTAGAAATGGTTGAAATAAAAAAAGATCCAAACAATATTAACTGTCAAACAGATATAAACAATTTATCACCTATTTATTTACCATTATTAAAATAATTGTAATGTCTTGTATTTTATTATTTTATTAAAAATATTTTACCCACCTATGTATATGTTTTTTTTTTTTAAATAATTTTGTATGTCATTATAATATGTCATTCTATTTCCTTAAGTAATTTAATTGTATTATTATGTTTTTAATATTACTAATTTATAACTATTTTAGCACTTGAAAATGGCATAATTGCCGAAACATATGTAGTGTTAATAATAATAAAAAAAAAATTAATAAAATATTGACCGAAACCCAGGAATTATTACATTTAAATGAAATTTATTATTTATAGAATAAGGTATAATGATGTGAGAGCATACTAGTTCGCTCCGGCGCCGGCGCGGCGGTCAGTTTATAGTTTTAATGAGAAGTAAATTCGCTCCCAAAGGTATTGCGGTAATAAATTTTCAATTTTAAAATGTGTAATTAAATGTTGATTTAACTAAGACATCTGATGTTCAATTTATTTAATCTTCAATGTAATCGCTTGACGGTAATTTTTCTTTGGGCATTAACACTATTTATTTTTATGTATGTTTCAGTTTACATATCGTTTAAAACTTCTAAAAATTTATATATTGATAAAGAATTCTTCCCATGAGACTCCTTCCAATCTATGAAATCTCTGGGTGTGAAGATTCTGCTCTTATGAAAATCGTTATAACTAAAATAAATTTTTAATATTTTTATTTCTTCTCCCTGTGGATGGCTTTCTTTCCACTTCCCTACTTTGTAACTCCTTCTTTCTGCTGCTCTATTTTCTATCTCCTTCTCTCTGCTCCTCTATTTTCCTAGCTCTTATTTCCTTTCTTTCTCGTATCTATTTACTTCTTTTTATGTTTTTCTTTTATAATTATATTCAATTCAATATTTCCATTAAAATCAAATTCATTTTTATTTATCTTTTATATTACATATTTATTATAACATTTTAATATTCAATTTCTAATAACACAAATAATACAAACAAAAATTTAACAAAAAACTATCTGATACAAAAGCAAAACTAAAACTAACAACTGATTTTCTTGATGGCGAATCTCATTCCCAGGAATATACTGAAAGAAATGAGTATCAGAAGAAAAATCCAAATCAATCTAAATATATATTTGGATGGCTTGTATAAAATATTTAATTAAATTTTGAATGAAAACCTTCACACCTATTCGTAGTTCTCTATAAAGATGAAGTGCAATCTGCCCACATTGTAGGTGGAAAGATTGCATATTTACTTAAACCGACTATAATTTACTAAAATCTAGTGCGAAAGAGTCTCGCAATTAGCATTTAAAAAGGGCAGTCCACATATATGTCGTAGTTATGTTACTACCTATGGACACTGTCGATTAGGAGGACACATGAAGAAACTAGAATTAGTAGATGAAGCAAACTGCAGATTCTGTGAGGTAGAGGATGAAACCTCAATACACATACTCTCAGAATGCATAGCATTAAGTACTTCTAGGGTCAAAAACCTAGGGTCATACGAAATAGAAAAGAAAGAATTACCTAATTTAAAACCCAATGATATCCTAAACCTTCTAAGGAAGATAGGACTAGAAGAGCTGCTATAAGTCTGAGAAATCATCAGAAATATAGCAAGAAAAGGGGGACACAATAGATCTTATAGGTCGCAGGTGTATCTGTTACCCCTAACTACATACATACATACATACATACATGTATATGTATTATGTATATCCATTTATTTGATTATCAAGTACCTAATACAATTTTTTATACAACCTTCCAAATCCTAGAATTATAGATTATGCCTATTATTCGAAAAGCACACATCGGTACGATTTTAAAAGAGATTATAATATCTGACCGCCGCCGGAGCGAACTAGTATGTAATCAAGCATGTAACAAAGGCTATATTTATAAGAAATCAATTCGCAGGAAAAGATTACCGCTGACATTTATTGCGTTATACAGAAATTGTAATAGTAAACCATTTAAAATTAGTTAGAAGATATTAAAACTATTTTTTTAATGAGGGTTTGTGTGTATCAGCAGACCGACGACATTTTTGAGTCATGTAAAAAAAAAATGTTTAATTATATTCAATAACGTATGTCCCAAAAATTTTGGCACAAAGTAGTTAGTTTTTTTTTCTAATGAAAAAATTTATTTAAAAACTAACTAATTTTTATAAATTACAACTTAATACTTAACTAAACTATGGGTACCAAGCACAAATTTTCTTCGAATGCCTCTCATGAGGAACTGGACGAAACGCAGATCAATTTTTTCCAGTTTTTCGTAAATTAGCAGTTACCAGGTTTCCATGATAAACTTTCCTATACAATAAAGCCTAAAAATAGCCTATTGTGCGAGCCAGCGGCCAATTTGGAGGATTATCGTTTTTGGGAATAAAAGGTATGTGGTGTCGAAATCAGTTTTGGGTATCTGTTGAGAAATGGCATGACGCTAGGTCTGGCCAAAACATTATACCGCCATTTGCATGATGTTTGAGGATAAACTGAAGCAATTTGAAAAGGCAAGTATCAATATAAGTGTGACTAATCAAAGCTTCACCCCTCACTTTTCCCACAAGAGATCGGGACATACATTTGTTAGGAATTGCGCTCTAAAAAAGGATTTTATCAGCAAATCTCACTTGTTTGTATCCATCATTGTCAGAGCATTCCTCTGTGTTGTGCGTGTAAAAGCCATCGTTTCCCTTCAGAATTACTCAGTGAAATACTTTTCGTCATTTAAAATAATGTTTTTTTCATTGGCAAATTATACCTTGCATTAGTTGACTATATCTTGATATACGAAGGAGTTGTGCTTAAGAATAATTGAGGCATTTACGGCGTTTTCGATATTTAAGACCATTCCTTCTTAATTTCAACGATATCGTACTCATCTCTATTAACAAGCCAGTCTTCTCGTTGACTTTTTTGTTCTTCTCACCAATCTCTCTGGCCTCTGTGTAGTCAATCCACATGGTCTTCCACTTTTTGGGAAATTTAGACTAGGTCTGCTCGCACTGTGGTATTCTCCTATAAATGGTTCTACGTAAAATAATTTTATTCTGGAATACTCGACATATTTGAGCTCCAACCAGCGTATATATGGATCCTTTTTCTTATTTCTAATTAATACGGCATCTTAAAACGAAAACTTCCAAGTAAAGAAATTTCAACTGACATTAAATCAAGTAAACAAACTTTGTTTCCAAAAGCTATAACGAATTTTAGTTAATCGCTGTTAAGTATAAATATCAAATAAAATAAATTGGATAAGGCCGGTTAGTGGTATTTCTACTACAGCCGTAGAGGGATGAATTTACTAAAGTAAGTAGCGCCACGGACTTAGACGGTGTAAGTTAGAAACCATTAGCTCAAATAGGCACTAACGGACTCTAACCAATAAAGATAAGGAAGTAGACAAAACAATTATTGTGAGCTAAATAAAACAAAGGAGGGTTTTCTCTTTAATTAATATAACGAATTTACACAAGTTCAAGGGTTGATTTCAGATGCCGAAATATACAATACACAAAATAAAATAAAATAAATTCAAAGTAGAATTATGCTGTGCATGTGATAGCACACAGACGCTTCAATTTAAAATAAAAGATTTGATTCAATTTTTATGCGCTTATCTGTATGACGTGGATGATGGTAGACCGCTCCTGAATACAGTCCAACACAGTTCTACAACTAGACGACTACTCCTCCATAAAAAACAAGGAGCACCCGTACTAAAAACTAGGGTTGCTAATGCTAACATCCGTGCTAAAATACTAGGGAAACTTAGTTAGGCAACCCATCCTAAAAAACTCTAAAGTTGTTGAAAAAAAAAACTTCGACATAAAAAACTTACTATGCCTTACTATTACACAATGGACTTTCTGAGGTAACTTCTGCCCATCAACATAAAAATCTCTCAACAAATCCCGAAAGCGGTTATTCAACTGGACACCAAAATAACCAAAAATACCAATAGTTAAGGTAAGAGCAACGGCCCAGTTAAAAAATATAAAAGGTTTTGCCTTAAATTCCAATAAAGTAAATTAAAATTTATCCAGAAAAACAAATCCACAAGTGACTTCGTCGGAACACCTGTTAGTTTCAACGAATAAGCTGGGCGCAGACGCTCGGTTTCCTGATTCGGTTTCCGGATCAGGAATTCAGATTCGGAATTCCGTGTGCCTAGCGCAAACATCCGTTTTTTTGTATTAGGAATTTATACTGTCAGTTCGAATAGCGACGTTTCTGTGAAAGCATAAATGGACGACAATGATGAATTGATTGCTATTGCACTTTTACTGGCGCTAGATATGAAGAAGAAGAGAAAACGACGTTATTAGGTTTTTTTCCGTTCTTACGACCCAAACGCACGAAAAGAATTCCGAAACGAACGTCGGGTTTTTTTCCGTTCGGAAATAGTTAGGACGTGTGCGCCTTGTTGAACATTTTGTATGTAAATGAAGCATTCAGGTTTCAGAATCTGAATTCCTGATCCGGAAACCGAATCAGGAAACATAGAAAAATTGCGTTTTCCGTCTAAATTCGACCTGCGACTTTATGAAATTATAAATTAAAGTTAACTGTAGTTGATGACATAGGTACTGTTTACCTTCAAGACAATTGGCAGAAAAATTAACAAGGAAAAAGATTTAAACCGAAAACCAGACTAATAGAAATTAAAAGTCTGTTGACAGCACCACAGTCGAATAATAATTTTACCCAATCAAACCTAAATTGTACTAAATAACGCATTGTAATAAAGAAATAGTTATTTATGATATGAGTGTTAAAAGTGAGGTTTTATTTTGTGAGTGAAAACGTTTGTGAAATGAGCGGAGCGAATTGAACAATTTCACGAACAAAATAAAATCACTTTTAACACAAATACCATACAATGTTTTTTGTACAACTTCCCTATTTTGATAATGAAATGAGCGAATTTGCAATGACAATAAACTAAACCGTGTTAAAAGTAAACTAAACCGTGTTAAAAGTAAACTTGTTTACATGGCAACGTGTTAAAAGTATTTTTAACACGCTGCTATGTAAACAATCGTTTTTAACATTGTTTGCTATCATTAAAAGTGTCACTTTTAATGACAGTTGTACAAAAACAGTATTTTAGCCTCACACGAAAACAGGAAATATAAATTACTTTTGTTAAAATAAAAGCCAATGAATTTTGTTCCAAAACTTTTAGGTCATACGTTACTATCCAATTCTAACGATTTTAAGTAAATAATTCTAAATAAAGATCGTGAAATTAAAAAAAAAATGAAGAAATAACTAAGAAAGAGAGTTATATAGGTTTTTAATAGTATTTATTTTAAATTTTATATTTTTATTTTACTTATTTCATGAATTTTGTTTTATAGCTTATATTCTATAGTATGTTAATGCGATATTTGTAGATTGAAGAAATTTTTGCCAAGGGTCGTTCTCTACTAGAGTTAATAGAATATCAAAGAGATATATTCTATGAGCAATTTGGAAAATTTAACCTAAGACCATATTTTCTTAAAGATTTATATAAACCAATGGAACTACAAAAAATCAAAGTAAGTTAAGTGTTAAGGAAATACTGTTTCAAATACAGTTTCTGTGGTTTTAGGAACGTAAGCGTATGGAAATGATGAAAGCAAGACTTCTAGTAATTTTAGAGGACATTATTATGATTATGATTTACGCGATTTTATTATATATTATAATACTGGAAGACCGAGATCCTATGACCATTTATAGTAATTCTGAAATTAAAGATTTAATAAAAGGCATACATTCCAGATCCATATCCGGAGATTTACAATACAGACAGGAGTAAGATGTTTACCATACTATTCGTAATCGTTTATTTTTTATTTCTTTATTATTTCCCCTTATTTAGTTAATTACTTTTAATTTTTCGGGTCTATTTTATTCGTCAGCGTTATGCCGGGAATTGTTTTTTCATAGAGACTTTAAGAATATTTTATTAATAGAAAAACCCAGTATTGACCGTACTGTTCAAGTTATAAACTTTGAAAAAAGTCAAATAGACTACTAGAGCCGACCCATAATAGTATATTGTGTAGCAAGTGGTGATACAAGACGATTTCTGAGGGCGAGAGTTGACTGCCCGAGCGAAGCGACATTGGTCTAATTTTTTTATCATTGCGATTATTGTTTGACTGAATTTTATATCAATTTGTAAATTCGATATTTTATATTGCATAAGACAAGGTGTGTCAAATAGAACAAAAAAAAAAGGAATTTTGTTACTTCTACACTGGTACATTCAAGTTTTTGAAAGAGAAATACAGTTGTGCCATTTAGGCTCCTCAAGGGTCCAAAATTCCGTGGTATAAATGGCGGACATATTATCAATGACGATGATTTTTTGTCTAAATTTTGGCCCCCTCATGTCTGCCACCTCCCTTGTGTCCACCCTTCGGGATTTTGAATTGTCGTATCAACACGTTCGACTGGGAAAATTTTCATCCTCATTATTGATGACGCCAATTTCCCAAAAAGTTGGCAACTTTCATTCCTTATAACTTCCCCTGTATCCACTAGAGTGTCCGCCTGAGAGAGGAACGTAAACACCTGTATTGAATGAATATATTGCAAATGAGAAATGATCCATTACGGATGACGGCAAAATTTCGGTTCTAACTCTACTTCTATTGGTTGTTGAATCTGGTTTAAACAGATTTATTTTACTTTGATCTTCTACTTAGATCAGATCTGTTCTGTAGCTAATTCTAGTTGTTGCACAAACTTGGGCATGACATTTATCTTTAGAATACAGAGTAGGTTATAAAAATTTCTTAATTACAGCGCAAAATGGTTTATTTTTACCCACAGGCTGGGCTACTATTATACTTTGGTTTCGTCACCCTATGATGCAATTCATAGATAACTGTTCGAAGATGCAGTCATTTTAACATCTGTTTTGACAATATCTAATAAAATATCTCATTGTTTTCTGCTTTAGTTATACTATGATATTAACTATTTCCTAATACCATACCTATTATTTCTATATGTATGAAAGTTTGATAATTTGACTTTTATGATTCAAGATAAATAAAATTTGTGATCAAGCGTTTGTCTAGGTACTTGCTATTAAGCTGCGGCTAATCATACCAAAGCATATATGAGAAATCAGTAAGGATATTATTTTGTGAAGTAACTCGGTTAATACTCTTAGATAATATTGAAACACGTATGGGGGCTTTTTACACAATTTATTTACAAAATTGTTAAGATCCACTGAACTCTGCTGGATAACGTCTAACTACTTGACAATACAATGAACTCTTCTGAACACTTGACTTGAACTGACGTAAACTGCCCATGCATCCCCTTATATACAACATTATTTAATCTAGTCAGTGTGTTTAGAAGTTTCTAGAATTTTCTAGAAACATTATTTAAAATGGTCAGTTGATTTTTTTTACAAACTTCTAAAAATCAACTGTCAACAACAATCTTTCAAATTAAGGTCCCTTCCTTTACGGTTATCCGGTTATCCGTTATTCCCTCTGGGAATTTTCACGATCCGATAAATGACATCGTTAATCTTCTTCTTGATGGTGTAAGGACCTTCTCAGTTCTTTTGTAATTTCGGACAAATACCTCGACGCCGTCGGGGGTTATAGAGCCAGACTAAATCTCCAACTTGGTAACTCTTTTCCATTGTCCGTGTGTCATAGTACCTCTTCATCCGATCACTAGATAATTGTAGTTTTCCACGGACCAGGTTGTGTATATTTTCCATTCGATTCTGAAGGTCGGTGACATATTGTTCACGTGCCATTTCTTCACCAGGTTTACAGGTCTCTACCGAACAGGACCTTCGCAGGCGTTTGGCCAGTTGATTCGTTGATGGCCGATCGAATTGCCATTAGAAATAGTGGAATATGTCGATCCCAATCCCTCTGACAATCTGACACCACTTTTGACAGATAGTTGGTTATAGTCCGGTTCATTCGTTCCACCATTCCATCAGACTGAGGGTGCATCGCTGTGGTTCTCGTTTTGTGGATGCCTAATCTTTGGCAAACTTCTTGAAACAGCTTGCTCTCAAAATTTCTTCCTTGGTCTGAATGTAATTCTAATGGTACCCCAAATCGGCTTACGAATTCTTCAACCAATATATCTGCTAAAGTGGTAGCTTCCTGATTGGGAACTGCATATACTTCAACCCATTTAGTGAAGTAGTCCATTACAACAAAGATGTACTTGTTTCCTACATCGGTCTGTGGAAGTGGCCCCAATACATCCACTGCGATTCTTTCAAAAGGACTTCCAACCAGGTATTGCTGCATTTCCGCCTTCGGTTTTCGGTGCGGACCGTTACTGGCAGCACATGTAGTGCATTTACGACACCAATCTTTAACATCATTAGTGCAATTTACCCAGTAAAATCTATCTCGGATCTTTTGCAGCGTTTTCGTGATACCCAGATGTCCTCCAGAACTATCATTATGCATCTGTTTTAAAATTTCCGGTACAGCATTTCTTGGGACCACTATTTGTTTCCTTGTTTCTGTGCCCTCGGAATTTTCTACAAGTCTTTTAACGAGCCCTCCGTCCAAAATTAAAGAGTTCCATTGGGACCAGTATGCTTTTAAAGCAGGAGAGGATGAGGATATCTGTCTCCAGAACGGACGACGGTCCATTCTCTTCCACTCCCTAATCTTTCTCAGAACGGGATCGTTTTCTTGTTGCTCCTCCAGCATAGAGCTCTCGTCTTCTGGCACAACCTTAACTAAGGCAAGTTTTTCCTCGTTCTGCTTCATACGGGTACAATGGGGGCAATCCGGTCGACATGGTCTTCTGGAAAGTGCATCAGCATTACGATGTCTGGTTCCAGGTCTGTGCTCGATTTTAACATCATATTCCTGCAGTTTTTCAAACCATCTTGCTATCTGTCCTTCTGGGTTCCTAAAGCTAAGTAGCCACTTTAAACTAGCATGGTCTGTTCTGATCAGGAATTTTCTGCCATACAGATATTTATAAAAGTGTTCGACGGATTTTACAACTGCTAACAGTTCCCTCCGAGTTACACAGTAGTTCTTTTCAGCTTTCGATAAAGTTTTGCTGAAGTAACCAACCACTCTTTCCTTACCGTCTTGTAGCTGTGACAAGACGGCTCCAATTCCCACATTGCTGGCGTCGGTGTCCAGAATAAGCTTACCATCAGGAAGTGGATAAGCAAGAACAGGTGCTGACGTCAGCTGTTTCTTCAATATTTCAAACGCTTTTTGACATTCCTGATCCCAACAAAAGGACTTATCTTGTTCTGTCAAACGTGTCAAGGGTTTGGCGATGTCTACCAAAATTCTTGACATATCGTCGGTAATAGGAACAAAGACACAAGAAACTCCGGAGCTGATGTTTGTCGATAGGGATTGGCCATTCCTGAACGACTTGTATCTTAGCGGGGTCAACAGCAACGACATCCTTGCTTACGTTATGTCCTAAATAGTTGACCTGTCTCTGGAACAAGTGGCATTTCTTAACATTCAATGTTAGATTAGCGTTCTGTAATCTTTTAAAAACTTCTTCCAGGTTAGATAAATGGTCCGTAAAGGTCTTACCCATTATGATGATGTCGTCTAGATAAACTAGACAAGTTTCCCATGACAAACCCCGCAGGATGTTCTCCATTAGTCGTTCAAACGTCGCAGGAGCATTACAGAGGCCAAATGGAAGGACCGTGAATTGCCATAACCCTGATCCACTGGTAAAGGCAGTCTTTTCTTTGTCTGCAGGATTCATTTTAACTTGCCAGTATCCGCTTTTAAGGTCCAATGTAGAAAACAGAGTAGAACCCGCCAAAGCGTCAAGGGCATCATCAATCCTTGGCAGAGGATAACTGTCCTTCTTAGTGACATCATTTAGCTTTCGATAGTCGACACAAAACCGCATTAATCCGTCTTTCTTTCTCACTAATACCACAGGAGAAGCCCACGGACTACTGGATGGTTCGACTATGCCATTTTGAATCATTTCTTTAAGGGCTCTGTCTGCTTTTTCCTTTTTAACTTGAGGCATCCTTCGGGGTACCTGTCGAATCGGACGTGCATCACCAGTGTCAATTCTATGTTGTACAACATCAGTTCTTCCCAGTTTACTTTTAGAACCAAATACAGGTTTATAACGGTAAAGTAGATCTCTTACCTGTTTCTTTTCTAATTTTGACAAAGAGGGGTCTAATTTTGTCATTAATTGTTCAATTTCGTTGGTCTCATCTGTTTCCGTAACATTTATCTTGTGAATTATGGCCATTACTGGTTCTAAACTTCCCATTTCCGTGTCCTTTCGGAGAAGAACTGGATGATCGTTCAAGTTGATAACTCGAATGGGTACCTCTTTGGCGGATCTAACAAGAGTCTTACCCACAAGGAGTCCTTTTCCCAATTCATGGTCATGGTTCTTCGGCTCTATCATGGCTGGGGCACCATCTGGCTCCAGTCCATCCAACCCCGCTGTGACGACACATTCGCAGCTTGCCGGAAGTTCGATATCATCGATTAGCTTAATCGAGGCATTGTCAACTTGTTTTCGGTGCAGGAATATTTCTTCATTACCAGTACGATGGATACGTTGGCGAAGATCCAAATGAAAACCACAGTGGAGCATAACATCCATGCCCAGAACAACATCTTCATCAACGTCAGCCACCAGCACTGAGTGAACAAGAGAGGTTGAACCAAACTGTAGCGTCACCTGTATCTCACCGTAGACTCTAGCAGAATCTCCGGTAGCGGTACGCAGTCTCCAACTGGTAGGCAACATCTTATTTCGCATAATGAAGGTTGGTCGGACGATAGTTTTTGTAGCTCCAGTGTCTACCAGCATGCTAACTTGTTATTCTTTAAACAGTGTACACGTGTATAGGTAGTGCTCCCATTGTTTTTTAAATTAATATGGTTTATTCTTTATGGATAAATTAGAAATTTATATCAAACTCTGTAGAAAGTTGTGCTGCAACTAAGAATGTGAATATCACCGAAATTCAATAGTTTTCTTTAAGCACAAACAACAAATGTGCATTGAATTAAAGTAAATAAACAACAACGTGCATAAAAACCAAACATTAATCGTACCCAGTGATAAAAAGTTCACACCACAAAAAAGGGTCTAGCAACAGTAGCAACACCTAATTCTTTCAAGATACCAGGTCAGGTCTCAGGATATTTTGCAAGATGATTGAGTGTTATAAATGCAAGGTAAATAAACCTGATGAGACTAATGAAATGTTTCCATGTGACAGCTGTAAACGTTGGAGCTGTGCTAATTGTGCAGACCTATCTGCCTCCGAAATTCGCTGTTTAGCATTGAAAAAGCGAAAATTGATGTTCTTTTGTGACGATTGTGAAAAAGGAATCTTAATGATACCAACTCTAATTAAGAAAGTCAGTGAATTGCAGGTGGAAATTGAATCAATAAAGCAGTCAAGAAGGTCAATACAGGAAGAATCATCGCCTTTGGATAATGAGGATATAATTGCCGAAATGGTGGAAAGACAATCACGCATGTCAAACATTATAATCTACAATGTAAAAGAGCCCCAACACAGTACACAAGCTGAACGGATTGCTGCAGATAAGGATGGCATATTAAATGTACTTGAGAACATCAACATCGAAAAAAGAAATCTAAACCACTTTAGATTAGGAAAATTCTCACCCACAAAGGTACGGCCATTGAAGGTAATTCTAGAATCTCCTTCTGATGCCAAATTTGTTCTCAAGAATAAACACTTAGTGAAAATACCAAGTATCAAGATTTTCAGTGATCAAACTAAAGCACAAAGGGAGTACTTACAACAAATCAAACAGCGATTACAAGAAATTATAGCAAATGGCGATAACACCAAAACTATCAAATTTATCAATAACAAACCAACAATTGTGAAGAAAACAACAAATGAAGTGCAAAAAAACTATTAGAGGTACCTAGTATACAATTGAACACTGATATCATATACTTAAACATTCAAAGTCTTTTAATGAACAAGGATCAGATTGAAGGAAGTTTAATTTGTTATAATCCCAAAATTATATTGGTAAGTGAGGCGAGAACAACAAATGATATTGAACTTAATGAAATTAAGATAGATAATTATAACTGTATAAGATGTGACTCTTCAAGTAGGCACACTGGTGGCGTTGTGATATATGTTAAAAATAACATTGAATTCAAAATCTTCAAATCATTTATTCTGGAAGGAAACTATTGGTGTAAAGTATTGAAAATTAAGCTTGGTATATCAAACTGGGTAATAGGTTGTCTCTACCATTCTCCCTCATCATCTGATGCAACTTTCATAGATAAATTTGAAGATATTTGTGATTCATTGTTTATCAATAATGACAAAAGTATTTTAGTTGGTGACTTCAATTTGGATTACTCAAGTAACAATCATTTTTATGTTAAAAAAATCAAAAATCTTATAGATACATATGGAATAAGTCAGTTGATTACAGAACCGACCAGGATAACAAATAATAGTAAAACCATACTAGATTATGTTTTGTCAAACCAAAGTAATATTTCAGCGAAAGTACATGCAAGTCCTGCGATAACGGATCACTCAGTAATTTCTGTTAATATTTTCAATGAACACGACAGTGATAAAAAAACAAAGAAATTCAGAAGCCTTAACAGTAATAATTTGCTAGCAATAAATATCGAACTTCTACAAGCAAATTCGTCACTTAATACCATTGAGGTGAATTGGATATATAAAGAAATTTTTGAAACTTGTAAAAATGTAATTAATACGATATCTCCAATTCAAGTTGTCAATTTTAAAAATAACTTACCATGGTTCGACAGCTCTGTGTTTGAAAAAGCCAAGGAAAGAGATAGATGTTACAAGGAATTCAAAAATAGTGTTGGTATTGATAGAGAAAATAAATAGAAACTCTTTAAGAAACAACGAAATAAAGTAGTTCAGTTATTGAAAAATAAAAAAACCGAATATTACTATGAAAAAATAGACAGGTATAAGAACAATGCTACACAAATGTGGAAAACACTTAAAAAACTGGTTGATACAAATGTACGGGAGTTTCCCAACTATATCCAATTTCAAAATGAGGATGAAATGATGATTATCCGCGATGATTCAGAAATGGCTAATAATTTTAATGAATATTTTGTTGATAGTATTGTCAAAATCACAGAAGGACTTAATGGTGAGCAATCATGGTGTAATATCAATCATAATATGTATCTCGAATTTTCAGAGTTCAAAACTATAACACTCAGCGAACTGAACAATGTAGTCTCTTCTCTAGATAATAAATGCAGCTTGAACGAGATCCTCAATGCTAAAATTTTGAAAAATATTTTTGAATCTATTGGACATGTTATCTTAAATCTCATTAATACGTCACTTGTAAAATCAAAAATTCCAGAATTATTAAAAGTTAGCACTATTATTCCAATTGCCAAGATTTCTAACACAACCCTTGCAAGTGAATTTAGACCTGTAAACACATTACCACCTATTGAAAAAATTTTGGAAACTGTAGTTTATAATCAATTACTGAATCATATTAATCATAATGATATTTTGATTAGTAATCAATCCGGTTTTCGTAAACAGCATTCTTGTGAGACAGCATTGCAGCTTTCTATAACTAAGTTTAAAAGTGACATAGATGATGGTAAATATGTTGTAGCAGTTTTCTTAGATCTCAAAAGAGCCTTCGAGACCATAGACCGAAATATACTATTGAACAAATTGTTTCAATACGGAATTAGGGGCAAAGTACTAAAATGGTTTGAAAATTACTTGCATGGTAGAAAGCAGAGAGTCAGAGTTAGGGATGCAACATCAAGAGAAATTTGCAATAACCTTGGGGTACCTCAGGGAAGTGTTCTAGGACCACTCCTCTTCATACTATATCTGAATGATATTGACCTTTTTGTGAATTGTGAGTTCATCAATTTATTTGCTGATGACACACTATTAGCTTGTAGTGATTCATGTCTTAACACTGCTTTACAAAAGATGAATAATGTTCTAATAAGTGTAAGTGAATATTTGTTGATTAATAAGCTGAAACTCAATGTTGCAAAAACCAAGGCGATGATAATGACAACTAAATACAAATATAGGCAGATAAATGTTAATGACTTTGATATAAGGATTGATAACGAGCCAATTGAAATCGTAACAACTGTCAAGTATTTGGGCTTCCAACTGGATAATTTACTTACTTTCGATGATCACTTTATATATATTACTAAAAAAATTTCGAAAAAACTATACTTTTTCTCAAGAATTGCGAAGCATTTATCTATGGATACAAGAATCACTGTGTACCGGTCAATTTTACTACCTCATTTTGACTACTGTGCAACTTTACTATATCAATTCAACCTAAATAAAATGACACAGCTTCAACAACTACAAAATAGAAGCATGAGGATTATTTTGAGCTGTAATCGCTATACCCCCATTTCAATAATGTTGAATACATTGCATTGGCTATCAGTCTCGAAACGACTCTACTTCCTAACAATGATATTTATTTATAAAATAGTACATAATGAAGCACCTTCTTACTTTCGTGATTATTTTGATTTCAAATAAGAGATTCACAATCATTTCACCCGTAATTTAAACAACATTCATGTGACAAGAATGAAATTATCAAATACGAGAAATTCATTGTTTTATAAAGGTATGGTAGAGTTCAATAACTTACCACATAATGTTAAATCTAGTGGATCTTGTAAAAACTTCAGACACAAATTGTTGATACATATAATGGAACTAAATTAGGACTATTTCTATTTCTATTTTTATTTATAATGTTATTCTTATTATCCAGTTTACTGTTCAATCTTATAGGATTAATCATTACATTGTGATACTATTCTTTTTTACTATGTATTGTATTATAACTGTTTTTATATTTAATTGTAATATGTTATTCTTATTACTTAAGATTAATAACCTACTTAACAGATCATTCATATAGGATGAATCCATACAACATTGTGATACATTATTTTTATTCTTATTCTTATTGTTATTTACATAAATATATTAGAGCTTTTTTTGTATATTAGGGAAACCTACTTAATAAATATTTCTTCTTCTTCTTCTTCTTCTCTTCTTCTTCTTCTAATATTCTTCCCATCAAGGAGGCCATCTACATATAAGCTGTCCACGTGATGTCGCAGAGTTGCCAATTTAACGGTGTGAGGGGCTTCGGGAATGTTTGGGGTCGATTTCGCCCTCCAGGAGTCGACCCGTTCTAGTTTTCCTGCTGCTGGGGTACTTCTGCAGAAGATGTTTCTTTTTGGGGGCAAGTATTTCTTATATGGCCTAGTTCTCCGCAGTTCCAGCATCTCACTTGGCGCCTTCTTCTTGGAGATAACTTCATTAATCTCTCTACTACCGCTTCAACGTCGCTAACGGAATGAACGGCATGGTCGTAGTTACCGGTGATTTCCCTTAGTCGAGCAACTCCACGTGAGGCCTCCGTCGCCGCCTCAAACTCCAGGGCAATGGTCAAGGCGTCCACAAGAGTCTTCGGCCGCGCCAACCGTACAGCGCGCTGCAATTTGACGTCTCGAATACGCAAGTCGTACCATTCTTGCTACATCCGCTTCAAATTCCTGGATAGTTTCTCCATTTTTCTGTTTTCGGCTCTTTAACTGCATTCGGTACACCGGTTGTAGATGAATTTGACCATAACGCATCTCTAGACGATTCACCAATCACTCGAAGTTTTCAGCTTCATTCGGTGTCAATGATTGCAAGACGTCTAAAGCTTCGCCTCGCAGAGCTACGGTTAGGGACAATGCCTTCTCCTGGGATGACCATCCATTAGCTCTGGCCGCTGCGTCGAATTGTTTCAGGTAATTTGGCCAGGAAGTCTTCCCGTCGAAGGTCGGGGGTTTCATCGTCGTTCGTACCTGGGTAGTCTCCCCATTTCCTCGTCGGTCGACGTCTACGTGGCAGGTTTCCGTCCTTTCTGCATCGCCGTCGCCGTGGTGGATGGGCTGGTTTTGACGACAAGCTTCGTGTTCTCGTTGAAGCTTTCTTATTTCGGACTGCATTTGCTGGTTGATCTGGTTTTGCTCGTCTTGCATGTTGGTCACTTGCTGATTCATGTTGTCCACTTGCTGATTCAAGTTGTCCACTTGCTGATTCAAGTTGGCAACTTGCTGATTTTGCTCGTCACGGAGATGTGATATTTGCTGGGAGAAGGAACTGGATAACTCTTCTGGTAGGGTAGACATCCGTTGTGATAGCTGGGACACCTCTTCGCGCTGGCTTCTTATCTGACTGGATAGCTCCTCTTGTTGGTTCGTCATTCGCTGTGATAGCTCCTCTTGTTGGCTCTTCATCTGACTGGATAGCTCCTTTTGCTGCCGGGAAAGTTGTTGAGCTTGTTCTTCTTGTTGGCTCGTCATTCGTCCTGATAGCTCCTCTTGCAGCCGGGAAAGTTGTTGAGCTTGTTCTTCTTGTTGGCTCGTCATTCGTCCTGATAGCTCCTCTTGCAGTCGGGAAAGTTGTTGAGCTTGTTCTTCTTGCAGCCGGGAAAGTTGGTGCGCTAGTTCAGAATTTGCTTTTTGAACTGGGTCTTCGAACTCGACAGCGTCAGGGTCCAAATCATTATTTACATAATATTCACGGAGCCTTCTCAACAATACGGATTTGCTTCCAGTAGTTTCCAACTCTAATTCTTCGAGCTCTCTTCTGAGCTCAGCCACCAATAGTTCATTTATCTTTTTTCCAGGCATTCTTGTATCTTCACCCCACACCTGACACCAATTTAAAACACGTATGGGGGCTTTTTACACAATTTATTTACAAAATTGTTAAGATACACTGAACTCTGCTGGATAACGTCTAACTACTTGACAATACAATGAACTCTTCTGAAGACTTGACTTGAACTGACGTAAACTGCCCATGCATCCTCTTATATACAACATTATTTAATCTAGTCAGTGTGTTTAGAATTTTCTAGAAACATTATTTAAAATGGTCAGTTGATTTTTTTTACAAACTTCTAAAAATCAACTGTCAACAACAATCTTTCAAATTAAGGTCCCTTCCTTTACGGTTATCCCGTTACAATATATTATGATATGTATCTAGTCAGAGTCAAGAAGTAGCTGGTGGTTAAATCAAACAATTGGTAGACAACACCTTAAATCTCCGTCCAATTTTGGTCAATGTAGACGTATTGGGTATTTTAGTATACTAATAAGAATGCAATAAAAGAATCTTATTAACAGAAATAACAATACCTATCTGTCGAAGACGTTTTCTTTTAATAATTAAAGTTAATAACGCAAGTTCCAGAAAGTGAAGATTCACATTGGGACGAGTAAGTGTTCAGCCTTCCGTCTGTAATTTATCAAAAAAAAAAAAAAAAATAGAGCACTGATAAATTCATTCCTTCTCATAATTTATATTATAGACATACGGAATCAAAAATATTGGTATATTTAATTCCTGAAAGTTTTTTTGTATGTAGTGTAGTGTAGTTGGCAATATTGAGTCACACAATGTTCAGATCCATAGTGGGCACGTTATAAATAAATGTCTCTCATTAAAATTGATTATTTAATATTTAACTGGTCACCGTTTTTATAGCGAATCAATAAATTGTTTCTCCAAATCCTCTAATTTTATTGTGCTCCAATTAACACAGCAGAAGTATCTTTATTGCGTAACTAAAGATAATGGTATACTTTTGAATTTTTTCGAATATTCATCATTTAAAAGCATCTGTCTATTTAGTTAAGACAATCCAGTCATTGCTGTTAAATAATTCTTCACAGAAGATTCGTTTGCGACGAACAGTTTTAAAATTAGTTTCAAAGTTTTTCTACATTTTCATTACATAGTACCATTTATTAAATATTGCAAATATTGGAGGAATTAAAAGATCTAAGTCCATTCAATCTTCCGTTTCAAATTAAAAAGGACTTGTCGATAGATTAATAGCTTTTTGTGCCAAACAAATAAGTCTTTTAATAAGACCAGTCAGTAATAGGCACAACAGTAGATTTAAAAATATATTAGCTTGATTCGGTTATGAATATGAATTAACTTGAAATATTATTAAATACATATGCTGTATGTAAAATATCCTGACTAAGATCTGCTTTTGGTAAAGGTCTTTTTAATACGCAAATCAAGACTGCAATGCAATAATTGTTGCAAAAATCTACTTGGTCGAAATATTTTAAAGTAGAGTGTCTAGATCTAGAACCTCCTATCAGACCTCTGAATTCTGGGGAAAAGTAAGTTTAAACAGAATGTAAAATTTATTAATTACTTACTCCTTCTGTATGACTTTTTTTATTAGTTGAAAACTAGATTATCACGAATTTGCATACAAAATTCCGTTTAAAAAAACAGGTCCCATTATTTGTTGGGTCTACGTAGATAAATATTACAAATTATGTTTGGATCTGATTTCGTAGTTATTATAGAATTGAAATGAATTTTATTTAATTACGTCCCTTTAAACTTACTATTTATAATTATTGTTATAGAATTGATAACTACCTAAACTACACTTTCATTCAATCAACTCAATCAAGCCAATGGTATGGAAAATATATCAGTAATGACCCTGGCATGACAATAGACAGTTCTAATAAATATATTGGAATAGCAAGGCTAAGACAACACAGGTCACACAACAAAAGTTGTGTCGTTCCAATGTCGATGGCTTTTATACAAACATCTTGTATAACCGAATATTCTGATGCACCCGAATATAAAAACTTTAGCGAACGGTGGGATAGTGATGAAAAGTCTGATCCTTTCGCCAGAATGAATACAGTCTGGAAGTACAAAGAATCAAATGAAACTGGAACATTAGTATATATTGGTAAAATAAGAATTAAATAATTATTTATTTAAAATATTACCTTAAAATTAATAAATCCAAAATCACTATTATTCACAATCAATTATCAGAAATTCTTAATCATCATGTTATAAATCTTTTCGATACAAGGTCTACTTTTACTTCATTGCTTAGCCACTCTTGCCTACGTACTTTCTTTGATCGTAATTACGAGCGTAATTTCATAAATGATGCAAATTTTGTTTTAATTACTCACATATTTATTTTTAACTTCCCGCTAAAAAAATTAAATTTTTTTTTAAAATCGGGAAGTTATTGGTTTTACCCCGTTTTTCGAAAATCGAGTTTTCATCGGATCTCAACGTTTTGAGGTATTTGTGTGTGTGTGTGTGTGTGTGTGTGTGTGTGTGTGTGTGTGTGTGTGTGTGTGTGTGTGTGTTTTCGACTAATCGATTTTGCACTCCTAGTAAAATTTTTAGGTCTCAAAAAACTGCGTCGAATGCCATCTTGAACATCAAAATCGAATAACGCGTTAAAAAGTTATGGCTCTTTAAACATTTCAAAAAAAGTCAAAAACGTCAAAATACGTCACGTTACTATAATAGCTTTGCGGTTAAAACTAGCGGAAAATTGCAAGGATGGCCTTTAAGGTCAACCTCTTTTCGAATTTTTTGATAATTTTTCTTTACAATCTTTCAAAATAGTCTCCTTGTTTGCAATTACCACGTCCCAACGTGTAGGAAGCTTCACAATGCCATCCAGTCCGCCATCTTTGTTCATCTGTCGGATGGCTCGCGTAACGGGGGCAGAAAGCTCTTCCAAAGATGAGATAAGAGTTATTACTGCGACCGTTGCAGATCTATAGTGATAGTGAATACCCATTATCTCTAGAATAGGATTAGAGCACCTTGTCCAGCCCTGCCCTCTTAATGGGACTTAATAGCCTTGACAGTGGCATCTCAGCATAACTTAGAGCAGCCGGTTTCTCATCTCCCAATACCATATACCGTGTCCTTGCAAGGTCTTTACATTGGCATAGAACATGAAATGTGGTTTCCTCCTTCTCTTGGCAGTATCCACAGATGCCTTCATCTGCTAAGTTCAGCTGATTCATGTGTTTTCTCAGTCTACAATGTCCTGTCAAGAGACTGATAATCATTCTGACACCGTTTCGCTTTTGTAATAGCAGTTCTACAGTAAACTTCGCCGAGTGTCCCTTTATGAAGCCTTTGGCTTGTTGCTTGCCCGGTGATTTTTCCCACCACTCCTGGGCCTTCAATAGCTTTCATTTTTCAGTTACAGTTTTTGAACATGTCAGCAACTCCGCCGAATAGTTCCGTGCCAATTATTGGGGTATTAGCTCCCGCACGGGCCAATACGTCAGCCTTGTCATTGCCTCGAAACCCTGAGTGTCCTGGTATCCATGCCAGTGTAAGAGAATTTTGACTTGCGGCTTGTGTTAGGGCCCTAACGCAGTCCTAGACCAGCTTTAAACTTATTTGTGTCGAGACTATCGCCTTTAGAGCTGCTTGGCTGTCTGAGTATATGACTACGGTTTATCCGTTATACCCTGACTTACGATCTCCGTTGCACAGTGTTGCATGGCCATTACTTCAGCACCTAGACTTAGTTGGACTTTTATTCTGTGTCCTCTACTATATATACCTGACCCTGTGCCTTTCTCAGTCATTGAGACATCGGTATACCAGATTGACTCCCATTGGATTGGGAGGCCATTGTTCCAGGAGTCCCTTTCCAGTATTTCAACTTTCTCGCAAAGTTATACCTAAGTTACTTTTTCCCTTTTAACAAGGTAATAAGAGTCTGGCCTTGTAGCAGCCTGTGAGCAAGATGAGATAAGACTACCGCGCATAGATTTTTTAGGTATAACTCCAAGTCTGGTGGACTTATGTCCGAGTTGTAGGGAGGATAAGGCAACTCCTCCCAGCCATATTCGCGTAGCGGTTCGACTGTGCGGACGAGCTTCGTCATGGAGAATGAATGGTCCAGTGTTTTCCATGCAGATTTCGCAGGAAATCACGATATTAATGACATTTTTTTAGTCGTGGGGAAGATGGACTTCTCCACTCGTTGGACTACCCAGTCCGGTTCGAAGTCTCTAACACAGGTATCATCAATTGCAACAATTTGATTCAAGAATGTTTGTTCTTCAATGCCGAATTTTTGTTTCATCAAGGATGCAATGTCTAGGCGTTTTTGCTTGTGTTTATAAGTCAACATGTGTGGGAACCATCACGCAAAAATTTTTCTCTTCTTTAAATCATTTGTCAAAATTCTGTAGATTGGCGTGGTGGAATCTCTGGACTTTTTTTAAAAAGTTCCTCAAATATCGCACGAAGATTTTGTTCGAAAACATCACACACAAGTGTCACACTCCGATTATCTGTTGATGATCTCAGCCTTCTTGATCAGTGATCCAGATCACTGATTACACCAGCAAGAAACTGTACTACGGTCTACAAGTGAGTTTTTGGCACATCCATGTTGTTTTTTTCCAATGTTGTGTAAAAAAAGTTAAAAAGATTTTATTAAAAACAATGTATTTTTAGGGAAATTTACTACATATCCAGGTGGTGGTTACGTTGCAACGTTTGGAAGAACCTTAATGAATTCTTATCTAAAATTACAATACCTTTTTCGAAATAATTGGATTGACAAGCACACAAGATCTATATTCATTGAATTTTTAGCGTATAGTAGTAATACAAACATTTTTAATGCCATTACGATTTTGTTTGAGATTAGTACCACGGGTTATATAAAAACAACCTATAATGTAAGTAGTTAAAGTAAGGATTATTTGGCTGTATTTTTTGATTATATAATAAAATTTTGTATTCTTTTAAACCAAACACTTTTAAATATTTAGATTTCTTGTCCATTTGAATTCCGCTCTCTGATAACCACATTCTCTTGTATGTTGATACTGACCACAAATTAGTTTTTGTTATTACAAATATTCCCCCTTCAGTGGCTGCTCCTATTTATCGTAACTTTTGGGACTTTTCTCATTATGATCTGGATGAGTTTCGTGGTGATCTAGCGTACGAATTAACGACCAAAGATCAGAAGGTAATTTTTTCTCCTCACATGTACTGCAAATTTTTTAATTACACACTCCAGTAGTAATCCGCTTAATAAACAAGCAATATAAACCGTGGATTACCTTTAACATCAAATGTATGATAAAACTTAGAAATAAGGCTCGTGCTAAATGTTATCGTGTGCGCAGAAATTATTCATCTGAGCCTGAAAGGATTGCTGCTTGGAACCACTACAGAGATCTACAAAATATTGTTACCTCCTCAATTCGTCGTGAGAAGAGGGCCTGCTTAGAATATATGGCGATAGGCTAGGTTATGGTTGTGCAACAGATGATGTTTTTACATTCCTTAATGCTCACCAGAATGCAGCTCTGATCCTAATAGATTTTTCAACAGCTTTTGACTCTATCAATCATAAGTTGTTACTGAGTATTCTTCGTTATATTGGTCTTTCAGAGAATCAGAGATTCCTCTGTCATTCTTCGCTAATTATCTCCAGAAAAGGTCACAACGAGTCAAGATATCTGGTGAGCTTTCCAACCCTTTGCACTTGTCTGCTGGTATGCGACAGTGATCTATTTTGGACCCCTTGCTGTATACCATATATATTTCAAATTTAAATCGTTGTTGGAAGTTCTGCAGATATTATTTATATGCCGATAATACGCAGTTGTACATTCCATTGCGCTAAGAAGGTGGCAGTAGCGGAACAGATTATCAATGAAGATTTAACTCGTCCAATGTTAAATGCGAATAATTATTGCTTAAAAATTAACTCTTGTATGTGTTCCTTTTCTGCAAGAATCGAGACAGTAATTTTCTTCAGCAGAATCTTAGTTTGAAGCTTAGTAATGATGTATTGGGTTTTTCATCGGTGGCTAGGGATTTGGGTCTGATGGTTGATGTTAGTCTTCGCTTCGGTTCTTATCTTGATCGCTTTACTTCTTCTAGGATTCAGAAGGTTGAGATTTCTTTTTGCGCTTTATATATGATATACTTCGTCGTATTTATGTCTCTGATGTCCTGAGATTTTATGGCTGGGGAATATGGAGGGTCGGCGTAGGATTCATATGTTGCGTTTCTTTCACAAGCATTTAGTTTACACGTGTCACATTTCGAACGGACATTTATAATCTAAACCTACACCATCATGGTCTTCTTTCTATTCCTCGTCATTCTATCAGTCGGTGCCCGTGCGGGAGCTAATACCCCAATGATTGGCACGGAACCATTCGGCGGAGTTGCTGACACATTCAAAAAGGCAGCCATTGAAAAATGGAGGCTAGAGAAGGCCCAGGAGTAGTGGGAAAATCACCGGGCAAGCGACAAGCCAAAGTCTTCATAAAGGGACACTCGGCTAAGTTTACTGCAGAGCTGCTATCACAAAGGCGAAACGATGTCAGAATGATTGTCAGTCTCTTGGCAGGACATTGTAGGCTCAAGAAACACATGAGTCAGTTGAACTAAGCAGATGAAGACATCTGTCGATACTGCCAAGAGGAGAGGAGACCGCATTTCATGTCCTATGCCAATGCCTTGCAAGGACGCGGTATCTACTAGTGGGAGAGGGGAAACCGGCTGCTCCAAGTTATGCGGAGTGGCCACTGTCAAGGCTATTAAGTCTCATTAAGAGGGCAGGGCTGGACAAGGTTCTCTAATCCTATTCTTGAGATAATGGGTGGTCACAATAGATCTGCAAAGGTCGCAGTGATACAGGCCAACAGCCAACCCAATAAACATCTAATCTAATCTATCAGTCGGTTCCGTCGACCTTTTACATACTTCATCTAATTATATTCTCGTTGAATGGAAAAGTCTAAGTCCGTTAAATTTTCGTAAGCGTATACGGATGCATCTTCTGGATTGTTAAGTATCGTGACGGATAGGGTTTGGCCATGTATAACGCGTTTTATGAATAGAGCTTATAATCGCATATCTTTATTTTTGTGTGTTCTTAGCACTTTGTTTTTTAGTCTACATATGTGTTGCTGGTTCGAGTGAGTAGCGCCAATTCAGTTGTAATTGTGGGTGTTGTTATGAATGTTGATATAATTTCCGTTTTTAATTTTGTATATTAGAATGTACTTTTTATTTTACTAAGCAATATTTCATTTGATTTCAGAGCTTTACTTTTAATAATTACAAAAATGAAATAATATGTTGTTTTAGGTACATACATCAAGACTCCTCTTTCCTAATGACAACAGCATAACAATGTGGATGGTATTTTACGGATTCATTGGTGTGGTGACGATTTTAACTATAAAATTAATCTGCAAAATTCTAGAAAGAAATAGGATTAATTACAAAGATATTTGGCAAATAATAGATATAATGATAATATCACTCTCACTCGTTTGTATATATTTTTATGTTAAAAGAAGTCACTTGGTTGGCGCATTTCTGGACAAGATTGAAAAGGCTAAACATAATGAATTTGTTAATTATTTTCATTTATTTTACGCTGAAGTTTTTTTGACTTCGATGGCTGCGGTATTAGTTTTTCTAGCAACATTTAGAATATGGAAATTATTACGATTTTTAATTATAATTAAAGTTGTAGAAAAAACTTTAATTTTATCCGCGATGTCGTTATTATGCCTTTTTATGTGTCACGTCCATCTGATTATGGTTTTTAGTATAACCGGATTTTTATTATTTGGGGATGAATCTGCTGACTTTAAGAATATATCCGAATCTTTCATGAGTTTAGTTTTAGCATCCCTAGGATTTTTTAGCTTCAATTTCAGCATTTTTGAATCATCAATACATTACTTGTTTTTTATAACATATATGTTAGTTAATATGCTTATCGTGACACTATATGTTGCTGTGATATCAATTTATTACTCAGCTGCCCAAAATTTTTACTCCAATTTTGACGAATATAACGTTATAAATTATTTGAAAGAAAACTTTGATTATTATAAAGAATTGTTTAAAGTAAGATGTATCAGAAATCGTATGAAAGGTGGAGAAGACCCAAATTCAGAAATAAAAAACCCAGTGTTTCCAAAATCCGACGAACATAGATATGCGAAATGTCTGACAACGGAAAAGAATAAGATTGCAGCTATGAAACAAATAGCTTTAAGTACCATAAGAAATCTTAAACCAAAAGATGACGTTATTAACGAAAATGATGTTATACTTATTAAAGATACCGTTAAAGCTGTATTTGAAACGCAAAACGATGAAGACAAGGAATTATTTTTTTTAGTACAGTTACAAGGATATAAAACTTCTTTAATACATGACCAAAATTTCATAAAAATTGAAAATATACTAAATATGTTATATGGCTCTCATGAGGAACACAAGAGTGAAGATATTTACCAAATGGCAATGGATAATCAAAATAAACAATTAGATAGAATTTTAAACAGCCTTAGTATTGTTAAAATCGGGTTAAATTCTGTTTTAGTGGAGAAATAAATGTTACTTATTAATTTCGTTCTTTATTTTGACTATATATTTTCATATTATCAAGGAGTAGATCGATATAGCTCGTTATTAAAGTGGCATATTAGTTTTAATCGTATGCTTCGAGAATTTTTAATGTAAATAATAAAAATCTTAACAAGCTGTTACATTATAGTTCAGCAGAAAATATTTTGGAGTAAATAAATCATTGTTCATGAAATTTTGTTGACTAGATATTTAAAAAATATTTGAAAGTAGTATTTGTTTTATCTTAGAAATGTCCCAAATAAATCAGAGAGCTGTACCGGTAGAGTTTTCCTTTACATAAAATTTTTCTGTATCTAATAATACAACCGTGTTTCTTAAAATTTTCCATTTTTAAAATTACGCACTACCTAGACGCCTACGTGCGAAAAGACATAACTATATCACGTGCTTTTAGGGTGCAACTCTATGATTGACCAATCAGAGTCATTTCTCGCAGCGTAGTCATCCCTGTAAAGTATGTGATAATTTCATTCTTAAATTTGTACGATTTGTTCTGGCCAGAAATAGGTAGTCAATTGTTTTTAAGTTTACCGGCTTTTTAACTTACTTGATAGTTTGTGCTCCCAATGTTACATTGAAGGGTCGTGGTAATTCTTCTAATGTGGTTATTAATATTACCTCCTTCATATTGTTTCTTAATTGTGACTAGTGAATACTAGTGATTAGTTGAATTATCGTTTCATCTTTACCTTTTATCTACGAGTGCTGTAATTGTGATACAAAAGTTGACAGCTTCAAAAAAACTTAACAAAAGTTGACAGCTTTAAAAAGTTAACAAAAGTTGACAGCTTCAAAAAAAATTAACAAAAGTTGACAGCTTCAAAAAAGTTAACAAAATTTCAAAAGAAGTTAACAAAAGTTGACAGCTTTAAAAAAGTTAACAAAAGTTGACAGTTTTAAAAAAAGTTAACAAAACTTGACAGCTTCCAGAAAAGTTGACAGTTTCAAAAGAGTAGACAAAACTTCAAAAGAAGTCAACAAAAGTAGACAGCTTTAAAAAAGTTAACAAAAGTTGACAGTTAAAAAAGTAAACAAAAGTTGACAGCTTTAAAAAAAACGTTAACAAAAGTTGACAGCTTCAAAAACAGTTAACAAATGTTGACAGCTTTAAAAAAAGTTAACAAAACTTGACAGCTTCCACAAAAGTTAACAGTTTCAAAAAAGAAGACAAAACATTAAAAGAAGTTAACAAAAGTTGACAGCTTTAAAAAAGTTAACAAAAGTTGACAGCTTCAAAAAAAGTTAACAAAAGTTGACAGCTTCAAAAAAAGTTAACAAAAGTTGACAACTTTAAAAAAGTTAACAAAAGTTGACAGCTTCAAAAAAAGTTAACAAAAGTTAACAGCTTTAAAACCAGTTAACAAAAGTTGACAGCTTCCAAAAAAGTTAACAAAAGTTGACAGCTTCAATAAAAGTTAACAAAAGTTGACAGTTTTAAAAAAGTGGACAAAACTTCAAAAGAAGTTAACAAAAGTTGACAGCTTTAAAAAAGTAAACAAAAGTTGACAGCTTTAAAAAAAAGTTAACAAAAGTTGACAGCTTCAAAAACAGTTAACAAATGTTGACAACTTTAAAAAAAGTTAACAAAAGTTGACAGCTTCAAAAAAGTTAACAAATGCTGACAGCTTCCAAAAAAGTTAACAAAAGGTGACAGCTTCAATAAAAGTTAACAAAAGTGGACAGCTTCAAAAAAAGTTAACAAAAGTTGACAGCTTCAAAAAAGTTAACAAAAGTTGACAGCTTCAAAAAAATTAACAAAACTTTAAAAGAAGATAACAAAAGTTGATAGCTTCAAAAAAGTTAATAAAACTTCAAAAGAAGTTAACAAAAGTTGACAGCTTCAAAATAGTTAACAAAAATTGACCGCTTCAATAAAAGTTAACAAAAGTTGACAGCTTCAAAAAAGTTAACAAATGCTGACAGCTTCCAAAAAAGATAACAAAAGTTGACAGCTTCAATAAAAGTTAACAAAAGTGGACAGCTTTAAAAAAAGTTAACAAAAGTTGACAGCTTCAAAAAAGTTAACAAATGTTGACAGCTTTAAAAAAAGTTAACAAAACTTGACAGCTTCCACAAAAGTTAACAGTTTCAAAAAAGAAGACAATAATTTTGATAATGAAGAAATTAAATCTAATAAAATGCAACTTTCGTTAAACATCTAAGAAAAGTGAGAAGTACCTATTTATTTCTTTATACCTTTTGGGTTTTGTTTTATTTCATACTAGCTGTCCCGGTGGACTTCGTACCACATAACACTGTCGTGATTTTTTTCATTTTTCGTTTTTTCGAATTTTTATTATTTGGTTTTCAAAGATTTTTTTATTATATCATATTTTCTCGTTATCAGGTTTATACTATTTTTTCGTTGTACATATTTTATAATTTATTGATTAAATATATTAGATATATACTGCGCCACCTTACGGTGGCGTCATAGTAGTTAATTTAGTAGTAATTGCTCGTTTAAATATATGAGATATTAACTACGCCACCTTACGGTAGCGTTATATTATTTAATTTAGAAAGGTTTTTTTTGTGTCGTAAAAAATAAAAAATAATTTTTTTAATAAAAAGTATCCTATGTTACTTCTAATACCTCCAAGAATATGCGTACAAAGTTTCATGATGATCGGTTGAATAGTTTTCGCGTGAAAGCGTAACAAACAAACTTACATTCACATTTATAATATTACTAGCTGACACGGCGGACTTCGTACCGCATAAAACTGATGTCTTTTTTTGTTTTTTTAAATTTTTACGATTTTATTTTGTTTTCAATTATTTTTTTGATTTTATCGTTTTTATCATATTTTCTCGTAAGTTATAAGGTGTAGGTATACTATTTTTTTATTATATTTTGTAATTTATCGATTAAATACATTAGGTAGCAACTGCGATACCTTAGGTACGTCATATAATTTAATTTGTTGAAATATGTGAGATATAAACTGCGCTACCTACCGGTGGCGTCATAAGTAAGAATTGCTCGTTTAAATATATGTGATATTAAATGCTCCACCTTACGGTAGCGCCATAGTACTTTATTAAGTCGTAATTGCTAGTTTAAATATATAAGATATTAACTGCGCCACCTTACGGTGGCCTACTCGGTTGGAAATTCATTACTGAACCGCTAGATGGCGTTGAAGAAGCTAGTTTTTGGGATTTTTTGACAAACAATTTTTTTATTATTCGTAAAAAATAAAAAACTTTTTTTTAAATAAAAAGTATCCTATGTTACTTCTAATACCTCCAAGAATATGTGTACAAAGTTTCATGATGATCGGTTAAATAGGTTTCGCGTGAAAGCGTAACAAACAAACTTACATTCACATTTATAATATTAGTAGGGATAGGGATAGGGATAAAGAACTACAGTGTTTTTGCCAGTGTATTTGCTGGAAATAACCTTGTTCCAGTGCTGCCACTATATTTAAAAAATCTGTGTATTCTTATTATAACTTTAATTGTATTTTTTAATAATAACTTTAATATAGGTACTCAATTAACTCATTCTTTTAAAAAAGGAGATTTTGACTTTTTAGTTTTTTAGAGTTTGTGACAATGTGTATCTTGAGATTCACTTAATGTGAATATTTTATGTATTTTCTATTGGGATATCTGATTTTATGTTTTTTATTTATTCTTCAGCATAATAAATATTGTTAAATTTTAGTAGATATTTTCATTTCTCACTAGTGTGTGTAGTTCAGATCAATATTTTCTTATAACTTTTCATTTAAAAAAACTAAATTTTGATTTATCTTAAATTTTCTTGTGAAACAAGTTTGTTTTAGACTACAAAAGATAAGTTAAAAATTAAAGATTATTATTTTTATTTTTCGGACACTGGTTAAACTGTGTAATTTCAAATTTCTTAATAACAATCTCACGGGTTACTGTAACTAGATTATTTACCTATTTCTTTTCTATCTTCTTTCTGGGTTTTTTATCTTTCCCATCCATTGGATAAAAAAGTGATTAAGTTCACAAAGTTTTTTGACGCTCTTCCAAATCGAATGCAAAAAGGTACATGTTGGTTGGTTTGCCTGCTGAAAATTAGTAGGTTTATTGCTTCATTGTCTCGCCTACAATCGTAAATCTCCCTCGGTGTAAGTAAAGTAGTAATGAAATGACATTTGAATACTGTAACATTAGGAAACTATTTAATTGCATTCTGCCATTTACATTAATATCTTCACAAAAAGTAAAAGATTGAAATCTGGACCCTTTATAGGTGTCCACTGCAAATGGCTTTTTTGACAATGCGAAACATTTGTTTCATATTGTAAAAACTCAGTTTTTGGACTTAAGATGAGAAAAGAACGTGTACCTACCTGACTAGATAACCTTACGCTAATGTGTCGGGTGTAGGTACACGTACCAAAGATGGAAGTCACTGGAAAATTAAACAAACCACCAGCATTCAAATATTGATCCAACAGTGCAGTTTTACAGGAAAAAAGTACGTAGCTGAGAAAAGAACTTGTCAAAAAGTAGTTTGATGAATGCTTTTTACTAGAAATATAAAACGGTTAAGCGATCAACGTTGATCTACATAAAAAAAAATGGCCCTTCGTAAGCCAGGCGCATCAGTAGATTTATATTAATTGAATATATTAAAAGTATACGTTTTAGAAAAAAAATTTTAAGATAAAAGTTGTAGGTCTCTTTAAGACAAACAAAAAAGTCCTTTAACATTTTTTTGTACAGGGTGAAGTAAAAAAGTTACGAATTTTTTTCCATTTTGATTTAATGTCACGCCCAAACGGCCTTACCGATTTGGCCCATTAACTAACTCGACCGAGATTTTTGGACGATTGATTTTTGTACCAAATTTCATTTCGATCCGTTAAGAAATGCGACCGCTATCGTGTCCACAGATTTCGTTATATCGGAACTATACATATATATATATATATATATATATATATATATATATATATATATATATATATATATAAACTTTTGAGCGGAAGGTGTTTTTGAGGTCAGGGGGGCCCAAAACGAAAAACTGTAGTGAAATTTTCCCGAAGTCGTGACTTGCGAACCAGCTGAATAGTAGATATAAATCTACTAAAAACATTACTGTTACTAGATAATGTTCGATCCATTTTAAAAACCACTAACAACGGATGATAAATGTTTACTACAATGTTTTTGCATTAATCCTAACAATAGATCCGCATATAATTCAGTTTGTCAAGCAAGACTACAAGTGAAAACTAGTACTGATGCCCATATAAAAAGATTAATCTCCAGAAAAAACATTAAGGGTGTAACGATCAACCTGTTCGTTTTGTATAAAGAACAATTTCACTAGACTTTTGTTACCGTTAGAATTACTTAATTCAATAGCTGTAGTTTAAAAATGAGTCGTGAGCGGTGGTGTTACAGTAAAATTTTCTACTCTTTCTAGTTGTGATTAGTAATTCTTGCCTAGTACGAGTTGTTACGTCAAACAATTTTGTTTCATTTTTTGTTATACCTCTTCGAAATGCAAGTAAGTCGATTTTATTAATATTTCCTTTGATTATTTTATTTATTTTGAGTGTCTAGAAATTTTATTAATACTACCAAAAAGCAAGTTTTATTTTAGCCAAACATCAGTTTTTTTTATTATTATCAAAGTGAAGGCAGGATTTCACTCGTGCTTTAATAATTAATTCTCTCTCAATAAAATGAAAAAATCCGATTTTGCTATAAACTGATTTCATTTCATTGTAAATTCGTTAAGGAATTAATTTTTGATTATTCGTTTCTATTAAGGATTTATATAAATTTATTCGAAGAGGTCCACCCGAGTTATGAAACTATAACTATATTGGATAATTTTAATACCCAATTTTTTCCCTAATTTTGGAAATTATTCCTGTACAATCGACACCGATACATATAAGTGAATGCAAGGGTTTAAGAAGACTTCCAATTAAAAGATAAGAGAATAATTAATGATTTAATTAACATAATTAATTATTCCTGTTAGATATAATATTTAATTTTCAATATTTTTATTTATTTAATCAATTGTTTTTTAAAATTATTCAATTTGTAATAAATCATTGAAATGGAGGGTTTGAGTAAATTTATTTAGTTTGTATTTTGGCGCTCTTAATTACATGTTTGAGGGAGTCAGTAAAACTTTTAAAAAGTAACCCACGACTCTGTGAACTAGCTACGGAAATAACGCCATTTAGGGCGTTTTAACGTTACATTGGAGTTAAACATAAAAGAGTTTGTTTTCCCTCTTTGTCCATCTTGGAATGTGTTTTCCCATCAGACAAAATATCATCGTAAAAAAACTTGTGGCTTAAAATTATCACCACACCCAGCACTGGTCTTTAAACAAATTAGGAAACTTCGGAAGTCAAAGAGCAAGTTGCTATTTAAGATTAGTACGGAAGATTTAAAAAACTGTCGTACAATAGATAAAGAAAAAAGTATATTTCACCATATATCTGATGAGGAGTTTCAACTATTTTTTTTTTCTTACAAATCAAGTATATGAGGAGGAAGTAATAGCAATAATTCGACTATATTTTAGTAAGTGATACAATGTAGGTACTGAGAAGGATTGTGCATTGTTTAGAACATTTGTTATGACTGAATATCCTTTTGAAGCTATTTATCAAAAAATGGATTACAGAGCTATACGTAGGGGAACGGCAGGCAAGATGGCACAGTAGGGCTAAATGGCATATGATATGTATTGGAGAACTCACTGCGGGTATAATTCCCGAGTCTGCAATACACGACTATATTAGGTGGCCACAGTGTACTGACGTAGTTTTATAAAAGCAACGATAGTCGTTAATCAGTTATTTGTGAAAAAGAGGTGTGTCTGTGTTGACCTTTAAGGTAAGCTCTGTCTTTATGCCTTTATTACTGTTACTACAAGTGGGTTTTATTCACTCTTTAAATTCCTACAGAATTGTCTCTTTTCAATCTTTATTTTGACCTATTTCCCTTTACAAAAAGTACTTAGAAAGATGTTTATTTACTTATTTATTTTTTAAACACATGGATAGGGCAAGTTGGCACACAAAGTAGTTGGGTAAAACGGCATGTATGCCATCTTGCCCGGATAATGGCTTCTTTTGTTGATAATATATAGGTAATATCGTTTTAGATGATCTACTCTTACCGGAGAAAAACTGACAGAGGTGGAGGGAACGAGAATAATATGTTAAGAGCTTTGGAAGCTGTAAGGAAGGGTGAAATGGGTTGGGCCCTTGCAAGCAAAACATTTAATGTGCCTGCCACCACTCTTCGACGCCGAGCAGCAATTAAAAACAAAATTGATCTAAACGCTAGAAAACACTTGGGTTATTATGAAAATGCATTACCAGACATGTAGAAAAAGCCATAGTTACAAATATCCTAGAACTGGAGTCGCAGCTATTTGGTTTAACACCAATTTAAAAAAAAATGGAGAAAGTCCTAACTGAACATCGCAGCTCTTTACAATAAAGCCTATGGAAAAGCAGCTACTCCTTCAATTGCTTTAAGCGGATTTCGTTCAACGGGTATACCACACTTGAATCGTAATATTTTTCCCAAACACTTGTTTGCGCCGAGTACTACCACAGATATTCCTATTGTTGACGAAGACCGTGACGAACAGGAAAATTTTAAGTCACCTATCACCTCTGGTGTACAATCTGTGGGAAAAGATAAATTTAAGGTTTCTACTAATGTAGAAAGAAGTTCCATCAATGACATCAAAACCCCGCTGCGACACAAGAAAGCCTAAGACAAGTCGCAAAGGTATAAAATATCAAGAGGTCTTAACAGTTAGTTTTTTCATCCAGGAACTAAAGAAAAAAGAGACTGCCAAAAAAATTAAAGATGAAAGAAAAAGCAAAGGAAATAAAGTGAAAAGGAAAATAGTGGAAAGCTCTGATAAAGATAACCCACAAATGTTTAAAGGTAATAGTGACGATGAAGATGCTGAATGCATATACTGAAATGAACTTTATAGCAGGTCAAAGAGTCAGGAGATGTGGCTTAGGCGCCAACGGTGTAGAATGTGGGCCAATACTGAGTGCGCGAGTTTTAATTCGGATAAATTCATTATTTTGCTTTTTTACTACAAGTCAAACATAATATTGAAACACGTATGGGGGCTTTTTACACAATTTATTTACAAAATTGTTAAGATACACTGAACTCTGCTGGATAACGTCTAACTACTTGACAATACAATGAACTCTTCTGAACACTTGACTCGAACTGACGTTAACTGTCCGTGCATCCCCTTATATACAACATTATTTAATCTAGTTAGTGTGTTTAGAAGTTTCTAGAATTTTCTAGAAACATTATTTAAAATGGTCAGTTGGTTTTTTTACAAATTTCTAAAAATCAACTGTCAACAACAATCTTTCAAATTAAGGTACCTTCCTTTACGGTTATCCCGTTACACTGCCCCCTCCTTAGATTCATTCCTCCTGGAATGTTATTTCCTACATCGGAATCCCGCACACTTCCTGAGCCAGCCAAACCATCTTCTTGGAGTTGCTGCGCATCTCCACTGTGGTTTCCCTGGTAAGGCGCCAAACGATCGTGATGGACCACGACGGGTTTCCCTCTGGGAATTTTCACGATCCGATAAATGACATCGTTAATCTTCTTCTTGATGGTGTAAGGACCTTCCCAGTTCTTTTGTAATTTGGGACAAATGCCTCGACGCCGTCGGGGGTTATAGAGCCAGACTAAATCTCCAACTTGGTAACTCTTTTCCATTGTCCGTGTGTCATAGTACCTCTTCATCCGATCACTAGATAATTGTAGTTTTCCACGCACCAGGTTGTGTATATTTTCCATTCGATTCTGAAGGTCGGCGACATATTGTTCACGTGCCATTTCTTCACCAGGTTTACAACCAAACACCAAGTCACATGGTAGCCTCATTTCTCTACCGAACAGGACCTTCGCAGGCGTTTGGCCAGTTGATTCGTTGATGGCCGATCGAATTGCCATTAGAAATAGTGGAATATGTCGATCCCAATCCCTCTGACAATCTGACACCACTTTTGACAGATAGTTGGTTATAGTCCGGTTCATTCGTTCCACCATTCCATCAGACTGAGGGTGCATCGCTGTGGTTCTCGTTTTGTGGATGCCTAATCTTTGGCAAACTTCTTGAAACAGCTTGCTCTCAAAATTTCTTCCTTGGTCTGAATGTAATTCTAATGGTACCCCAAATCGGCTTACGAATTCTTCAACCAATATATCTGCTAAAGTGGTAGCTTCCTGATTGGGAACTGCATATGCTTCAACCCATTTAGTGAAGTAGTCCATTACAACAAAGATGTACTTGTTTCCTACATCGGTCTGTGGAAGTGGCCCCAATACATCTACTGCGATTCTTTCAAAAGGACTTCCAACCAGGTATTGCTGCATTTCCGCCTTCGGTTTTCGGTGCGGACCGTTACTGGCAGCACATGTAGTGCATTTACGACACCAATCTTTAACATCATTAGTGCAATTTACCCAGTAAAATCTATCTCGGATCTTTTGCAGCGTTTTCGTGATACCCAGATGTCCTCCAGAACTATCATTATGCATCTGTTTTAAAATTTCCGGTACAGCATTTCTTGGGACCACTATTTGTTTCCTTGTTTCTGTGCCCTCGGAATTTTCTACAAGTCTTTTAACGAGCCCTCCGTCCAAAATTAAAGAGTTCCATTGGGACCAGTATGCTTTTAAAGCAGGAGAGGATGAGGATATCTCTCTCCACAACGGACGACGGTCCATTCTCTTCCACTCCCGAATCTTTCTCAGAACGGGATCGTTTTCTTGTTGCTCCTCCAGCATAGAGCTCTCGTCTTCTGTCACAACCTTAACTAAGGCAAGTTTTTCCTCGTTCTGCTCCATACGGGTACAATGGGGGCAATCAGGTCGACATGGTCTTCTGGAAAGTGCATCAGCATTACGATGTCTGGTTCCATGTCTGTGCTCGATTTCAACATCATATTCCTGCAGTTTTTCGAGCCATCTTGCTATCTGTCCTTCTGGGTTCCTAAAGCTTAGTAGCCACTTTAAACTGGCATGGTCTGTTCTGATCAGGAATTTTCTGCCATACAGATATTTATAAAAGTGTTCGACGGATTTTACAACTGCTAACAGTTCCCTCCGAGTTACACAGTAGTTCTTTTCAGCTTTCGATAAAGTTTTGCTGAAATAACCACTCTTTCCTTACCGTCTTGTAGCTGTGACAAGACGGCTCCAATTCCCACATTGCTGGCGTCGGTGTCCAGAATAAGCTTACCATCAGGAAGTGGATAAGCAAGAACAGGTGCTGACGTAAGCTGTTTCTTCAATATTTCAAACGCCTTTTGACATTCCTGATCCCAACAGAAGGACTTATCTTGTTCTGTCAAACGTGTCAAGGGTTTGGCGATGTCTCCAAAATTCTTGACATATCGTCGGTAATAGGAACAAAGACCCAAGAAACTCCGGAGCTGATGTTTGTCGATAGGGATTGGCCATTCCTGAACGGCTTGTATCTTAGCGGGGTCAACAGCAACGCCATCCTTGCTTACGTTATGTCCTAAATAGTTGACCTGTCTCTGGAACAAGTGGCATTTCTTAACATTCAATGTTAGATTAGCGTTCTGTAATCTTTTAAAAACTTCTTCCAGGTTAGATAAATGTTCCTTAAAGGTCTTACCCATTATGATGATGTCGTCTAGATAAACTAGACAAGTTTCCCATGACAAACCCCGCAGGATGTTCTCCATTAGTCGTTCAAACGTCGCAGGAGCATTACAGAGGCCAAATGGAAGGACCGTGAATTGCCATAACCCTGATCCACTGGTAAAGGCAGTCTTTTCTTTGTCTGCAGGATTCATTTTAACTTGCCAGTATCCGCTTTTAAGGTCCAAGGTAGAAAACAGAGTAGAACCCGCCAAAGCGTCGAGGGCATCATCAATCCTTGGCAAAGGATAACTGTCCTTCTTAGTGACATCATTTAGCTTTCGATAGTCGACACAAAACCGCATTGATCCGTCTTTCTTTCTCACTAATACCACAGGAGAGGCCCACGGACTACTGGATGGTTCGACTATGCCATTTTGAATCATTTCTTTAAGGGCTCTGTCTGCTTCTTCCTTTTTAACTTGAGGCATCCTTCGGGGTACCTGTCGAATCGGACGTGCATCACCAGTGTCAATTCTATGTTGTACAACATCAGTTCTTCCCAGTTTACTTTTAGAACCAAATACAGGTTTATAACGGTAAAGTAGATCTCTTACCTGTTTCTTTTCTAATTTTGACAAAGAGGGGTCCAATTTTGTCATTAATTGTTCAATTTCGTTGGTCTCATCTGTTTCCGTAACATTTATCTTGTGAATTATGGCCATAACTGGTTCTAAACTTCCCATTTCCGTGTCCTTTCGGAGAAGAACTGGATGATCGTTCAAGTTGATAACTCGGATGGGTACCTCTTTGGCGGATCTAACAAGAGTCTTACCCACAAGAAGTCCTTTTCCCAATTCATGGTCATGGTTCTTCGGCTCTATCATGGCTGGGGCACCATCTGGCTCCAGTCCATCCAACCGCGCTGTGACGACACATTCGCAGCTTGCCGGAAGTTCGATATCATCGATTAGCTTAATCGAGGCATTGTCAACTTGTTTTCGGTGCAGGAATATTTCTTCATTACCAGTACGAAGGATACGTTGGCGAAGATCCAAATGAAAACCACAGTGGAGCATAACATCCATGCCCAGAACAACATCTTCATCAACGTCAGCCACCAGCACTGAGTGAACAAGAGAGGTTGAACCAAACTGTAGCGTCACCTGTATCTCACCGTAGACTCTAGCAGAATCTCCGGTAGCGGTACGCAGTCTCCAACTGGTAGGCAACATCTTATTTCGCATAATGATGGTTGGTCGGACGATAGTTTTTGTAGCTCCAGTGTCTACCAGCATGCTAATATTCTTCCCATCAAGGAGGCCATCTACATATAAGCTGTCCACGTGATGTCGCAGAGTTGCCAATTTAACGGTGTGAGGGGCTTCGGGAATGTTTGGGGTCGATTTCGCCCTCCAGGAGTCGACCCGTTCTAGTTTTCCTGCTGCTGGGGTACTTCAGCAGAAGATTTTTCTTTTTGGGGGCAAGTATTTCTTATATGGCCTAGTTCTCCGCAGTTCCAGCATCTCACTTGGCGCCTTCTTCTTGGAGATAACTTCATTAATCTCTCTACTACCGCTTCAACGTCGCTAACGGAATGAACGGCATGGTCGTAGTTACCGGTGATTTCCCTTAGTCGAGCAACTCCACGTGAGGCCTCCGTCGCCGCCTCAAACTCCAGGGCAATGGTCAAGGCGTCCACAAGAGTCTTCGGCCGCGCCAACCGTACAGCGCGCTGCAACTCGACGTCTCGAAGACCATCGGTGAAGGTTTGGACTGCTAGGCACTCCAGGAAATCCTCCGCTGCATTTGAATACGCAAGTCGTACCATTCTTGCTACATCCGCTTCAAATTCCTGGATAGTTTCTCCATTTTTCTGTTTTCGGCTCTTTAACTGCATTCGGTACACCGGTTGTAGATGAGTTTGACCATAACGCATCTCTAGACGATTCACCAATAACTCGAAGTTGTCAGCTTCATCCGGTGTCAATGATTGCAAGACGTCTAAAGCTTCGCCTCGCAGAGCTACGGTTAGGGACAATGCTTTCTCCTGGGATGACCATCCATTAGCTCTGGCCGCTGCGTCGAACTGTTTAAGGTAATTTGGCCAGGAAGTCTTCCCGTCGAAGGTCGGGGGTTTCATCGTCGTTCTTACATGGGTCGTCTCCTCGCTTCTTTGTCGTTCGACGTCTGCGTGGCAGGTTTCCATCCTTCTTGCATCTCCGTCGCCGTGGTGGATGGGCTGGTTTCGACGACAAGCTTCCTGTTCTTGTTGAAGCTTCCTTATTTCGGACTGCATTTGCTGGTTGATCTCGTCTCGCAAGTTGGCAACTTGCTGATTTTGCTCGTCTCGTATGTTGGTCACTTGCTGATTCATGTTCTCTACTTGCTGATTCAAGTTGGCTACTTGCTGATTTTGCTCGTCTCGTATGTTGGTCACTTGCTGATTCAAGTTGTCTACTTGCTGATTCAAGTTGGCTACTTGCTGATTTTGCTCGTCACGAAGATGTGATATTTGCTGGGAGAACGAACTGGATAACTCATCTGATAGGGTAGAAATCCGTTGTGATAGCTCCTCTTGTTGGCTCTTCATCTGACTGGATAGCTCCTCTTGCTGGCTCGTCATTCGTTGTGACAGCTGGGACAGATCTTCGCGCTGGTTCTTCATCTGACTAGATAGCTCCTCTTGCTGGTTTGTCATAGTCGTCATTCGTCCTGATAGCTCCTCTTGCAGCCGGGAAAGTTGTTGAGCTTGGTCTTCTTGCAGCCGGGAAAGTTGTTGAGTTAGTTCAGAATTTGCTTTTTGAACTGGGTCTTCGAACTCCACAGCGTCAGGGTCCAAATTATTATTTACGTAGTACTCACGGAGCCTTCTCAACAATACGGATTTGCTTCCAGTAGTTTCCAACTCTAATTCTTCAAGCTCTCTTCTGAGCTCAGCCACCAATAGTTCATTTATCTTTTTTCCAGGCATTCTTATATCTTCACCCCACACCTGACACCAATTTGAAACACGTATGGGGGCTTTTTACACAATTTATTTACAAAATTGTTAAGATACACTGAACTCTGCTGGATAACGTCTAACTACTTGACAATACAATGAACTCTTCTGAACACTTGACTCGAACTGACGTTAACTGTCCGTGCATCCCCTTATATACAACATTATTTAATCTAGTTAGTGTGTTTAGAAGTTTCTAGAATTTTCTAGAAACATTATTTAAAATGGTCAGTTGATTTTTTTACAAACTTCTAAAAATCAACTGTCAACAACAATCTTTCAAATTAAGGTCCCTTCTTTTACGGTTATCCCGTTACAATATTTTAAGGTATGCCATTTTGCCCGATATAGGCGGGCAAGATGGTTTTTTTGCTTGTTTTAGATTATTACAACTTTTCGTTATTACTAGTTTTTAATATTATTTCTACCCTATAAAATAAAAACTAAACCTGATTGGCTAAAGGCCCAATGCATAATGATCTCTTAGTTTTTATCAAAATAAATGATACCAATTTTCAAAAGATAGTATGCCATCTTGCCTGCCTCTCCTTCACCATATATCTGATGAGGAGTTTCAACTAATTTTTTTTCTAACAAATCAAGTATATGAGGAGGAAGAAATAGCAATAATTCGACTATATTTTGGTAAGTGATACAATGTAGGTACTGAGAACTCTGAGAAGGACTCTTACTTCTCAGGAGACTGAGAGACCAGGCCTGTTTCTGGCATTTAGCTTGTGTATCTAAGCATATTTGAGATTGTTTAGAACATTTGTTATGACTGAATATCCTTTTGAAGCTATTTATCAAAAAATGGGTTACAGAGCTATACGTATTTACAATAAAAACAATCCTTATATCTTCTTTTTGTAAACTGAATAAAACGTATAAATTTGCTACTTAAACATATTTTTTGGTCTACTATGGCTGTGTAAGCTTTAATTACGTTTAATTTTTCTCTATAACTACTTTGAATTAACTCTTTCAAATAGTACCTACTGATAGAATATTTAAAATAAAATAACTAGTAGTATTCGAAAGAAGTGGTAAATTAATTTGTAATTTTATGATAGAACTATGATTACCTACTTGACAAATTACACATTTTTTTCTTACTGTAATTTAATAAGCGCTTTTCGAAAAGAAAATATGATTGTATTTTTAAGCATAGGCATTAAGATAACAACCAACGATTACCTTAATTATAGCCTCAAATTTATATAAAAAGGAAAAAAACACGAATAATATTGCAAATAGAATATATCAGCAATAAGTATTTTTTAGGAATAATTCAATATGAACATTGACGATATTAAAGACATAAAAGTTATGGAACATTCTTTAAAAATACTAAGATTACCTTACATGTTTCCAACAAAAAAGGAACTACAAAACGACGTTCCTATAAAGAAAGTAATTATTAAGTTCTTTATTACAAATCTCAGTTCTGTTTATTTCTCGATTGGAGCTGCTTGTCATTTTGGTGTGAGTATTAAAAGTAAGTAAATTCCAGCAGTATAAAATTATTAATCGGGAATGATTTTAAGTAAATATAAGATTAAAATTACACATTCCAAATTAAAGAATTTGAAAATTCAAGAGTTCTAAAAAATCCTGAAAATTTCTAAAATATCAAAAATTTAATTAATTTAAAAAAACACGTGTATCAAGTGCCAATAGAAGGAGATTACTTCTTATCGCACGTTAGGTCTATATGTGTGTTAATAAACATTTATAAATATTTATAGTATTTTTGACTTAATACAGCGATTCTCAAACTGATGGACGCGCCCCCCAGGGAGGCGTGTTAAGTTGTTAAGGGAGGCACAGCACAGTAATTTGAAAAACAAAATCATTAAAAGCGATTTATAATTTTTTTTGTCAAATATTGAACTACAAACTTATTCCAAGCCTAACAAGTTTTAAATATTCTTAGAATGCAAGTAGGTACTAATGGCTGACACACGCTTGCTTTGTGGCATACAATCTCTGTAAGTTTGGTTCCACATTGCACAGATATGGGAGCTGAACATAAATCTTTGTTGTTTTATTTTTTATCTAGATGGTTATCACGTGAGAAGTGAAATAGCGATATTTTTGAAGGAAGAAGGTCATAAGCGTTCGGCAGAATTCTGCCATAAGTTAATTTTAATAAAGCTTTTCTTATTGGGTAGATATCTTTGAAAAACCTAATACCTGCTCCTAATCTTCAACTCCAGGAATGTTTTTGACTTGAGTGAAAAGATTGATTTTTGTAAGAAAATGCATTTATCTAAAAACAACTGGAATTGGTTTTTTAATACATTTGACAGTAAACCTAGTGGCCTATCACTAGAAGAAGAAGAGCACCACTTCGTTGAAAATGGATTTCAGTACCAAATGTTTAACAAATTTCTGGATCGACCTTCCAAATGACTTCTCAGTAATAAAAGCCAAAGCGATACGGGTTTTGTAAGTTTTCCATACGTACTATCTTTGTGAAACAGGATTTTCTGCTGTTGCTTCATTAAAATCGAAAGATCGAAATAAGCTTCAACTAGAAAAAGATCTCAGAGTTGCCATTTCCATACAAAGCACAGAGAAAATCCTTGATTTTAATGTTAACTACTTCAATAAGTACTTTCAAAACAATATTTAGACCTGGATTTCTGGATCTGGAAATTTGGGGAGGGGCGAGCAAGTGCTCTGCCAACACTGAGGCCACATATGGCCCATTGTGCATTCTCCCGTTGTGTAGGGATATCCACACCTCAGGCTGTCATCAGGCCTAGAGATTTAAAATAGGTGATGAGGCTCCCGAGGGGGATCTCCCTGATATCGGCTGGTGTAAACCAGTACTCGCCAACACGGATTTTCTGATTTCAGAAAAAGCAGAGCAGTCATACATGTTCTACTGTTTCCTCTTCTTGTTCGCAACCTCTGCAGAGCGGCGATTCTGCTAATTTTATCCTAAAAAGAAGTTGTCGCAATTGGCAGTGAGCTGTTAAGATTTCCTCAGCTGTTCGGAGATTTTGTCTGGTCAATGCCTTAAATTTTTTGTTGTTTCCTCGCCAGGATGAGGTAATAACTCTCTAGCCAGTCTACAGTTCGTTGTTTCATCCCAGCACTGTATAAAATTTTGGTGAGAGTGCAGTTTGATAAGGTCCACGAAGGCTAACATATTTGTAGCCCACAGTCCTCCTTGCTAAATTGTTCGCAATGCGGCTACCTTTAGAGTTCCTATATCCTTTGATCCAGCTCACAGTGACCACGTTATTCTGTCTGGCCTCAGTTAGAGTTTGGTGACATTTTAGTACTAAACTTGAAGTGATACGTGGTCTATTCAAGGTCAGTAGTGCTTGTCGGCAGTCTGTGTAAATATTTACATTCCTGCCTGTGATGTTCATATTAATTAATTCTTTTGCAGCTATGGTTATGCCTGTGAGTTCTGACTAAACCACACTTGACAAGCCATCCATAGTCCATTTCATTTTTAGGTTCAAGGATCTTGAGTAAATTCCACATCCCACACCCTTGTTTCGTTTTTGATCCATTCGAATAGACGCTCAGAGCGTTCACTACGTTGGGGTCTGCTGTATTGTTTGGTAATATTTTGTAGGGTTTGTCAAAGACAAATCTTGGTACGACGGCATCCGTGTCTGCATGTATGAGTGGTATCGCGTTTAGCGATTCCCTCCACAGACTGTCTTCTATAGTTACCAGACATGGCTTGGGCTCCATCAGTGCAAATCCCAATACAATATTTCCATTGCAAATGACGCAATGACAGCATAATTCTGAAAAATTCTTTGGCTGTAGTTTTTCCTTCAATAAGTTTGCAAAACAGTAATTCTTCACATATTGTGATTCTCTTACAGAAACTGATGTAACAAATTAAATGGGATTCATTATTGGAGTCAGTTGCTTCATGAAGTTCCAATTAGCTGAGATTCAAGCTGCTCCTGGATGTCAGCGGATATATCCGGATTTCTTCGATAGATTGTATCATTTGACAGAGGAATATTGTCAAGTTGTTTAGCATAGCTTTTACCAAACAATATTTCTATGTCTTTGGTAGCGGGTAGAATAAATTGCTCTGCTATGTGTGTGTTTTTTTTTACATTTAGCTACTTTGTAAGCCACTTTGTATGATGCCAACAGAGCTTTCTCGTTTACGGCGAGCGTTTTCCAAAAAAATTTCTTCTGTTTTTTAAATGATCTGAGTTTTTTTTTTCGAAAAATTCACGCAGTATACTGATATGTTTCTTGTGCAATGTTTCTCGGTGCCTCTTCAATTTATTGAGTTTTAAGCTATCAGCAGCTAATACTTTTATACAAATAACGCATTGATGTTTTTCGTCGCCACTTATTTTATTGCTTTTGAAATCCAAATTTAGGTAAGCTTGCTCATATTTTTAGGTTTTATACTTATATCCTCGTAAATCAGTCGAAGTACAAGGTTCTTGCTCGTTTAGTTTTTGTTTGGCTCGAATTAGAAATTTATCCATCTTTACGGCGTAGAAAATATTCAGCGTTAGAGAACTAAACTTGAACATTTCTTGTTTAACTTTAACTAATTGTAATGCAATAAATGTCTTAAACACAGGGCTACATCTGTAAACGCACTTTTCTATTTATAATCGCGCATCTTGCGTCGATACATTTCGATGACGTTCGACATCGTTCGCGAAACATTATCGTCTGCAGCGCCAAGCACTACCAGCACTATACCAGCTGGATATACAATTTACATAATCTGTTTAAGTTCGACCTCACGACCAGTAAATTTAAACTCTTCCTCCCTCTTCTATCTTTCCCTCTCACACTTTCTTTGCTCCCTCCTTTCTGCCTAATGCATTATTGAAGTGTCTCGTGACGCATGAGATAAATTTGGTCCCATGTAAAACATATATCTGTCGAAAGGAAGTAGTCACTTTAAAAACTGTGAAAATAATTGTCTGAATCTCACTTGTCCTTAAATTCGTAAAATTATATACATACGAAATAAATTTTAACATTCGTAAATTCTAACGCAAATTGAAGAGAGTAGGTAAACCTTAACAGTACCTACAATTTTAAGAGAGTGTATTTCTGTTTCTAGACAATATCTATGATAACCTGGACAAAGATTTAGGAAATGTTATATCTTATCATGGAGCATCTTACTTTTTATACAGATACATCCTTAACATGAGACATGTCGTTACATTATATAAACAATTTTCTGGTAAATATTATTATTTTTAATATGTATAAGTAATATATCGACTACATTGCAATTCATTTTCAATTGTTCTATCTATATTATATGATTTGCGTTCATCTGCTGCTTCACCAGTGATTATTTTTGACGATTTGTTTACTTAAGTAACCATACTTATTGGTGTCGGCTTAGCCATTGAATTATGTTATGAAGTATATGTCCAAACGTTTCGATTTCTAAATACTATTGACTTTTTTAAAAATCTTTGAGTTAGAGGGTTCACTCGAGATGTTCATTAAATTAGCCCTTGTGGAAACTGAAGAGTTTGAGTTTGATTATGATTACGGATTTAAGTGAAATGATGTTTTAAGAAAAAAATTGTGTGGTTTATTTGAATCGTAAAACATATTTGATAGAGGATGATTCAAAAATTTACTCATGCACACTTCAGTCAGTTTATTTGGTTGCATTGCCCTAATCATAGAACTCTGTGAACAGTTAAGTCCTACCAAAGAATACATTTGCCAAATAAACCAAATCCACTATATCTTCATCATCTTCGTCGCTGCTTGAAAAAGCCATGATGTATTCCACAAAACCAACGGATTACTGACGTCATTTCTCACCACTGTCTCGCACCTCTCTGTGCATAGCATACGCCACGTTTTCGCCAAGACCGTGCCATTCCGAAGCCCCATCTCTGCCAGATGTCCGTTCTGTGTGAATGGGCTTTACTTATAAAAATCAAAGCTGGAAGCGCCCAGCCTTCCCGCTCGCACTATCAGCTTGTTTTTCCTGGTGTTTCTTATAATTTGGCGGATATTTTTGATAATAGATAAGTTATGGTGTGTTTATATTGTAACAGATTACCATACATTGTTTTCTTATCTTTTAATGCTTACCTACATTGTTTTCTTAACTTTTAATGCTTACCTATTCATACCGAAATGAATTTGAATACACCATTATCTTCAGGGTATAAAGTGAAATGATCCGAGTTTTTCAATCCCTCACTTAGGGCGCGGTATTTTCGCACTATTGTAATGTGTTTTTTTTGAAATTTTGAGTAATATTTGTTCCCATTGTATAGATATTCTGGAAAAATTATGCAGTTACTACGCGCACTTTAGATAATTGCAAACAAAAACCATTGTTACAATTATAATCACATATTTTTTTTATTTTGCGGTGGAAAATTCAATAACGAAACTTGTTTGTCTCAAATTTCTTCAAAACCAAAAGTTGTCGAAACGAGGAGGAGAAAAAAATACTTTTCTCATTTTGTTTCATAAAAATCTTCCCACCTTTACTGATCTGATCTATGTTATAACGATAACTTCAGGACACCGAACAAAAGTTTTAACACAGTATTATATGCTTCGGTATTTCTCAAAAAATTTTGAAATAACTTACAAAAATAAAATCTCATTTTCATAGAAACAGTCATTTAAGATTTTCACGCAGGAGTAATTTGCTTAATGTACGATTGTTTATAGATTTTAAAAGCTTTGGTAAGCCAAATAATTTCGAACAACGGAACAGTTTTTTAAACAAGGTATCTCGAATTTACGTAGTTTACCATACATGTATTGTAAGTTTTATGCTGTTGTCTACTTTATTATATATTCCTCAATGTAAGAAGGAAAATATGGAAAAAGACAGACATGAGGTCTGTGGAATACCTTTTCCTACCTGGTTACCATTTGAATTCAATTATTTTCCAGTTAAAGAAGTTGTATATCTTTATCAAGTAAGTACAAGTATGCGGATTCGTATTAAAACGTTTTATCAATCTTAGTTAATGATTTTTCCAAACTAGTTTGGATTTTTTGTTAGTAATAGTATATTAAATAACGAAGTGAAAGTACTTCATTTTTCTCAAAAGAAAAAGATTGTTCACCGAGGCCAATTTCTCGAGAGAAAAATGGTACTTCCTCCAAGGTATGTATACTATTTTATTCACAATCGTTTAAAAATAATATGATGAAATTAATAAATAAAGTAATCAATTATGAGAAACATTTATTTAGACAAATCTACCTGTCTGATTAATCTATGAAAAATTTGTCAGTTATCGTTGACGTGAAATTTATTTTTTTAATAATTCGTGGTTTATTCTTTTGTAATTGAGAGTATTGCAATATTTCCGACAATGAAGAAGATTGTAAACTCCCAGAAATACGTGAGGCTGCACAAGCGGTGACGTTAAATCTCTTACCTGACAAAATAAAAAAAGGTATGAGAAAACGTACGAAATTTACCACGAGTGGTGTATTGAAAAAGGAGTTCAAACCGGAACTGCTTATTGGCTTATTTTGCCAATATTGTTGCTCAAAAAAAGAAACCTTGGTCTATTTATTCAATGCCAAAGAGTGTATATATATATATATATATATTGAGATGATATAAGATTTTATGCTATAAATAATACAATAAATTAAATTAAATAATGATTAAAAAAAAGGAAAATATTCTTGATCCCAGGGTGGAGCGCAAAGAATTGGAATTTGAATAATTTTCTCATTTTCTTTAGTATATTAAGAATTATTCTCATCATTCCTAAAAAAGGGAAAATAAAAATAAGAAAGATAAATATGAGATTAGATATTAAAGATATATTCATTTAAAAAATAATCTAATTAGTTGAATTAAAAAAATTAAATAATCACTTTTAAATAAAACAAGAAAAATAAATATAAAAACATAAACATTAAAGGTACATATTTTAATTTGAAATAATTTAATTCATGGAATAAATACAGATATACTTACGCATTAAAGATGCAAGATTAATTTTCAAATCCATAATACTTGTTTGTTATTAGTTTAAGGTATTAAGAAATGAAAAATTCTGAAAATTAAATTCATATTAGATAATAAGAAGTTTTAAATTCATAAGAATCTAGTAGTCACTGTTATTGTATTTGCATTGTATTTTAGTTTGTTGATTTATTCAATTGTTAGTTTGTTGATTTAGAGAACTCTCTCTTGTTTTTTGGTTTTTGAAGAAGTCAGTTGTAATAAATGTTCTGCTGTTGAAAATTTAAGTTTTTTTGAAAAGTATTGAGAAGATAAAGAATGAAACGAATTAATATTATCGTCAAAGTTAAGAAGAAGCAATAGAGAGCAGATGGTAAGAAGAAAATTTGATTTATAAGTAATTACAAAAGGTTGAAAAGTAGAAGCATAGAGATATCGTAGCAGAGAAGTACATTCATTGATTTTAAGAAGAGAAATTCAGTATATATCCAGATAAGAAGTGAAAGGAAGACTTACCAGTTTGTTAAATAGCAGATTTTCCTGAGATACAAAGAAATTCATCATTTGAAATCGTCAGAATCGTTCCTGAATGGAAACAGCCAGGCATAGATGAAGATTTCCATTAACACGGTACTTGAATCTCATTTTAAAATAAAGAATTTGTGTGTTATTTCTTTAATATTATAATCTGAACACTTTTTCACTATATTGTAAGATAATTTTCATGTCACAAGTTGTTAAAGATTCAGAATTTTTCATTTCGTTTAATGCATTTCGTATAACCTTGACACTGAATTCCATTTTTCACAGTTTAAAAAATATAAAGTTTAAGGTCAAGAAATTCTTCCGTTAAAAATTAATCATTACAGCGTTGTTTGGTTCATAAGTGTAAAAAAAATTATATTCTGCACATAAGAATATCAAAATTTATTAATTTGAAATTTTTTTTTCTCATTGAACTCTACTCTGAGCTACGAGTATTGCCAGGTGTATATAAAGAAATTAATTACATTTAAAATTATATATATATTAATTTGCATTTACCATAATTACAATTTCAATTTTTAAATTTAAATAAAAAAAGGTAAAATATTTAATTATAGCCTATTAACTTATATAAATAATTCTTAGCAAGTTATATATGTTATAATATATAAAAATAAAAACAAGATATTATAACCTTTTGATTTTCTTGCTTTAATAATTGGCATCTCCGGCGCCTGTCGAATTAATGAACTATTCAAAATGAAAAGAGATCATGTGGATTTACAAAAAAATGTGTCATTGCTACTTCTGACCAAAAACGCATCAGTCGAGAGCTTTTGTCATTACCAACAAGTATTGGATAAAAATTATTACAGATTATACTAACCTTTAAAAAAATATAGAAGGAGATAGATTTTTTCTGAAAGTCAGACATGAAAAATTAACGAAGCAGCCCTTAGGACTCAATTCTATGGCAGAATTTCCCAAAAAAATTGCCACTTATTTACAATTAGACAAGATCAAAACTTATACTGGTCAATGTTTTTGTCGAACGGAAGCTACTTTAGTATTTGTAAATAAAGGCGGAGATGTTTTCAATTTAAAACGTTTAGGAGGTTTGAAATCAAGTGCTGTTGCTGAAGGTTATGTTGAAAATTCACTAGACAGCCAAACAAAAATTGTTAACCCAAGATCAAAAAGAACCTATTCCTGGTACGTCAACATCCAGCACACAAAAATATTTTTTCTTCAATGAAAACCTTAAATAAAGGATAAGAATTAATACAATTCGTTGTTATTATTCTGGACTGAGTTTATTTTTTGTCCTTTCTTTCCGATGTGTGTTCGGATAGTGCCTTTTCCTTATAGTTTACTTTATTCTTTCTTCGAGTGCGGGTGTTGGTTTTACTTAATATACTTAGATTTATTTCAATCTTTTTTACCAAGGTTTTTTCAGTACATACATATGTTTTTATTTTTATTATTTTATTCTACTTAAGTTTTGTTTGGTTTTTGTCGTTATGCTAGTTGCCTATATAGGTACCGATACTAATCTAAAACGTTTGTCATATTTGCCAAATTATGATCTCTATCTATGGAAGAGCGTAACTAAGGGTAACGGGTGGAAAGTATTTACTTTCCACCTTGGTTAACAATTGTCTACTTTCCAACTGTTTTGTAGGGTCTAGTTTTAAACGATTGTGAATAAACATATACTTATTATCTAAATGATTGGTTTGAATCGTGTATTAAAAAAAGTTTCAAATAAAATTTAAATAATTAAAAAAATAAGATACTTTACAGCTTTTTGTCAGTGTAAATATTTGGTTCGTTTGCATAAAATTTTATTCGGTAGTACCAGTAACATGAATATCATCGAAGAAATTTTGAGAAAACTGGCTGAATGTTAATAATACTGATACAAAAGTCAAAAAGATATATTTGGAAACATGAAGGAATGATTAGTTGATCTACTAAATTGAGATTTAATTTGATTAACAATAACTAAAACCCTATCGGAAAATTTCAAATTTAAATTGTGTAGAATTTATTCGAATTATTAAGGAAATTAACGCTGGTTTCGGTTGTAATACTTCTTTATTACTGACAAAGATTAGTCAAAAAATTTATATATATATATATATACAATTCCATAACAACCAAAAAACAAGATACATAAACGTAACATAAGGGTTATAATTATCCATACAGGGCGCCTTGAAAGGCTGACTGTCTTTCAAACTTATTCTATAGGTAATACTAAGGCACTATAAACATAGGTATTATCGTCAGCCATGTTTTGTCCAATGTCAACCACAAAACCAGAGATTATAGAACAGATGTGTTGATGCCTAATATAAAGTTGGCAACAAGTTCTGACATCAGCGCACCATGTTTAAAACTTTACTTTTACACCCTTTTTATGCTTAAAGTACCTTAAGTTTATTTTAATCTAAAACCACTAGTACTTACTTTATCACTATACCGTTATAAGTACTTTTTCGCTTTTCGCGCTACCAGCTGCTTTAGTTCCCATTTTCAACACTACAAAATACGATTACACGTCTCTTTAATTTGTCTATGATCTGTCACGTGAATTGAGTGACATTGGAAAAAAAATGGCTGATGATAATACCTATATCTATAGTGCCTTAGTAATACCAGGGTGAAAAAATAAGGTGGTCTAACTACTGTATTTCACAATGCTTTATGCAGTGTCACAAAGTTTGGTCCTTCTAAATCTTTAATATAGATGTCACCCTATGGCGGGATCCTATGCTGTTGTGTGCGGGGTTGTCTATATGCGTCTGGAAGTGTGATTGATAAAATTGATTAGAATCATAACCTCATTAATTACTATAATATCCTACATCTCTACCGATAGAATATTGTTAGTAAAATGGTTAAGTATTGTATTGTTCCAACTTGTGGTGTAACCCAGAGGTACAATATAGATAAATTGTCGTTCTTTGGTGCACCAAAAGATCAAAAGGTGGAATGGGAAAGCATTATTAACTGTACATTGAAAGGAAATGCTCGCGTTTGTAAAAAACATTTTTCACAAAATGATATTATAAGAGGTGTTAAACGTGAATATAATGGTTTAGTAATTTTGGATGTAAGTATATTGTCTATAACATTATAAAAATATTATCAGTCTTTAATTTCATATTTACAATTTTTATACTATACAGTATACATTTAAAGCCAAGAAGTTAAAGAGAGGAGCCCTCCTAAAATGTGATAATAGTAAAAACATTGATATAATTAAAGATGAGATTGATTGTGGAAGTATAAAGTAGAGAAAACAGATACAGAACATCACACTTTTAAAGTATGTAATCATCATCATAAGATCCGAGTCATAAACAAAATAAAGATAACTTTTTGAGGTAAAATATCTACTAAAATATACCAATTTTTTATATAATTAAATAAGATTGAATAAGTATTTAATTCTTTTAAATTTTAGAACTTTTATGAATTTATCAAGTGGTTGGAAGATTGGCAAAAAGTGATTGATGAGAAAATTGCAGTAAATGAGAAGGCAAAAAAAGAAAAGATTGTTAACGAGACGAGGAGGCAGAAACAGACACACGAATGAGAAGGCAAAAAAAGAAAAGATTGTTAACGAGACGAGGAGGCAGAAACAGACACACGGGGGAATTGTAAAAAAATTTCGTTTCGACAAGGAGAAAATAAAACGGATAGAGGCAGAATATAGTACAAAAAGAAAAAAATAGATAGGCAATTCCTAAGTAGCACAACTGCAGAAGGACTTAGGGTGACATTGCATTCCACTATTGAATTAAGGAAAGTTTTATTAAACACATGCAATTTTAAATTTGTATTAGCTTGAAAATTTAACCAAGACTGTTTGGAGGTAAAGTCGAGTACGTCATTAATAGAACAACGTCCTAAATTAACTTTTGAGGACTTTACAAAAGCATTTGATAAAAAAATCTCCCTCGTATGGGAAAGATCAGTTACGAAAACAAGAAGAAAAATTGGAAAATTACGTCGAAGAATGAAGTTGGGAGCTGGATAAAATAATTAAATTTCTTTCTTAATTCCTCCAGCTGTATAGTTAAATTAATAAATGGGAGACTTTCCAAACAAATTATTTAATTTATAAACTACATTTGAACATTCGTATGGATAATTCAGTATTTTAAATTATAATATATTTAGTAGCATATGTTACAAATATTTTTTTATATACTTATAAGCAAAAGAAAATAAGTTTTATTTTAAAATCATTTTGGCATTTTAGTATAAATTATTTTTATTATTATGCGCGGACCGCAACAGGTAGAGCCATCTATCAATCATTTAATGAAAGGGTAAACAATGTGACATAGCCAAACAAATTGTTAGACCACCTTATTTTTTCACCCTGGGTAATACACAAAGTTTTTGTACTGCTCGTTTTGTAACTCCCGATTGGGTTTTTACACTAACTACGCGCACTACATTATCATGTCCTGGATGAACGTCAATAACACGACCAAGTTTCCAGTATAATGGTGGAAGATTTTCATCAATCAGAACAACCAGGGAACCAATATTTAACTGATCACTTGAATTTTCACACCATTTCATTCTATGCTGAAGACTAAGTAAATACTCTCGAGACCATCTTGACCAAAAAATTTGAATCATCTGTTGAAGTTTTTGGTATTGTGACAATCGATTTTCAGGTAGTTTAGTTACATCAAGTTCCGGAAGTGAAATAAGTGGTTGACCAATTAAGAAATGCCCCGGTGTTAACGCTTCAAGATCATTAGGGTCATTCGAAATCGCTGTTATTGGACGTGAATTAATTACTGCTTCCACCTGAGCAAAGACAGTACTTATTTCCTCAAAAGTGAGGTTGTTCTTACCAATAACCCGATCTAGATTATATTTAGCCCTTTTTATGGCTGATTCCCACAATCCACCTTGATGTGGAGATCGTGGAGGAATAAATTTCCATGTTATCAAATTTTTTAAAAGAAAGTTTGCTATTTCTACATCTTTTATAAATTTCGGTATAGTTTGATATAAAGTTTTAATTTCGTTGTTTGCTCCAGTAAAATTAGTGCCATTATCACTATAAATGATTTTACAAATACCTCTTCGAGATATAAATCTCTTTAACCCTCCTATTGTGTTCGGGTCTATTTGACCCAAAATGAAATTCAAAGTCCTGTAATTTTTTAGCCCGTTCAGGAATTTGTTTAAAATTTTTTGACATTTATTCATTTAAAGTGTCCTATATGCACTCATTTTTTGTTTCAATAATTTCGTTCTCTTTCGCTATAAAAATAAATTTGTTACGCTTGTGGTGTTCGGGTCATATTGACCCAAATGAATTATTTTATTGACTAGTAGGTAAAGCATTGTAATTTTACAGCTTTCTATTATAAATTCAAAAGGGATGTTGTCATAAAATTGTAATTTCACCAAATGTTCTTATTCATACCAATCTTGAAGTTTTATATTGCACGTTTATTGTGAATGTAAGACCGCCTAGATAAGCTGTTTTTCAGTAGTATTGCCACAAACGTTGACAGAGAATAATTATTATGTATTGAAAAAGAGCTCTAAACGAGGCTGAATTAGAAGCCGCTCTATATTGTTCAGATATAAGTGATAATGTTAGTGATTCCGAAACAGAAGATCATGTTTCTGATGCAATACTTGAAAGTGAGAGTTCAGATGAAGAAACATAACCAAGTACAAGTGAAGTTATTTTACAGTCTAGTGATGTCTGGAAATCAAAAAATAAGAACATTGAATGGACAACTGTGCCTCCGAATCCTCAAGGAAGATTTTCATCTGCAAACGTCATCACTCAGACACCCGGTATAACACGTTACTCAGCTGCAAGGATTTCTAAAATAAAATCTAGCTTCAATTTCTTTTTGTCTCCGAAAATAAAATCTATTATTTTACAAATGTCAAATAAAGAAGGAATTCGTATTTATAATGATAAATTTCAGCCTCTTTTGGAAACTGAATTAGATGCTTACCTAGGTTTACTACTTCTTGCTGGAGTTTACAAATCTCATGGCGAAGCTACGTCAAGTCTTTGGGATTGTACTGTAGGCCGTCATATATTTAGATCTACAATGTCATTACAACGTTTCCACATCATTTCAAGAGTTCTTCGCTTTGATGATAAAGACACAAGAGCAGACCGTCGAAGAATGGACAAGTTGGCACCAATTAGAGAAATATGGGATGAATGGGTTTCAATTCTTCCAAATTTATATAATCCAACTGAAAACCTTACAGTTGATGAACAATTAGTGCCATTTAGGGGTAGGTGTCCATTTCGACAATACATCCCAAGTAAACCTGCTCGATATGGAATTAAAATCTGGGTCTTGTGTGATGCAACTAATTCATATGCATATAACATGCAAATTTATACAGGAAAGCAGCCTGGTCAAAATCCAGAAAAAAATCAAGGATTGAGAGTACTATTAGATCTCACTAGCGGTTTGAAAGGACATAATGTTACATGTGACAATTTTTTCACATCCTATAATTTAGGACAAATGCTGTTAAAACGAAATATTACTATGCTAGGGACGATTAGAAAAAATAAACCTGAGTTACCTCCACAGATCATAGCTAACAGAAAAGAAGTATATTCGTCAAAATTTTGCTTTGCCCGTGAAACAACCATTGTGTCTTACATGGCAAGACGTAACAAAAATGTAACCCTAATGAGTACGTTACATCATGACGCAAGTGTAAGTGAATCTATTGACAAAAAACCACAAATAATTTTAGATTACAACAAAACAAAAGGATCTGTCGATACTTTAGATAAATTGGTAATGACTTATATTTGTCGACGTCAAACAAAAAGATGGCCTATGACTGTTTTTTACAACCTGCTGGATGTATCTGCATATAATGCGTTTGTGTTGTGGTCTGCAATTAATCCCAATTGGAATGAAGGAAAATTAACCAGAAGGCGTCTATTCTTGGAAAATTTAGGACATCAATTAATTTTATCTTTGCAACAAACTCGTACACATTTGCCTAGAAATGTTCAAGCCGCACAAATTGTTCAACAAGCTAGAAGCAAACTTGATCCAAAACCTTCTACAAGCAGCGGAGAAATAGCTGAATCAATTCTGCAACCCAAAAAACGAGCAAGATGTTATTTCTGCCCATCCAAAAACGACAATAAAACAAACATTGTATGCTGCAATTGCAAAAAATATGTGTGTAAATCTCAAGTTAAATATTATTGCGAAAACTGCATTAATAATTAATTTTTTGTTCGTAAAATAAACAAATAAACTTTTTTATTTAGTTAAAGTAGTTTTACTTGATGCTGTTTCATTATCAAACACTATAAAAATAATTATTAACAATTATTTTTTACTTCGGGTCATATTGACCCGAACACTATAAGTGTACCTAAACATTGCACACAATAGGAGGGTTAAGGCATTTAAAAATGACAATGTACTTAGATCACTAACAGCTTCTAGGTGAACGGATTTAGATGCAAAACAAATAAACAGGCATAAATAACATTTAATAATAGCCCTGTTCCTTAGTTTTCCGTCCTTGATATTAAATGGACCCGCGAAATCAACTCCAGTAATGAAAAATGGTCGATTTTGATTTATACGATCTGCAGGTAAATCGCCCATTTTACGAATTATATTAATAGGGTTGATTCTAAAACAAATTTTGCATTTTTTTAATATACTTCGAATTGTTTGTCTGCCATTTAAGATCCAAAATTCCTGCCTTAAGAAGGCTAATAATGACAATGTTCCTGAGTGTAAATGTTTATGATGCTCAGCTTGAACAATTAATGAGGTAAGGGGATGTTTTGAAGCTAAAATAATTTGATGTTTGCTACCATATGGTAATTTAGACTTAACAATACGACCTCCTACTCTTAATAAACCCTCTGAATCTAAGAATGGATTTAAACATCTTAATTTGGAATGTTTTGAAACAGATTGGTTGACTTTTAAAGCAGATATTTCAGGAAAAAACATTTGGAGTTGAGCAATTTTAAGAAGAGCTCTAGTAGAATATGCTATTTCTTCTATAGACAATTGTTCTGTATTTAAGTTTTTATATTGTTTATGACGTTTGCAATTATTATAAAACCTAAAACAATAAGCTACTATACGTTGTAGTTTATTCCACGACGAATATAAATTGAAAATGTTATCTTCGGTTGAATGGAATGTAACTGATGATAACATTGCTTTCTGTTGTCGTAATTCAGGTAAATGAAAAGGTAGATGGTTAACATCTGTGATAAATTTAGATTGGAATTCTATCTGATTAGATAGCCATGGAGGCCCAAACCACCATAAGTTACAATACTGAAGATCCTTAAGATTAATTCCTCGAGATACAAGATCTGCAGGATTTTGTTGTGATGGTACATGAAACCATTGTTCAGATGTAGTGGAACTTTGTATTTCTGAAACTCTATTTGCTACAAACAGTTTCAGTTTGTTAGGATCTAATGAAATCCATGATAATACTATTTGGCTGTCTGTCCAAAAAAATACATTGTCTATACTTAATTTAAGAGCATTTCGCACTTTATTAAAGAGTTGAACACTTAAAAGCGCTCCACATAATTCTAGACGTGGCAAAGTGATTACTTTATTTGGTGCAACCTGTGATTTAGAACAGAGTAGCCGAATACAAGTTTAGAAGATAGAATCTGACGTTTAGTAATAGAGTTATTTGTAGAATCAATTTTGTTAACTGAATATAGCAAGGTATCAGACACTGAATGCCAGAATATACCTAAAGTCTTTTTTGTTTCATCTTCGTGTATGTAGTAACTCTCATTTGAGTTAGTTTCTTCTGCTTCAACAATACAATTATTATTTGATAACCATTTTCGTAATGAAAATCCATATTGATTTAATATATTTACAATATCTGTCTTAATCTGTTTTGTCTCTTGGATGGTATTACTACCAGTTATCAAATCATCTACATAAAAGTCATTTAAAATGATATTAGATGCCTCAGGAAACCTTTCACGGTTGTCTAAACCTGCTTGTTGTAGGCACCTTACTGCTAAAAATGGTGCAGATGATGTACCATAAGTAACAGTATTTAATTGATAATGCACAACATTATCTTGTTCATTAGCTCTCCATACTATTCGTTGTAAATCACGTTGGTTTTCTGAAATCATTATTTGTCTATACATTTTTACAATGTCAGCAGTTATAACAAATGTATGTTTCCGAAAACGTAACAAAATAGAAAAAATGTCGTCTTGTATTGTAGGACCCACTTGTAAAATGTCATTAAGAGATATATTACTATCTGATTTACATGAGCCATCAAATACAACCCTTAAACGTGTAGTTGTACTCGATTCATTAAGTACACCATGATGCGGTAAATAGAAAATATTTGGATTATTCAGATCATGAATTATGTCAACTTTAGACATATGCCCTAAAGACTCATATTCAGACATAAAATTTATATATTTTTGTTTGAATTCCTGATCTTTTCGAAATCGTCTTTCTATTGAATGAAGACGTTTCACTGCAAGAGGTAATGAATTACCTAAAAAATTAATTTGATTTTTTATTGGTAAAGTAACTATAAATCTCCCATCAATTGTACTGCGGGTTAATGTATTTATAAAATTTTCTTCGCATGCAATTTCTTCAGAGGTTAGAAATTTTTTATGCGTGCACTCGTCTATTTTCCAAAATCTTTCAAGTTGGTGTTCTAAATTATTACAAGGATCTGTCGATATATTACAAACTGTCAAAGTGTTAGAAGAAAAAGAAATAGGACCCGAAATAATCCATCCTAATGTAGTATTTTGGATAATAGGCATTTCATCGCCAAGTTGAATTTGTCCTCTCTTGAGAAGACTATAAAATATACTTGACCCTAGTAACATATCAATAGGCAAAGGAGAGTTAAAATTATCATCTGCCAGGTTTATGGTAGAAGGAATGTTTAGATCCACCTTTTCAAAACCAAATGCTGGTTGATGATTTGTGATTGTATCGATAATTAAAAAATTTAGGAGAGATTCAAAGGAATTATAAAGCGATTTAATTACAGTAGTAACCCTCGATGTAACAGTAGTAGCACATAGACCTACTCCTACAATTGCCACATTAACATCAGTTATAGGAAGTTTAAGTTTTTGTGCTAAATGATTTGTTATAAAGTTAGATTGTGAACCGCTATCTAGTAAAGCACGACAGCGTATCCACTTTTTCCGAGAATCACGAATTAGAACCATAGCTGTCGACAACAGTATTAGTGGTTCTTTAGTGACACAAGTTGTCACTGACTTTGAACAACTTGGTAAGAATTCCTGAGGTTCGTTTGAGACCTCTTTCTCAAAGGTTGTGTCTATATGAAGTAGAGTGTTATGTTTGTTTGAACACACTAAACAACCAGAAGCATAACATTCATTTATTGAATGATTACATTTTAGGCAATTTAAGCATAGATTGAGTTTATTAATTTCCATTAAACGTGTTGTCACTGGTAGTGACCTCAGTTTATCACATTGATAAATTAAATGCGAATTTTTACAATACAAACAAATCCTAGGCGATTTTTTGTCAGTTTTAGAATTACTAGTGGCATGAGAATAAGTTTTTTTTGTAAATTTTTCATTTGAATGCTTTTTGAATTCATTACCCTTGGACAAATTATTGAAATAATTATTTTTATCATGAGGTTCTGATGTTTCTGCTAGGGTGCATCTATCAGAAATGAATTCTAAAAAATCATTCAATTTAGGTCGTTTTAGTTTTTTAGCAATCAGCAATTCTTCCCAGAGGGATATTGTTTTAGAATCAAGCTAACTAATTACTAAATGAATGATAATTGTGTCCCAATATTCAACCGGTTCACCTAGAGTTCGCAACGCACGAAGCCGTTTTTGAAGTTCATCATAAAGATTTCTTATGGTATATTTATTGTCTTTAGAAACAGTCTGTAACTTAATTAGCGCATTAATATTAGTTTTTATTACAAAGCTTTCGTTCTCAAACCTTTCAACAAGGATAGTCCATGCATTGGAATATTCTTGTTCTGTTACAGCGATGGATTCTATAACTTTAGCTGCATCTCCGCCTAGACTACTGATCAAAAGGTAAAATTTTCTCAAATTGTCAAATTTTTTGTTATTATGAACTAGTGTTAAATACAAGTCGCGGAATTGCGGCCATTTGTCATAGTCACCATAAAATTTAATGAGTTTCGGTTTAGGGAAAATGTCATTATGATTGTCACACGAGTATTGATTTGTGTTATCATCTACTTGAACTGTATTTTGATTTTTAAATGTAGATAATACACCTTTGGCTAAAGCTAACGCATCATAAAAGCTTTCTTCAAATGATACACGTTCGTCAGTCATCACTTCCTCGTCATCTAACAATTCAATTTTAATTTGTACCTCATTAAAACGTTCTAAAATGCTTTGTATATTATGAAGACGATCTTCTAATTGTATAACTTTATCTTTCGTACAATTTGATACAAAATTAGTAAATCTAGTTAAAGCCCTTAGTTGACCTCTTTCTATACGTAAAGATTTTAATTGACTTTTATCAGTCATGTTGACGGCTAATATTTAATAAATTCAATTAGATAAGTGACTGTCTTTACCCACGTGAAAACAATAAAAAACTGTATCGATTACGTATGCCTTAATTAATCTAGGAATTTGTCATGGAACAGACTCACCACTCTACCATTAGAGATAACGAAATCCATCTAGGTACTACGGGAACTTGAGTTACAGGGTTCAGGTTATGCTTCTAGGATATTATGATGCTCACCGGTTTCGGCACTCTTTCGTATCCAATGAAGACAATTTGCTCAACACGATTTCGTTGATTCGGTGTACAGGCTCAACACGATTTCGTGATTCGGTGTACAGGCTAGGGTACTTTTTTAAATCCAGCGGCTGAAGGACCATGTAGAATTTATTCGAATTATTAAGGAAATTAACGCTGGTTTCGGTTGTAATACTTCTTTATTACTGACAAAGATTAGTCAAAAAATTTATATATATATATACAATTCCGTAACAACCAAAAAACAAGATACATAAACGTAACATAAGGGTTATAATTATCCAAATTGGATTAAAATAGTTTCTAAAAATTTCTGGTGTGTAAAAAAAAATAGTGACAAAAAAAACTTAATCCAAGTTATGGTCTTAAACTGTATCAGTACCTACATACATAACTAAGTAGCTGATAGTGTAGATATTTGCATTTTATTTGTAATAGCATTTTTTAGATCTATGCAGTTTTCATAGTTTACCAAACTGGGGGGTTATTATCTTTTTCTATGCTTGAGACAATGGAACATCTCGTACTACGTTTCGAGCATGTTGGTGATACTTTTGTTGAAGCACTGAGTGAAACTGACAAAACACTTCGAAGAAAAATGTTTTATAAAGCAGTGCAGTATCATCAAGCAGTTATTGAGTAAGTACAATTAAAGTGTATAAGGTCGAAAATTTAAAAGCAGACACGAAAAAACAGGGGTGTGGACTGTGTCTATCAAATTAAAAAAAAAAAGAACAGTAAAGAATTTTAATAACTATATAATGGATTTTAAGAAATGTTTATCTATAAATTCTTTATCTTTATCATAATTTTGAGTCGTTTTCAAAACTATTAATATTTCTTATTATTTTTGTTAGAGTTTTTTGGGTTATACACAAATAACTACGACCATAACGTCTCTAAGAAAGTCGAAGATTAACTGATTAAGAAAGCTTCTTCATTGGTTTTTTAAGTTTTACACAACATAACTAAATATTTTCTAGATTATACTTTAAAATGTTATTTTTCTTGTTCTAAACTGCACGTTAATTAATTAAATATCCCAAATTTGTGTGATTTAATTGTGTCTTTTTAAATTTATACATTCCCAACCGGATAAATACCCGAATGGTAAAATTTTCTCTTTGGTACGTCATGTTGTTTTATACTTTTTATACAAGAAACTGTTTGTTTAGGATGGGAAATCTTTTAAACAAGTGCTACCGATCATGTATGATGGTTCATATTAGTTTGACAGGTCCATTCATAGGTGTAGCGGGTTATACATTTCTGACAGTAAGTAAATTAAAATTGAATTTTTAATTTAAACAAAAGATATCTTTAAGAAAATTCCAATAGACACTTGTGCCCTTCTGGTAGGATGGACGATATCAACTTCTGTGGTTTGTCAGGGTGGGCAACGTCTGATGGAAGCTGTACGTATTAAACAATAACATTCTGTCATTATTTCTGTATGTTAATTCTACGTACGACTATATTAGTCCGGGAGCCCAGAGGGTTTTCGTAGCCGTTAAAGAGACAAGGCTCCACCAACATTTTTTCTATGTATTTTGACGCCCTAAATACAAATATCAAGGGTGGATTCCCGAGAAATGGTTAGAAAATTTGTTATTAACAAATAATTTGTTATTAACAAATAATTTGTTACTAATAAGAAAATTGTTTTTTCGCAAAACAAAAATTTTACCGTAATCCTTGACTGATTTTAAGCAAAAAAGCTTTCTATGTATTTTTACATTAGACGCACTGTTTTCAAATTAAAAATTGTTAAACATTCGAAAAATAGCATTTTTGACATTTTTCAAATTTGCATAACTTTTGAAGTAATAACTTCTTATGGGAGGGTTACTGATTTTTAGCGTAACGCGTTGAAAAAAGCGTTTATCATAACGCGTTGTTTATCGTTGTTACACGCAGGCGCAGTTAAACATAATAATATCATTTCTCTCTCTCTCTATGCTTTTCCCAATGTAAGTTTTAAGTATATTTGAATTTACCGTGTTATACGGTATTAATCTGTCACTAAATACAATTCATTACTTTTTATTAATTATTAAATATTTATATCCATTTAATATCATAAAAATTAGGTTATTTTCTATATCTTCGTATATAAAACTAATTTAATCCCTTTTAATTATAATTTAAATTCATAATTTAAACGGTTCGGTCATCCTCCACATCTATGGTGGCAGTTGTAGAAGAAATGGAAATTAAATTAAATAGAAATAGGTAAATATTAATATTAATACAAATATCCTTATTTATTTATTTACTCATTTATTCAAATAATTCGTTCATCTTTGATTTAATAGAGAATTATGGCACACTTCAAATACTGACCGGCATTATTACTGCTAAGCCGTATTTAATTACGGACTGACTTTATTTTGTCAGTGTAAAACAGTATTCCGGCACGTATCGTTTGGGATTTATTTACGTCAAGCCTTATTTTTGTTTTCATTTCGGACACCTAACCTCTAAAACGCGTTCTAGTCGTTTTTCTGAGTGAAATTATGGAAGATCAATTGGAAGCTGCAATTTTGGGGAATGCAAATGATGATGAGATAGAATATCTTATATTAGATAACATTCTCATTAATAGGGACAATTTGCAAAATGTGAATAATGGAGGAAATCATTTTTCGGCTGCGGGATCTCTAAACGGATTCTCCGATAGAACTTCTCTCAACAGCGTTAAATCGTCATTATACGTAAAACGTAGCCTTTTGGACTTATTTAATTGGGCCATATTCACTTTCACCGTCTATCACAAAATTTAGCCAAACCAAATCTTTTTTCAAATTTAAATTAAAACGTTCAAAACACAAGAGTCAAAATTAGAGGTTATAGAAAACATGAAACGTAAAACAAAATTTTGTCCTATGATATAAAGGCATGGTTGTACCAGGAATAATCTAGCCACAAATAGTGGCAGGCAGTCATAGACAGGCAGTAACTTTAATAATTCCAGGCGTTATTTTTGTTTCACTGCGCATGCTTAGATGTCAAATACGGCCAGCAGTGGGACTCCGTGTAGTATAGTATTCTATCAATCGACTCTTTTCTATGCTGTTGGCACTCCGTGTCGCCTTGGAAATCGTAAAATCGCCAGAAAGCTATCGCTTCATTTCTACATCTCGATAGGAGTCGAATTCTATCAAGGCATGCGCATTTATGAGAAATAATTGGAATTTTGACATAAAATTAAAACATCTGTGAAACGTGCGGTAATTCTTTATATGGTTTATTTATTTGTAAAGCCCATTTTCGTCTGACTGTTCAGTTTGTTTCGTAGAATTATTTATCTTAGTTTAATTTTTATTTTTTAAGATTTTGTTACTATTATTCTACTCAGGTATTTTTGTATATTATTGTATTCTTATCATAAAAGTTTAGTCCTTAAGTTACTAGGAATTATAAATATTTTTCATGCTCAATACATTTATCCGTTTGTTGAAAGTATAGCAAATTCATTAAATATAATTGCAAATGTCATGCAACAACATTTTCAACAATGTTCATGTAAAAATAAAAATATTGTATAAACATTATATTTATTTAATTTTTGTTGTGAATACCCTAAAAAAAATATTTAAAAGAAAACCGGATTGTTAATATAAATGATTTATTTAAAAAGAAATAACAGAAGATAATTAATAATATACAAATGTACCTACTCCTAATTTCTAAAATATGTACCTACTGCATTAAAAGGAAATATTGTCTGAATGACTAAACGTATAACACGTATCTGACTAAATAAATTAATAATAAGTAATATAAAGAATTTCGTCAATAATGAAAAGCAATTTGCAATCAAATAATCCCAAAATGACATTGACAATTATAATACTAGTTCCAAACATAAATATTACTAAATTTATCACCAATTTTAACCTGATGTTTTCATAACCAACAATATAATTACGAAAATACCCGAGGAGTAGTCGACAGCGACACGGAGTACCAGTAAAGCAAGAGATCGACTTTGGAATAGAAAGCTACTGTAGAAAGCGATATATAGAATACTATACTACACGGAGTCCCACTGCAGGATTTATTAGTGCCTGGCGTTATGAATTTGCCATAATTCTCTAATGTCTTTTAATCATAATTTAAATTCATTATTAAAATGTTCGGTCATCCTCGGTAATTCTCGTAACAGGTTGTCTAAGAAGAAATGACAGTCTGATTAGCCTAATTTTAGCATAAAAAAGACGTGTTTTGTTGGTTTCATTTGTGATAAATCTTATAAAAATTGATTATAAAGTGTGTTATTAATGTTATTATTGATAAGGATAAGAATTTAAGTTTTAAGTGTGTATTAAATAGCAATCAGGCCGTTCCACGTAAAGGGTGGTTGTATTGCGAATTACTACGCGACTGATTAGAAATTTCGAACTGTCATAGTAGGTTTATGGTGAGTGGGTCTATAAGGCCCTCCACTGCGACTCGCAAGAGTCTATTGTGGCATAGTAAATAGTATATTGTAATTCAAGTGTTACAATGACAGGTTTCGTAGTACGAGTGAAGTTTGTGAAACGAAACGCGAAGCGGTGAGTTTTGCAAAGAACGAGTACTACAGACTGTCATTGTAATTCGAGTTTTACATACTATTTTTTATAATGAACTTTTAAAAGTATAAAAAAATAAATAAAATGAGAGTTTTTCGAAATATTTATTTATGTTGGCGATCTTGACACTTGACAGTTTTAATGATTTTAAATTTGAATGTTTGTCAAATTTGAATAAAATATTCTGAATTTCGCAATATCGCTGATAATGTAGTTAATACAACATAATTCTTGATTTACTACCTGAACTCTTTCATCTTTCGTTGATAATCAGTGCAGTGCAACCAATTGTGTAAAACAAAAAGTTACCAAAAACAGTGTTACAATGAATCTATTTCGATACTGTTTTTAGTGTCGAAATAGAAACTTTGCGAACGTGAATTATAAAAAAAAATTGTATCGTAATTAGTGAAAGTTATAGTAATAAAAAAATCGGTTAAAGGAGTTTATTTGTGGTAAACATTAAATAAAGTTGTGTTGTAGGTCTAATTAACGGAAATTGCGGTAAGAATTGTGTTATTCAGTAAAAAATTGATCAAAAACTTAGATTACAAAATGATAATTGTGATAAGCCCACCAAAATTTCTAGTGCTTAATAACAACGTCAATACATGTTGAACAAAAAACTGGAAGAATACGTGAAATCCGATTATGCTGAAATAATCAGGCCGTTCCACGTAAAGGGTGGCTGTATTGCGAATTACTACGCGACTGATTAGAAATTTCGAACTGTCATAGTAAAAAAATTTTGTATCGTGATATATAGTGATAAAAAAAATTTCAGAATTTTCAAAATTTTCAAAAAATTTAAATTTTTAAATTTATACACATTATCATATTAATGTACATAAAATTTAAGTAATAGGCAAAGTTTTTCTCAAGTTAAAAAATTTTAATATTAAATAGTTCAACTTGGATTAGTTGAAGTTATCACTTCTGTCGCGCGTCCTGAGACGCACACGTTTTTTTTAAATAATTAATATTCTTCAACTCTGCGATGACTATTTAACACTTAAGATCATAAAGTATAAGATGAAACCGGTTGCAATACGAAAATACAATGTTTTTGTTACTTTTTAAGCTATAAACAATATGCATTTAATCTCCTGTAACGTATGACATATGAAGGGTATGCATATTGTTTATAGCGTTAAAAAGTAATAAAATCGTTTAAGGATTACGGTAATAGTTCTTGTTTTGCGAAATTTTTGTTAAAAAACCCCGCAACAATATTTTTCAATTCTGCGATGAGTAATTGACACTTAAGATCATAAAGTATGAGATGAAACCGGTTGCAATACGAAAATACAATCTTTTTGTTACTTTTTAAGGCTATAAACAATATGCATTTAATCTCCTGTACCGTACAACGCAGGGTGTATGAAGGGTATACTAAATCCTTATCTGAAACAATCACTAGAAATAATTTTACATCCAAACTAAAATCAACTGATCAAGTGAAGAAAAAGAATATTAAAGTACCTGTTAGTGACATCCAAAGATTTATATCATTAGCCAATGAGCGAAATTACCCATATCAATCATTGTTGCAATATGACTTATCGTATGATAATGCTTTATTTGATGAAAATGATTTCATGAAAAAAAAAACAACAACAAAAGTCTTTTAACTTGAAAATTGGGAAAAATTGTTCCATCTCATTTAGAGGAAACATTAAATACTGATGAAACTCATTTGTTAAATAATTAATGTTATGTTATCATCACGTACAATATCATGAAAAGAAATTCAGACATTTGAAGATGTTGGCAAAAAAATTATAAATTTGATACAGTGGATGGCAGCATTTCAAAATATATCTAGAATAGTTCTAATACATATTTGACTTATATTTTGAAAAATCCATAAAGACATCAGAGCATCAAAGATGAGTAAAAAGTGAATCAATATGCTATATAATAAAATTATTTCTAACACTCCAGTATCGAAACAAGAAGAAAAATTTTGGAGTACCTACTTAAAAAACAATTTATTGTTGCGAGATTTTATAACAAAAATTTCGCAAATCAAGAAATATTACCGTAATCCTTGAATGATTTTTAGCAAAAACCTTCTTATGTATTTTTCAAATTAAAAATCCTTAATCATTTGAAAAATAGCATTTTTATAATTCACGTTCACAAAGTTTCTATTTCGACACTAAAAACAGTATCGAAATAGATTCATTGTAACACTGTTTTTGGTAACTTTTTGTTTTACACAATTGGTTGCACTGCACTGATTTTCAACGAAAGAGTTCAGGTAGTAAATCAAGAAGTATGTTGTAGTAAATTATTAACTGCATTATCAGCGTTATTGCTAAATTCGGAATATTTTATACAAATTTAACAAACATTCTAATTTAAAATCATTAAAACTGACAAGTGTCAAAACTGTCAAGATTGCCAACATAAATAAATATTTCGAAAAACTCTCATTTTATTTATTTTTTATACTTTTAAAAGTTCATTATAAAAAATAGTATGTAACACTCGAATTACAATGACGGTTTGTAGTACTCGTTCTTTGCGAAACTCACCGCTTCGCGGTTCGTTTTACAAACTGAACTCGTACTACGAAACCTCTGTCATTGTAACACTTGTATTACAATATACTATTTTGACATTTTTCAAATTTGCTTAACTTTTTATATAATTATTTTTTTTAACTCTGCGATGACTATTCGACACTTAAGATCATAAAGTATGAGATGAAATCGGTTGCAAAACGAAAATGCAATAATTTTATTACTTTTTATCGCTATAAGCAATATGCACACCTACCCTTTATACGTCAGTCGTACGTTACAGGAGATTCAATGCATATTGTTTATAGCGTTAAAAAGTAACAAAAAGATTGTATTTTCGTATTGCAACCGGTTTCGTCTTATACTTTATGATCTCAAGCGTCAAATAGTCATCGCAGAGTTGAAGAATATTAATTTTATAAAAAGGTATGCAAATTTGATAAATTTCAAAAATGCTATTTTTCGAATGTTTAACAATTTTTAATTTGAAAACAGTGCGTCTCATGAAAAAATACATAGAAAGCTTTTTTGCTTAAAATCAGTCAGGTATTACGATAATATTTTTTGTTTTGCGAAAAAATATTTTTTTATTAGTAATAAATTATTTGTTAATAACAAATTTCCAAACAATTTCTCGGGAATCCACCCTTGATATTTGTAATCAGGGGCTTAAAATACATAGAAAAAACTTTGATGGAGCCTTGTCTCTTTAACGGCTACGAAAACCCTCTGGGCTCCCGAACTACATTATTTTCATTACATTTAATGAATTTTATTGTAGACTTAAAAATATTAGTATACGAGTAGAAATAGTTTATTTTTCTCATTAGTTGTTTTTGTTTTTTTCGTTGATTGTGCATTATTTTGATGTTTGTCCGACAGATGTTGTTTCTCGCAAATTGAACTAAATTTAGCAGTAAAAATTTTAAGTTGACGTGAATTTATAATTTTAGAGCATCAATGTTGGTAAAATAATAAATAGAGTGAATTGGTATAATTTAGAATGTGATATACAAAGAGATTTAATAATGGTTATGCTGAGGAGTAGCAAACCAATTGTTCTGAGAGCTGGACCTTTTGGTGCTATAACTTATGGGACTATTGTAACTGTAAGTATATATACATCAAACAATGTATAATTTAATATTGGGTAATAATATTGTAATCGAAGCTAAAACATCTGATTGTAATTATTATTTTTCGCATGTATTGATTCACAGCTTCATGAGTTTCTACTGCATTTATTGGAAGAAGACTTGGTAACATTTTTTGATAATACATATTTCTCTTTTCAGTGATTTCGGCACCTCTAATAATTTTTACTGACTTTTCTAAAACATCATGGCACAACTATAGACGGTGGCCCATTTAGATATCAAGTTGAGACATACCTCGTTTGAAAGCTTATGATGAGTGCTTTTCAACAAGGTATATCACAACCATACCACACATTCTAATCCTCAGATATTGATGAAATTTTGTAGAGTAATTTCGTGAAATTACAATGTTAAAGTAGGGTACATTGACAACATAACCTATCCAAAATCCAACCTAATCTAACCTAGGTTAGATTAGGTTAGGTTAACCGGAGTGGAGGGTTTTTGAGGTTTTTTTTTTTTTTTTTAAATAATGCGTGGTATGGTTGTGACATACCTTGTTGAAAAGCACTCATCATAAGCTTTCAAACGAGGTATGTCTCAAATTGATATCTTAATGGGCCACCGTCTATAGCGCCGCCAATATCATCTACAGCTTTTTATTTAATAAGTTATACTTTAATTTTCCTCATGCTTGTGATTGTGTCCCAAACACTCGTTGATATCGTTAGTTCCGGGCCAAGGGTGAACATTTTAGCCGGGCACTTCAAACATTTTTACAACACTGTCCAAACAGTTCTCCTCTTTTTAACACGTTTTTTTTTTTTTTTTTTTTTTTTTAATAATGCGTGGTATGGTTGTGACATACCTTGTTGAAAAGCACTCATCATAAGCTTTCAAACGAGGTATGTCTTAAATTGATATCTTAATGGGCCACCGTCTATAGCGCCGCCAATATCATCTACAGCTTTTTATTTAATAAGTTATACTTTAATTTTCCTCATGCTTGTGATTGTGTCCCAAACACTCGTTGATATCGTTAGTTCCGGGCCAAGGGTGAACATTTTAGCCGGGCACTTCAAACATTTTTACAACACTGTCCAAACAGTTCTCCTCTTTTTAACACGTTGTGTTTTGAATGATAAAAAATTTCAGATGCCAATAAATGTATAATATTAACGAAAGCGATACTGTCACTTAAAATCTACACGAATTTACTTTTTAAGTGATAGTTTCATTTTCATTAATATTATATATTATGGATCTACACCAAGTATTGGCTAAATCAATTTAACAAGCCAATAAATGTTTTGAAAGTTTACTTTTTATCAGGAATACTACTATTGCTTATGAACTTAAATAACAGAGAGGTAAAAATTTATCATAATGCAAAAATAAGTTCATTAGAAGGGTTTGTTAATTAAATAAGTAATAACTTTGGGTTTTTCCTATTCTTTATATAAACGGCTGAACTTGTTACAATGACAGAGGTTTCGTAGTACGAGTTCAGTTTGTGAAACGAACCGCGAAGCGGTGAGTTTCGCAAAGAACGAGTACTACAAACCGTCATTGTAACTCGAGTGTTACATACTATTTTTTATAATGAACTTTTAAAAGTATAAGAAAAAATAGAATGAGAGTTTTTCGAAATATTGATGTGAAACATCTATTGCCGCACGTGAATCAGATTTCTCGCGTGGCGACGGTGACGTATGATTCGTATGACGTAAAAAACCTAACGCATCGATAATATATAATAAAGAGATGTACTGATACCTTATATGAAATTGGTCTCATGTTTTGAGCGACGCCGACGGTGGCGCGCCAACAATAGGGGGAAGAAGCTCATCGATTCAAAAATTTGGCGGGACAGGGTATAAATTGTTTCATAAAAACCTAACTCGATTCCGCCTACTATCTATTCTATATATATAAAAATGTTTGTTTGTATAGGCAACATAATATACCGAATAAATACAAATTATTAGGTGAATGGTTATACAGGATAAGTTGTTAATAATATCGAGGTTTGAGGTATAAAATTCATGCAGGTTGAAATGGCATTTATATTAAATTTTTCACAAAAAATAAAAAATATCCTTTATAAGTATTGTTATTAAAAGAATCGTTGACATTGATAGTTGATATTTGACAGCTGACAGATAATATTTTACATGTGACAGTAGAGATTTGACATTTCAAATTTGGCATTTGACAGTTGAAACTTGACAGTTGACATTTGATAGTTGCCATTTGACAGTTGACATTTGACATTTGACAGTTGGCATTTGACAGTTGATATTTGACAGTAGACTTTTGTCAATTGACAGTTGCCATTTGACAGTTGACTTTTTTCAATTGACAGTGCAATTTTTTTTATAAATGATTATTAAATCGGTCGTGCATAAAAGTTTGTATGTCTTTCGGGCGTAAACAGCGTTTATGGACCTTACGTGTTAATAGCCCTCGCCTGCGGCTCGGGCTCTTATTTACACGTTGCGGTCCATAAACGCCTGTTTTACGCCCTTGATACATAAATAACTATTATTTTGTATCCAAATTTTGTATTTGCTAATTTTATTACCTATATATATATATATATATATATATATATATATATATATATATATATATATATATATATGTATTTAGTTTGATATAAATAAAAATTATGGTGAAAATTACAAAAAAAAATCGTGAATTTAACTCTGATGACAAATTTATTGCAAATTTCCTACAAGAAATAGATATTTAATTATTTTTAGCTACATTTGTTTCAGTAAAAAAAATTAACGACAAAAAGTGCAAAAATGCCATGTTATTTAAATTGGAAATGTCTTATGATTTAGGCACGGGTTAATGTCGATGTTTCACATCTGCCAGGCGTCCCGTGACGGCTCACTTTTTTATTTATGTTGGCAATCTTGACAGTTTTGACACTTGTCAGTTTTAATGATTTTAAATTAGAATGTTTGTCAAATTTGTATAAAATATTCCGAATTTAGCAATAACGCTGATAATGTAGTTAATAATTTACTACAACATACTTCTTGATTTACTACCTGAACTCTTTCGTTGAAAATCAGTGCAGTGCAACCAATTGTGTAAAACAAAAAGTTACCAAAAACAGTGTTATAATGAATCTATTTCGATACTGTTTTTAGTGTCGAAATAGAAACTTTGTGAACGTGAATTATAAAAAAGTTTTTGTATGTGTTCAAATAGATTCGAGAATTTGCTATTTGGTTCACTATGTTATTTTTTTAATTAATTTTTCACTTATGAGTGTATTTATTGTTTATTTCTATCAATTCCTAATAGATGGCGGCGTAAGTTATTATTAATAACTTACCCTGTATAACCATTCAGAGAATAATTTGTATTTATTCGTTATTTAAAATAAATAATTTGATTAAAACTAGTATTCACAGAGGCTAGAAATAATATTTTAAGTATGCTGACCAGAACCGCTTGTCATTGTACCTACTTACTGGATATGGCTTAGACCTTAGACAAACACATATACAAACAAACTTCAATATGAATATGGAGGGTAGAGGTAAGGAGAACGATCTTAAATGGGAAATGATTAAAAATGTGTCCACTTTTTAGAGGAACATAACACTTCTCAAACTTGCCACTACAATGGTGCTAAAGTAGATGTAGGGTACAGAATATGGAGGGTAGAGGTAAGGAGAACTGTCTCCGTGTATTGAATGTGTCCGTCAAAATGTGGTAAATAAGGGTGGCGCTACGATCGTAGTAGGGTAAATTTTAAAAAAAGCGCCATAATTTCTTAGAGTAGGATAGATAAATAAACAAGGAAAGACACATTTCCGCTTTATTATGACACCATTTTTAAAATAATCATAAGATACATAAGATAATCATAAAGTATAAAACGAATTTAAAATACTCTAAACTGAATTCGCTGACCACGTTTTTTTATAGCACTTATATAATTTGTGACTTATATTACAAAATCATACGACATTTCAATCAATTTGTCAAAAACTGCTACATTCATTCTGTACCCTACATCTACTTTAGCGCCATTGTAGTGGCAAGTTTGAGAAGTGTTATGTTCCTCTAAAAAGTGGACACATTTTTAATCATTTCCCATTTAAGATCGTTCTCCTTACCTCTACCCTCCATAGTACAGAATGAATGTAGCAGTTTTTGACAAATTGATTGAAATGTCGTATGATTTCGTAATATAAGTCACAAATTATATAAGTGCTATAAAAAAACGTGGTCAGCGAATTCAGTTTAGTGTATTTTAAATTCGTTTTATACTTTATGATTCTCTTATGTATCTTATGATTATTTTAAAAATGGTGTCATAATAAAGCGGAAATGTGTCTTTCCTTGTTTATTTATCTATCCTACTCTAAGAAATTATGGCGTTTTTTTTTAAATTTACCCTACTACGATCGTAGCGCCACCCTTATTTACCACATTTTGACGGACACATTCAATACACGGAGACAGTTCTCCTTACCTCTACCCTCCATAAATATGAATAAACAAATTAATATAAAAATTTAAAGCTTACAGCAACAAGTTTATTTTCTAATTGAATCTACAGTTTCAAAAATAAAGGGGTTGATGACGTATAGGGCTGATGCTTGCCAGGCGATGGCTATCGTATTTAGCATGCTTTAACTCATCACTATACAAATTTCTAGCCTTACAGGCATACCTTCATTAGCTCTTGGGCTAATAGGATTAAATACCTAACCTTTTCGGTAAAACCGACTAAAGTGTCGTTTGGGGACCTGTTGACACACGACGAATATACGGTATTGGATAGTTTTATGGAATTTTAATATTTTTGTTGATTATAACAAATATTCTAATTTTAGTAAAGTAATTATTTTGAGATATCTCTGATGGGTTTTGTTAAATTTAGGTGGAAGCGAGTAAGTGTTACAAAAAGCCAACTAATTACTAACACAGCTGTGGCTGAAGTGGTTAGAGGCGTTACCCGCAATAGGTAAAGGTTGCAAGTTCCAGTTTTGCTGGATGCGAAATTTTTTCAATTTCTCCTTAATGTCATTTCCCTGTTTGTTTAATTTCTAAATTAAAATTATTGAAATCGGCTGTAACGCAGTTCTAACAGGTCGACTATTAGTAAGTAAGTGCGAAAAAAACTACGTATTCTCTACTGTAGAAAAAATGAAGATAACTACAACAAGCAAATATTATAATTTTTACTACGGCATCATTTATTAATAAGAACGATTCTTCCTTATTTGTCTTTAGGTTTCTTTAGAGGAAACACTTGAGTTTTGGACAGTTTGGAAAGCTCATTTCTTCTCTTGACCCATGTGCCGAATGAGTTCAAGTTATACAGTTTGTTGATATTGAAGCAGCAGTTAAAGTTTAATACAGATTAATTTTATTGTTTTCGACTTAATTTATCTACTGCCTTTTTCTTGATGCAGTTGCTTATCTTTTGTGTGTGAAGATTTTCATCCGCTGTATGGTTATGAGTTTATGACTCATGTTGAAATGCATAAATGTGGAAATTATACCCAGTGTTGAAAATTTAGCAGGACAGTTTTTTTATTGCTCACACATCTCCAACGAACAGTTCCGCTTGTATTAATTTTTTGCTTTTTTCACTAAACATCATTTCAACAACCATTTTTACGATAACGAGATTATGGAAACACAAGAACAACAAATCCAAAAAAATAACTAAAATATGATCATTATAAAATATTGTGAGAAAGTATTCAAAAATTCATCTCGTCATCTTACATTCCTTTTGACAAAATCATTAAAATACCAAATACCTAACTGTGGGGTTCTATAATCCGTCCTTCATTCGAAAACAGCTTAACTGGAAAATAAAATTGTAAATTTAAGGATTTCTTACCCAACTATATAACTCAGGATGAAAAACATATGGCTTTTGCAGTTATAATAAGATTTTAATAAAAATTTCCCTTATTTTATAATTTTTGTTAATACCTCAATTGAAAGGCTTATAAAATTTTAAAAATTTAAAATAAGCATAAATTTTACTATAACAAACTGCATTTGCTCAAACTTCTATAATTATACCATTTTTCATATAAAAATAAAATATTAATTAACTATTTTTTTTTTAGATTTTAAAGACGTCCTATTCCTATGTTACTTTATTAAAACAAACTATGTAATTAATGAAGATAAAGGATAATTAATCAGGAAGTACTACATATACACATTATAGTAGGTAGTAAACTATAGATGCTTTGTAATCAGTTTACAATTTTTCAAGTACATAATATGAATTTATTAGATACTAGCTGTTGCCCGCGACGTCGTCTGCGTGTAATTCGAATAAAATCAAGGTCTTTATGTAAGCACACGCCTGAGTAGCTCGCAGATTGCAGAATTTTTTCAGACTTAAATGACATTTATCGTTATATTTTGGACAATTCACACAATATCTTTATAAATTATAGCCTATATGTTATTCTGATCTATAAGCTACATTACTGTAAAGTTTCATTAAAATCCGTTTAGTAGTTTTTGCGTGAAAGAGGAACAAACATCCATACATCCATCCAAACAAACTTTCGCCTATATAATATTAGTAGGATAGGATAGGATATGTATGTTTGAATACAAAAAAGTTACTTAGCGCTATCTATCTGTATTGTTAGTAAATAATATTGCAATATAATAATAATCAAATATATGAAAAAATCATTTATTCCCAAATTATTTTACACATAGTATACACTTTAAACGGGGTCTAATATAAAAAGCATTTATGTTTTTACAAATCTTAAAAAATAGGACAAATTACAATTTTTAAACACCAAATAAAAATACTATAAAAAGAGATTCTTTGGTAAAAATTATTTATTCATGAATTTTAAAATACGAGAAAAATGTACAAAATGAGTATAAATTAGATAAATATATAAAAAATAATAAAACATAATTTAAAAAATCACAATACGATTTTGTTATTTTTTTATATATTTTTTAATGGTTGCACTATTTCTATTTAAAGACAACATTTTCCGTAACTGCTACAGCAGATAAAATTATTCAATAATTTGGCAACATAAGAAAGTGTTTCATCACATTAATAAGATATAAAATTATTAAAAATTGGGCATTGTTATTAATAAATTTTTATTTTAACTGATTTGTTGTTATATTTACTAAATTGCCTGTAAAGAAACGGTTCTCAATATTTTCATTAGTACACGCAGAGAAAATTTAATAATTTCAATAATTCTGAAAAATAATTTAAATTATTTAATACAAAGTTATCCCAGATAATTCCTTGCAAACTGGGAAGTAATAATAATTTTGATATGTCCATTTTATAAGGAATCTCAATTAAAACAATAAAAAGACTTTTCTTTATCAACAATCATGTAAATAAACATCCAAAAAAAAGGTAGGTGTATCATCTGTAATAAATATTGACATATTCTATAAATAATAAATGCGTAAATATTACTTCTTAAGTTATTATTGGGATACTGTTTCTAATTTGTTTATTAAATTTATTGGTAATTGTCTATAATGTATAAATTTGAGGCTAGAATAGAAGCATATATCATTTAAAACAAACTCATAGGAATATTTCTGTTTGTTATTTATACTTTAAAACTGGAATAACTTCTAATCTAATTAAAAATTGATACCACACATAAAAGTGTAAATGAACACATAAATTAACTATTTACAAATGGTACAAGCAGAAATATGCTCATTAATTTTTTAAAAAAATATATATAAAACCAATCAGGGCTACCGCGTGTGAATTCGCCGCTAGAGGCGCTAGTGTAGCTGGAGGTCCCCGCGTCACTGTTTATGGGTGGGATGCACGGTATTATTTTTCTTTTTAATCAACTTTGGAGTTATTAAGAGGTATATAAATATTTAATTTAAAACATTGTTTTAATTAGGAAAAAAAAACGAGTTACCGGTCAATGAATGTCACTGCTTAAAAGTAAAACTACGAAAAAGAGATGCAAAGTTAAGCGGGCTAAAAGAACAGAACTGAGCAACACTGCGACATTTTCCTCTAAATACCAATGGATTAATTATTTGTAAACGTGACGCCGGATAAGTGTCAGCAACAAATTTATTCGGTAGCCCTCATTAAAAAAAGTTGATACAATAATCTACAGAAAAAAATAAATTATAAAGGACGCGTACCTGAGTGTTCTAAACTTAATTATAAATGTAATGTAAAATTTTCATTTTCATTTTTAATAATATTGTAATAACTTTAATTTACGTTAATGTATGATTGCTTTTTTTAAATAATATTTTATATGAAGAAACAAATTTTCTTTAAAATAATAAATAATAGTTCAAGCAGTTTAACTAAATAATAGAAATCTTGACATTGTGATAATAAGTACACTAGAGTAGGTATTTTTATATTTAATTAATGTGTGAGTATTAGTGATCGTTTCTATGAAGTTATCATCTCTACGCTCTTAGTTCTTATTTATATTCCGTAAAGGAGGCACATTAAGGAGTAGATTTAAAAAAAATTATGACAATGCATCTAATGAAGAAAAAAGTTGTTCTTTAAATAGAAATTTTCTACAGCACTAAACCCGATTTTTCCCTAAACTAAAAAGCCTGTACAATTAGATTTTATATATATGTACAAAAATATTAATGCTATTTTTTAATTCTTAAGGAAGACTGTACAAAAGTTCAAATTATGTCAAACACACGTTCACAAACATCCGTGCAATTCAGGACATTCTATATAATAAAATTAGTTTAAAAATGCAACCATTTTATATATTTTTTAATTTTTTGTTTCTACTGAACACGGTATAAAAAAATTTCCTATTTTATGCAAAATATATTTTAAAAGTTATATATGTATATATATAGTCGATTTTTTTGTTCTTAAAAAATATTTGTCGTTAAATAATTTTACTAATTTAATTCTATGTTTACAAGATTTTTACATGATAAACTCTAGTTCTAGGACCCTTGATTTTAGAGTAGAAAATGGTCGACCCATCTATAAAAAAAAACAAATTTAAAATATTTTACATTAATTTAATAACCTTTAATATTTTAATATTATCATTGTTTAGAATAAGAATTTACTTTATATAGAACAATAATTACTGAATGCAGATAAAGTAAAAATAATATATTTTGAATACTCTGTAGCATCAAGATGGAGATAAAAAATGTTCATTAAACTGATTTAACTTTGAACCGAAAAGTTCAACTGGAGACTAATTACTATACAGGAAATAACGGAAACTTCGGGAATATAGACTCAAAAGAATTGAGTTGAGACATTTTTTCTTTAACAAAACATACGGTAGTACAAGTTGAGAATTTAGAACTGAACAAAGCTTCTGTGATAAAGAATCACAAATATTTTCAGGAAGCTCACGAATAATAATTTTCATCACTCCGTGCGGAAAGCACTGCTTTCGACCATGCAGGACCGTGCGGAAAGCAATAAATGACCGAAACAAAGTTTATAACTGTTTCCCAATCAAAAATAAATGAGATAGAAAGTGAATTAAGAGAAATTGAGGATGAATTTTCTAATAGTTTTGCATCTGATAACGCGCTAGTAAATGCACCACGATATAATCAATCAAACGTTTCATTACTAAATAAAGATTTTGTTGATTCTCAATTATTATCTAATATACTTAAGTTGAATAAAAAAAATATGTCTATAGATTTAAGCAACTGTTCAAATATTACATTTAACGTATTTAACAAAGATTCATAACTATACATAATTTTGTAATAAAAAATTGTTTTTTTTAAATAAAAATGTTTGTTTTAATGGGGAGGATCCGCCTCCCCCTACCATCCTTCAGCGCCTTCGCGGTGCAGGCGGATTACACCTAATACTACTATTATTATCTTCTTTCCTTTTATTTTAGACAAATTCAAGAGCATTCCTCACGGAGTGATGAAAAATAGAATACGCAACTCGTGCGGTGCGCAGGTAATCCCAGCACTCGTGATGGGATCACCTGCTTTCCGCACTCGTTACGTAATGTACTATTACGATCTTTGTAGACTCTGCAGAATATTAGAGAAGTTCTAACGCAACATTTTTGAAAAGTTTTCGAAGTAAACACGTAGGATATTAAATTTCAGTATACTAACCTTTTTGCTTACTGTCTTGATCCTCTAGCTGCCTCTTCTAATGCCCTAACCTTAAGTTCTCGTTCTCTTTGTTGCCTAAAATGTGAAAACTACTATTATATAGATGACCGTCATTTGCATTTCTGCTGTCGCTGAACATGAGCCAGTCCAACAATATATTTTCAGAAAAAAATTTTGAAAAATTCTTTAGTACAAAGAGTTAACCAAGCTATATTTTTATTAAAATATGTATCAATATTAAAGTAATACACTGCGCGTCAGAGAAAACGAGCCACCTATATTATTTATAAAATTCGCTTCCATTTCGTATATCTTTTATGTGTCGTATTAGATTTAATCTGTATTACATCAACAAATCTTTTAGTATATTATCCGACACTTAGATGATATACAAACGAAAAGAAAGCAAAAATTGGCAAATTTAATAGTACTATGCTGTAAACGTGGTCCATTCGTAAAGCAGTGCCTATCTTGCTCTGGATGTGTCGTTGGAGCATGTTTTTGACTTTTTACATTCCTTTTGAGCTTTCTTTAGATATGCCTAATTGATATCGGGATTTTGGACCGACTAGTCCATTTTTGGGATGCCAACTTCTCCTAGGTACTGCGTTAATTTTTTTCGATGCGTAGCCACGCTTTATCCCGCATTAGCAAAAGCAAATCGGCTTGTTATGTAAACTGCTGTAAGCAATCGCCCTGTAGCTAAATTGTAGGTCTCGTAATGCAGAGGACGCAATCTCCTCTAGTTATTTTGCAGCTGACCGGCGATAAAATTTTATCTCAATAAATCAGTTGTTCTTTGCAGTCACACAACCAACATTCAAATGTCTCGCCACGCCTCATTGACTTACTTCTTATTTAAACAATGTTACAACCTTAACAATTTTTTCATATTTTTCATCCATTCTAAAGAAATTAATTTCCCCACCAGTGTGAGAAATAAAATAAGTCTAATACTACACTAAAAGTTATTACAGTTCTTAAACAATCTCTCAAGTAAAATTTTTTTAATAAGAAACTAAAGAATTCTGTTAATCATCATTTTAATTAAAAGTAATCAAAAAACACTTTTTTGGGTAGCCTACTCTTTATAAAACCTTTTTTGGCAGTCCGGTTTCTCTGACACACAATAATATTAAGGAAAAATAGTAGTTATCGAATTTTATAATGAATCAAACATTCTGGATTTGTTCATAAGTAATTTCGTATTGTTTTTGATTATAATAGAAAATTAAGATTTTACAGAGGAAACTGCGAGATAAAATATTTAAATAAGTACCAATTTTCCTCAATATGAATTAAAAAAAAATCTAAGCACACCAAATGTATTAAAACAAAAACACCAAACTACAAAAACAAAATCCACACAAAGCCCCTATCTCAGAATGATTCGTATTTAAGTAAATGCAAAAAAAAAAAATAAGTAAATTTGCAAATGTAACAAAAAATAACGCACATAAAATTTAAATAATTAGAAAGCGAATGTGATTTTGATGAAGATTACTAAATACTGTATGAGATATTGATTTAACTAAATACAAAACTCCATCAGAAAAATCTTCAGAAAATAGAAATTTCTTTGATTAGTAACGTTTAGATTGATATTATAATTGATAATATTATAATATTGTTTTAAAAGTCACATCACCGCATTAACGTTCAAAGTAATTTAAAATTGTTAGCACTGCTCTCGCGCATGTGAAATAGCAGGTACAAGACTCATTGTCGCACCACAGCGGCAGATGTACAAAGCTACATCGTGCGTTAATTTTCAATATCCGCTGTTTTTCGCATTAAAATGTAACGTTTAATACTCAAGAATATAAATAAGTAGTATTGACACACTAATAAATTGAATAAGTTGGACATCCGTTCAAACTAAGTAAAACTTGGAAAAATAATGTTAGGTGTAAACTCGAAAAGAGTGATACATAAAATATCAACAACTTTCTACTTGGTGGCATCCATCAGGTGATACAGAATTCAACTTTTTACTCTATGCGATACACGATAACTGTCATTTTTTGCAGTATTATGTTATTATAAATAAATTTATATAATTTTCTTTACTAACGTTTTACAACAATTTAAAGCAATTCGTTAGCATAGGCAACATTCCTAGCGATGTAATTCTGTGTGAATTTGTAAAGCTATTAACAAACATAAATAAGAGCGAAAGTTATTTTGTTGTTTTACACATACCAGCAGGAAATATCTGAGACCTATTCTCTGTATTTTCTGAAAATTGTTTTAGGTTTTAATAGAATTACAGAAAATACAAAAAAAAAATGCAGCAGTTTGTTAGTCGTGGGACTGACAGATAGAAGCTATGCTTTTTCTCTACATTTGTCGGTTTTTCATAACTTTAATAAACACTTTTAACGATTTTTGAAGTTTTGATGAGTTTTTCTAATTTTACATTTTGATGTCATTTTTTAGTGTTCAGCATACTTCCTAAAAAGTATATTTTGTAAATCTAATTCTATATAACTTTTATTTATACATGCGCTATATCTATGTATCTATGTTATCTATGTAATTATAAATCGACCATGAAATGAACTACTCTTACTGCAAGTGGGGTACATCCTATCCTATGTAACGCTTTTTTTAAGTTTTTAACGTCCGTAAGTAGCATAGCTTCAAACACAGTAAAGTTACGTTGTTCACACATTAAAAAGTTTTATTCTATAGCCGATAAGTGCCATTAATCAGAACCTATTGCTTTTTCAATTTTTTTATTTTTTAATTTGATATACAGGGTGTCCCAGAATTAACTACGGAAACTTCGTATACGTGTTCCTTGATGACAAATAAGTAGGGTCTTTCCTATAAAAAAAATTTTTTTAGAGACTCCTGTTAGAGTTATAACCCTTTAAAGAGGGGTGGTAAAATACGGTTTTAATTTAATATCTTCTGATTGGTCCAAGATAAAAAATTAAAAATTTGGGTGAACATCATTTTAATAAAGACGCATTTCTCCTGCCACTTTTCACCTGCCCTACCCCATTCTAAGGGTGCAAATCAAGGAACCCCTCTTAATTTTTTTTGTAACTTTCTTAGCAATTAATATTTGCAATAACAAAAAATTATTTTAGGAAGTTTTGATTATTTAGAAACTTTTTTGTTCCTTGTCGTTTTTTGCGAAATCGTTTCGGTTTGGAGTAAAAAAATAAAAAGTAGGACCATGTCAATTGAGTATCGTGTATCGCGATCAAGTAGCGCACATTTGCAAAGTAGGTTATAACTCTGACAGGAGTCTCTAAAAAAAGTTTTTTTATAGGAAAGACCCTACTTATTTGTCATCAAGGAATACGTATACGAAGTTTCCGTAGTTAATTCTGGGACACCCTGTATATCCTCAAACTGTTCCTTATTATTTTATGAAGATTTTCACTAGGAGTATCAATGATTAAAAACCTACAAATGCCAAACTACTAGCAAAAGCGACCAAAAATTACCCATCGATGATACATATATAAATTGAGACATGTACAAGCACGAAAACACACCTTAAGTACTCTTCGTGTTGCGCAACTATTGAAGGGTGAGGTGGAAACCTATCTCTTTCTAGCAGCATCTGTCTTTGTAACTGTTCATGCGCCGCTGCCTATATACATCAGATTTTTACATAAAAATTATATTAATCAGGTTTTAAGTAAATATATCAACTAAAATGATATTTTTAAAATTACGTTTTTTTAGTATGACAGAAAGATAAAACATTTTTTACTAAATATATTATAATGTAGTACTAAATAAGTAACAAGTATAAAATAGTGAATAAATAATTATAACTACCAATAATTGCTGAAACGAATTTTATTAAAAATACCGAATTCTGTTTATTTATAAAAATAAGAAACAAAAATGAATAATTGATACTGACATAATATTTATCTTCCTTAATATTTGATAACCACAATTTGGTTGAAATTTGATTTCATTATCTGTACTTGTTATATTATACTTACTTGATGAGCCAATTGGTCAGCATACGGTCTGCCTAACAAATCAGGATGATGTAAGCCCAAAGGTCCGTCTCTGCCTGGCATCATTCCCGGTCGTGGATAACCTGTAGCCGCAGATGCTTAAATACAGTAATCTTGTAAATAAACTATAAGTACTTTTATAATGTTAGTCGTTTGACTATCAGCTAGTGCTTTCATTTTATTGCAGTACAGGTTTGAAAAGTATTACTCTACTTAAACTACGATACTCTTGACTCTTTTTATACAATACTAACAGTATAAACGTATACTTATAATTAACTTACCTGGCAACGGAAAACCTGCAGCAGCTGCTGCAGCTTCTTGCTGTGCTTGCTGCTGTTGCGGATGTAAATGTAGGTGTGTGTGTGCATGAGTATGGGCGTGCGTATGGGCATGGTATTCTGGAGATATACCCGCCATCTGAAGTCTCACCTTCAACAATTTAAAAACCAAGTAATAGATTTTGTCACCAATTTACTCACGGAATAGACATTTATTACACACAGTCTAAAGCAATTCATAGTTCTTGATATTTTAATATAATTTTTATAAATACTTTTAAATATATTAAATAACCCTAAAATTAACTAAAATACATTTTTTATCAATAATAAAAAATCGTATATTTTTTAATCTTAATGTTCACTTGCACCCCTTTTATGCTACTTTATTTATATAAATGTGAAAATAAAATTAAACTAAATGAAAAAGTCATCTGTAACAGTATTTGGACTGATTTCAATACCAGAAAATCCACGTAGCTTCTTATTTTTTATGAGGGGAAAAACGGATAACCTAATATGTCATTCTGTTTTCATATAAACACTTGAAAATGGTATAATGCCGAAACATATGTAGTGTTAAAATTTTTTTTTTAAATAAATTATTGACCGAACCCCAGTAATTATTACATTTAAATTAATTTAAACGGTCAGGAAATATATTCATTAAGTATAAATATGTTTAAAAATAAATAGACGTGGATGTCGCAACCGAATTCAGCTTTTGAAACAATAACCTTCTCGAAACTTCTTCAAATTAAAAAAATAACCAAAAATCGCCACTGTGAATGTTCCATAACTTTGACTTCGTTTCCCTGTAAGAATTGTAACATTACTTTAGCCTTATGATAGGAAGCATTTTGTCTCACTTGTAGAAAAGCCGAAAGCTAAACTTAGGTGTATTAAGCGACTAAGTGTAGTAACTTCGAAAGACAACTGCATAAATGACTTTCTACATTGTCCTTTGAAAATTACTTTACTAACGTGTTGTAATATGGTAAAGGGGATAAAAGCTCTGTTTACTGAAACCATTATAAAAGTTTCTGTACTATCTCATACGTTCAGCTGTTGGCTATAAAGTCAATTTATGAGGTACCTAACCAGATAGGATTTAATGAGTGGCTGCGACTCCTATCCCTAGAGCCTTTTCTTGTTGTGAAATTTATTCATATCAGCGTGACCTTCGTGTATCGGAGTAAATCTAACAGTATTATTGTTTTTAAAGTATTCATGAACTTAAGTAGACATTAGCTGTGTTCGCGGTGTAAATTTCGCAAATTCCCAAGTGTACATTAATTTTGATTGTTTGGGTTAAAAAAATTCTTGATTTTTTGTGAAAAATCCAACTTTCCCAGATCACTTTGACAAGCCGGTGAAAAGCTTATATACAATTTGTCCATATATGCCCAAATAAAATGTTTATCATTTTCTGTATTTCTAGTTTACTGGATGTTTTTCAAAATAAAACGACATTAACTATATAAGATGTTTCCGTATGTTTGTTTTCTTTTTTGTTAAAATTTGTCTAACATCGATTACTTTGACTTTAAACTTATGAATAACTAAGTCCGAATAATCAGAAAATCGTTCGCGGAGATTTCTCACTCCGTGAACTGTTTCAGGTAGCTCATGCGCAAATTAGTTAAGGACACTTTGTTACAGGTTTGTTACGGACCTGCCAAAAAGCTCAGTGAACAAAGCTAATTAAAGTAAAAAAGTATAAAATATGAACAATTTAATGACTAGAGCAGTTTGAAAAAACTCTAGGAACATTTTAGAAGCAATTAAGTTTTCGTACTTTCTTAAAATTATCACTGTTTTGATTTGATTCATTTTTTTTATTATATAAAATATTTGTATTTTTCAACTTACCATAGGGTCAGTAGCTAATGCCAATCTCTCAGCTGCTTCAAGCTGTGCTTGATGTGCAGGATGATGCGGATGGCCTGGGGGTGGTCCTCCTGGAGCTCCCGGACCACCAGGAGGAGGAGGAATTCCTAACCTTTCCAGTCGTTCCCGTTCCATCTGCGACAGAGGCGCACTGCCTCCTCCAGGATATAAGGCAAAATGATGGAGAGGTATACCTGCTGGACCTAACAATAATATAACTCAATCTATTTTGATAGATGAACGGAAAATTACAGAATTTTTTATTTTAAAACGAAGAGAAATAACCAAGACTGTAAACAGATATAGTAATTATCGTACCTCCTGGGCCTGCCAAACCTGCAGCAGCATATCTCCTTTGGATCTCTAACCAATGAGGGTCCATAGGATTTGCAGGTCCTCTCATACCACTCTTCATTATCTCCTCTTTTAACCTGTCATTCAGCTCCCTCTCTCTAAGCTCTCGTATCTCCCTCTCCCTTTTTTCACGTTCGAGATGCTCTAACTCAAATCTCTCTCGTGCTCCAGGTCCATACATACTATTTAACTGATACTGTAACATTGGATCCATGACATGAGAAGGAGGTAAGAGCGAACGTGGCATATGCCCTATAAATACAAGATATTTCTTTATAAAATCGGCTAAAACCATTTTTATAACTTTAAAATGTTCATATAAATCTGACATATATCTTTCCAAATCACACATACAACTATTATCTTTAATAAATTACCTGGACTAAAGCCTGCATGAGGTCTAGCATACTCAGACAACTGCCGTAAAGCTGGAGTGTCATTAAAACCAGGTCTTGGAAATCTTTCATAAGGTGAACTAACGGTTTCCAAAGGACCTCTCGATGGTGGTTTGACATCGGGTTTCTCTGGTGTTGTAATTTTCCTTTGTTGGGCTTGTTGTGCTCTTTCACGTTCTTCGCGCTCTCTCTCGGCTTGCTTTCGTAACCGCTCTTCTCTTTTTCGAGCCAACTTTGAATCAGGTACGGGTTTAAATGTTAGGTCTGTTCTTGTACAAGAATTGTAGTCGCCACGATTCCAATGACGCAAAAATCTAAAAATTAAGTTAAAAATACATTTTCCAAACTCAGTTGTAAAATAAATACGTAAATAAATTGTCCCATTTTATACTTACATTGCACTTTGACTTCTATGGCATTCAGTATCTTCAATCCTTGGTTCAGGTGAAGGTCCTCTGGGAGGAGCAACTGGACTGGACTGCCCTTCTTCTTCAGCAGTTAAAGGTTCTGGATCGGGTTCAACTTTAATAACCTCATCGCTAACCAGCTTAGGTGGTGGATTCATAGGAGAGGAAGGTGGATGCATGTTTGCAGCAGCTTGTGCAGCATGTGCTCTTAAAGCCTCCAACGATGATGAATGATGTCCCATGTTTGGAGGCTGAATCATTAAGTGATGAGCATTAGGACCTTGCGGTGTAGGTGGTTTGTGAATACTGTGACGTAAAAGTTGAGTGCTAGGTGATAACCGATCGTGATGTGTATGAGTATGGTGATGTGTATGTTGGTGACTGCTCGCTGAGCTTGAGGCGCTGTGATTGATACTTGCTGAAGAACTTGTCTGTAAATTAAAGTTATTAATAAATTTGAATGCTTAAAATTAATATTTAATCTTACATGAGATACCGGAGTATGTGGCGAACTACTACGAACCGTTTTTTGGTTAACTTTGTGCTGTACACTTTGACTTGAACTAGTTGAAGTACTATGTGAAATAGTAATACTATGGCTACTTCCGTAGTTGTGCTTATCAACAGTCGCGTGGACAGAACTGTTGTGGGACGTGCTTTGATGATTTGTCAAAGTCATTTCATGTGTTTGATGTCTTTCACCGCCATTTTCATCTGATTCTCGGGTTTCACGTTTCGAAGTTAGTGTACTAGAAGTACTATGTTGAGAAGACATCAAAGTAGCACTCACAGTGTCAATAGATTTCGAAGGCCCACTCATGTCATGACGACTCGTTGGTGGTGGGACAGCATGAGGTTGTGGAACAACCGGATATGAATAAGGATAAGAAAATGGATAACCGGAATATGGATGTGGTCCGTGGAACTGCATTTGCAGAAATGATGGATGGACCAAATGAGGATGGTGAGGTTGCATTGAACCATATGACGAAGGATGCGGTTGCGAGGGATGAGGCTGGGGTAAAGATGTAGGCGGAGCTGATGTAGGGCTTATAAGATTCATTGCAGAATGTGGTGAATTTGTACCTAAAAAACATGTATAGTTGTATTATTTAGTATTTTAGTAAATATAATCATTGTTAAGCTCGATACTGATAGCGACGAAAATATCTAATATATTATAAGCATAGGAACAATTTTTAAGGATAAATTAAGATATATTTTGATTGACATTTAAATCCAGAACCTTCTAATCTAACTAAACTATCCAGGTGTTTAAAAATTCAGTCTACGGATCTGTTAGGTACGAAGTTTTTATACGATTCATGTTTTACAAAATTCCCTAGGTAAGTCAGTATAGACAGCGTATTTAGCTGTGTGGAAATTTTTACCAGAATAAGAACCACCAACCGAACAACTCATCGAAAATAATGGATCAATAAAATAAAAACATTAGCACCCTAATTGATGTAAATACCATAAAAAGATCGATTATTTACTGCAACTCATCGAAAATAGTGGTTTAATAAAATAAAACATCAGTACCATTACTGGAAGCAGATACTATAAATAAATCGAATATCAATTACAATTGGAAGTACAAACAATCAATCTATTAGGTAATATCAAAAATAATACTTACACTGCTGTCTTATAGGTGGAGGTGTTTGTTGACTTCCAGGTGTAGGTGTATTTGTATTCGTACTACTTTTAGGGGTTGTGCACTTTTCTGACAATGGTTTTGGACTGGGACCAGTACTCGACGAGCGCATGTATTCTGGTTCCTTTTTAATGTTTTCCACGGCCGGACCTGATGGAGGACGATCGTTTCTTTCATTTCCTGAGTTCTGCGAAGAAGGAGGTGGAATGTAACCAGGTATCTTCACATCTTTAAGACTTTGCAGTGGATCACTCAATGGGGATGGTAAATGGCTGGGTGGAGCAACAAAACCGCCTGAGGTTGGCAAACTTGTTGACAGAGACTGAGATACAGGCGGTAAGTTCAAACTTTGTGGTGTTTGCCCAGCACCTGATCCTAGCGAGTTCTGTGTAAAACTGTTCAATCCACTTAAATGATTTGATGGTAACACTGGATTTGAAGTATTTGGAATTTCTGGTACTTCTTGTTTTATTTTAAGATTTTGGGGCTCACTTTGATGTTGTGGTGGATTTTTATCCATATTTCTAGGACTCTGAGGGTGATTAAATTGTGGAAGTGAGGACATAAACCCATAATGATTAATAGGTGGAGGTTGAGAACCACCTATTGTTACCAAATTACCTGATACTAAACTTGGTAATGGAGGCTGACCGATAGAAGCACTAGATATTTGTACCATATCTGATCTATCTGGTCTATCGACTCTCTCTGGTCGTTCTAACTTTTCTAATCTCTTTTCTTCATCATAATTTACATTTGGGGGTAAGTTTTGCGCCATCGGTATTACTTGGGGTATATTTAACGGTTGGGGAATGGCACCGTAAGGTTGTGATTCACTTCTAGTTTGACTAGTCAGTTCTATCGGTTCTTCTCTAGGTTCCAGTTTGATTACTGTATTGTTCACACTGTTAATGGTAACAGCAGTGGTAGCATTAGGATCTTTGGGAGTTTGGTAACTGTAAGCATCTTGTTTAAGATCACTGAAGTGGTTAATTTCATGTGGTTCTTTAATTTTTTCTTGTGTCGATTCTTTTAATTTGGGTGTCAAATGATTAAGTAATGTAGGGTCTTTAATTCCAAATGAAATCGGATCTTTTATAAGATTCTGTGGCATGAAAATATTATCTTTATAAGATGATTTATCGTCTTTTAGACTTGTAGGTTCATTTGACGAGTCGAATTCTTCCTTAATAGGATGTACTTTAGGTATAATTAACTCAGTTTTGAATGTTTTTTCAGGCATAATCGGAACCTGTGGTACACATATTTCTTTGTTTTCATCTTTAATTTCAGTTTCAGAGGTTTCACTCTTAATTGGAGTATCAAGTTTAAACTCAGATCCTTGAGAGTTGAACCTCATACCGTCAGGATTAAAACTGGAACCTTCAATAAATTTATTTGCTTCTACATTAAATTTGAGACTTTCTGCGTTAAACTTGGAATCTTCTACAGTGAATTTAGGTGTTTCGACATTAAATTTAGAACCGTCTACATTAAATTTGTTGTTGTCAATATTAAATTTAGAACCTTCTATATTAAATTTGACGTCTTTATCTAAAACATTATCCAAATTACGTTTGATTAAATTTTTGCGCTCATTAATATCATCAGGTAGGCGAATCGATACATTTAGAGGCATTGGTTCTGATAAATGGGATTTAGGTGTGCTGATTGGATTCGGTGGTGAAGGAGTTAGAGTAGGTTTGATATCTGGAGGTTCTACAATTTCTTGTTTGAATGGAGTTTTGCAAAGAGGTTCTTGAGATGCGGTTGTAATTGTAGATGCAGTACAAGATGAAAACACCTGTTAAAAAAATTTTAAATATCATTCTGTATAATATCAGTACATTGCAAGTACTTACAGTTGATGTAACAGCAGCAGAAGAACTTGATGATGAACAAGGAGCAGCTGCATCTGTTGTATCATTCTCAGTTTCAGTATTTTCAACGTCTTCATTTATAGTTTCAGAATCTGTCGTGAGACTAGAAGGACTTTCAGCTCTATCCCTTTTCTTCTTAAGCAAACCCAGATCTCTTTCTTCAATATCAATATCTTCCCCTTTACTGTCTTGTTGTCTTTTTCTGCTATCTTTGTTTTTATTTGGTGTCTCAGGCTTATCTGATTTATTCTTCTTTTTGCCGGGAGTCGAACTTGGTGTAGTCTTATCTGCATTTTGAGATTTAACCGGAGTCTTTGGCTCAGGTGTTTCTGTACCTCCTCTTTTAGGACGTGCCCTATTTGTAGTTTGTTCCTTAGCCTTGTTACGTGTGCGCATTCGTTGAGGTGATGCATCAGGAGATTCTGAAAATTAAATCCTTTACAATTCAGAACAGCTGTTAACAATCAAATAATTTTATATTGTACCCTTTTTAATACCTAAAATAATAGTTTCGAAAATAAATTACCTGTAGATGGATTATTGCCTCCCGCTGCAGGTGCAGTTAAAGGTGGTAGTTCGTTTGTTTTCTTGTAATGAGCTCGACAGTCATAACACAGAAGTTGTCTATCTTTGCCACCAGGTTGCCAATCTTTAGAATCTATAAATATAAAAAATATAAAAAAAATGTTTATGATATGTGAATCTATTGTTAAAAAGTATAACATACTCGTCGTAAAACAATGCGAACACCGATATTGTGCGTCACGACTATCACTATCATCTTCACTGTCATTGTCGTCTTCAGTGACCGAACTTGTTTCGCCGGGTTCTTTACCAGGTTGAGGTGATGGACGATTGTTTTCAGTTTCCGCAGGTACATTACGACCTATAATTTTAAAATGTTAAACAATGAACTATTTTAAATATAATGATGCTTTTTAATATAAAAATTATTGTATTTTCTGTAGGTACAAAAGCAAAAAATTCATGAATATTGACTAAATCGCTATTAGATAGGTTTATTATTAAAATTAAATGTAAATTTATTCAAACAGCAAAAAAATTTTAATTGAATTTAAGCGGTATTTTGTTTGTAATATTAAGAACTAATGCAAATTATAAGTATTCCAGGTATGGGGATAATGTAAAAAGAAAAAAAAAAACTAGTGTGGCAGTCAGTGGGACTACAGGCATAAGTTATACTTCTAGGCACGCGCATGGATTCATAAATTTGTATGCGAATCATTTAGCGAAATCATTATATGATGACCCCAAAAACCTCCTAGTACGAGTGCACTCTTTTTGTATCGAATTTGCTTAAAATTCCTGGAGACGAGGTGCGTCTTAAGCACCAGGTGTTTCGAAGACCATCGCCATTATTATAATCGTATTTAGCGACTCAAAAAAACCACCGAGTACCAAGTCTGCACTGAATTCGTACAGAATTTGCATAAAACAACAGGAGAAAGGTAAATATCCTAGACACCAAGTGCCGCGGAGACTTTCGGCATCATGATATTCGTATTCAGCGACCCCAAAAACCCCGGGTATATAAATTGAACACATTTTCAGCAATACTTACCGAGTTGTAAGTTTCTCTCTATTGTCTGTTCGGAATGTACTTTTCGAATGCAGAAATGCAATTTCCCATTTTTACATTATAAAAAATAGCGACAAATTTCCTAATACTCTAACGAATCCAGTGCAAAAAAAGCATTCCGATACATCTTAAATTACAAAATTCGGAGGTTTTAGTGCTTTATTTCCTCGACTATTCGTAAAAACTCTGTTTATGTAGCCAACAACCTTAAAAGCGTAGAGCAGAATATACTGCAACCATGTGACGGTATTTTAGACTACAATACAATACTCATTACTGAATATTATTATTAATATAAAATGCTTAACTTTATATGTATACTTACGTGACAGAATTATAAAATAATCTGTCAAATAATCATGTGGTCCGTCACTATGATATTCATACATTAGTTCAGACTGTTTTTTGTATATCTAACCCTTTTCAATGTACTGAATGTTGAAACGGTATTCAAAAAACTTACAGTTATGACTATTAACATGTGGTAAATATTTCATCTTTGTTTTTACCGACCAATATACCTTATAAATGTTTCTGTCTCTCTCTTACTCACACCATTACATATGTAATGATTTTTCCCATTTAACTCTACACAAATCTTTTCCACCGAGTGCACGAATAGAAGTATAACTTCAATAATAAAGGAAATTTTATTTTAAAATAAACTTAATATACACACTTTAGACAAGGTTTTTGTGTATGGTCTTTGTCTGTTGGAAAAAGCATCATTACTTATTCAGAGTGTTAGCAGATTTCAAAACTACCAAACACCGAATTAGAATTATATATTCTATACTACTCTACAAAAACGTACAAAGAAATCCAAAGTATCTTGATTTAAACAAAATTTGAACTCCCCTGTTGTCAGTGGTGGCCCAAAAAATATTAAATTTATTCAATAAAATGATGTTAGGCCCTATATTTACTTACAATAACTGCATGCAGTTAATTTAAATTATTTCTGAATACTTTTATCATTAAAAAAAACTTTTTTCAAAGTGATAATGTATAGATTTGGAATTCAAGGATACTTCAAAATCCATGCAAATAGTTATACGATGTATACCTACACTACTACCTATGAACATAATTATTTCCAACATCTAAAAATGTGTGTTTGCCATCAATTTATGAATTGGAATGATAATATTCCCGAGTTCCAATAATAATAAATCCATATAAATAAATTATCATCATTACCACAATAATATTTGTGACGTTTAAAAGTAACATAAACTCGAATACATCACAATAAAAAAAAGAGATTTAACTAAATTTCAAGAAAATTATGTTCGGCTATTGGTCATGTACCTTTTAAATAGTTTAAATAAATATTACACAATTATTAGAAATATGTAAAACATTGTTGTTAATGCAGATGTGTGGAAATATCCCATCCAAATAAAATTCAAACTGGCGATAATGTACCAACAATATTATAATATATACCTAATTACAGCAGAGTTTTGTCTGATTTATTGATATGAATAAATTTATTGCTACTGATAATTTTACAATATTACAGTCAGTATATTACCGCCGATAAGACCCTCATAAATACTAAATAATTTTCCCTAGTGTCATTTATTATAAAATTAAAAAAAAAACAGATTCTGGTAGAAATTAAAAAAAAATTAATACAATGCAATGTAAATACATACTTTTTTACTTCTTTATAAACTCAACCTTATTGAAGATACTGTATTCTAAAAAGAAAGTTTTAACCATTTAAAACACAATTGGCAAGAGACTATTTAAAAAACGACACTAGGGTAATCTACATCAAACTTCTTTCAACAAAAATAAATACCTTGTGGTTGTTGGTCATGTGACATATAAAATTTTGTACAGATTGAAAAAACTTTCAATCTTTTAGGCCACCACTAACCACAATATAACAAACTCACCTGTACTAGATGATGTATTACCTCCTCTACTATTACGTGTATTTCTGATTCGCCGAAGAGAACCTTGACGACGTCTTCTATGTGGCCGGTTATTGTTCGCTCCCGGAGTCTTTTTCCATAAATAGTAGAACTCCACCAACTCGGGCTAAAAACAATTGAATAAATGTATAAAGCCAGCAAGAATTCGCGCTACCTGGAAAATTACCAAGGAGCAACGTGAGAATAAAAAATAAAAATCCATCTAAAAAAGATCTGAAAAAAACTCCAGTACTAGTGTCTTACCGTATCTCTGTGAGGAAGTAAATCTTTCCTGATCCTAAAGAAGTTTTTACCAAACTGCCGAAGACCTTTGACAAACCGTTTAGTTTCTTCTTCACTCCATTTCTTATCAATCCCTTTTGGAACGGGACACTTTACTAAAGCTTGTAAAGCCTTACCAGGATCATAGCCCGAATCGTGCAACTGAAAAAGTGTTTTAACTTGAAGCCACTAGTGCACAAATGGATCATTTAAAACCTTTCTTAACAGTGAAATAAAACTTAAACTTAACTTACGACATCTAAAGCATTAATAGTAGTATCATCTCTTGAAGCAGCATTAGCGCCATCTTCTGGACATCCTCCATCACACATTCCTGCAAATGCTGCCATTGATCTGGCAGCACGTAAGTACATTAAAAGATCGGCATCTAAAGTCATAGCAGGTACCCAACGAAGCTCTTCTCTGATACGACTTTGCTCAGGATCGGGAGAGAGTTGTTCAGGGGGAACCCCAGGCCGATATTCAGGAAGACGAGCCTATAGTTAAACAAAAACCGCCACAAATAAGTTTTAATTTATTGATAAGGTATGTGGTACATTTTAAAAAATATATATTATTATATTTATGCTTGTGTTTGTATTATAGCTATAGAATGTTTGGCAAATATATATAGCTTCATAGTTTCGTTAAACCAGCTGATTCATCTTAAAGTGATGCTAAAAATTATGATGCGCAACTGTTATTACTAGTCAAAATCGTTGAATTTGGTTTAAGAACTATATAAAATAAAGTTAAAAAAAAACGATTATTTGCAACTATCGATAAGTCAATACATCCCACTCTAATAATAGTACTAACTATTATTATAAACCTTCTATATATTAATGTGATTATAAGCATACACTTAGTATATTTGATACGAAAAAAATTGAGGTATTAAAGGTACGCGATGGTATCGACTTGATTAAATAGTTTTGGTAACGATTCTATGAGCTATCTCTATTCATTAAAAAAATGTACCACACCTTGACATGTTTAATGACACTAATTCTAATTTACTACTTTGTAAGTATGGAAGATATAAAAACACAGTAACATTAAATTTCTAATGTAGCTTCTAAAAAAACATGCCAATTTTTAATGAAATGTTTTTCAAAAATCATGCAAAGTGGTCAGAAGAGAGAAAAATAACTGTCAAAAGTAAAAGAGCGTTGTACAGGACGCTGAATTTAAAACTAAAATGCTATCAGTAAAAATAAATTAATACTTATTTACAAAATAATATCCATAGAGTACTGGCACCAACACCAACTTTAACTACTTTTCTAAAATGACTAATATAGAATAACTGTAATCCCACGAATTCAAGATGCAAAAAAATTTGGATGTGTTACCGTGATTTTTTCAACGTACATAAATGTCTTTTACCTGGTTGCCTGGACCCACCCTTATTTCTCCTTGAGTGGTCGCCATAATTTCTTAAGCTGCTAAGCAGAGTTGAAGTCTAGAAAATAATTTCAAATTAAATTAATGGTAAACAAAAATCCATTACAGATAAAACATTAAGTTAATTTTGTGATATGATATTGAGAGTGTATGACTTTATTAATGTTACTTGAAGATTTCTTTGTCTACATTTGATGCATATTTTTTGAATTTTTAAAAATGTTTATTTTCTTTCAAAGGGCTTAACACAATTAATAAAGTAGACTCTTTTGTATAATCTTGCATGATTTTTTATATCCATTCTATATTAGATTATGCAACTTATTATTTAGATTGTAAAATGTTGTTTTAAATTTTATTAAAGTGAAGCTTTGAATGTTAGGTTCGGAAGAGCAAAATCGTCACAAAAGTAAGTAACGGAACTTCCCTCTAGTCTGTTGCTCTTACTATCGAGTAAACCAACGCACCTTCTGTCTCTGAGAACTTGTAATAGGTACCTCATGTATCTTGAGTGTACCTACTTGAACGACACGTTTTTTAAAGAAAAAGTGTTTTTTTAGTTCATCCTACTACACCAAACACATTAAAATCTTCGGTTCCATTGGAATTCACAGAGTGTTTTAGAGAAGTTATGTTTCATTTTTTTTAAGCTTCTTCGATTTTTTTAGATTTTTTGTAATTTATCTCTCGATACCTATTTAAAAAAATATTTTTAATGTTTGATTTATTTAAATTACATTTACAACAGAAAACTTAGAAGGTCTGGGTGATCAATAATGGTAATACCATGTGAAAGCAATTCTAGGTTTATATCTTTACATAAACATCCATCACAAAAAGCAAAACTATTTGAATAAAAAAAATGCGTAGGTAATAATTCAATTTTAAGTACTAACTCAATATTAACGTAATTAGAAACGATGTAGTAATTTCCCAGTGTAACGTATGTGCTAAAAGAAATGTTATTATTATTAAAAAGAAATTCTAGTATAAATTTTACAGTTTACAATTAAACATGTGGGTCTAAATCAATTTTCGCTTATATATTATTATTTGTTCCTACCGAAAGGTAACCATTAAAAAAGTAATTAGACAAAGTTTTGTGATTAATAAAGAAATAACACTGTTATATTTGTTTGTAAAAAATTCCTGAAATACATATACTTTAAGATTCATTTCAACTCTAATAGTATTTGTGTAAAAATTATCTTAATTCTGTAGTAATAATTACATGTATGTTGGTTAGAAACCTCAGAAACATGTATCTGAATTTTAAGGTATTATTTTTTATTAAAAACATCATTGTATCTTTATCCAAACTGGGTATTTATAATTGTATGAGTTTTAAACGATACTTCATTATTTAATAAGATCTTCCAGGTTAAATACTCTTTAACATCTTACAAATCTCTCGCCACTGCATATTCAAGTAGAAAATGCTAGAAAGAAAACAATATATAGAATGATCAAAGAAGGAATAATCAAGGAAAAACCTCGATACATCCAACTTGATCAAACTTGGGAAATGCCCCAAGATGATATGCCAAAGAAATGTAACTTTGTAAGAAAATTTACCACTAAACTGGGAAGCAAATCTGAATGGGACGAAAACACCATATTGGGGCTAAGCCAAAACTCCATAAAATGGTATACCTACGGATGGCTCCAAGACAGATAAAGGAACAGGAGCAGGACTGTTTGGACCTAGAACCAAACACTCAGAAAGCTTGGGTACGTACCCAAGCATCTTTCAAGCGGACATTCGTGCCATCGAAAGATGTATAGAATTTAACATTGAAAGGAACTATCGTAGATAGAAGATTGTAATCATGTCAGATAGTCAAGCAGCCATCAAAGCTCTGAACTCAGATACAATCAGTTAAAAGATGGTCTGGGAATGCCTGGGCAAATTAAATGAACTAGGACAGAATAACACTGTTACCCTCCTATGGGTTCCAGGACACGTAGGAATAGAAGGAAATGAAACAGCAGACAAGCTAGCAATAAAAGAACCTGAAACCCCATACCTGGGACCAGAACCATCCTGTGGAATCAGCAGTTGTACAATCTTAATAATACTAAAGAAAAAATGGATAGCGAAAAATCTGGAATGATCTAGAAGGACTAAGACAATCGAAGACACTCCTGGGAAACTATAACCAGAAGAGATCTCACAGCTGTCTTAACCTGAGTAAGAAAAACCTCCGAATTGTAACAGGAATACAAACCGGTCACTGTCGATTAAGAGGACATATGAAGAAACTACGATTAGTAGATGAAGCAAACTGCAGATTCTGTGAGGCAGAGGATGAAACCTCAATACACATTCTCTCAGAATGCACAGCATTAAGTACTTCTAGGGTCAAATACCTAGGGTCATACGAAATAGAAAGGGAAGAACTACCTAATTTAAAACCCAATGATATCCTAAAGTTTCTAAGGAAGATAGGACTAGAAGAGCTGCTATAAGTCTGAGGAATCATCAGAAATATAGCAAGAAAAGGGGGACACAATAGATCTTATAGGTCGCAGGTGTATCTGTTACCCCTAACAACATAGGTACATACATCTTACAAGTTTTTAACATTTAGGTATTGTAACTTTGAACTTTACAAAATATCTATTAGAGTTAGTTTAGGGTTTAGATTTGCATAAAATATGTAATTTAATTTACTAAAAACAAATTAATCATATGTTGATGAAAAATTTATTGATTTTAGATAAAATATTTTTTTAAAGCAAATTTTTCTATATTAGCTTTGGCAAAAGCAGTGAATCGAAAAAAGTGTCCGCGTACGTACGAGAGATGTCTTTGTTACCTTTGAATAACAGACGTTTGTATCATATTTCAGTTATCACAAAACTACAGAGTCTGTTATTTAATATGATAATGATGATGTATAAATATGTTTCTTAAATGTATAATATACAGTACATGATAGTATTTAATCTTTTTTATTTGATGACTTTTTTTATCAAAAAAAGATAATTAAAAAAAAAATACTTTTCCGAGCTACTCCTCTGTTAACGATACCATAGAAAGCATCGCTTCTATCACAAATCCACACGCCTTTTTTAACTTCCCGCTAAAAAAATAAAAAAAAAATTTAAAATCGGGAAGTTATTGTTTTTACCCCGTTTTTCGAAAATCGAGTTTTCATCAGATCTCAACGTTTTGAGGTCTTTGGAACCTCCCCTGACTATTTTTACAATTTTTTTTTTCGAAAAATGATGTTTTTTGGGCATATCTTTTTGGCTATTACATCGATCAATTTCATAACCTAATCAGCTCCTCAAGCTTAGTTCGTGAGATATCGTTTGTCAAAAAATTTCAAAAAGTGTTTTATTCTAATAACTTATAGATTTGTCGACTAATCGATTTTGCACTCCTAGTAACATTTTCAGGTCTCAAAAAACTGCGTCGAATACCGTCTTGAACATCAAAATCGAATAACGCGTTAAAAAGTTATGGCTTTTTAAACATTTAAAAAAAATCAAAAACGTCAAAATACGTCACGTTACTATAGCTTTGCGGTTAAAATTAGCGGGAAGTTGCAAGGATGGCCTTTAAGGTCAACTTCTTTTCGATTTTTTTTGTTAAATTTTATGTTCTTTTTTTTTGTAATATTCAAGATACAAAAATCAAGGGTATTAACCTAAATATTGTTATTAGCTTAAAGTATATCTGTACTAAAGCATTGTTTATTCAATTCATACCAAATATTTATACATGATAATAAACAAACAAAAATGATACAGTAAAATAAATTTTCAAAAGAAAAATCATGTATGTAGATTTTACTTACAAAGATTTATAATCTTTCTACCATGTAATCATGTTTATTACAAATGGTATTTCTTATTTATGTAATTTAATGTAATTAAGCAATAAAATTTATATTAGACTAAATATTTATGTGTATTCTTAATAAACCCACAAATATATCTATGTAACAGGTTCGGTGACATTGAATATCATGAATAAACTAAAAGTCAGATAGGTGAACAAATTGTAGATTATCAAGGGTAATAATTAATTAAAGGTTATATTAAATATATAATATATTAAAGTAAAGTATTGTAACTTTTACGTAAATTTAACTTGTTTAAATGATTTATAAGTAGATATACGTTACGATACCCTTTTTCAATAAAGCTTTAAAAACCACAAATTTTAAAACAGAGTTCAATGTCTTTAAAATGAATTTGGTAAAATACCAATTTGATGGATAAGAACAATTATAATTGTGTAAAGACCGCTGCTATGGACGGGATCATCAGCAGGGCAAACTGGGAGAAGCTGCCGATTGTTTCTGCACCTCCTTCACCTCCACGTTCATCACCATCTTCAACAGCAGGTGCTTCATCACATCTTGTTATTTCAGGATTCATCAGCAACATAAATACACAAAGGTAAATAATAAAAAATTTTTTCATTTTTAATGGAACTCTTTCAGCTTCGATATAAATAGAAATGTATATTTGACTAACATTGTTTTATAACAAATTGTTACTATGGAGCTGACTGTTAAAATTTTTAATGATAGAAATATTCAATAAGCAATGCCAAAAAAATCAGTATAGAAATACACAACAACATCATTAAATGTTATGGTATGTTTAAGAAATAAAGCAACAGCAGCAAAAGTGTGTATTTAAATTAATTGGCTCAGATCTTTAAGGTAAGTGCCTACCATTTTGCTATTTCTTTTAAATGAATCTTAGTTTGTGACAGCTAACATAAAGTTATATATTTTGCATTAGATTAATTGAGAGAGGTTTTTGTAATGATTTTATAAATATGTATCACTTTTTAAATAAAATTTATATTATTAACATAATACATAACCGTTTTTGACAGATATCAAAATAAATTATAAACAACGTTGTCAGATTTCACATATCTAAATTAAACATTTTTGTAACTATAATTTAATTCAAAATTTTGTTAAATATTTTTAAATCTCATATCTACCTTTGTGTAACTGAGGTATATTTTTTGAAACTAATTAATATGACAAACATTCTAAATGCTTAATTTTTTTAGATTAGTGTTTGGAAAATACGGAGATTTATTAAGGATTGAAAAATAATGAGAATGTCGCAGATAAAGGAAGTAAAACTGATACATTTGAGAAGTTTATTTTAAAAAAGACTTACAGTAACAGATTTGGATCTACCATTCTAAAAATGAACATTTTACTTTGGACTGATGCTATGATGCTAAACAGAATTTTGATTTTAAAGGGGGACGCACTACACTAATACATACTTATAAAATTAATGGGATACAAATTTAAAAAAGTAAATGGACGACATATTTTATGTGAACAACGACACGTTAAAATTAGTAAAATCACTTTCATTCGGAAATATAAACAACTAAACAGTCTTACTGAGAGAGTTACATTCGTGTACCTAGATGAAACATGGATCTATCAAAATGGTAGTTCAGTGCGTCAGTGGGTACACGATTCTGACCTGAAAAGTAATCCAGCTCGTGTAAAATCCGAAGGAAAGCGATTTACTATTTTACACGCAGGGACTGATACTGGATGATTTTTGGAAGGATGTGACTTGTTACTAGAGTCTTCGAATACAGACTTTGACTATCACAAAAGTATGAATAATGACCTTTTTAAAAACTGGGTTGTTAATCAACACATTCCTGCTCTATCTGTATTTCAAGAAAAATGTGTGGTGGTCATGGACAACGCGCCATACCATTCAGTTCAACTTAACAAACCACCCTATTTCAGCGAAAAAAGCGATGTTACAGGAATGGTTGATTAACAATAACACTACGTTTGACACAAAAATGACAAAGAAACAACTGTACTCAATAATCTTACCTTATAAAACTGACGAAAAGATATGTGTAGTGGATGAAATTTTAAAACAACGAGGACATGAAGTACTTCGACTACCATTGTCATTACAATCCAATAGAACTAGCATGGGGGTTTACTAGGACATATTATAACAAACATATAACATCTACTTATCTTGACCAGGATAGAGTTAAAAAAACGTGGACAGAAGCATTGACTAAATGTACACCAGACATGTGGCGAAATTTTTGTAGACATACAGACGAACTTATTTTGGCAGATTGGACTACTTACATGGGAAACTGCTCACATGACAATATTACTCCTTTAATTATTTCATTGGAGGAATCAGATTCTGACGATTTCGATTTTGGATTTGATAGTGACTCTGATTCTTCCAGTGAAATAATGGAAGAGGATTGATCATACAAATACACCGACAACATTTACACGTTACATCTAAATCTGCATCTTTATTCGTTTTTATTTGCTTTTATGTAATTTATTAAAATATTTTTTTCATTGTATCGGTTTGAAAAATTTCTGAAGAATTTCTGTTATAAAGAACATTATCAAAACATCTGCATATATAAGTCAAATGCGACTCCACCTGGGGGAGGCCAGGAAAATCAAATTTGTACTGGAGTAGTTTCCTTAATTAACCCATTGGATGTGAAATGTTATTACTCTACAGCCACTATTACAATAATGTCACACTACGATGCCATTTGGATGTAAAATGGTAGACTTTAAAAAAGATGGATATAAAATTTAAATACTGTGTTTTTATGTCAAACTCTGTTTTTATGTCAAACTCAAAAATGATTAAATAATTTTTTTTACCACTGCTTGAATAATGTAAAAGTTTTATTATACATTTGTAAAAATGATTTTTTTACTTTTGCTTGATTAATTTAAAAGTTGTATTAAACGTTTTTAGTTAATATATGTATATGTGCTACATTTTGAATTGTACTTATTTACTTGTAATAAAATGTAAATATAAAAGTACCTATATTTTTTGTTATAGACCAATAAAATAATAATTGACTATAAACAGGGATTCTGTGTAAAGGAATGTGTTATTTTGAGTATCAGTCAAAATTCATGTGAATTCAAATAGACCATTCTTGGATATTAATACTACTTGCAGCGAAAACTGACGTATCTACTTTAGTATTCAATTTAATATTAAATATATTGACTTATTTTCTGCAAGTTTTAAATTTGGTTTGCAAATTTAATTACTTAAGATATTTGTACTGAATACACATATTTTTATTGAAGACGTGACAACATCGTACTTACAATTAACAAGACCACAGAACAGTAAACTCAGACGTGTATTATACAGGGCGAATTTCATGTTACTAACAGAGCCTAATGAGATAGGAATAAAAAGTGAACGAATTATATTTTTGTGCTAACTAGATTTCGAGAATATTTTAGTATCAATTTGTTGAGACATAATTTGACATTAATAATCTGATTAAAGCCCGAGAACTTTAGTTCGAGTGCTTTAATCATGGAGACTAGACAGCTTTAATCTTTGATTATTAATGTCAAATTATGTCGAAACAAATTGTAAAATTTTCGAGATATTTAGGTCGTGTTATATTTAGGAAGATTATTTCCTGAGAAGACAAATTTTTGACGTGACTATTTCTCTAGTGCAATAGTCGCTGATATTGTTCTAGTGTAATAGTCGCTGATATTTGATTCTGATTGGTCCGATTTCAAAAAATTCTATTGGTTAATTTGAATCGGAGGAAATAATCTGTATTAAAATATGAAGTCTATATAATTTGTAGACAAAATAATTTTATTATATTTTCTTTTATTTGGGGAACTTTCGCCACTAAAAAAACGATGACTGATCTGGTTGTCGAAAGCTAAGAAAAAAAACATTTTTACTGTGGGTTTATACAGCGAATAAGATAAAATAAGGAATAAGATAAGAAAATAGAACATACGTAATTCAATGAGAGCGTTTATACATGTACTGAAATAAAATAAGAAATAAGGAATTAAATAAGAATGAACTTATTTTTCATTCTTATCTTATTTTAGTTCGGAAATTGAAGTACGCATGTGCAGACTGCAGACAGAAATGACAGAATTGTTTCATTCCTAACCTTCAATAGTTTTTTCGTGAAGAAAGAAAAATAATAATTTACTAAACAAATATAAAAGAGTTCCCGGTGAAATGTGAAACGACCATACATGAAAATTGAAAATTAGGTAAAAAGTTTTGGCGCACAAAGTACAATAAACATGAAGTTATCGGTAGACATGAACGTCATTGTCATAAAAAGCCGTGATTTCATTGGTTGATTCTTATTTCTTAATTGACTGTATAAACGGATCAATTTTTGTCTTATTCCTTATGCTATTTCTTATTTTATCTTATTTGCTGTATAAACCCACGGTTATAATTATTTTAATTTTGTTAGGGATTTTCAGTTTTAAAAGACGGTCCTTGACGAATTTGACATATCAATCAAGATAAATAAGCAAGGATCATTCTCAAACAATTGATTAATTATTTGAAAATTTTTATTTTAGTAGCGAAAGTTTCCAAAATAAAAAAAGAAAAATATATAGTTGATGCCACAAAGAAGTTATAGAGAAGAATAGAAATAAAAATTATTTGTCTATGATGACATTTTTTTATTTGTTGGAGTTTTCGAAAACTTGTTTATTGTTTCAGATTTTCGACGTTTCTAGATACTTTTTAAAAGCAAATGCTTTCAAAGGTTTCGGAATTATTTTAGAATCCTATTTTAAATTATTTTATAGTTTTTGACAGCTCTTACATCTGAAATATTCTGAATTTGTGAATTATAAATTTTAGTGAAGATTTTTATCATAAAATTTAAATAGGTAATTTCATTAATTCAAAAGTTTGTAGCATTAACCAGCAAAATATGTTCATTAAATTATTATTGTAGCGAAAGTTTCCAAAATAAAAGAAGAAAAAATATATAGTTGATGCCACAAAGAAGTTATAGAGAAGAATAGAAATAAAAATTATTTGTCTATGATGACATTTTTTTATTTGTTGGAGTTTTCGAAAACTTGTTTATTGTGTCAGATTTTCGACGTTTCTAGATACTTTTTAAAAGCAAATGCTTTCAAAGGTTTCGGAATTATTTTAGAATCCTATTTTAAATTATTTTATAGTTTTTGACAGCTCTTACATCTGAAATATTCTGAATTTGTGAATTATAAATTTTAGTGAAGATTTTTATCATAAAATTTAGATAGGTAATTTCATTAATTCAAAAGTTTGTAGCATTAACCAGCAAAATATGTTCATTAAATTATTGAATTATTAAAAAAAACTTTTATCAAATCACAAATAATTAATAAAAAACAAAGTAACATCCAATTACCATAAAAAATGGACCTTAATAGATCAGTTTTTTTTCAGAAATTATTAAATATTAGAAATTATATTGTAATTTGTACCTTATGTAATATGTTAGATCACAGAAATAAATTAAATACCAGGAAAATAAAAAGATAATATATTATCACCGAGGGGCGGTTAACTTCCCCAAAAGGTGTACACGGATTAAAAATCTTTAAAGATTTTACGGGATTTTAGGATTTTAAAAGATTTTTGAAGATTTTTGGAGATTTTTGAAGATTTTAGAATAACAAAAGATTTTTAGGGATTTAGGGATTTTTAAAGGTTTTATAAAATTTTCAAGGATTTTAACTCGGATTTTAAGAAATTTTGAGGAATTTTTTGGGATTTCAAGATTTTCAAAGATTTTACGAGACCAATTTTAGACCGTTTAAAACACAGGCACTGGCTTGTTTTTATCGTTTTGGGGTGCTATACAGGATGATCCACTAAGAGTGGTGAGCGGCCATATCTCAGAAAATATAGGAGATGAAGCGAAAAGTTAAATACAAAACTTATAAGATATGTGGTAGTCTATATTTCTATAAATATTCAATAGTATGGCACTGCTGGCTATGCCGGAAGTAGGTGTCAACTTGCTTATTTTATAAAGAGCAGTATATTATTACATTTTTGAATTCTACATAAAATTATAATTGCTTTTTAATAAATGCATGATTACTTTATGGTTAATAGTTTCAGAGATATTGACTGTTAAAAACTGACATTTTTGATCTTTGACCTTCTACATCTTAGAGCAAAACGGCTTACATGTTCCTATGTTCCATTTTTGTAATCTTTCCAAAAGTGTCAACTTCCGGTCAAACCGGATGTAACTTGAAAGCAGGAAATACAGTACTTCCGGTTTGACCGGAAGTTGACCCTTTTGGAAAGATAACAAAAATCGAAGATAGGAACATGTAAGCCGTTTTACTTTAGATGTAAAGTTAGAAAGCTATAAGCTGTCAAAGTTCAAAAATGTCATTTTTCAACAGTCAATATCTCGGAAACTATTAAGCATAAAGTAATCATGCATTTATTAAAAAGTAATTATAATTTAATGTAGAATTCAAAAATGTAATAATATACACGGTGTTCTTTATAAAATAAGCAAGTTGACATCTACTTCCGGTATAACCGGAAGAGCCATACTATTATAAATATTTTAGAAATATGCACTACCACATATTATCTTATACTTACCTTTTGCATTTAACTTTTCGCTTCATCTCCTATATTTTCTGAGATATGGCCGCTCGCCACCCTTATAGTGGATCACCCTGTATATACTATAGCCAATAGAAATCTTGTTTTTAAATATATTTTAAAAAACCATACCTACTACTCAGAACCCAACTCATATTAAAAAATACTTTGATTAGAATTATTGCAACTGGGATCTTCTGCTGGGCGAAGACATATAAACGGCGGGAATATTTAAATTTTAATCTAACATTTTAGAAGTTTATACGGGATTTCAAGAGATTTTATGAGATTTCGCGAGATTTCTTGCGATTTTCTAAGATTTTAAGGGATTTTAAAAGATTTTACAGGATTTTAAAAGATTTTACGGGATTTTAAAATATTTTCAAAATATTTTAGGGGATTTCAAAGAGATTTCATGGGATTTTAAAAAATTTGTACACGGATTTTTAGAAGTTAACCGCCCCTCGATTATCACAAATAAGATGGCAACTATACCTCCCGCTAAGAATTAAATTATCATCTATCTGAATAAAAGTTTACGACACTCAGTTTATGTACAAAACAAATATTTAAAGCTTATTAATTGCAAAACAAACTTACGAGTTGTTGAAATATTGTTATTAAAAAAAAGTAAAGAATAATAACCGATAAGGCAATATGCAAAAAGAAGTATTTCCTCATTACTATGTTGTAGATACAACAATAAAAATTTACATACACGGTATACCAAAAAACATACACACTAAAAACATTTCAAATTGTTAATACTTCAATAATAAACAAAATAATATAAAAGCTATTTTTAAATTAATGGTGTTTTCTGAAGTTTACGACTCATCAAAAATAGTCGTAAAATTGTCGTATACTTTAGAGTGAAATTAGTTTCATAGGTTGATAATTATTTCCTTAAAAATGCTTTACAAAACGCAAACCTTGCATTAGTTGTGAAACTATTTAAAAAAGTATAGTTGACAAAACCAAGGTAGCTTAGAAGGAAACATTTGTCAAAATTAATTATATCACCCCCACCACAAGTTCTTGTATACATTTTTAATTAACACAAATTACACATTATACCTCATAGATATTTTCACTATTTGTCTTTGGTATATCATATTCGTATTACACATATTAACTCCGAGTATCCCAAAAATTCACAAAAACACAAACTTACCTCAATAAAACAATCACTACATAATAACTATAAAACTTCTAGTTCTCCACTAATTTAACCTTCTGCAAAAAGACGTAAAATATTTCGCAACACTGATAAGTTAAAATCGAGTACAGTTTGTAAACGTTTATTTAGATAATTTTTTAAGAAGATTTACCAAAAACAAGGTGCAACTTTTATCGATCTTGGGCAGCCATTTTCACCAGGCTTCCCACTTCTAAATTCTGTCACTCATGAAGTACAGAGAGCTTGACAAGTGTCAGTTGTCACTTAATTAAAAAAATAGACAGTAATTTATATTAAAAATAAAAATTATTATCTCTTTTACCGAAAATTCTAAAAATTCAGTCATCGTACCAAAAAAATAAATAAAGCTATAAAAGAAATTATTACTTATTGGTGAATTTAGTCTAGGTATATATAATTATGAGAATTCAAATCATGAAGAATTAAGGAAAATTTAAAATCTAAAAGTATAAGTTTGCTAGATTTGGATAGATGGCTCTGTGTTAAAATTATTAAAACTATTTATTTATAAAAATAATTTATTAAAAGTTAAGTGTTTGTATTAAATTAATATCTTAAATTTATTTTCTGCAAATTTCTTATAAAAATAATACAAACAAATTTTCAACTAAAGATGTTTGTTTTTAATTATTAACAACCTTTTTTGGTGTGTCGGTAGATGTCACAACTGTACATAAAAATAAAAGCAAATCCCGTCTATCTGTCCGAACGAATACAAACACAAGTAGTTTTTTCCAGTCATTAAAAATACATTGTGGTGTTTGGTGGTCTAGGTGACAAAAAAATTCATCTATTACATAAATTATATTTGTATACTTAAAAATGAAAATCTTAGAACGAACTGTGATATTTTTCTTCTTAACAGGTAAGTTAAGCTTAAATTCTTTTAACTGAACATTATTAATTAGTAATAATTAATATTATGTTTAAACTTTGACCTCATTGGAGATACTCAGGAATTATTTCCGAATATTTAAAATTTAAATTTTTTGAGCTAATTATTGACCTTCTCAGAACGTTTTATTGTTCTTATATTATATTCTTGAGTATATTTAATACATATTCACAGGAAATTTGAGATTGCTAGAATTATTTCAAGGTAAAAATATTATCTTATATACGAAACTGTTGGGTTTTTGTTATTTTTTTTGCACTTTGTATTAATCTCAAAGTTCTGTTTGGTGTGTTTAAAAACTTGTTTAAAATTAGGTTGATTTAATGTTCACTTAAATAAGTGGTTAAAAATAACAACGCTGGTATTAAGTGATATTTAACTTCATAATAAATTAATTAGACAATTTTGACTGGACACTGGATACCAATAAATAATTTAATAGAATTTAGATAGATGATTAATAATAATGTGTCTCAATGATACGTTAATATTTCAACTCTATCAAGCTGGAATATCACTGGTGTGTAGCTCTTTATTTACTGTTCAAATAAAACTTTTTTACCAAAGAATTGTCCATATACTTAGTACCTGGAGAAACTTAAACATAAAATCAGAAAATTTAACCTACCTAAGTACCTATAACACTTCAATAGAATATTTCTGCTTATCGAGATTCAGAGGATTTGTATAAATTTTTAGGATTTATGGGCGCTAGGGTATTAAAATGAATGATTATTAATCTTTTTTTTTCACTAGTCTTCCTTTTATTAAATTGCAAGGAAGAAGAAGAGCTTTATGCAAAGAGATCTCGGTCTCTTATAAGATTCCTATGTATTAACTATTGAATCATGTTCTTGTTTTATTTACCATCTATGTCATACTTATTATATTGGTCCTTTTCATAAAAACAGTTTTCTTAGGTAGACACTACCATTCTCTAAAATTTGAAACCATGAATAATATATATATATATATATATATATATATATATATATATATATATATATATATATATATATTCAATTTCAATACAGTAGACTAAATTTTAACTTATAGGCGTCATTTAAATAATTGTAATAATAATATTTTTGAACATAAATAGGTATTCTCAAATGATTTTAGCTCAATATTTTAGCAACTTATTTTTTTTCAAACGTCGGAAAAATTTGCCCATGTTTGGAGACTTTATTTGGAGACTTTAAATTATATTAAATTAAAAGATAGTTTTTCACTGATACGAGACGAACAGATACTTTTTTGGTTCCTTACATACGCCACTGTCGTGATACTTTTGAACATGTCTTTGACTCTTCGTTACTTTTGATATATGTAAATGGCCTCTTTTTGTTTTAATACTATAAAGTAAGTAGTCATCAAGTCAGGACGATTACGCACAAGAGAAAAACTAGGTAGTCGTTTTTGTTATATACAAAAAACTGTTTGTTGCCGTAGAATCGTAGAATATAGGTGGAAGCATTTTCGACGATTTTAGTTATTGAATAAAATTACGAATACAATGATTTTTTACTCATAATTTTACTACTAATAATTACAATAAAAAAATGTAACAGTGTTATTGGCAATTGAAAGACTTATCAAACAAACAGTGCCTTCTGTAAAGTTTTTGTTACTAATGTCGCAAAATGTAATTTCCTAGCATTTTATCTACATTAGGAATCGAAAGTGTCCCTATTTATGAGTCGCAGCACAGGGATCTTATAATAACAGAAAGATGAAATATTTTTTGTACCGTCAAGATTTCTTTGCAATTTATATTTTATTTCCATTTGGTTTTTGCGTTGAACATTAATTTAAAAAAAAAATTGCTTATATTTTAAGTTGTTAGTGTTTGTATAATAATGTTACTTAAAAAAAAAATAGTTTAAACAGGACGAAATTTGTCTATTGACATAAAGATTAGTTAAAAAATTCGTTGTGATTAGATCTTCACATATCGATCGAGTATGAGATGTTTTTCTATTCTATAAAATATAAAATCCAAATGAGTTAATAATAAAATAAACTTTTAACCAGTATAGAAAACTCAAAACAAATATTACATTAAATTTCACTTAAAAAAAAGAAATTTAAATAGATTAGATAAGTAGATTATAATAGATTATATACTTTATCTTTATATAATTATCACACTAGACTTAAATATTAAGTGGTATACAGTATTTACAGAAATATTAACTTGGTTATTTTTATTTATTATTGGGTAAAAATTACAAATTTGTGCTACCTTTTATTTTAATCAAATATTTATTAATTATGTTAATAAAATTAACTATACACAGAATAGGTATTATATTATATTATCAGTTTATTATGAAACTACTAATTTTTACGTTTTATTGTTAATATGGATAAGTATCATATATTTAAATTTGATTTTAGACTTTATATCAATCTGTATAACTAGTCAGGGAGCAAAGGGGGGTTTCGTGGCCGATTGAGGTCCTTACAAGCAGCAAAGTTTTTTAAATGTATTTTGACTCGCTGAATCCGAATATTCAACCTGCTTTTTGACCAGTTGCCTTGGAAATTTGTTATTAACAATTTAATTGTTTAAATAATTATAACTAACAATCTAATTAAAATAATTTTTTTTCTAAATTGTCTTTTGTTCCTTATAAAAAAAACCAACAAAATGAGCTTTGAAAAATTAAAATCGGTTTATTAGAAGCCGAGATACTGTAAATATAGTGCAAAAACATTGCAAAATAACGAATCAGGCTTGCGCTGCCTCTGTTTTTTACTTATATCTCGGCTTCGAATAAACCGATTTTAATTTTTCACAGCTTATTTTAAAGGGAATGAAAGTGGCTTCTAGTTTTTTACTTTGTAAAAAACAATTGTTACTACCTATTATATGTATACGAATTTAAAGACAAAAATTGTTGTTAAAATTTTGGGAGATATTTGTTTATAAACATATTTTGTTTCTCTACTCCATAAACGTCGATATTTAATTTATTTAAAGTTATTCTGCATCTCAAGAGGAACATTTTAAGCTTTGGTAAGTGTAAGTACGTCGATTTTTCTTTAAGATATACAACTTTAAAGGGACCTTGCGCGCATTTCAACTTCCGCGAACAGTAGCGCTCGAGGCCGCTTGCAGATTTTCACTTATAATTTCTTTAAAATACTTAATAATTTTTTTTTGACATTTAAAACAATTTATTGCAAAAGTAAATATTCTGAAATACAAATTAATCTGTAACATATTTTTTAATTATTAGTTATTTGGCATTTATTACTTTTACAGCAATTACAAAATATACTTTTTGAGCAAGTGCTATGGGTACAACTAGGTACTAATTCATACACTGGAGGCAATAGCTGCTCTTCTTTTTGAGGTAGAAGAAATTGACCAATTTCCACCCAAAATCCGTTGGGTTAAGTTCATTTAAATTTCTTGTAAAACGATTCGTTTGTATATTTATTACATAAATTGCACGCAAAATATGTAATTTTATGGAACTTGAAGTAACCGGTAATTCTTCTATCAAACAATTTGTTGCATGAAAGTAAGACCATATACGATATTCTGTAAATGTCTTGCAATTCGATGAAGAATTTAATATTTTAATTAAATATTCTTATGCTCGTTGTATATCACGATCTAAAGATATTTCAGACGTAACTAAAATATACAAAAGGAAAAACATACTGAATAACGCAAATAATAATATATGACAAATTAAAAAGTATATTCCTTAAAAAATCTCACCTTGCCCAAAATTTTGTAATATTCTATTGGGCGAGCTTTTAAAGCTGAATATTTCGTACCAACTTTACTTGTGTAATCAGCTCCAGTTAAGTGGTGTAAAGCTGGTAGAGTGGAACATAATGTTTCGCCAAGATTTGAAGCTATTGAATGTATCGGGATATTTCTTGTACTTTTATCAGTACCAACTTGCATCCGTAAAGTCTAAAAATGGTACATTTTCATTTAATAAATAATATATGTAAAATTTGTATGGAAAGAAATTGATCAATTTCTTCTACCTCAAAAAGAAGAGCAGCTATTGCCTCCAGTGTGTGAATTAGTACCTAGTTGTACCCATAGCACTTGCTCAAAAAGTTGTATATGTTATTTTGATTATATGGTTAATAACTAGGTATGTGAAGAAGCAAAATTTCTTTCAAAAATTTGGTCGTGTCTCACAAATAGTATGTATCGATCAACCAATGGGTCATTTCAATCTTTTTTCTGAAATCGCTTGGAAATGTCTAGTTTCTCGGATCAAATTCGAGCCGCAAAATACACTACTGTACGGGAATATTTTTTCTCCACGACCATTAATGAATGTAATAATTCCGAATTCATTTTTAATAATAGAAAGTGTTCATTCTCACTCTTGAGATAGAATATTCATTCTGAAACACTTGCTTCTTATGTGTTTTGCATGTATTTCCATTCTATAACTAGTGACGGAATAACATTCTGTAATTGCTCGACAAAAAACATAGATTGCCCTGCGAATTTTAAAACTGTCACTCAGTTTGTCAGTGCGACGTTCTAATTGTTTTGCTACATATTTCAATTTAAATAAACAGAATTATTATATGGTCGTGGAGAAAATACAGTCTGTTACACGATTAGAATGAAAATTCGATAACTCGTGGTTCCTCTCGCTCGCTACGCTCGCGTTCGGAATTCTCCACTCGTATCGAATTTTCATTCTAACCTTGTTACAGAATATACTATTCTCCACGACTATTAATAAATATAATAATTCCGACTTCATTTTTCATAATAGAAAGTGTTGAATCGGGTATAGAATGTTGTATATTTTATAATTGCCGTAAAAGTAATAAATGCCAAATAACTAATAATTAAAAAATATGTTCCAGATTAATTTGTATTTCAGAATATTTACTTAGTAACGTTGCAAAAAATTGTTCTAAATGTCAAAAAATTTAATTATTGAGTATTTTAAAGAAATTATAAGTGAAAATCTGCAAGCGGCCGCGAGCGCTACAGTTCGCTAAAGTTGAAGTGCGCGCAAGGTCCCTTTAAAGTTGTATATCTTAAAGAAAAATCGACGTACTTACACTTACCAAAGCTTAAAATGTTCCTCTTGAGATGCAGAATAACTTTAAATAAATTAAATATCGACGTTTATGGAGTAGAGAAACAAAATATGTTTATAAACAAATATCTCCCAAAATTTTAACAACAATTTTTGTCTTTAAATTCGTATACATATAATTGGTAGTAAGAATTGTTTTTTACAAAGTAAAAAACCAGAAGCCACTTTCATTCTCTTTAAAATAAGCTTTGAAAAATTAAAATCGGTTCATTAGAAGCCGAGATATAAGTAAAAAACAGAGGCAGCGCAAGCCTGATTCGTTATTTTGCAATGTTTTTGCACTATATTTACAGTATCTCGGCTTCTAATAAACCGATTTTAATTTTTCAAAGCTCATTTTGTTGGTTTTTTTATAAGGAACAAAAAACAATTAAGAAAAAAAAATGTATTTTAATTAGTTTGTTATTTATAATTATTTAAACAATTAAATTGTTAATAACAAATTTCCAAGGCAACTGGTCAAAAAGCAGGTTGAATATTCGGATTCAGCGAGTCAAAATACATTTAAAAAACTTTGCTGCTTGTAAGGACCTCAACCGGCCACGGAACCCCCCTTTGCTCCCTAACTAAACTCTGTATATTTTTTGATTGAAATAATCAGAAAATAAATAACTAAAAAATATAGTTAGTATTATTTCCTATTTTGTCAGCATTGCTATGCCGGCTTTACATGGGAAGTGGTATGGAACGGACTTTACGCCTTTCCGCTTCCTTCTTTTTCAAATAATACACATACAATTATATGTAAAGTTACCCATACATACGAATGCGAAGGGAGGTAATTAATTTTTTTTTAAACCGGCCAGAAATTAATACTTTCCGGTTTATTTTTAGGTCAGAAAATCTCATTTTGTCGGACAACGCCAGAAAATAAAAATGAGTCCGGTAAAAGCTGTTACCGGACGCATTTACAATAAAATAGTTGGTCTAAGATAGCGGTCAATTCTATGGTAACCGAGTTTTGTATATATTTAAAACTATAAAATAACTTGACATATTTTGACGTTTAGTTGAAAACGTAAAATTTATTATAAAATGGATATTTAAAATGATGCATTTGATTGTGAATTAATGGAAGATGAAATTATACCTGATGAAATTGTTATGGCGGTCACCCAAGCAAGATTTGTTAAAAACAAAATGTTAAAATTAGTTAATAAAGAGTTCTTGTTATAAAAATGTAAATGAATAATATGAAGTTTATGGTACAAAAATGCCCGTTTAAAAAAAAATATTGTACGTAATACGTCCCAAAAGTGCTTTTACTGGACTCGCAGGCTTGCAGGGCTCACCTGTGGCTCGCCCTGCAATTTGCCCACTCGTCCAGTAAAAGACCACTTCCGGGACTTGTTACGTAAACTACTATTATTTGCATCTACCGTAAAAATTTGAAATAATTTAATTTACTGAGTTTAAAACCGTCCAAAATATTCATGTCTAACCTCAGAAAATGAGATCAAATGCCATACAACTATGGAAACATCTTTGTGCACAACTTTCGATATTCTATTTGTCAGTACATACATTTTATTCTTTTGTACAAGGGTGGTCTGATAAGTACTTAGCATACAAAAGAAAATGCAAATTTTGGAAAAATGGTTATTTATTTTTCAACATAGTCTTCTTCTAGCTAATTACACTTGCTCCAGAAGGCCTCCGTGGCGGCGATAACCTCCTCATTCGACTCAAATTTATGACCAGCGAGTGACGTTTTCAAGTTTGGAAACAAAAAAAAGTCGCACGGGGCCAAATCTGGAGAATATGGTGGATGGGGCAGCAGTTCGTATCCCAATTTGACCGTGGCGACGGCGAAGTTGTGGGCCGGTGCGTTATCGTGGTGGAAGAGCACTTCTGGATCTGGAAATTTGGGTAGTTGCGAGCAAGTGCTCGCCAGCAGTGAGGCCACATATGGCCCATTGTGCATCCTCCCGTTGTGTAGTGATATCTACACCTCAGGCTTTCATCAGGCCTAGAGATTTAAAATAGGTGATGAGGCTCCCGAGAGGGATCTCCCTGACATCGGCCGGTGTAAGCCAGTACTCGCCCAACACGGTTCTTCTGATTTCAGAAAAAGCAGAACAGTTATACATTATATGTTCTACTGTTCCCTCTTCTTGTTCGCATCCTCTGCACAGTGGCGATTCTGCTAATTTCATCCTAAAGAGATGTTGTCGCAATTCGCAGTGACCTGTTAAGATTCCCACAGCTGTTCGGAGATTTTGTCTGGTCAATGCCTTAATTTTTTTTGCTGTTTCCTCACCAGGATGAGGTAATAACTCTCTGGCTAGTCTTCGTTGTTTCATCCCAGTATTGTATAAAGTTTTGGTGTAAGTGCTGTTAGATAAAGTCCACGACAGATGACAGTCGTAGCTTAGTAGATGGGCGAGGGCTAACATATTTGTAGCCAGCAGCAGTCCTTGCTAATTTGTTCGCAATGCGGTTACTTTTATAGTTCCCATGTCCTTTGATCCAGCTCACAGTGACCACGTTATTCTGGCTAGCCTCAGTTAGAGTTTGGTGACATTCTAGTACTAACCTTGAAGTGATACGTGGTTTAACCAAGGTCAGTAGTGCTTGTCGGCAGTCTGTGTAAATATTTACATTTGCATGTGATGTTCCAATTGATTAATTATTTTGCAGATATGGTTATGTCTGTGAGTTTTGACTGAACCACACTTGACAAGTCATCCATAGCCCATTTCATTTTTAGATTCTAAGATCTAGAGTAAATTCCACATCCCACACCTTGCTTCTTTTTTTATCCATCCGTATAGGCGCTCAGAGCGTTCACTACGTTGGGGTCTGCTGTCTTATTTGTTAATATTTTGTAGGGTTTGTCAAAGACGAATCTTGGTACGACGGCATCCGTATCTGTCCCTATGGGTGCTGGTCCCTACAGTGGGTTCGATACCAACCGTGCGAAAGCGTACATTATATATAATGTTGAAAGTGAAATTATTTCTACACAAAATGGGGCCGTTTTTTCTGTAATTCTCTTGTACTAGTGGTGCCATCGGGCAGTGGGGCTAAGTACTTATCGGACCACCCTCGTAGGATAAATACTTATTATTAAAAGGCTAGACATTTTTCAATAAACGTGTGATTTACATAGAATAAAATGTATATTTTTCAAATTTAAATTTTTGTTTTATTTAGGTTTAATAATATCCATAAGTTTAAATATAGATTGAAAGTATTGATTTTGTTAGGGTGATAATGTCAAACTTTACCCTGTATATTTGAACTTATAAATTTTATATGCACCCTTGCTATTTTATGTGTGAAATCTATGTAGGAATTTACAAAAAAAAACATTTTTAATAAACTTTAGAAAAAGGGGTTATGATACTGCTATCTACGTATGTAATATTGTTGGCATTTGAGTATGATGATCCATATAGGGTAAATTTGTTGAGTGTCCACTTTCTCGAAAACTAAAAGTCATATTAAGATGATTCTTTTTAATTTAAGTTAGGCATACTTCAACTTAGGAGATAGTACAAATTTTATTACAATCGCTCCAATAGTTTAAGAGATAATGAGAAAATTAAGAAAATAAAGGTAGGTAGCAATTATTTATTTTGTGTTCACTGGCTGTTTCTTATTTTTGTACACCCATTTACCTATTTGAAGATGGGTTATTTTTTTGTAATTATAAAACTATTTTATGTTTTCGTTAATAGAAATATTTGGTACAAGTTTATAATGATTTCCTTGAAAGCATCCGTTTCTATGAAGGTTTAGTATACCTACTCCCCCTATTCGGTTTCATTCTAATATTAAATTAAAAAATAAACAAGAAAACAAGTTATACAAGAGTTTAGAAAAAAATCGTAATTTTTATTAAAAAACTAGTCATAAATGATTTAACAACTTCCTTTAGTACATAAATATAGATACATGTATTATACAAGGAAGCCGTCTTGCAACGGATATCACATTGTTTTCCTGTGCTAAAATAAAATTTGATTTCATCAATAAAAATGATTAATATGTTAATTAAAATATTAAATGAGTAAAGTCCAAAATATTACTAGTAGTTTGAACTGTTACCACATTTTCACAGAATTGTAAAAATCTTCTTACATATTTTATTCAATAAATAAATAATTTCATATTTGCCTTCGGTATGGGATAAATGGTTTACTATAATATTAATTTTATTAATACTCTTATTAATCCAGTCATTGTTTAATCACACAGAAATATTAGATAGATACAATGATACAAAGTAATAACGAATATGGTTATTTTAACTTAATTATTAGTCCACCGCGCACAACACTTTTTTTAAAATGATTAAATACATACTTGAAACTTTGAGTAACCTCGAAAATGCGAAATTTACCAGGTTACGTTTTTAATATATATATATATATATATATAACGTGAAGTCAATAGTGGAGTTGCAGTCCATGTTATGGTCAATGTTATGGCCAATGTAAATAAAGAAAACTCTTTTATTTTTGTCAAGCTTTCAAATTTATTAAATTCTTTTTCAGGACATCTGTGGTAAAGAAAAATTTTTTATATAATAAAAAAATTTTTTATAATGTTTTATATGTGATAACTTACTAATACTCCACTATTGACTTCACGTTATATTGAACCAGTCACTATACCATTATTCATATATATTATATATATATATAACAATATGTAAGAGATGATACATATATATATATATATATATATATATATATATATATATATATATATACGAATAATGGTATAGTGACTGGTTCAATATAACGTGAAGTCAATCGTGGAGTTGCAGTCAACGTTTGGCCAAGGTAAGTAAAGAAAACTCTTTGATTTCAGTCAAGCTTTCGAATTTATTTAATTCTTCTTCAGGACATCTGTGGTGAAGAACAATTTTTATAAAATAAAGAAATATTGTTACAAATGTGATGACTTACTAATCGTGAGGTTATAAGAAAAGCGACGAATTCTGTTTGACAACATTACACTAATAAAACATTTTAAAATTCAGGTACATCACTATTAAAATACATAAAAATATATACATTTACACCATAAAACTTATTATTTTGTTATTTTTAGCATGGAGGTTTGTCTGTAAATGATTGAATTTTAATGTGTCTTCAATTTCCTTTTTTATTTGTGTGTTTTTTATATATGGTTTTTATTTTAACACAGTAGGAGAGCAAAACATTTTGATGATTTATTTATTTAGATTTTATTATTATATCAAGTAAAATTCTGTAGTAATGAAATGCGGGATTTTAATTTCAAAAATTTATTTGTTAAATTTTATGAACGTTGTTGTGTTTTTATTTTTATTTATTTTAGTGTTATATTAATCTTTATGTTTGTAATCATGTTTTAATTTATTAATAGTTTATTTATCTTTATATTTATATATTAAATTTTTTTTTATATTTTATATTTATATTTATTTTTGAAACGACAGAATGTAACAATAAATATTACTCAGCCCTTCTATATCCGATTTTCTATTAATACATGTTTCCCTTCTGTCAATGTGTGTCATTTCTAAGAATAATCGTTTCTTAAGGTTCCTTTCCCTTTCTAAAATTTTTGTTTCTTCAAATTTAAAACTATGACCATTTTTAATTGCATGTTCAGTTAGTGCGCATGCTTTATATTTATTATTTTTAATGTCACTTTTATGCGAGATGTTCCTGCTGTGTACAGTTCGGCATGTTTCCCCAATATACACCCTTTTACAATCCGAGCAAGTGATATATATATATATATATATATATATATATATAAAACGAACAGAGCGTTTTGTGACAGTCTAATATATATATAATTCATTTTTACACAATTTGTTTATATTTAAGTATTAAATCAAATGCTCACATTGTCCGACAAATTTATTGCTGCGTTTTTGCTGTCCGACAGCTTAAATATTACGTTTTGACCTAGCTCGAAAAAGCAGCAGTTTTAAATTTAGATAATTTCAAACTTTGTTGGACTCGTCAATAGGAAGCTATACACAAAGTTTCAAGTATGTATTAATCATTTTAAAAAAAGTGTTCTGCGCGGTGGACTATATCATTAGCTGTATATGTATATGGTTATCTATATCTATACTTATAATAAATCTGTAGAGAGGTCAATTCTGTACATGAAATATATTTCCCAAATAACTATTAGGGGGTGATAAGGGATCGATATTGATGCCAAAGATGCAATCAGTAAAATTTTTGTCTGTCTGTCTGTATAACCGTGTTAGAAACAGAAACTACTCGATGGATTTTAACAAAACTTTGTACAATTATTTTTCATACTCCTGAGCAGGTTATAGTATACTTTTTATCACGCTACAATCAATAGAAGCAGAGCAGTGAAGGGAAATGTTGGGAAAACGGGAGAAGTTACTCCATTTTTTAAGCTTCCGTCGCGTGTGCAACCTTAACGTTCAAAGCTATAGTCCATTTCACCGTTTTTGGCCGATTTGATATTAGAAACCACTGAAATAAGATTAAACTGTCATCCAAGTTACCAATGGCGGAGAGTTTTTTTTTGTCTAAATAAGGTCAGAAGTTTCTGAAACTATCAGTGTGGTTTGACATCTACAAAAATATGACATTAATAATTATTAAATTCAACCCTTCAACAACGAGCCGTACATGAAGGTTACTAGGAATGTGAATTAAGTCAAGACTTCCGTATTGAATACTTTTTATCTACCGGTGAAACAAGATGCAGTTACGTAAGTGTTGTATTAAAAAACAAACGTCCTCATTTAAATTTCTAACTTGCCTGTATCTGAGAGAGATGTAACTCTAAATTTACTTCGAGTATGATTTCTGTCATCGGCCAAAAACGGTGAAATGGACTATATACAGAAATCAAGTATGACGGAAATGTTCTCCTTAAAATTATATAAAAAATATCCCACGACAGCATGTATCTTTTATGGTTGACTCACAATAACAAGTTTAACTCCTGATAGATTAGCAGTTCGAAACTTTCTGATTATATTTGTTTACTCTTACGTTTACAACACTCCCAGTTATCCCTTATTAAAAAAGTTAACATAGAAAGTAGAAAGAATCATAGAAATCGGTATAGAAACACCAAAGTTATAAATGAAATACGCCAATAATAAGCCATCGCGCGTGAATACTGGTTCATGCTATAAGCATTATTTTTGTAAGGTCGCAAACGCACAGGCAGGTGGCTATTGTCCTACTAATCCTACTAATATTATATAGGCGAAAGTTTGTTTGGATGGATGTATGGATGTTTGTTCCTCTTTCACGCAAAAACTACTAAACGGATTTTAATGAAACTTTACAGTAATGTAGCTTATAGATCAGAATAACATATAGGCTATAATTTATAAAGATATTGTGTGAATTGTCCAAAATATAACGATAAATGTCATTTAAGTCTGAAAAAATTACTGTATTTCTTATGTTGACAATATTGTTACGTTATTACAGTGCGAATGTAACATCTCAATATTGTCAGACTGTTATATTTTTCAAATACGACCCAAAAATTATGTATGTTATAATTTTAATGTCATAATGTTAGTTCTTTTCACGCTAATATAAGCTACTCGAAATACTAATACTGCGCACACGAAGTCGCGGGCACCAGTTATTGATACATAAAGACCTTGCTTTTATTCGAATTACACGCAGACGAAGTCGCGGGCAAAAGCTAGTTATTTTATAAAATAGGTATTAGTTATTTTGGTAGTATTTAAAATTTAATCCCAAAAGGACGAATTATAATATACCTAATCAATTAAGTGATATTTTAGGCAATACGCACAACAGCACAAACCAAATAAATCGAATGTGTCATATCTACCGTTAATATTAACAAATATGATACTAATCTATATCTATACATATAATAAAACTGTAGAAATGAAAATTCTGTACATTAAAAATATTTAAAAAATAATTACCGGGTGTGATACTACATCGATATAGAACCCAAAAATATGGTAAGATTTTTTTGTCTGTCTGTATGTTTGTCCGCGCATCACATGAAAACTACTGATTCGATCCAAATGCGGTTTTCGCAGATGTATTTGTTTTCTTACAACTTAACATCTGGTGTATAAAAATTTAACAGGTTCCAGGTAACCGACAATTTCGTAAACAAAATTATAGGTTTTATTTTTATTAATATACTAGCGGACCCGGCGAACTTCGCACCGCCTAACACTAATGTTTTTTTTATTTTTTTTAAGATTAATTAATTGTATTTTTTATCATATTTTCTCGTTAGTTGCCAGTTTTTACTATTGTTTATAGTACTTTCTAATTTATCGATTAGGTATATTATATATTAACTGCGCCACCTAGCGGTGGCGTCATAGTTCTTAGCTAAGTAAGTTTTGCTCTTTTAAATATGTGAGAATATATGATATATCAACTGCGCCACCTTACGGTGGCGTCATAGTACTTAGTTCTGTAAGAATTACAGGTGTAAATTTATAACATCTCAACTGCGCCACCTAAGGGTAGCGTCAAAATGATTAATTTCGTAATAAACGCGTCCGATCGCTGCAAAATTCAAAGTGCTATAGGGAAAATCGCGGCCTCCGATGCGCTATTATTTATAGACACGTTTCCGCCGCCCCGGCCGGCCAGTACCACCGCAAGCGCTACGTCCCGCAATTTTAAATCTGTAATATCTTCGAAAATATTTATTTAAATCTTGTGCTGTAAAGGACAGATCTATATTAAATCAACAATGTATTTAAGCTATTTAATTGAGTAAGGATTAATGCTGTATTGGTTAAAATCGCTTCGAAAATTAGCCATTATTTGTCGTGAAAAGTAAATGACAAAAAAATGTTATTGTGGGATATCCATAAGAGATAGACATATACCATCGCGGAGTTTTCTCTAGACCTTTTCAATGTGTACAAATAATTAGTACATTATTTGATAAGTTCAGCCTGCGTTTGCAATGTAAGCGGAAAAAAATTGATAATTAACGACATCACATTAGAAACCCCAAAAATAACAGTATTTTTCCACTATTTAGTGGATATTATTATACATATAAACCTTCCTCTTGAATCACTCTATCTATTAAAAAAACCGCATCAAAATACGTTGCGTAGTTTTAAGCATACAAAGTGACATAGGGACAGAGAAAGCGACTTTTGTTTTATACTATCTAGTGAAATGTATATTTGTCAAACAATAAACATGTAAAGTATATCCGGAAATATTAATTTTTCCATTTGTATGTATTTCGTACTACACCTACACTACATCATGTATTGTAGGTTGTTGTTAGATTTTTTTTGTCTAGATACATACGAATTTGATTGTAACAATATCGAAGAAAACAAACAGTCTTCAACCTTATACCTTGATAACATGAAGTCAACTACCACATGCGCGGATAGTAAATTATTTATAATTACTTGTTTGAACAATTGAAGTAAATTTTCTATACAAATAAATATAATTGGAATGTTTGTTTGTAATATTAAAATAAGCGTTTTTTACTAAATGCATTTGTGCCTATGACATTTTTTACAATTTTTGTCTATTGGTTTTTTCCGGCCAATCTCTGGATCATCTGGGCTGCTTTTGATGGGACTTTCACTCGCAAATAGCTGGTGTAATTAGTAATTGAGTACTTTTATGTTATAAATTATATATTAAAAAAGGTTGTGCGTAACCAGAACACGTAAGCGGGCTGTGTAATGCCTACTTCGTTAAAAATATATATACCAATTTTCATGACAATCGGTTGAACGGGACAGAAGTTGCTACTCTGCAGCGCCACCTGGTGGCGAGTGGCATCAATGAGCATATCATACAAACCTTCTCCGTGTTAAAATACATATACATACCAATTTTCATGACAAACGGTAGAACGGGGCGGAAGACTATACTTTACAGCGCTGCCTGGTGGCGAGTTACATCAATGGTCATAGCGTATAAAATATAAACCTTCTTCGTGGAAAAATACATGTACATACCAATTTTCATAATGATTGGTCAAATAGTTTCTGGGTCTATCGAATTCATATATACAAACATCCTTTTATCCAACAACACTGTGCTGAATTTCATTTTTACCTGGATAATAATTAATTTTAGTCCATTATAATTTTAAATACACAAAAACAAAAATTTTACTCTGGTTTTACGTGCATAGGTTTTAGCACAATAATGTGTTTGTTCAATAATTTATAATTAGATTACATAAATATACATAAATTTACTTCGATTTTTTGTATAGGTACATGTAAAAGTATTCTAAAACATACATTTTTACCCGACTGCCAGAGGGTTATGTTTTCAGCGCGTATCTTGTATCTATGTAATATTCTTCCTTACCTTGTATCTCCAAAACCGCTAAACGGATTTTTACATTTGAGGTATCGTTGGATTTGTCTTAATAGCCCAAAAGTGTTCTTAGATAGGTGACATTAAAAAAATATCAAAATGGCGGATGTTTGTCGCCACATTGTGAGGTAATAAAAAAATAAATTGTACCAAGCATATCGAGTGGGGTATCAAAATGAAGGATTTTAAACACAAACTGTAAATATGTATATAAATTTTAGTTTTAATATTAAATAGAACGATAAAAAAAGAAATGAATATTTTTTCTGCAAAGCAAATCGGATTTTTTTTTTGTATTTCGATCTAAGTTCCTTGGCAAAAGTTGTTTAGTTTCATGAGTAGAACACGTGGTATTAAAATGAAAAACATAGATAATAATAATTAGACATACAAAATGCTACAGCTGATTTCTCATTTACTATGGGAAATCAATTTTTCGATCTATGTTTCTTAGGGAAAGTTTTTCAGTTTCATGAATAGAACACGTGAGTTAAATTAAGTTAATACTTTTCCTAACAACTGGAACGCTAAAAATAAAAATAATTCAGAACTCATAACTCACAAATCACGCACAACTTTTTACAGAGCCATCCGATATTGATAATATATTTTTTATTGGAAAGAGCATACCGCGTGGGCGGTTCCATATCAATTTCAAAGGAAAAGTCCAACCCATTAGGGTAGTAAATCAGGGAATATTTGAATATTACCATACTGATTGTTGTAAAGTAACACCACGTATAAAACCGTTGGCCCGGTTGTTTTTCTTGAAAATAGTCATTAAGCCATAATTGCCTCTGTTGCGCAGTGGTTAAGCGTTCGGCTCAAGTTACGGAGGTTCCGGGTTCTAATCCCGGTGACCAACGCACATTGTAAATAAGAATATTTGATTTAAAAACACATAAATATTTTAAAAATCCGACACAGATGTCCTGTAGGACCATTCAAAAATAATGATTTCTCATGAACTCTTTAGCGAGTTTAGAATAAGCACTCTAAACTTAAAAGACATAAATAAAAAAATAATTAAAAAATAACAAAAAGCCCGCCTGCATGGATAGCTACAACTAAAAATCAACTGAAACGACTGAAACAAGACGGAAATTCAATGACTAGGTATTTAAAAAAAATCAATGATTAGGTACTGAGAACCAAAAACATAAATTGAAACAGTACCACAACTACGTACCTACGTATTGTACAAATAGAAATATCAGCACGGTAGTCATTCAATTTTTTGCAACATTATAAACAGAATTGCAGTCGGAGGCATGAAAGTTTATACTATGTTAAATTATTATCCATTTGTGCATGCCTCCGACTGTAATTCTGTTTATAATGTTGCAAAAAATTGAATGACTACCGTGCTGATATTTCTATTTGTACAATACGTAGGTACGTAGGTGTGGTACTGTTTCAATTTATGTTTTTGGTTCTAAGTACCTAATCATTGATTTTTTTTAAATACCTAGTCATTGACTTTCCGTCTTGTTTCAGTCGTTTCAGTTGATTTTTAGTTGTAGCTATCCATGCAGGCGGGCTTTTTGTTATTTTTTAATTATTAATTTTCTTTTTATTCTGTTCTGTTTTATATTTGCACAATATTTAGGCACCCTAAGTATACAGTGTGGAACAGCCAAATGGAATAAATTCAATAAGTGAGGACATGTGCTTGGGCATGGGCACTATATATATTGGCCACTTTAATATGACATACCATATATAGTGGAGTACCACCACCCACGGCCAGAATTTGTTTTCACCAATTGAGACGTATGAGGTCTCAAAATTTTCGTCTTGAAAGAGACTTTTGAAATCATGTGGCACTTTACAAAAAATTAAAATGGCGGACCTAATATGGCTGTTAAAAGCTGGAGCAAACTCCAGTAAACAAGAAAAAAAATATTGTACAGATTAATATTCTCAACCAACCGGATCATTTTTGAACTCAAATTATAGCTGATAGATGCCTATTGAAAGTTGGGGTGGTAACCACCCCTAGAGGAAAAGCACATATTGGCATAGGGTAGCTTTTGAAGTGGAGGGTATATTGAGCTTACCTACAAATTTTCATGCAAATCGATGCATATAAAAAAATTGCAAGGTTTCCTGTTAATTTTACCGTCATATCTTGGACTATAGAGGGCGCGCAATGTGTCATAATAACAGTTTTTTAATTCTGCTTTAAAAAATTAAATCGTATATGTTTGATATAGGAGAAAAGTAAATTAAATTTTCAAGAAAAAAAGTAAACAAATAGTTACCACAACTCGTTAGCTTTTTTCCTTCTAGAATTACTGCGAAAAGAATATATTAGTTTTCAACTTCTATATCCATTAGTTTCTGAGTTATGTTCGGTAGCCAGCTTTAATTATTCTGTTTATGTGAAATCTATATTTTTATTGTAATCTTTCCCGCACCAAATTCCTAAACTATAGGATATAGATAGATCAGATATAATTCAAGGATAACAGCAAGATATCGAATATTCAAGGTCGCTATTTCATATCGTTTCGTTCATATGAAATATGGAATGAAATAATTCCTTGCAAAAAGCGGAACCTTAAAAAAATTAAAATTTGAAAATATTTCTTCTTTTTTTCTTTAAAAGTATGTATTTTTGATACAATTTGTAAAGAAATAAAAACTTTGCAATTAATTTTTTAACCAATTTTATTGAACTTTTTTATCATTGTTGCCAAAAAGCAGTAATAGGAAAATCAAATGGAAAAGAAAAGATGTTTTTTTTTATAATTTTTGAACCCAGTAGAGTGCACTTTTAGATTAAATCGGTCAAATAGATTTTGCATAACAATTTTGTAATACAGATTTATTTCAAACTAGCTGTACACGGCGCGCGTTGCTCCGCCCATAACTAAAATAAATTTAAGAAAAATAAAAGGGGAGAAGAGATAGAGAAGGAAAGAAAGTTTTTTAATAGAAAGTTATTTATTAGTTTTGTTTTAATAAGATGGATTCTACATTTTATAAATGTTGTGCAGTGCCGCAGTGTGAAAGTACTACTATTAAAACACCTGAAAAACTATTTATTCAAGTTCTACGTACAAAAACGATGCGGAAAATTTGGCTTCAACTAGCCCGTATGAATCCGGCACATTATGTTCCGGGCAAATTTTGCACTTAACTGTGCACAATTTTGCATCTCGACGAAGTTGGACATATTCCACAGCATCGTCTTCGAGAAACTAAAACGAAATGAAACAATTTGTTAAAAAGATAAAACACAACCTCAAAATCATATTCTTTTATTTTATTATATTCAATTGAACTTTTCGAGTTTATAAATACCTACGATTGCTATTATAATGTATCCTAAGTATATTACTTACATAGAGGTCTTCACATTTCTAAATTCAGCAGATCAGAAGTTGCTATTTGTTGCGAAGAAATTAGCCACCGCAACGCAATCAATTCTTGGCAAATTTGAACTATCTGCCTTAATATATCCACTTTTTATTATAGGAAAACTTTTGAAAATTGATTCAAAAAAATAATTGTTCAAATTTTGAAGAAATTTCACGGAAATCACACTACCTAATAATATTATCCAAATATCAACAAACACCATATTACTTGACAGCGAAAATTCTTGTTTGGCAACAAGTGACGTCACACATTTTGATTGGTGTTCATTGTCACGTGACTTGAGAGTGAAATATTTAATTACATTTTATTAAATAAAAAATGAATCCCTTGTTTATTGAAGAAAAGATTGTGTTTTTTATTATTTTTATTATAGAAACTAACTTTTCGTGGTAAAATTATATACTTATTTGAGTACAGTCCACATACCTATTCGGTTGTGTGTATTTCATGAATAAACACAACACTTAAAGTTGTGAGCAAAAAAAAAGTATTTTTATAGGATTTTTCCCATTCAAAACTGCTTTTCCCTGGACAAAATACCCATTAAAATTTTGTTTAAACTCATTTTAGCTTTTTTAATTTTTAAAAAATATAGATGATAAACCGAAAAGAAAAATTAAAATGTTTAAAAGTCCAAAAATGTCATAAAACTTTGGCAAAGATAACAGGCATCGATTATCAATTAAACACCATGTAGAAATTAATCAAAAGTTTTATTTTATTTTTAAAGTACAACTCAACTAAAAATTAAACACTTAGACATACAGTAAGTAATTCTACATATTAGTTTAAACAAGTAATTATTTCAAGAAAGGGAATTATGATTATGATACAATTTTATGTTCTAAAAAATATGTTTTTATTTTTTTTTTTTTTCATGAAAAGAAATTCCCAAACAAAACACTAAGATAACTTAAAATTTATATAAATAATTTATATGTAACTTTCTAACATTTATTTTTTATTAGATTGTTGTTTTCTTTTCATTCTTTTTAACAATCTTTCAGAAAAATTAATATCTTCATCCTCAACGGTAGTATCGCTATCCCAGTTACGAACTTGTTTCTCTGTTTTAAAAATATTTTCTAATTGTGGCTGTTGTTTAAAATTGTTGGGTTGTTGCTGGGAATTAGAGCTTTGTTCGTTTTTGCTTCGGCGTTCCTTTAATAATAAATAATGATAATAAAAACCAGTGGACATGCAGTACGTTCCAAACTTTTAATATTTACCAACAATAAATTTATAAATTAGTCAAACAAAAAATAATATTAAGGAGAAATTGGAAAAAGGTTACATCCGACAGGATACGAACCGGGCACGAAAAAGGAAGAAGGATGAATTAAGTATGTATCCTAGACGACGTGGGTTACATCAAGAGATAATACGAAACTATAAAGAGTAGAGAGAAGGAGAACTATCCTTATATGAAAAACTGTGTTAAATTAGATAGAGAATTAAACCAAGAAGTTTTTTGGCAGCAGTTACTTTAGGTTATATTTACCTAATTATTTGGCACTTCGAAAGTTCTGTGTACTAACTATACTCTAGTCAATTAAAAACTAACAAATTTTATAACTCGGTAAATTTCAATTTGTCAAAAAACTTACTTTCATACCATATACTTTACCTATAATACCGCTACTTAAAGCTTTCATTCGTGGCGATTTTTTAATTTTTTCTTCTTGCTTCTCCAATAATTGTTAAATTTTAAAAATCCCATGAAAGATGTCTCAAATAATTATAATACTATATAATTGTAAAATTACAAACAAATCGACTATATCTACCTCGAGGCCCAATTGTCTGTCAGTGACGTCATTGTGACGTAAATGCAAGTGGAACCAATACGAGTTTCGAATGAATGCTAATTGCCATCTTTAACTTAGAAAGACTTACTAACTTTGTCTTATTAACGCGCAATAGAAAGAGATACTTTTAAGAAAAATGTCAACACTGGAGAACATTATTAAGTGCGCTAGTGCTGCTTGACATTTTTCTTAAAAGTATCTCTTTCTATTGCGCGTTCATAGGACAAAGATAGTAACTCTTTCTAAGTTAAAGATTGCAACTAGCATTCCTTTGAACCTAGCATTGGTTCCACTTGCACTAACGTCACAATGACTTCACTGCCAGAAAATTGGGCCTCGAGGTATAGTTTCAAAATTTTAAATATAAAATACGAACTTCGAAGTTTTATAAAACAAAATAAGTAAGCCAAAAACTCTAAAATTGCAGTGAACTAAGAATATTTAAAAGAAATCCAAATTATGGAAAACAATATAAAAAAAGTACTCTTTTTTAAAGCGAAGCTTTAATATTCTAGTTCACAAGTGCTTTTTTGGTCAACTTTTTTCAGTAATGCGAAAATTATGATCGAGGTATCAGTCGATTCGGTATGGCATCTAAATGATTTTTGAAAAAAATGAAGTTCCGACTGTAAAAATTGCAAAAGTTATTAACAATTAAGTAAAAATAAAAGAAGGGGGCTTAGTTTTTTGCAAATATCTCAAAAACTAATAAAGATTTTTTAAAATAAAAACAAGATTTAAAAAGAGGAGGAAATTTCCTACAAAACATCCCGCATTCCCGGAACTGTAGTACTAATATTTATAATTTTCCCACAGGATTGAAAATACGGCCGAAAACTGGTTCTCTGGCTTGCATAATTGTTAATTAAAAATGTTTTTCTGCTTGAACAGGACCATTGCAAATAAATGTGATAATTGTTGAACTATAAATTTGAGCTTTATTTCCTCTCTTGTAGCAATAGGGAATATGCGGGCACTATAAAAAGTGCTTTCACAAAACCGTTGTCCGTCATTGCTGTTGATGACGCTTAGTACTTCTTGACATAAAAATATCAGAAAACTAAGCTAGAATAGCAATACAACCAATCTTTTTTTCCAACACAACCTGAATGTCTGAAAATAAATCACAGGTGACTGACAGGACATGCCCTATGACGTCACGTTTCAAATCGACCAGTGGTGTGCCATTTTACAAACTTGAATTTCGCTCGTAAATTTTTCACTTTTTGATTTATGTTTTAATTAATTAAATACATATTAAATTAGAAAATAACGAATTGAGTGTAATATTAGGACCTTAAAAGCTCAGGAAAAAAAAATCATTTTATTTTTTATCCATATTCCCTATTCTTGAAAGGTTTCAGAATAGATCCCCATTGGTAAAATTAAAAAAATATATTTTTCAGTTTTTTATTAATAATTATCGTTGTTACTAAATTACAAACTTAAATTAATCATTAATTTTTTTTTTTTAATATTATTAATGATCCGTTTTAATGTTATTAGAAGCTGCATAAAAATATTGCATAACTAATTGATAAATTGCGATAAAAAAAAATTCAGACGGATTATTATTTATTTATCTATGCAGTAAGCACCTGAATTTTTTCATTTCTTAAATTTGATATTTAATATGTTAAAATATTTTTTATTAAAAAAAGTGTTCAAATCTTACGCAAGCCAAAGCACCCGTTTTCGGCAGTATTTTCAACCATCTGGGAAAATTATAAATATTAGTACTACAGTTCCGGAAGTTGGGACATTTTTGTAGGAAATTTTCTCCTCTTTTTGAATCTGTTTTTTTTATTTGAAAAATTTTTATTAGTTTTTGAGATATTTGCAAAAAAACAAACCCTTTTCTTTTTTTAGTTAATTGGTAATGACTTTTGCAGTTTTTGCATGCGAATCATCATTTTTTTTAAAAATCATCTAGATGCCATTCCAAATCGAATGACACCTCGATCATAATTTTCGGTGACTGCTAAAAAAAGTTGACCAAAAAAGCACTTGTGAACTAGACTATTAATGTTTATTTCCGAAGAGGTGCTGCGATAGAACAATCGTTACAAATAGTTATTTATGAAACAGTTCGTGAAGTATGCTTTTTGCGCACGCACGCGATGTTTATATCGCGTAAGTGCGCAAAAAGCACTTTACGCACAGTTTCATACAATATTTTATCTACGATAATTAAATAAAAAATTATTACAAGAAAGCAATTTATTTTCAATTCATTTACAAGATACTAACAAAACTAATGCTCTCATAGCAACACCATGGCAATGCGAATGCTAAAGATATTTGATTATATGAAGGTGTTTCAAAAACAGTGCGAAAAAGTAAATCCCATTTAAAATACATTGTTACTTCACGCACACTTTCAATCCTTCACGCACTGCTGTCTATAATGACAGTTTTCACGAACTAAAAATTGATACATAATATGAGGTAGAGTTGATAAAATAAGTTACGAAACTTTCTCTGGCTTGTCTATCTCTCGTTGCTCAAATTTGTAAGTGAACCAACGCCTCCTGTCTCTTCTTACCTTTCTCATTCGCTACTCCTACTTTCGAGTATACCAGAAATCATAACAAAGCTTCGCTTTAATCGGAATACTTGAAACTTTGTGTACAGCTTCAGCTTCCTATTGACGAGTCCAACAAAGTTTGAAATTATCTAAATTTAAAACTGCTGCTTTTTCGAGCTAGAAATAAACGTAATATTTAGATATATAATTCATTTTTACACAATTTGTTTATAATTAAGTATTAAATCAAATGCTCATATTGTCCGACAAATTGATTGCTGCGTTTTTGCTGTCCGACAGCTTAAATATTACGTTTATTTCTAGCTCGAAAAAGCAGCAGTTTTAAATTTATAATAATTTCAAACTTTGTTGGACTCGTCAATAGGAAGCTATACACAAAGTTTCAAGCATGTATTAATCATTTCAAAAAAAGTGTTCTGTGCGGTGGACTATTAAGTGAATTTTAAAAATTATACATATTTTACCTCTACAATTTTCCGAAGCTCTTCTTCTTGTTTTTCATTTTCCTGGTTTTTAGTTGTCATGTCTAATATTTCTTTTTCCATTTTTTCTACGTATAATTTCGATTCCTGATTTTGATTTTGAAGTTTAGATATTTCATTTAGTGTATTCGTCTTTTTTTCTGTTAAAAGCGTGTTGAATTTTTCTTTAAGGTCTTTATATACTGATTTAATTTTTTTCAAGAAATCTTGCTTTTCTTCATTTTGTTTTGTTAAGTCAACATTACGTTTCGATTCCATGTCATTAATTTCAGTTGTTTTCATTTCAATGGAAAGTTCTAGTTTTTCTGTATCTGTCTCTAGGACATTTATGTTTTCAGTTAATTTTTCATATCTATTTTGATAGTAAGTTTCATTTTGAAGTTTTTCAATTGTCTCTTTAAGTTTTTTTTCATTATTAGAGAACATAGTTGCTGATTCTTCAAGTTCTTTATCTAAATTTTCAGATTTATGAGTTAAATCTAATATTACTTGTAATATGGTTATATTTTCTTCTTCTTTAATTTCCTTTTTCAATTTTAAATTTTCTGATTCATTACTATCCACTTTTGATGATAAAGATTGGAGGTTCTGATCTAATTCTGTTTCTGTTTTTTCAAGTTGGTTAAGTTTGGTTAAGCATTTTTCATATTCATCATTTTTTTCTTTTTCATTTAAACGTAAATCTGTCTCAGCTGTTTCTATATCAGAATCTATTATTTGATTTTTTTCCTTTAATTGTTCTAAATCATTCTGATCTTGTTGATACGTCTGTTTGGATTGTATGATTTCTTTTTCTATGTATTTCGTGCACTGTAATATTTCTGATAATTCGTCATTTATTCGGATACTTTCTTCATTTAATTGCTTTATTTCTTGTTCTTCTTGGCCTTTTTTGTCTTTTTGGTTTTTTATACAAGTTAAAAATTCGTTTTTCATTTTATTACACTCTTTAATCATCGTTTTATATCTATCTTCATTTCTCTTTGCTTGTAAGATTTTATCTATCATTTTGTCCTTCTCATCAAATTTCTCTTCAAACTCTATAGCAGCTTTATATACAGTGTGTGCTTTGGTTAAGAATGTTACGTTGCTATTATGCAAGACTTCCTTTATATTTTTTAAGTGTTGTATTTCACTTACATCATTTTCTATTACATCTTTCGACTGTTGATTACTTTTTAGAAGAGATGCAAGTATAGTTTTATTTTCGGAAACCTCTTCCTCTACTAATATTATTTCCTCTTCGGATTTTTCCTCTAACTCAATGACTTGTTGGGCTGGTCCTAATTTATGAAATAATATAATTAGCCAAAAACTAAATAAACACAGATTATTACAACGTAGAACTGAGACGTTCAAAATAAAAACCGGACATTCTAAATTGGCTAATGTTTCAACACCAAAATCAAACAAATTATAGAAGGAACACAATTAATTTTAATCATACAGAATATGATGTTAATTTTGTTCCGCTTTTTTTCATAAAAATTCGGGGAACTTTTTTTTTATTGTATTTTACATACATTTTATGCTAAAGACATTTACTATACCTGGATTTGCATTCACTTGGCATTGAAGTCATTTGACGTATATGCAAGTAAAACTATACTTCATTTAAAAACTAGGAGGAGTGATTTGAAAAGCCAGACTTACAGCCAAATAAGTTACTAGAAAATTTACAAGGCGGCAAAATTAAATACATTTTTCATTTAAATAAAATTGAAAATAAATGTTTATGGACATTTTATATATGGTCTAAGATAGTCACAAAGTAAACTTACAATAATTATATTAAAAAAAGAAATCAATTAACAAAAGTCACCATTATAAATATTTCACACTTTGAAAACATAACCTATAAATGTCACAAATTACTTGATAAATGTAAGTGGCAAATTTTTATAGTGTAAACTTGCCTCCAACTTAACCAATAAACAAACGCGAGTGTTGCCAACTTAAATTCAAATCGCTCCTCCTAGTTTTTAAATAAGGTATAGTAGAACCAATACGCGGTCGGAATGAAGCGTAGTTGCCAGGTTTAACTTAGAAAGACTTACCGTGTATTGGTCTACTTGCATATACGTCAAATGACGTGTCAATGCCAAGTGAATGCAAATCCAGTTATGGTACTCATTTTAAAGAACTTTTCAAACTCTGTCAAATATATGCTATGAGTTTTTTATCGAAAAGTGTACGCGTTTTTCGTTTTTTGACGTTAAATAGTTGGATTCATAAAAATCAAATTAAAAAATTTGAAAAAACCCACGACGGTTAAAATTTAAATTTATAATATAAAATAATTTAATAACCCCGACTTATTAAATAGTTTATTTGACGAGAGATAATTAACGTAAAAAGCTCATAAATTAGTTGATTTGATCTTTTACAGATTAGAACAAATAAACAACAGAGTAATACCAAAGTAGTACCTATAAGAATCCTTACTAATCAATCACAATCCCATTATTGAAAACCGCATCGAAATCATCAGTCGTTTTAGTTTGGCATTAAGCAAATTTTGACTGTAGCGTCTCTGGTAACAACTTCCTACTAAAAACGTGCACCAAACCAATCCTATAACTGAAAACCGCATAATATTCGTAGTTGGGAGATAAATGACAACAGCGAGCTGTTACCATAATACCTATCTAAGAGCATACACTAATCCAATAAAAATCCATCACTGAAAACTGTCTTAAAATCGGACTACTGGTTTGCACAAAAAAATATTTACTGCAGCATCCCCTAGGGAGTTGTTACTGTGAAACCTATTTAAGAACATAAAAAATGAAAAAAAAGTATCATACACACAAACATCCTCTTACCACAATTGCATATTATGTACTAAGTATCTGTTTCGTCGTGGGTAAAAAAACACAACAGAAAATAAATCTTCTTTGACCAGTCTACATTCTACTTAAAACACTAAAAAAACTAGTCTCTATTTCGCATTTTCGTTTATTACACCAAGCAGCTCTATAAGTTGTTATTGTGGGGTATAAATAAGAACCCTGGATATAAATTGTCATCCTAGTTGCAATAATTTGTGTAAAATCGGGAGCAATTTTTTAAATTTTACACAGTTCGTGTTAACAGTAGTTTGAAAAGTGTGTACATATATCAATATTGTGTATTTGTAAAAATGGAAACTAATTTGAGTAATTTTACTAATTTGCCCTTTACAATAAAGTTATTTTGCTTGTCCGGTAGTTAATAAAGTAGAATTCGATAATGCATCAAAAGAAATAAATTAATTTAAATGTCAAAAAAACTAAATACTTAAGTATATTATGTAGTTACAACATATTAAACTTCGAAAAATGATATTTAAAATTTTCTTACCTAAAACTTTAGTTATATTCATGGTGGTTGCTTTTAAACAAAGATTAATTTACTTTGTGTATTTAACTTCTATTTATTTAAAACATGACAAGAAATTTTTAAAAGTTGGCAGCTGTCACTTTAAAAGAACAGTGACAATTGTTCCGGTACCGTAAGCAATTTTCAAGTTACCAAGGAACATAATTATTTTCTTGAAATTTCTATTAAAATATTTATTATTAAAGAATATCTAGAGAAAATAAATAAAAATCGCCGGTGATCTTGCCGAATTGGATCTTATATATTAAGAGACAGAAAAATATTCACAATACCGAATCAGTCGAACGGATGCAACCAGAGATATTTATTTTGTTTATGTATGCGACGTTGTCAGATGTATAATGTGTATTTATGTATTATCTTAATTAGGGTACCATGGAAGTACATAATAAATATAATACCTTTTGCAGAATATCTATAAATTTATTTTAATTTTTTTGTTGTTTAAAGCGATATTGCAGTTTTTTTAGAGTTTCTTTGTAACTTTTCTTGAGACTTTTCATTACAGTTGGAGTCTTTTTTTTGTTCAGTTTGTATTTTAATACTATTTAAAATCAGAAATTTTTGGAGGGGCAATATATTGTTTAAATAATATGTATTACATATACGTAGAAAAGAATTTTTTACACAATATTATTTGAATAATAAGAAAAATAATATATTACTTTTATGATAAAAGTTTCAGCTGCTGCACGTAATATAGATGATTATCATTAAAAAATTTTATAAAGTTATTTTTACCTTTAGTGTAGAAGGCGGAGGTAATATCACACCCAGTGAATGCAAAAAAAACTCTCTTTATCGTCGTATACATTTTACTCCAACTCCAAAAAGCAAATTAATAATTCTTTTATTTGGTAAAATTTACATAGAAGTGTCTATCGGAACAGCAAAAGACCAATTTCAATTGTGCGTATAATTCCGTAAATTTTATAACAAAATGAAATTTTAAATTAGCTATAAGTATATAAATATTTGGATGGTTTAGCATCAACAAATACAATGTCTGTACGCAAGACTTACATATTTATTCATCATTATAGTAAATTTTTATAATGTTAAAGCTATATTATTACTATTTATTTATTTATTTATTATTTTAAAATCTTGTTTTTATACTAGAATTACTATATATAACCGAAATTTGCAGAAAAAGTAAGTAAAAAACTTATTTTTTTAGTAAATATTATAAATATTGTTTAAACATTATAATTAGTTAATTGCCCCCTCCAAATGGTTTTTGATTTTGAATAATATAAAAATACACATTTAACAAAAAAAATCTTCAAAATTGCAGCTGTTCTTGAAAACTTGTTTTCCTATATGTATTCATTGATTCTACTATTAGTCATTATATACTTTCCGGCGGTCTCGCGTCCGTTGATAATATAAAACGGTAAATTAAATTTAATTTTGATATAGTTGAGTTACTTCCTAATATGATACCGGAAAAAAATGTCATTATCACGTTAAAGGAGCACTAATAATTCAGTTAGTGATTATTTTGGACACAGGGTATCCCAATAAAATAGTAGATTACACTAAAAATGGTTGATAGTTTTTCCCAAAATAAGCAGAACTTTCTAAGGTATTTTTTGCAGTTTAGCGGCCTGGGCATGACGGCATTCAAGTCCTTAAACCCTTTCCACACGATACAATTTAAGGGACAATTTGACTAAATTGGCAATTTGATTGCATCGTGTAGACTCAAATTGTCCAACACTAGGGCATTGGATATAATATTCGAATCCGAAGCGTCAAACGGCAACGCAAGAGTCAAGCGCACTGAGTGTAAGTTTCTCATATATTTATATCTTACGATATCAAAAAAGGGTCGAAATACAGTCAGTCTGCGCTAATGCAACCAATCGAAATCCCTATGAAATTAGTGTTTTGCGCCGTCGTACCCAAGACCCAATGCCCTTTACGATATCCATTACCTCTGAGTGAATTTTAAATTTTTGTTTGTTTCAATGATCTTTGTTCGGAAATTGACATTATATTTGAAGTTTTTGTTGGTGGAAATAGACCTATTTATAATTTACAATGTAAATCGATTGCTACAAAACTGCAAAAATACCCGTCTTAATAATAGTTATTTATGCAACTAGTGCGTAAAGTGACCTTTTTTGACGAATGTAAATGCTGTCGCATGAGCCGCAGGCGAATGCGACAATCACATGAGTCAAAAAAGGAACATTTACGCACAAGTTGCATACAATATTTTTTCTACAACCGAATTTCTTTACAAGAAATACAAGTATAGGCCTGATTTTTTTTTACTCTTTACTGCGAAAAAAAATATTATATTTAAAACATATTTTAGATAACAAAATATTTATTTTTTAAATTAATCTTACATTATAATACCAATACGTAGAAACGCGAAATGCTTGAATTATAAATTAATTGAAATGTCAATCAGTCATCATTTAAATAAAAATACTTACCCTTATTCATGAACTGATTTTTCTGTCATATTAAAAATCAAATTAAAAATTACTGAATATAATATCTAGTTTTGTATGTATTAAACTGCAATAATTTAACAATTAAATATAATTACACAAATTTACACAATTAAATAATAAAAAAAAAGTTTCCTTACCCGGAATTGAACCCGAGTCATCTGGGTAGAACGTGAACACCTTACAATCTCCGCCAATTACACACGTAAAATTATTTGCATAATCTTATACAAAACAGTGCTTATTTTACTTTTTTTCACTAGTGAAAAAAAAACTTTTTTTTCACTAGTGAAAAAAAGTTAAACTTTACGAACCTTAAACCGTGCGTAAAGATAATACTTTACGCACGGTTGTAAAAAACATATGTTCGTAAATTAACAATTTCTAAATTTTGAGTTTAATAGTTATTTATGAAACAGTTCGTGAAGTATGCTTTTTCCGCACATACGCGATGTTTTAGAGAACGAGCGAAGCGAGTGCTATATATCGCGTAAGTGCGCAAAAAGCACTTCACGCACAGTTTCATACAATATTTTATCTACGATAATCAAATAAAAAATAATTACAAGAAAGCAATTTATTTTCAATTCATATCTACAATTTTTATACCTTTCAAATTTGAAAATTCAAACTACAAAGCTGTCAGAATAACTTTTGTTGAAATTTAATGCTCTCATAGCAACACCATGACAACGCGAATGCTAAGGATATTTGATTATATGAAGGTGTGCCAAAAACAGTACGAAAAAGTAAATCCCATTTAAAATACATTGTTACTTCACGCACACTTTTAATCCTTCACGCACTACTTTCTTTAATGACAGTTTTCAGGAACTAAAAATTGAAACATAATATGAGGTAGAGTAGATAATAGTATATTATATTATAAGGATTAAAAGTGCATATTTTTTTTACGAGCAATATTTGCAGTTGCAAGGCGGAGCGCAGCGCAGCCGAGCGAATGCAAAATTGCGAGTAAAAATAGGCACTTTTAGTCCGTATGATATATACTATTTTTTCTCCAACCAAGTCAAAATTAAAATAAATTTAGTTTTATTCAAAAATCGTTAATAATTTGGTAATAAATTTGAACACCTATTAATTATAACAGCGATAGCAAGTCGGTAGTCATGGATATCTGGTATTGTTGGTAAATATTGATTGTCAAGTAGACGTCAGTAGACGTACTAATCATATAATTTTTGTAGTAGTTTTTACGCTGCTTTTAAAATGAATCCCGAACACAATGAAAATATACCTGCGGATATATTGGAAAGTGCCGAAGCAGTATATCTAAATCTTTTGCCACCCAAATCTCGCCAAGTTTATGAACTTGCATATCAGCGATTCATGGATTGGTGTAAAGAAAAAAATGTGCAAAACTATGCGGAGAGTGTTCTTATGGTGTAATATAGTGGCCCAATTAGTTTGTTTCACTAAGCTTGTAAGAGACAATGTTTTTTTCTTCAAATTTCAATTAGAGAGCTCAAATGCAATTACTTTTAGTCCTAGGATTAAAAGTAGCGTTTTTAATCCTAGGATTAAAAGTGTTGCTAAGCAACGAGCAAATTTTTGTACGGTAAGGGAATTGATGGCTTTTGAACCTGAAAATAGTACAAAAATGTCAACATTTTTTGATGGTTGGAGAAAAAATAAATTTTTAATGTGTACAAAAAAACACCATCATTACAGAGCTGCTCGAAGTTATTTATCGGAGTGGCCTACACGAAATTTTTGTAGGTGTCCCAAAAGAGAAAGTCAAGGTAGTTTAAATCAGGCGATTTTGCTGGCTCATCGTGCTAGAGCCACATTTGATTTCTTTGTAGTAAAGGACGTTTTTGTGAAATCACTACTATCACAGATATTTCAATCACATATTATGATGTTTGCTATCAGGCATGTGACGACCAAAACAAATATTTCCAAAATTTAAATTTAATTAGATTTTAATACTACAACTACGATTTTATAGCTATTTAATACGCATTAAAAGGCATTCTGCTTTTGTTCATTATCGTTTATAATTATCAGTAAACATAAATAATTAATCTTTCTTGTTGTTTATTCGATCACATAATTTATAATTATCAGTAAACATAAATAATAAAATTAATCTGTCTTGTTGTTTATTCGATCACATAATTTATAATCAGTAGGTAAATATATATGATTACGTTGATAAAAACATACAAACAGTATTTTGATAAATTTAACCTTTGTATTACTTACAATAAAGCTTTAAATTAATCTAAAATTTTATTTAATAACCTGTTTTATAAAATTAAAAAAATTGTAGTTTTAACGTAAATTACATCTATTTACAGCAAACTTTGCTACCTAGAATTAACAATAAAAACTTTTCATATAACTATTTTTAAATTATAGCTGTGTAAGTCAAGAGGTCGGAGATCTAGCTAGAGGTATTAAAACATATTAGCAGTCGTTTAAAAAACTTTGGAAAGTATTGTCCGGAGATAAATATTTATTTTTTTGTGTATGGTATTGTGCCATCAAAATAGATTTCACTAGAGATACATAAAATTTTCTAGTTTTTTTTTTTTTTAAATTTGTATACCTTTTCACATTCATGTGGAGTATCTGGTTTCCGGTCGAAAAGTTTATTTTGTACGCGTTTATTTATTTTTACATAATTTATATTCTGATCCCATTAAAAAAAACATAGCAGTCCCGGAACTGGCCAGTACAAGCAGATTGTAAAAATAAGTTGCAACGGCTCTCTATGATTATTTCCATTTAATTTTTTTTTAAGAATTTTCTAATTTTGCGACTCTTTAAGTTTTCCGTTTTTTTTTTTCGATTTTTTCAGTTTTTCATGTTTTTCTAATTTTTCACCTGCTCGTATTGTTACAGAATATCAAAATTTTAAAATAATCGATGCAGCACTTTCTTAAGATAGTGTGTTATACTGACTAGTGATGATTAATGTATTTATATAATAGTAATAATCAAGAAAATAAAGCAAATGGGGTTTTTCAAATGTACCTGTAGCTATCTGTTGTGCAGCTTTCCAAGGCATGTGGCAATTAGGGAAAGCGTCAACATCTTGTCACGGGTTCAAATTCACAGTGTAATTTATCGCTTACCTTAGGAATTCTCCGTTACTAAGGAGTAAATGGTGACAAGTCCCAGTTGATTTAATTTGACTATAGTTAGTTATCAATTTATAAATATATTCAGTGGTTGCTAAAATTGATATTATTTGTTATTATGGTTTGAATTATTGACATTTCATTTTCATCTGTTTTGTAAGTGCAACTTCGTTCTTTTGTCAATAGTCTGACGTGTAGTGGGTTGCAGCCAACGTTCAGTCATATTTTTAACTTTATTATCGGTATCAAAAATAAACAGGGAAACTAAGTAATGTTGGGTTATTTATTGTTAGCTAATTAAAATAATAGGATTAAATGTATCAGATAACCTCTGTTTGTTCATAAGTTGTTGGCTGAATTAACCATGGTTATTGTCAGTATCGTAGTAGAGGCCATCATGTTTCTTACTGAAGTGTGTCAAATCTAAGTGAAGTTTGATAACCGAGGACGCTCTTTCTTTTTGACTTCTGTCTCTCGTAGTGAACGCGTGTTAATCAGAAAATTTTTGAGAACTTAATTGCATCCCTGTACATCGGGGACAACGTAGGTTGGATTTGCGTAATTAAGTTTCATCTGTCTCCATCGAAAACTGTGTAGAAGGTATTTTCTGGATTTTGGTGAATTTGGTGGAGATTACGGCTTGTCCGGATTTTTAGGGAGATTTTCTATTGGTGAGTAAGACATGCTTCTTTATCCATGTAATTATTTGATCTTTATGGTCCTTTTTGTCCCTCATGAAACAGACAGTAGCGGAGTCTGGTACTTTTTGAAACCTTTTTGGATAACCATCGTGGTTGGAATATGTTCGACATTGCATTTAGCAGCGAGGAAATTGTTTTTTAGTCCTAAAAGTTACCCAACTATCAGCTGGGATATCGTCTAACGGAGTAAAAGAACCCTATTTTTAAATAGGTGAGTTATGTAATTACATTTTTAATAAATTAATAACGCCATATAAACGCCAATTTTAATTTGAAAATCTTTATTTTTATGGGTATTTATTCGTGTATTGTATTTAGGTATTATTTATGTGTAACTGGACTCCTTTTAATTCTTTGTACTATTGTAATATAGAGCTATATTTATAAGGGTATTTATATTTGTAATTGTATTTATATTTATATTTATAGGTTTATGTATTTATATCTATAATTAATTAGGAAACACTCAGTAGATTTATTACGATTATTGAGAAACTATTTAAGTTTAGTTAAGCATATTAGTATTTAGAAATAATGTAATTATGTCGTCACGAATTCCGACGACTCAGCAAGAGTTATGAACTCGTCGGAGTGAGTGACCGAAAATCGGGGCTTTTTAATAAAAACTATTAAACTGGTAAGATGTGTTTTTTAATATAATTAAGAAGTAAAACTCATGAATAAATATATGAAAGAGATGTTTTATTACATGGCGATCCTGCCAGTCCAGCGTTATCACTTTGGTTAATGTTAATGGGCTACTCTGTTATTTTAATAAATAAAATGGGACAACAAGAATCAAAAGAGGAAGTTATAATTGCACAAGCTGGTAACAGTGGAGGCCAAACAAATAATACTCAATCCAATGGAGTAAAGGAGGTACTAGAAATTATATTTATTACATTGGCTTTTCTTATGGTATTAGCATATTTATACCGTAAATGTAAAAATATGGTAGAAAGGAAAATCGACAGACATATAAGGGCGAGCCAAGAGTTAGTTTAAGAAGATAGAGAAGATTTTATTTTTAGGTTTTGCAATTAAGTATAAAATGAATGGATCTAGAAAGACAATTCCAAAATTTTGCTGAAGAACTAAAAGTGTTTTATAAGAACTTAATAAAAGACAATACCGAAAGAAGGACGGATGAAAGTGTTACAAATCGTAAGTTAGAAACTTTAGCTAAGTGTAAAAATAGTTATAAGAATTTAAAAGATTTGTTTAATAAATCAGACATAGATTTTCGTATTAAAACTAATATTAAAGAACTTGCTATTACAATAGAAAAATTAATTAATGCAATAGAAAATAGTTTAACAGAAAGATTACGGGTTTTGCAGCATACTGAGCAAATTGTACAGGGTAATAGTGTATCAAATTTAGATTGTTCAATTAATAAAATGACGGAAAAATTCGATTTGAGAACAGCGGCAAGTCTGCTACCGGTTATGGACGGTTCTGAAACTGTAACCAAACAACTTATTGATGGAATTGAATTGTATGATTCTATGCTTGATGCAAATGGTAAAATATTATTAACTACTTATATTTTAAAGAAAAGTTTAAGTGAAAATGCAAAAATTAGATTAAATAAAACTTACACTGATAATGGGGCTCTAGTAAATGATTTAAAGAAATATTTTATAACTAAAAAATCTGAAACATCCTTAGCTAGTCAATTACACAATGCTAAACAAGGGTCAAAGACTATTGATCAGTTTGGAAAAACGTTAGAAAAACTATTAGCAGAGCTAACACTTTCTCAAGCTGGCGATAATTTAAGTCATAGTAATATTTTAAATCAAGTTAACGAAAAGATTGCAATCAATACTTTTGCAAATGGGCTTAGAAATAATAATTTACAAATAATTGTCAAAGCACGAAATTATACAAATTTAAGTCAAGCAATACAAGGTGCAAAAGAAGAAGAACTTAATAACTGTTGCAAAAGTAATGACCAAATCTATCAGATAAGAGAACATAGGAATTTTAGAGGTAATAGTTTTAGGGGTAATAATAATAGCAGAGGAAATAATTTTAGACCAAATAATGTTAGAGGAAATAACTTTAGAGGAAACAATGGTAACAGAAATTCTTATAGGGGTACCAATTACAGATCAAATAATTTTAGGGGTAATAATAATAATAATAATACTAATAATAATACGTTCAATAATAATAATAATAATAGAAGGGTATTTCACCTAAATAATTCTAATGCTAATACAAATGGTGAATATTCAGAAAATCCTCAAATATCTCAACCATTTTTTCGTGACCAACAATAATTCAGAAACATTTTATAATATTTTTGCTTTAAATGGATTGAATTTTATTAATTTATTTTATAATGGTACTAAACTTATATTTTTACTTGATACAGGCGCTAGTGTAAGTGTAATTTTTAAAAATAAAGTAGTTATTAGCGAAAGAATTAATTCATCAAAGAAAATGCATATTAATGGATTATGTGGGTCAGTAGTATCAGTTGGCACAGTACATCTTTCATTACAAATAAATAAAATAGAACTTTGTCAGGAATTCCAACTCCTAGACGGCCTTGCAAATGACATTGAAATGCACGGTATTTTGGGATCAGATTTCTTTTATGACTACGGAGCTACGATAGACTATGAAAAGTGCTTATTCTCATTTAATTTATATAAGACCAGACAAGTAATTCCTCTTGTGTCGGAACAACAATTGTGTATATCAATTCCTAGTAGATGCGAAATAGTTAAATATTTTAAAGTTCAAACCAACGGAGATTATGTTGTTCTGCCGGGTGAACTGTGTGAAGGAGTCTTTGTAGCGGGAGCTTTAGTTCGTGCTAACCAAAATATAATCCCTATTAAAATTTTAAATGTTAGAGATCAAGAAGTTATCTTAAAAAATTTTAATCCAAAATTAGAAACAATAGATTGCTATAATTTATGCGAATTTAAAGCAAAGCCAACAAATTCTGTCAGTAGAGCAGATAAACTGTTAAATTCAATAAATTTCCAGCATTTGAATTCGGACGAAAGAGACTCATTACAAAAAATTTTAGTAAAATATTCAGACGTATTTCATCTTGAAAATGATCCGCTCACGGTGTGCAATATTTATAAAGAAAAAATTATACTTAAAGAATCAACAAAACCACATTTTATTAAACCTTACAGACTGCCACATGCACAAAAAACACAAATTCATAATGAAATAGATAAAATGCTTCGCGACGGGATTATAGAGGAATGTAGGTCAGAGTTTCAATCACCTTTGTTAATTGTTCCTAAAAAGGGTTTTGATGAGAATGGTGTTAGAAAGGCTAGAATTGTGATAGATTATAGACAATTAAACCAGCAAATAGAGGATGATAAATTTCCATTGCCTTGTATATCTGAAATTTTGGACTCATTATCAGGAGCAATGTATTTTTCTCATCTTGACTTATCTCAGGGTTATTATCAGATCGAACTAGACAAAAATAGCAGGAAATATACAGCTTTTGCAACCGATAGAGGTCAATATCAAATGACGCGACTCCCCATGGGATTAAAAACAAGTCCCAGTTCATTTTCACGGGCAATGACAATCGCAATGTCGGGACTAAACTACGAATGTTGTTTCGTTTATCTTGATGATTTAGTAGTTTTTGCAAATAATTTAATTAATCATAATAAAAATTTGGTAAAAGTTTTTCAAAGATTAAGACAGGTTAATTTAAAATTAAATCCGAATAAATGTGAATTTTTGAAAAAAGAAATTCTTTACTTAGGTCACCAAATATCTTCAGAAGGTGTCTCTCCTGATTCTTCTAAAATAGAATCTATTCAAAAATTTCCACTGCCCAAAGATTCCCAAGAGGTTAAAAGATTCGTTGCTTTTACTAACTACTATAGAAAATATGTAAAAAATTTTGCAAAAATTGCTCAACCTTTAAATTATCTCACGAGAAAAAATGTTCCTTTCATTTGGACTAACGATTGTCAAAATTCTTTCGAAAATCTAAAAAAGGCTCTAAGTAATCCACCGGTTCTACAATATCCAAACTTTGCACCAGAAAATGAATTTATACTTAAAACCGATGCATCAAATTATGCATTAGGTGCTGTACTATCTAATTCAGATGATAGACCTGTTGCATTTGCAAGTCGATCTCTTAATAAAGCCGAGAAAAACTATAGCGTTATAGAGAAGGAGCTTTTAGCAATCGTTTTCGCAGTAAAACACTTTAGACCTTACCTATTTGGTAGAAAATTTTTGATCTTGAGCGACCATAGACCGTTAGTTTATTTATTTGGAATGACAAATCCCAGCAGTAGATTAATTAAGTTTAGACTCATTCTCGAAGAATACGATTTTACAGTAAAATATATTAAGGGTAAAGATAATGTTGTAGCGGACGCGCTATCACGTATCGATATATCTTCAGAAGAACTAAAAAATTTAAATAAAGAAGTGTGCGATTCAATTTTTGTTACCACAAGAGCACAATCAAAAAACGTCGAAAAAGAATTTTTAAGTAGTTTTAAAGATGATTCTGACGAAAGGATTGATCACCCTGGAGTTTTAGAATTATTGAAACCGCCTAAAGATTCGTTTAGTTTAAATATAATTTCAAAAAAGGAATTTGACAATTTAGTACGTAAAAATAAAAAAGGTAATTATATAGTTGGAAACTTAATATGTGATAAAGATTCGCGAATCATATATTTTTATCAGGATCCTCGATCATCATCAGACTTAGGTACGATGTTGAGAGACCTGAAATATATTTATAATAAAAATAAAATTCCGGAATTAATTATTTTAAAGAATCGAAAAAGTGCACAAGTAATTAAATTGTTAATGAAATTCCGTAACGAGATTAAAAATATAGGTATCAAAATATCTATTATAAAAGATGTAGAAAATATCTTAGATAATGAAACTAGACAAATTATTCTAAATGATTTTCATATTCTCCCTACTGGAGGACATGCAGGTATAAACAGGATGTACAATAATATTAAAAAGAGGTATTTTTGGCAAAATTTAAATAAGGATGTAGAAAGTTTTGTAAAAAGATGCGACCATTGTCAAAGGTGTAAACATTTCAATCCAAACAAAGAACCTTTATCTATAACCACAACTGCTTCATCAGGATTTCAAAAAATTTTTATAGACTTAGTTGGTCCACTCCAAGAAGATGTAGAAAATAATAAATATATTTTAACGATACAGTGTGAGTTAACTAAATTTGTAGAGGCATATCCATTAAAAAACAAGGAAGCTAATACAGTGGCAACTACACTAACTAATAATTTCATATTACGTTACGGCATTCCAGATGAAATTGTCTCAGATCAAGGTACTGAATTTATGGCGTGTATTTTTAAAGAAGTCTGTCAAATTTTACAAATTAAGAAACTTAATTCAACCGCGTATCATCACGAGACACTAGGCGCTCTTGAGAACTCTCATAAGAATTTGGGTGCTTATTTGCGAATTCAAGTTGCAAAATTTCAGAATGCATGGAGTTCTTGGGTTCCGTATTGGTGTTTCGCTTACAACACAACAGTACACATTGAAACAAAATATACCCCTTACGAACTTATTTTCGGAAAACTCGCAAAAATCCCCTCTAATTTAAATTCTTGGATAGACCCTATATATAATTTTGAAGATTACCCTCACGAACTAAAATATAGATTACAACAAGCATGTAATGATGCAAAACACAATCTAGAGGTATCAAAAAGCAAACGAAAATCTATGTATGATAAAGACATAAAATCTGTAAAATATAAAGTAGGGGATAAAGTAATGTTAAAAAATGTAATTAAAAATAAATTAGAACCATTGTATATAGGTCCATATACGGTGATTGAGGAGAAAGATCCCAATATTTTTATAAAAATAGACAACCGTATAATAGAGATTCACAAAAATAGGATAAAGTTATATAATAGTTAAAAAAAAAAAAATATATATATATGTCTAATTGGTTAAGTAAAGAATATTTTTTTTTTCTCCTTCCCGTGGGAGATGTAATATAGAGCTATATTTATAAGGGTATTTATATTTGTAATTGTATTTATATTTATAGGTTTATGTATTTATATCTATAATTAATTAGGAAACACTCAGTAGATTTATTACGATTATTGAGAAACTATTTAAGTTTAGTTAAGCATATTAGTATTTAGAAATAATGTAATTATGTCGTCACGAATTCCGACGACTCAGCAAGAGTTATGAACTCGTCGGAGTGAGTGACCGAAAATCGGGGCTTTTTAATAAAAACTATTAAACTGGTAAGATGTGTTTTTTAATATAATTAAGAAGTAAAACTCATGAATAAATATATGAAAGAGATGTTTTATTACACTATTATGAATTAACATTTTGTACTATTATAAATTAATATTGCGCTTAAATCTTGATTTAGGTTATTGTTATAATTTTGTAGTGACTAGCCAGTCAAAATTAAGTTTGTGAAGCATATTTTAATTATTAGTTTGATCATTAATCATAAATTCAGAAAAATCAGCTTCTAAATGTTGTAATACTCATTTAAATTCACTTTTATTCTTTCATTGTTATACAAATATCAGTCAATGTGTTTAAATTGTATTTAAGTCAGTAAAGTAGAGTAATGTTATTAAATCAGATTAATTCAAGGAGTCATTCAAATCTTTTTAACCTAATGTTAATGCTTAATTACGATTTTAGGGTTTTTAGTTACGGGCATAAGTCTTGGTTACAGGCTTCTTTTGTAAGTAGGCCTGATACTTGGTTCGAGCATACGTTTTGTGTTTGGTGTAGCCTTTTGGTTTTGGATAAGGCTTGATTTTGGAACCGACCCAAGTATAAGACCAGCCGAGGACTGCGAAAATTTATCAATTTAACAGATAAGCTATATTAGTCTTAAGTCGTAACTAGTTAGTTAAGGGTTAGTTTTCCTTATACCTTTTTTTCTTTATATTGCGTGTGATCACACATATTTAAAATTCTCTTTTAATATTATTCATTTATTAATTCTTTGTTATATATAAATATTGTTAGCGTTGTCAAGCACGAGACTTGACAGTTGTGAAAATTTAAAAATTGTTCATTAAAGAAGAGTCTAGTTGACATTTTAGTTTTATTTAGCTCACTTATTGTTAATTTCAGTTATTGTGTAATTCAATTAGAACCGGTAAATATTCAAAATTTACTTAATTATCTCCAGTGGGTGAAGTGGTGCCTGGAACATCAGGGGTTTCCGATTTTAACCGTCTAAATCGGTGGCGCGACTCACTAGTATTTGTTACTTACCTCTACGGCTGAGCTGGGCACTAATTTGCCAGTAGAGAGACCACTACCGAACTCAGCTGGAGTTGTATTTCTTTTAGTTCAATTTCTTTATTTTTCCAAATTTGATTTATGTTTTAAACTCATTAAAATACGTGGCAAATTTTTGGCGCCCAACGTGGGGCAATATTTGTTTAATTGGGCGAGTAATTGATAGTTTTTTTTTATTGTTTATTATCGCGTTTATATAAGTGAGCTAAGTAGTAACTTTTTTTTTATATATATTTTAATTATTGGCGTTATTAACATCTAATCACACGCAATACAAATAAAACAAGAAAAATAAATCTTAACTACAATGGTTGGTGATATAGCCCATCGCGGATTCCGATATTACGACGAAGCTCTATTTACTCAGTGTGAATTCTAATATGAATTTCCTAAGAGAATCTTTAACGGTTTGGTTTACAGTTTACGAAAGAAAGATTATTGATAAAAACATTAAAAACAGTGATTACTGATTTAACCAAAATGTCTATGAAAGAAGCAATCAATATCAAGAAGCTTCCTGAGAATGAAACGTTGGGAAAAGTGACCGGTAAAGAAGACGTATTTACTCAGTGTGATTCCTAAGATATGAATTTCAAAGAGAATCTTTTAAATTCTACAAGATGGAATTTTTAGTGTGAAGTCTTAATGACCTTTCATATGTCTGTGAAAGAACCCATAAACATAAAAGAGCTACTTGAGGATGGTGTGGTATTTTCGGTTAATTCCGAAGATAACAGCTAACGCTAAAAAAAAAAATATTTCCTGCTATTATTTGCACTTTGCAGCGAGTTATAAAGAAAATTTTTGTAAAAGTTTTATAGAAGTTCTAAAATCTGGGTTCCAAGTTCCAAGCTTTGAATACAAAACCTCTTTATATTCAAAGTATTCAAAGGTTTCAAGTTTTTTAATAACAATGTCTGTACCAATAAAATGATTCCGAGCCATCGAAATAGAAACAGGAAGGGTGACCAAGAACATGGTAACCAAAACAGAGGAGACAAGGAAGCGACCGCGATTGTGAATAATTCGGAAAATCAAAAGTACACCATCGTGGATTGTGGGTGACAAGGTAACCGATATGAACTAGGGCTAGCAGTGTTAAGGTTAGGGGACTTTTACTCCGTTAGACGATATCCCAGCTGATAGTTGGGTAACTTTTAGGACTAAAAAACAATTTCCTCGCTGCTAAATGCAATGTCGAACATATTCCAACCACGATGGTTATCCAAAAAGGTTTCAAAAAGTACCAGACTCCGCTACTGTCTGTTTCATGAGGGACAAAAAGGACCATAAAGATCAAATAAACAATAAACGAATAAGTGACAACTACAACCTTTTCAACAAATAATCAACAAATTGTGGTTCGGTAACAATTAGCAACGTTGGATAATGTTAAATAACTTACCAATGATATATATATATAAAAATAAGAAAGTATGCAACTATGTAAATCGTTTCATGTTTGGTGTGATCAGATGTTAAAAATTTGCCACGTATTTTAATGAGTTTAAAACATAAATCAAATTTGGAAAAATAAAGAAATTGAACTAAAAGAAATACAACTCCAGCTGAGTTCGGTAGTGGTCTCTCTACTGGCAAATTAGTGCCCAGCTCAGCCGTAGAGGTAAGTAACAAATACTAGTGAGTCGCGCCACCGATTTAGACGGTTAAAATCGGAAACCCCTGATGTTCCAGGCACCACTTCACCCACTGGAGATAATTAAGTAAATTTTGAATATTTACCGGTTCTAATTGAATTACACAATAACTGAAATTAACAATAAGTGAGCTAAATAAAACTAAAATGTCAACTAGACTCTTCTTTAATGAACAATTTTTAAATTTTCACAACTGTCAAGTCTCGTGCTTGACAACGCTAACAATATTTATATATAACAAAGAATTAATAAATGAATAATATTAAAAGAGAATTTTAAATATGTGTGATCACACGCAATATAAAGAAAAAAAGGTATAAGGAAAACTAACCCTTAACTAACTAGTTACGACTTAAGACTAATATAGCTTATCTGTTAAATTGATAAATTTTCGCAGTCCTCGGCTGGTCTTATACTTGGGTCGGTTCCAAAATCAAGCCTTATCCAAAACCAAAAGGCTACACCAAACACAAAACGTATGCTCGAACCAAGTATCAGGCCTACTTACAAAAGAAGCCTGTAACCAAGACTTATGCCCGTAACTAAAAACCCTAAAATCGTAATTAAGCATTAACATTAGGTTAAAAAGATTTGAATGACTCCTTGAATTAATCTGATTTAATAACATTACTCTACTTTACTGACTTAAATACAATTTAAACACATTGACTGATATTTGTATAACAATGAAAGAATAAAAGTGAATTTAAATGAGTATTACAACATTTAGAAGCTGATTTTTCTGAATTTATGATTAATGATCAGACTAATAATTAAAATATGCTTCACAAACTTAATTTTGACTGGCTAGTCACTACAAAATTATAACAATAACCTAAATCAAGATTTAAGCGCAATATTAATTTATAATAGTACAAAATGTTAATTCATAATAGTACAAAGAATTAAAAGGAGTCCAGTTACACATAAATAATACCTAAATACAATACACGAATAAATACCCATAAAAATAAAGATTTTCAAATTAAAATTGGCGTTTATATGGCGTTATTAATTTATTAAAAATGTAATTACATAACTCACCTATTTAAAAATAGGGTTCTTTTACTCCGTTAGACGATATCCCAGCTGATAGTTGGGTAACTTTTAGGACTAAAAAACAATTTCCTCGCTGCTAAATGCAATGTCGAACATATTCCAACCACGATGGTTATCCAAAAAGGTTTCAAAAAGTACCAGACTCCGCTACTGTCTGTTTCATGAGGGACAAAAAGGACCATAAAGATCAAATAATTACATGGATAAAGAAGCATGTCTTACTCACCAATAGAAAATCTCCCTAAAAATCCGGACAAGCCGTAATCTCCACCAAATTCACCAAAATCCAGAAAATACCTTCTACACAGTTTTCGATGGAGACAGATGAAACTTAATTACGCAAATCCAACCTACGTTGTCCCCGATGTACAGGGATGCAATTAAGTTCTCAAAAATTTTCTGATTAACACGCGTTCACTACGAGAGACAGAAGTCAAAAAGAAAGAGCGTCCTCGGTTATCAAACTTCACTTAGATTTGACACACTTCAGTAAGAAACATGATGGCCTCTACTACGATACTGACAATAACCATGGTTAATTCAGCCAACAACTTATGAACAAACAGAGGTTATCTGATACATTGAATCCTATTATTTTAATTAGCTAACAATAAATAACCCAACATTACTTAGTTTCCCTGTTTATTTTTGATACCGATAATAAAGTTAAAAATATGACTGAACGTTGGCTGCAACCCACTACACGTCAGACTATTGACAAAAGAACGAAGTTGCACTTACAAAACAGATGAAAATGAAATGTCAATAATTCAAACCATAATAACAAATAATATCAATTTTAGCAACCACTGAATATATTTATAAATTGATAACTAACTATAGTCAAATTAAATCAACTGGGACTTGTCACCATTTACTCCTTAGTAACGGAGAATTCCTAAGGTAAGCGATAAATTACACTGTGAATTTGAACCCGTGACAATCTGTTTTGGACATTTTCCATAGGAAGCTATTTTTTTGCTGGAATCCCTTCAGGATGTGCTCAATATCGATAATCACGATATTCGCCAGTCGCAAAACCTGTGCTAAATTTTTTATTTTACAAAATCTAAAAAAAATTGAAAACAATTTTTCACGATTTTTTCAGTTTTTCTAATTATTCAACACATTTTAAATTTTCCAGAGGTTTAAAATGTTTCACGGTTTTTAATTTTTTTTCTTAATTTTCTGATTTCTCAAGGCACATTTAAGATTTTCCGCACAATTAAATATTATAGTAAATAATAATAATAATAATTTTTGATTTGTAAAAGTTTTGCACGTTTGCCAGAGAAGGAGCATAAATTCAAAAATTATTATAACACAACTATAATTCTATTTAACTATTAGTATACTCTATGTAAGCCAATCATGCGATGAACGGTCATTGCGAATTTTCTGTTTCACTGGAAATAAGTTGTACCTCATTTAAAGCTTATTTTCTAAGAAAATAAAGCAAAAAATGAAAAAAGGTCTTCTTATCGATTTTTTGAAACAAACTTTGTTAATCACTCCGATAATGGCTATGCATTTGTGCATAAGAAAAATGCATTTTAAAAGGGTATGCAGTTTAAAAAATATATAACTATGTAACGAATTATGACAATGAGTCTGATTTTGTTACTCGGTTATTTTTCTTCTATTATGAAAATTTATTAAATATTTGACCCACGTTAGTTAGGGGGGTTCTCAAGGTACCAACAGTGGGTGTTTAAACGTCTTCCTCTGGAGTACTATGGAATTTTGTTTAATATTTTGCTTAAACTCAAACAAAAGATTGCTATTAACGTTTCCTCTGGAAATTCGTTAAAAAATCCTTTTATAATTATAACACAAACTCGTTGCTCGTATTTAGTATTCTCAAAAACACCCGTATAATGGATTGTAATTATTTATAAGATATTTTCCTGTGTCTTTGAGTTGATCATTCGGTCACTTTACCTACCTGTTTCGATTCCATATGGCAGCTGAGTTCCTTACGGGGTTATCTTAATAATAATCTCATTAGTAATCTACTATAATAGTACCAAAGAAATCATTAGAATATTTTAGTCAATATGAAAGAGAATTTTTGTTTATTGATCATGTACCTGTTGTACCTATAGTAATAATATAAAACATTTGATCGAAGTTGATCAATTAAATTTGTTTCTCAGGTTTAATTTTAATGCATTTAAATTAATTACAACTTATTTATCAAGTTTTTGTATAATAAAATAGAATTTATTGATTTAATACATAATGGGTGTTTAAACGGAAAGTTTCAGCGATTTTAAATACAAAATCACTGTATAAATTGTCCAGATTTTACATTTGGTTTTGTATGTAAATTTTACCTACATTTCTCAGTATTATTTTATACTTAAAAAAAATCGACAAATAGTTGTTTATATAGATAGTTTGTATATATATATATATATATGAACAGTAGTGGTGTTCCGGGTTTCAATCCGTTGGTTGTTTGTGTCTTCACGACGTTTCGCCAACATCTCAGCTGGCATTTTCAAGTGATGCTTCCTTTGCGGCTGCTCAACTTGGAATGATGAGGCTGAAATAATACGTCAAGACATAGCACGTATTCTCAGGACCAGCAAACCACCAAAACCAAACATAAAACCGTCCGAAATGAGAGCCCTCAACAATCTAAAGGCAAACAAAGACATCACTATATTGAAAGCAGACAAGGGAAATGTCACAGTGGTGATGAATACGGAAGAATATAGAACAAAAATGGCAGACATACTCCAAGACGACACATATAAAAAAGTCACAAGAGACCCAACAACATACCTTGAGAAGACAACAAAAGATAAAATCAAAGCCGCCAAGCTTGGGGCAGAAATCGAGGCTCGCATAATTCCTCGGGAAAAAGCTAGCAGATGCCCTAAACTATACGGGTTGCCAAAAATTCACAAGGAGGGAGTGCCATTAAGACCAATCGTTAGCGCTATAGACTCACCAACTCAACAACTCGAGAAATATCTTGCAGAGATCATGCAGCCAACCAGCGAAGAAGCAGATTCCTACGTCAAGAACTCAGAACACCTGACAAATATAATTAAAAACCTTAAACTGCACAAAGATGACCTCCTAGCTAGCCTAGATATAAAGTCACTTTACCCAAGCGTACCAATTGACGAGGCTCTAGACCAAATAGCTACAAATGAAGATTTCCCAAGACACATTATCGAACTTGCAAGACACTGTCTGAAGAATACGTATTTCTCGTATGAGAACAACTTGTATAGACAAACAGAAGGCGCCCCCATGGGATCCTCACTATCACCAGTAATTGCCAATCTCTACATGAAGTATTTCGAAACCAATGCACTAAGTAAAGCTAAAATGAAGCCGACTTTTTGGAAACGCTACGTGGACGACATCTTTATCATATGGCCTCATGGAAGACCCAATCTTGACAATTTCCTTGATGAACTAAACAACATCCACCACCGAATACAGTTCACGTTAGAAGTTGAAGAGAATGGCCAATTGCCTTTTCTTGACCTACTTATTACAAGAAACAATGACCTCACAATTGATTACACGGTATACAGGAAACCTACACACACTAATAGATATCTGAATGCTAGATCTCATCATCACCCTTCCCAATTGCAATCGGTAGCCAGTACACTGATATCCAGATCTATACGCCTAACAAAAACAACGAACCGACAAGAAGAACTTCATAACATCACAACCGCCCTAAGACAAAACGGATACCATGAACACACAATCAAAAAAGCACAAAAACAAGCCACGAGACCAACAACAAATAAGGAAGAATACGACATGTCCAAACCAAAAACTAAACTGCCATATATAAAAGGTGTAACGGACGTGATTGGAAGGATTCTAAGAAGGCATGACATTTCCACAATCTACAAGCCGCAGACTACCTTACACAAAATAATAGGCAATCCAAAAGACAAAATACCTTTAGAAAACCAAGGCTGATACAGCATCCCGTGCAGTAACTGCGACAAAGAATACATCGGACAAACAAATAGAAGAATCTCAGCCAGAGTACAGGAACACCAGAACAACATCAGAAATAAGCAAACGACATCAGCCCTTTTTCAACACCACCAGGAAACGGGCCACACAATAAACTTCCCAGAAACAAAACAGATTGCACCTATCAAACACTACAGAACCCGCATAGTTAGAGAAGCCCTCGAAATAGAGAGAACCAACAGCCTCAACAAAAGAGACGATGCACAAAACATCTCCAACACTTGGAAAAGTCTCCTCAAAAGACAATCCAATCCAATTACCCAAGAAGAACAAAAATCCTTGGAGAATACTCAGACACGGGCAGAACCAATAAGAAACACAAACGCAACAAGGACAGCCGTACCCATCCAGGCCCAAATACAGTCAGGAAATAATCGGCGCGGTCAACGACCTCGGGTGGAGGAAACGTCAACACCTGAACCGCACCGCCCACCAATCACAGAACAGCGATATAACCTGCGCCGCCGCCGACGCGTATAAAAGCAGCAACACAGGACCACGCAGCTCATTCCAGCCGCAAAGGAAGCATCACTTGAAAATGCCAGCTGAGATGTTGGCGAAACGTCGTGAAGACACAAACAACCAACGGATTGAAACCCGGAACACCACTACTGTTCATATATATATATATATATATATATATATATATATATATATATATATATATATAGAAACCATTCGCAAATGGTACTATTATTGGACATTATTATCTAGATACGTTTTGTATGATCTCTTACATCTTGTTATATAAGACTGTCACAAACGCTCTGCTCGTTTTATATTTTTACCTTGCCGAAGGTTACTTTCAAGATGCAAAGCGACTGTCGTAGTACCATTTTTGGAGTGAAGATGGGGCCACTTGCGAATGGTTTCTACTTTCGCAAGTTTACATCTATAAGGATTTGGTCGATTCATACAAGGGATGTCTCTTCATTAGTGACTGAAGAGACATAACCTATACTACATTAATGAGCTCCAAAAAGAGCTATAGTTGGTTTTGCCCTTGTATGAGCTGATTAATATCCTTATACTTATGTCGCAGCATCTACCGGTGTCTTGAGTTAGGAAATCTAACCAAACACCAATTCAGTTTAAAACTATATATATATATATATATATATATATATATATATATATATATATATATTTGTAATCAGTTGCGATATATTTATATTGAATTTAAATAATATTAAAAATTATCCATTCAGTAACAATAAATCATTTTGGATTTGTATTTTTTAGTTGTATTTATTAACATGTAACAATACTAATAGTTATGCTCTAGAATCTAGATGATATTCTAAGTTAATAAAAAATAATAGTAATTACTAAGTCACTATTATTAGTTATTATAATATCAAATACTTGTAAAACAATAGAAAAGAATAATATAATTAAATAGTACTGTTTCCTTTTTACAGGATTTATTTTATGTCAATCTTTGAACGAGTTAGACCTTGACAAAGTAAAAGACGCAATCGAAAAGGGAATAGGAGGAGAAATTCCAGAGCTTCCAGGAGATTTTAATACTACCAATTTACCAGCAGTAGAAGATGTCGAAAAACTTTTAAAAGATAAATGTGAGAAAAATGGAGCTCCAGATGCAGTAGAACTTTTAAAAGTAAGTTCTTGTAATAAATCTTATTAAAAAGTTAACCATACATTTTTCTTATACATATTAATAATACGAGACTTAGTAACATCCATTATAATGCAACCTCTAACAAAAAAATGTTTATACTCTTATTGTTTTTTTCTAAAAGTACATTATTATTCCCACGGTCATAAATTTTGTTATTTATTTCTAATAAATGATTGTAATGTGATAATAAAAAGTTTATTAATTATAAAAAATATCACAAACGGCAGGACTCGTAAGAAAGTCTATCATCCGTTTAGGATGTACGTTTATAACTTGATCATGCTCTAAGAAGACCTGTCCCAGATATTTATGTTGTTGGCGAACAATTACTCTGCAGTTAGAGATAATATGTTCAAATGCTCAGTCGTTCTCTGGATCTGGAAATTTGGGGAGGGGCGAGCTAGTGCTCAGCCAGCACTGAGGCCACATATGATCCATTTTGCATCCTCCTGTGTGTAGAGATATCCTCACCTCAGGCTGTCACCAGGCCTAGTGATTTAAAATAGGTGATGAGGCTCTCGAGAGGGATCCCCTGACATCGGCTGGTGTAAGCCAGTACTCGCCCAACACGGATCTTCTGATTTCAGAAAAAGCAGGGCAGTCATACATTATGTGTTCTACTGTTTCCTCTTCTTGTTCGCAGCCTCTGCATAGCGGCGATTCTGTTAATTTCATCCTAAAGAGATGTTGTCGCAATTGGCAGTGACCTGTCAAGATTCCCACAACTGTTCGGAGATTTTGTCTGGTCAATGCCTTAAATTTTTTTGCTGTTTCCTCGCCAGGATGAAGTAATAACTCTCTGGTCAGTCTACAGTTCGTAGTTTCATCCCAGCACTGTATAAAGTTTTGGTGAGAGTGCTGTTTGATAAGGTCCACGACTTCGGACAATGTTAGCTTGGTAGATGGGCGAGGGTCAAGATATTTGTAGCCCGCAGCCCTCCTTGCTAAATTGTTCACAATGCGGTTGCCTTTTGAGTTCCCATGTCCTTTGATTCAGCTCACAGTGACCACGTTATTCTGGCTAGCATCAGTTACAGTTTGGTGACATTCTAGTACTAAACTTGAAGTGATACGTGGTCTAACCAAGGTCAGTAGTGCTTGTCGGCAGTCTGTGTAAATATTTATATTCCTGCCCGTGATGTTCCTATTGATTAATTCTTTTGCAGCTGTGGTTATGCCTGTGAGTTCTGACTGAACCACACTTGACAAGCCATCCATAGCCCATTTTTTTTTAGGTTTAAGGATCTAGAGTAAATTCCACATCCCACACCTTGCTTTGTTTATGCTCAGTCGTTTCATCTGCATACTCACGAAATCTGCATATTCCACTGAGTTACAATCTCTTTTACAATGGGCAAAGTGAACTATGTAATGTGCAGATTGTATCAGTATTCATCCTTCTTTTACGAAACTATCAGCTATCTTGTATATGACAATCCCTTTATACCCAAGAACTCACAGCAAAGTTACTTTAGTGTGTTGAACCAGTAGCTTAAGAGACTGTTTTTGATTCGAAAGTGGTACGTTGTAGAGCCTTCAAAGCAGCTTGACTATCCGAGACAATAAAGATTCGGACCAAATAAAGGCATTTTTTAAAGCACGTTTGAGCACAGTATTGAGATCGACGGGTTTTAGAGACTCAGTCCTTGTAACCTATAGGCGCTTTCAAGAGCAATCGTCTTTACATGTAAATGCAAAGAGGGAATGTCTAGAATTACTTTCAAGACCTCACTAGGACACTATCTCATTGGCTGTAGATAGAAATAGCAAGTTCGAGTCCTGTCGTATCTGTTATTTTCTCAATTAGTTAATGTCATTTCTTGTTTGTCTAATTTCTAAATTTCAAATAAAAAATTATCTTATGTTATAGAAAAAAATAGTCATTTTATTTTTCTAAAATACTATTAACCAAATTATTTTTAATAATGCTGTTTAAAAGAAAGTGTTTTTGTAACATAGGAAAACTGTATATACTATTTTGGACTCTCTTTTATCTTTTATTTGGGATTGTTATGGATTATGGAAATTAGTTTTATAAATATTTGTATACACGTATGTGGAAGCATTTCTGATTCAATATGTTTCTGTTATCAAGTTGTATTATCAAACTTAGTCACTTGATTAAATACCTTTAATCTCCTTTATTTCTCCTTATCTCTGTCAATACTTCTTGGTAATTTTATTTGTTAGATATATCAAGTAAGGATAAATACTAAATCGGATTTATAAAAAATTATGTAGATCTCGGTGAATTCCGATGGAAGCGGAGCCCTCAGTATTTTAAGCATTTTAAAAAACTAAAAAAATATGTTTTGATTAAACTTTTTGTGATTAACAATAATGTATACAAATGTAGGTAGACAGATAGGTAGAAAGATATTTATTGGGTTGGCTGTTAGTCTGCATCACTGCGACCTTTACAGATCTATTGTGACCACCCATCATCTCTAGAATAGGATTAGAGCACCTTGTCCAGACCTGCCCTCTTAATGAGACTTAATAGCCTTGACAGTGGCCTCTTCACATAACTTGGAGCAGCCGGTTTCTCATCTACCAATACCAGATGCCGCGTCGTCGCAAGGCCTTCACATTGGCATAGGACATGAAATGCGGTTTCCTCTATCTCTTGGCAGTAGATAGATAGATAGATAGATAGATATTTTTGGGTTGGCTGTTAGCCTATATCACTGCGACCTTTGCAGATCTATTGTGAACACCCATTATCTGTGGAATAGGATTAGAGCACCTTGTCCAGCTCTGCCCTCTTAATGAGACTTAATAGCCTTGACAGTGGCCACTCCGCATAACTTGGAGCAGCCGGTTTCTCCTCTCCCAGTACTAGATACCGCGTCCTTGCAAGGCCTTCACATTGGCATAGGACATGAAATGCAGTTTCCTCTTCCTCTTGGCAGTATCGACAAATGTCTTCATCTGCTAAGTTTAGCTGACTCATGTGTTTTCTGAGCCTACAATGTCCTGTCAAGAGACTGACAATCATTCTGACATCATTTCGCCTTTGTGATAGCAGCTCTGCAGTAAACTTCGCCGAGTAACCCTTTATGAAGAGTTTGGCTTGTCGCTTGCCCGGTGATGTTTCCCACCACTCCTGGGCCTTTTCTAGCCTCCATTTCTCAATGGCTGCCTTTCTGAATGTATTAGCAACTCCGCCGAATGGTTCCGGGCCAATCATTGGAGTGTTAGCTCCCGCACGGGCCAATTCATCAGCCTTCTCATTGCCCCGAAACCCTGAGTGTCCTGGTATCCATGCCAGTGTCAGAGAATTTAGACTAGCGGCATGTGTCAGGGCCCCAACGGAGTCCCACACCAGCTGTGAGCTTATTTGTGCTGAGACTATCGCCTTTAGAGCTGCTTGGCTGTCCGAGTATATGACTACGGTTTTACCCGTTATACCCTGACTTACGATCTCCGTTGCACAGTGTTGTATGGCCGTTACTTCAGCCTGAAACACTGTGGCATACGCACCTAGACTTAGTTGGATTTTTATCCTGTGTCCTCTACTGTATATACCTGACCCTGTGCCTTTCTCAGTCTTTGAGCCATCGGTATACCAAACTGACTCCCCTTGGATTGGGGGGCCATTGTTCCATGAGTCCCTTTCCAGTATTTCTACTCGAAAGTTTCTCACAAAGTTATACCTGGGGACTATCCTGTCCTGAGGCATACTCATTATTTGATCTGCCTTAACCCTATTGTATAACTCTGCTTGCTTTTTGCCTTTTAATAAGGTAATGGGGGCCTGGCCTTGTAGCAGTCTGTGAGCAGTTGCCATAGCCTCGCCCTGAATGTAAATGTGCAATGGTGGTAGGTTGAGTAAAACCTGTAGTGCGTCCGTTGGGGCGGTTCCCATGGCACCTGTAACATTCAGACATGCCTGCCTTTGAATGTTTTCCAGCTGCCTGATCACCCCGGACTGCTGCGTTCTACTCCACCACACCACCGAACCATAGGTTAACATTGGTCTAATGGTTTGTGTATACAACCATAGGATCATTTTGGGGTTCAATCCCCAGTTCTTGCCACACAATTGTCTACACCTACCAAGGGCTATTGTAGCTTTATGTGTGACCTTTTGAATGTGTTGCTTCCATGATAGCCTCTGGTCAAATACCACACCCAGGTATTTGGCCTCTGTGGCCATTGGAACCAGCACGTTATTGAGCGTTATTGGTTGTAAGCCTTGTAACGCTCTTTTATTAGTGAATGGGACAATTGATGCTTTTTTTGGATTGACTGTTAGGCCTTCATCCTTGCACCACTTGTACACCATATTCATTGCGGACTGCATCCGCTCTGAGACTGTACCCAGAAATTTCCCCTGAATGATTATGGCCATATCATCTGCGAAGCCTAGGCAGTGAAGGCCTTCATTGAGGAGTTTTTTAAGGAGGTCATCCACAAGTGCTGACCACAGCAGAGGTGACAGTACACCTCCCTGCGGACAGCCCCTTCCCCCTGTTGCCTCAATGGACGCCTCACCTAACTCACCTCTAGGGTTGACGTCCGTACTACCCCACGCTATGTGATGAGCATTGGCGTCGGCCCCCACGATCAACGGTAGGTTTTCCCTCCGGCTGTAGCTAATGATGTCCATTAGGTGGCCTGGAGGACATACCTTGTCCTCTCCAGGAAAGTACGCCGAGCAGACCATTAGCCTTCTGATGCCTTCTTCCGTGGATATTGACAGTATGGCTGCAACAAAATCCCCAGTGCATAGCACCGGAATCAGCTTACATCCAACTGCCTTAGAAAACAATATACAGGCACGGGGCTTTATAGCCTTGGTGTCATATATCAACTCGCCATGGTGCGGTTTTAAGCCTGCAACCCTACCTCCGTATAGCCATGGCTCCTGCAGGAGGGCTACCTCCACGCCTTCTCTCTCAAATCTCCGACACACTATGGCCGATGCAGCCTTTGCATGTTGGAGATTTGCCTGCAGGATCCTGACTGTACCTACGTCTTTATGAGGATCCATACGAGTCCCACGAGAAGCTAGGGAAGGGATGGTCCACCTGGTCAGAGCCCCGCATAACCAGGTAAGGCTAATTACAAGGGGGTTTCGCCCGGTGCCCCCAGGGGACCGTTCGCGACCAACTTTAACCCGTTGGCCATTCAGTACATCAGCACGGTACCTCACACCTTCACTTAGGGTTGTTTGTGTAATTATTAGCCGTAAGATGAGGGAGGGACAGAAGGCCCTCTCCCAGCTTGCCGTTGCCCGGGGTGTGCCACTGGGAGGCTATTATCACCAGGGCCCTGCCGATCCAGGAGGTGGATCCAGAAGCCTAGTAGCGGTCAGCCACTCAAGCTTCTGCATCCATCCCACCCTTCACTGCACCACCCCACCACCCCCTCTTGGCAGTATCGACAGATGTCTTCATCTGCTAAGTTCAGTTGACTCATGTGTTTTATGAGCCGACAATGTCCTGCCAAGAGACTGACAATCATTCTGACATCGTCAGTCCCACACTAGCTGTGTGCTTATTTGTGCCAAGACTATTGCCTTTATAGCTACTTGGCTGTCCAAGTATTTGAGTACGGTTTTACCCGTTATACCCTGATTTACGATCTCCGTTGCACAATGTTGTATGGCCATTACTTTAGCCTGAAACACTGTAGCATACTCACCTAGACTTAGTTGGACTTTTATCCTGTGTCTTCTGCTATATATACCCGACCCTGTGCCTGTCTCAGTCTTTGAGCCATCAGTATACAAGATTGACTCCCCTTGGATTGGGGGGCCATTGTTCCATGAGTCCCTTTTCATTAATTCTACTCGAAAGTTTCTCGCAAAGTTATACCTAGGGACTATCCTGTCCTGAGGGAACCTCTGCTTGCTTTTTTTTAAAGTAATGGGAGCTTGGCCTTGTAACAGCCTGTGTGCAGTTACCATAGTCTCGCCCTGTATGTAGATATGCAATGGTGGTAAGTTGAGCAGAACCTGTAGTGTGCCCGTTGGGGTGATCCCCGTGGCCCTTGCAACATTCAGGCATGCCTGCCTTTGAATGCTTCCCAGCTGCCTGATCGCTTTGGTCTGCTGCGTTTTACTACACCACCCCCGAACCATAAGTTAACATTGGCCTAATGACCAGTGTATACAACCAAAGGTTCATTTTGGGGTTCAGGTCCCAGTTATTGCCACACAATTGTCTCTACACCTACCAATGGTTATTGTAGCTTTGTGTATGACTTTGTATACAAATGTACTTTTATTTTTAGAAGACACGCCCTGAAGATCAAAATACTTGAAAATACATAATAGGAATCTTTTTTCTAATTTATTACATCCAATGCACTGTTTACATGCCTAATTACAGCAACGTCTTTGTTAAAGTTAAGATTGACGATAATAAATTTTGAAACGTTAAATAGTCTAGACTCTGATTTGTCTTATTGCTGCATATTTTTTTACTTATAATTGTTACATAAAAATGATTTATCTGATATTGAGCATATTGTATTAGTTATCCTTATTAAGAATTAATTTTTATACGACTTTTAGATTCGAAACCGAAAGTTATGTTTTTAAAAAACTACAATTGAAATTAAACCGAAAAGGAACTTTATTAACAAGTTATTACAATAAAATATTATGTTAAAAAGCTGAAAATGCCGGGATGTCGAGAGTTTTGTTAGAACCTTCTTGTGGAAGGGGCATCTCCTATTTCTGATGACATCAGCGGGAAGCATTTTAAGATCCTTTACAGACCCACGGCACCATATAAAATCGCGATGCCTTATTGGTTAAAATTTTCACACAAATGCCCGCATGCAATAGGTAATAGGCAACCATCATACCATCATAAGCTCAAAAGTAGAAAAACTTGGCTGTAAAGTTATAATCAAATTTGTTAACAAATTAACAATGTTTGTGCAAATAATAAGGGATAGTTGTCTCCCAAACGAGTTTATTAATATGTTTTGTGGTACCCAGAAAAGTGTTCAAAATAAAGTGTTAGTGCGTAGCAATTTAAAGACACTGGAAGACATTGATCTTTGGGTTAAAGCATTTGGAAAAAACACAAACACGCAATGGAATTTAAGATCATTTGGCCCTGTAGGAAAAAAAATTGTTTGCTCGTAAGTAATATTATAATTATTCCCAAATGACCTTTTAAGGTTAAAATTATATTACTCTGGTGTCGCTCGTGGTTAGGATAAATTTCAAAATTACTATATTGGAAGCTTCTTTGGGTCTTACAGAACCAGAATCTGTTTGTAATAGTCCAAAATTGTATAGACAGTATACACATAACTTTTGTAAAAATTAATTATTATCTACCTACTGCGCATTTTAAATTAAAACCATGATAGGTATTTAAAATAATAATAAACACTTTACTAGCATATTAACCTGATCTAAACAAAAAATTTGTTTAAAGAATATTGTTTTCTTAATTTCTCCTTATATTTGTTTATTTATAACTCTCAATCTATATTTTATGTATTTATCTTGCGTAGTTACTCTACTCTACAGGTATATTGTTAAATTCTAAATTTTAAGAATACCTAAACAAGCATAATTTAATTGGCAGTATTCAGTAAAATAAAAATAATTAGTATCATTTTAGGTAAAATAAGTACCTACTATTGTTTTATTTATTTTGATTCCTAAGAATTCTTATTTTGCATTTTTAACATTTTTATAGGTCTACTATGATATTTAATTATGAAACTTTTATTCACTTTATAAAATATTTGTTTTTTTTTAAACAACATTTTCGAATACTTTTGCATTTTATACTATTAACATTAAATTAATTAAAAAATTACATACTCGAAACATTACTAATATATATATATATATATTTTTATTTCGTTGTGGCTAAATATTTGAATCAAAGATTAATAATAACCAAAGATATGATACATTACTGGCTTGCTTGCTTGCATCAATATTAGATAATTATTAAAAAGAGGCGGGAAAACTGGCTGAAACGCTTTGACCAATAAGGCATCGCAATTTTTATATGGTACCGTAGGTCTGTAAAGGATCTTAAAATGCCAGCGGGAATAGCCTAGATGCGTTTCTATAACTCCTCCACCCTTAGAGAAGAATCCGGGGTGCAGCAACCGGATTTGCATTCACAGGAATTTCCATGTTTTCTTGACTATTTTCTTCTGTTAATATCTTGCTATAACTTTTACAATAAAAATAATAAAAACCATAGGATATAGTAATAGTAATAAAGACATATACGAAAATTGTCCATATGCTAATATTTTTGTAATAAACTGGGTTTTCAAAAATTTCACTTATTTTTTTAGTTTGTAAGTCTAAAGAGTCTTTTAGAATATTCATTTTTCCAACGTCTATATCATTAAGTTTAAAAGGTTGAATATTATAAGAATTTCCATTAATAGAGTTTTGGAAGTTGAATAATTTTAAATTCACTTTTCGGAAGTCTATTACTACGAAGCACTGTTTTTTCTATTTTAACTAAGCACTGTTTGTCTAGTTCAACTACAAAAGTTCCTAAGAGAGGTACATTGTCTTTGGTGCCACCACAAATTTGTTGAGCGGCTGTAACAAATGGCGAAACAATTAACCACTTATTTTCACGAAGTTTATAAATTTTGGTGTCGGTAATGTCTACTTGGTCAATTTCACAGTTTGTATGGTCACTGGTAAATTTTAACATTTGAACTTCACAAGGGGCATCTTCTTTAATTGATGAAGGCGTTGATTCGTGGCAGATAAATTCTTCTTTATCGATCTCTTGACATTCTTTGTTAAATGACATATAGTTTTGCTCGTTTAGGATCAGGAATTGGGTTTTTGGAATAATAATTTGGTATCTGTCATTTTTAAGGATTGGTAAAGGGAAAAGCTGATACAGATTGTAATTTTCAATTTCTACGATTGGAATTTCGATTATAAATATGATTTTGTTATTATTACTATAGCTTTTTATATGCATTATTTTTTCAAAATTTAAAATGTTGCTAATAATAGGTTCAAAAGGCAACTTATTGTTTGATAAATGAACATCAATTAATTTAATATTTCTCAGTAGTGTTTCTGGTTCAATAATTGAATTGTGAAAAAGTTTGGCTTTTGAAAAGGTAATAGCCACTTCTATTTGCTCCAATAAATCATAGATATATTGATATAAATTACTTATTTGGTAAGTAACACTTTCAATATAGGCAAGCTCAAAAGTTTGTTTTGCCTGTGCTTGTGCTGTATTAATAATATTGGCAATATTATCAATTTGTGATTTGATTGTTAATTGATTTTGTGCTAAAACTTGAATACTGGAATTAAAAGTGTTTATAGAATTTTCGATAATTGTAATTTGTTCATTAACTAAAGTTTTTATTTTATTTTGTGTTGTTGAGAGAGTTTCGATTGCTTTATTATATCTGTCAGCATCGCTTTGATCTAGATTGCCCGTTATTGATTTGATAATGGAACCGAAGCCATTAATTAGTCCTCGTTTCTTTACATGGTTTTGGTTAAAACAAGGATTTAGTTGGTTGATCTGAAATTTAGTTTTATTTTCAAGTATAGTGATGGATTCAAATGTATTCAATATATTTTCAAAATAAGTTTCGGTATTGTTTGTTGTTTTGTCTATTATCATTTGTTTCAAACTAATAAATTTCTTTTGAAGTGTCAAGAATTCTTCAATTATGTCTGTAATGTCAATGATTCTAATGAATGACCAATAGTCCACGATATTTTCGGCGTTTCCTAATTTTAGAGGCAATAGTCCAGGATTGTCAAGTATTTTATGGAAGGTCGGTTTCGTCAGGCTGATGTCTGCGAAGTAGAGGATTCCGAAAAATCTGTAACGAAAGGTTTTCTAAGTTCTTTAATATGAATTGTTTCAGTTTTATTTTTATTTTGTTCATTTATAATTTCGACTTTATTTCTATCTAGAAGTTTAGATATTTTATAGGGGCCTATAAATTTGTTGTCTTTTTTATTTCTGTATTGAAAATTTTTCTTATATACAATGTTTCCTACTTTGAATTGGTCGTTTGTATTGCCTTGTATATTGTGTTTGTCCGCGATTTTCTTTTTGTTTGTTTCTAATTTATCTTTAACGTTATCGTAAACATGTTCTAGTCTTTTCTTGTGGTTTTTTGCATAATCTGTGAAAAATGATGTAGGTAGAAATATTTCATTGGGGTTTCGGGAATTAGTATGACCAAAAGTAAGTTCGAAAGGTGTAAAGTTGGTACTACTGTGTATGCTGTTATTATAGCCTAAAATTGCATAATTCATAAGGTTATCTTTTTCATTTGGATATAGAGATTTGAGAATTCTTAGGTGCTCAATTATTGTCGAATGAAAGCGTTCTACAATGGCATTACTTTCATGGTGACCTACTGTGGTAAAATGGGCTTTGATTTTATGTATCTTTAAAATTTCGGATACTACATCGTTTTTAAATTCTGTACCATTGTCTAAAATTTTCTGGAACTCCAAAAGAAGTAAAATATTTAATTAGTCCATTACTTATGTGAATAGCGGTTTTTCCTAGAATTTCGTATGCTTGAGCAAATTTTGTAAATGAATCTACAATTGTCAGATAAATTTTGTTGTCGAAGAAGAATAAATCAGCGTGAACAATTTGGAATGGTCTAGAAGCCGTTTCTGTAATCATTAAAGGGGAATATGGATTTTTCCTAGCGTATTTTGTTGTTTGACATATATCGCAAGCGTTTATATATTCAGTGATCGTGTTTTTAATACCTATCCAATAATAATTTCTTTTAATTTTTTCTAAAGTTTCTAAAATTCCTCGATGGTTAGTTTTACTTTCATGATGATTTTTAATAAAAAGTATTTGGTCCTCTTTGTCTTTTACTGTATTAACTAATTTTGTACATCTAATTAGTTTTGGTCCTTTCTCTGAAAAGTGTCTTAAGTATACTGTGTTAAAGTCGCTGTAGAGTTTGTCTGTGTGGAAGTACATACAATAAGTTCTTTTTTCTGTTGTATAATTTTTTAAGAAGTCAAAAATCAATTTATGGTTGTTTTCAGTCGGAATTTCGACGGTAATTATTTTATGGTGTTCATAATCGTCATGTTTTACAGTTAATTTTTGATAAATTTGTCCAAAAACTAAAATTTGATTTACTTTGTTATTAATAATGTTGTCTAATATTTTTATTCCGTCGTTAGTGGTTTCATTGGCAGTTGTATGCTGTGTTGATTGGAGAGTGTCTTTGTCAATTAATGGATCGGGAGGTTTTAGCTGTACGTCGGAATGAATAATTATGTTAGGGTCCTCGTCCGAAATATTTATAGGGTTCTCTGCTAGTTGTTGAAGGTATTTTAAAGTGTCCTCGTTAATATTGCCGGGATTGTTTACTGTGGATTCATTTTCTAAAACATTTAAAGATATTCTCGAAAGGGCATCAGCATTGGTATTAGTTTTACCCTTTTTTTCATTAACTGGTAATTTAACTATTTTAGTAGTTCGGGCTGGAATATTAATAGAATAGTTTTCAATTTTTAATTTGTGTTTTAATTGAGACAGTTCTTCGGATTCATAAATAATCGGAATTTTAACTTTAGGAGTAATAATTAGTTTTTTGTTTAAATCTACGGATGCGTTTAACTGTCTTAGCAAGTCTATACCTATAAGACCATCGTATTTGTTACTAAAATTAAAAAGGTAAAATTTGTGTCTCTCTTTTACTTTAAACAGGTTAAAAATAGGAATTATTATTACTTCATTATGATAGCTAATACTGTGAGCGGTTTGTATATTAAATTGTTCATTGAAAATAAATTTTTGGTAAAATTGGTAAGCTAATTTCGGATTCATTAAACTTCTACTACTTCCTGTATCTATTAAAAAATTTGCATTTAGTTCGGGAATATATATAAAAGGCAAGTTTGCTTTTAATAAGTTAAGATTTATTATCTTGTTTGTTTGATAAGGAAGGTCTATGTGAAAATTTCCCATATGGTCATTTGATACACTGTGTGACTGACACTGTGGAATTGGCAATGAACTTGTGTTCTCACAATGTTCTTGATAAGAGTACATCTCATTTTCTGTTTCGTAGGAATCGCAATTGTGTTGTTGATAATTATTTTGCATATCATCATTTTCTGAGAAATTAAGATCTTCGTTATGTTGATTTTCGAAAGGATTTTCAAATTGAAATGTATCTGGTAAATAATGATTATTAATTCTAGTATTTCCTGTCGAAGTATCCATTGGTTCTGGGACGTAGTTTTGTCTATTGTTAAAATTGGGGTTTCTCGAAATTTGACTGTTTCGATTAAATGGATTCGAGTTTTGAGCAAAATTGGGATTTTTAGAAATTTGACTGTTTCGGTTAAATACGTTAGATGTTTTGTTGAAATTCTGAAAATTGTTAAAGGGTTGTTGATTACTAAATTGTGGTCTTTGAGGGGTTGAGTTCGATACGTTTTGGGAGTTTGAGTTATTGGGAAAATTAGAAAATTGTCTATTAAAATTATTATTGTTATATTGGAAATTGGGGATGTAATTAGGTTTAGAATTTTGTTGAAACTGTTTTTGTTGTCTGTCAGTTTTGTGGTTACTTGGCGTCAATCTTTGACCTGGTTTAAAAGAATGTGTATTTAGAAAATTTGCTTTTTGATTGCAATAAAGAAAATTTGGTTAAAGAGTCTGTCGCAACACCCCTTACCTGAGCCCAGTAGGGTGCTAATAAAAGAGCAATAAAAGAGACCTTTTCGCCTACCCTCACCGCATGTGGTTGTATGAATTCACGATTTTACAATCTATTGTTTATATTTAACAAATATATGTGTTTAATTTTTTATAAATTAAAATAAATAAATATCAGAAACGTAAAGATATTTTTTTTCTGATTTCAACCATATATAATACTTACGGAAAATTTTGTAGTTTACAGTTATGTCAGCAAAATATTCTAAATTACACTGAGAAACAAACAAGAGATAATCTCATAATGTGGTACAAAAACACCCAATGATTATTAAATTTAAATCCAAACAGCAAGGGATAACTTATGCGTTGGTATTGTCGGCCAAAAATATAACAAAGTCTTCTGCCGATTATCACGAAGATATGACAGCCGATTTATTTGAAAAGTAGTTTGTCGAACAGTTCTCGCCTAACATATCGCCGAAATCGGTAATTGTTATGGACGATGCGTCGTATCATTTCCGCATATTAAACAAAATACCTAATAATAACACGAAAATGAATCAAATTTTAAGATTTATGGCAATCAAAAATATGACTGTTCCTAAAAAGGTTCCAGTAAAGAAGGAATTAAGAATGATCAAAAGTCAGAATTTTAAAAATGAATACGTCATTGACACCATTTGTAGCAGACACGGTCATACCGTTTTGCGTGTACCTCCATACAACTGTATTTTTAATCCAATCGAAATGGTTTGAGTACTGTAAAGAAACGTTTACGATAATATAATCAGTCACCAACCTTAAGCGCAGTTGTTCTTGATAATATTCGAGAGGTAATTAGTGACATTAATAGCGATGTATGAAAAATTGCGAAACACATGTTATAAAAATAGAAAAGAAATATCCTGTTTTACCGCCAATAGCACCATTAGTTATTCAACCTGGAAACGATTCTACTTCAGAAGACTCTGACAATTCTTGTTATTAATTCCAACCAATTTCCTTTACAACTATCGTGATGTATCTTGAAAACTTGTTTTCAAAAACAAACTAATTTTATATTCTTACTAACATACCCAACCCTTTCCTTTCCAGGCAAGGAAGGCTCATACCTCCTCATGGTCCTTGCTGGACAGACAATCTTTTAAGATTGTCTGATAAAATGAGTATTATTTGTAGACAATTGTTATAAAAATATTATGAGTTATGTACTATTTGAATAATGAGCCAAATGTTCTTATTAATAACTAAAATTAACAAGTTTTAATTTGAAAGAATTAATTTGTTATTTGACAATTTTCAAATCACTACCGAACAATCAATAGGATGATGTATACCGTACGTAAAACAAGACACAAATAATTGTTTGTGAATAATGGCTAACATTTTATATATTTTCTGTTATTACCCAACAATACAAATTGATATTAAAAAAACATTAGGATTTTTTGTAATGCAATAGCAATATAATTAGTGTAAATCTCTTTCAATCTGATTGTTATTGGAATTGTTAAAGTTTATCTATTTTCAACACCTCATTATGAGATTATCCCTTGCTGTTTTGGATTTAAATTTAATAATCATTGGGTGTTTTTGTACCACATTATGAGATTATCTCTTGTTTGTTTCTCAGTGTAATTTAGAATATTTTGCTGACATAACTGTAAACTACAAAATTTTCCGTAAGTATTATATATGGTTGAAATCAGAAAAAAATATCTTTACGTTTCTGATATTTATTTATTTTAATTTATAAAAAATTAAACACATATATTTGTTAAATATAAACAATAGATTGTAAAATCGTGAATTCATACAACCACATGCGGTGAGGGTAGGCGAAAAGGTCTCTTTTATTGCTCTTTTATTAGCACCCTACTGGGCTCAGGTAAGGGGTGTTGCGACAGACTCTTTAACCTTTTTTTTTTTTTTAAATCGGGAAGTTATTGGTTTTACCCCGTTTTTCGAAAATCGAGTTTTCATCGGATCTAAACGTTTTGAGGTCTTTGGACTATTTTTACGAGGGTGTCTGTATGTATGTGTGTGTGTGGGTGTATGTAAACCTCTTATAACTTTTGAACAGCTTAAACGATCGTAATGAACTAAAAAGTCTTCCGAAGAGTTCCATCTAACTTAGGTTCCCTGTAAGCTTGAACTGATTCGTACTGGTAGGGGTGTTGCGACAGACTCTTTAACCGAAAATTTTCTTCTTCTATGAGAAGAGACATAGCTTTTTCTAAAGAATCTGGATTACGAAGTCTAACATTATTTTGTAATTGACCAGTAAGGCCTCGAATAAAAGTTTTTAATGCTAAATCGTCATAATTTCGAAGGTGAATTGTTTTTTCTTGTAAGTTAATAGGCATAGCATTTAATTTTGCTGTAATGAGACTTCGGGAGTCTTGGCATCGCATGCCGAAATTATAGGGTGATTCGTTTTTGTATGGTTGTAATGCAATTAAATCTTGCACTAAGCAATCAAGATTTCTTTGATCGTTAAAAGTTAAATTAAGTAAATTTTTAATTTCATTCCATGTTTCTAATTCGGTACGTGAGCCTATTAAACTAAGGGCTCTTCCTGTTAATTTTCCTATAACAGCGCGTAAAATATATGAATTTATTTGGCTAGCTGGTGTCGTGCGATCTGAGAATTGAGCAATCAAACTCTCACAAGCATCCAAGAAAACACCAAGAGTATGTGGATTACCATCAAAATTTGGTATGGTATCAACATATAATTTTAAGAGCTGATAGTTAGTAGCCATTTCCGTTTCTAGATCACTATCTGATTCTGTACTAGGTAACGGTGGTATATTATTGATATCTGTTACTGTTACTATACTACTTTCTGAGCTAATTAAATTAAGTGAGCTGTTTAATATTTCAGCTAATTCTTCTACGTTTGACATAAAAGTTAATAAGTTTAATACTTTTCTTTTTATTAATGGTAAAAATCAATCTGTATTATAATAAAAAAAATAGGAAAAATTTTAAAATAAATATGAATTGATAGGTTTATAATAGGAGAGCAAAACTTACATTAGTCCTATTTTTATTTTTATACTTTCTTCTTATTTACTGCCAATAGGGTTGAGCGATGTGGTCTTTCTCCCCTGGGCTTCCTAATCTAACTAGATTTGGCTATTTTGTCCTCCTCTAGGTTCTCCAAACTTTGGCGATGTGGTCCTAATTTGGATGATACTTTTCGGTGACTTCAAACACTTTCGGTTTTCGATATTTGCCGTTAAACTGTTAATACAGACCGGTTTAACGCGATTTTTGTCGTATTACCGTTAGGCAAATCCTACTGACTGCGCCACTTTTAGATTCGAAACCGAAAGTTATGTTTTTAAAAAACTACAATTGAAATTAAACCGAAAAGGAACTTTATTAACAAGTTATTACAATAAAATATTATGTTAAAAAGCTAAAAATGCCGGGATGTCGAGAGTTTTGTTAGAACCTTCTTGTGGAAGGGGCATCTCCTATTTCTGATGACATCAGCGGGAATAGCCTAGATGCGTTTCTATAACTTACGTCTACTGCGATAAGTAAATAAGTTCAATGTTCTAAATGATTCACTCAATTTATTGATGTCACTCACTATCTAATAATATGACTAAAATCCAATTTAAATATTAGATTCCCCAAAGGTTATTAGTTGGAAAAGTTTCAATATTATAATGATGGATAATATTTAAAAAAATATACTTATTTAATTTTTTATCATAGGAAGAACAAACATACGCAGTAGAATGTATCGAAAACTACGTAAATTATACTGCGGTTACAGAAGAATTAGAAGTTGCCAAAAAAACCGGTTCCATGGACGATGTGTTTGCTCGTTATTGCAAGAAATGGCCACAAATCCACTCATGTTTTGATAATGTTACATCAATCGCCAGGAGATGCTTAGACAAAAAGGAGGAGACTGCAATGAATAAAACTATAGATCTTATAGACGAACTACAGGAGTTCATGTGCTTCAAAGATGGAGATAGACTTGCCAGTAAGTTAATCAGATTAAGTAAAATGCTTAAACAAAATTTTTATAATTATTTGTTTTATTTTAGTGTTCGTTGCTGAAAATGGAGTTGAATGTATTAACGAACAAAAAGATGGCATACAAGAATGCCTCAATAAAACTTTATCTTCTAAAATTCCTGATCCTGATAATATGTCTACTTTACCAGCTTTTCTTTTTACTGAAGAAAATTGCGAGTAAGTACATAGTATATTTGCAGTTATAGTCTGATTTTATATACACTGCATGATCTTTTAAAGCAATTTTCGTTTTAAATTTTATTATTTAAAATCGTTGTTTAGATCGTAAACATTCCTTACAGTATGTGATCTTATTTTTTGAGTTTTTTTTATGAATTCAGACCGAAAAGTTGTGCGAATATGGCGGTTCCACGAGCGTGAAACAGCTATTTCATACAAGTCATATATTACTTTACTTTTATATTACTACTACATATCTATTTATATTTTTGAAAATTTTTAGTAAATTATATTGCATTGAATCCTTACCAGATGGGACTTTTATTATCAAGTTTTAGTTCAGTAGTTTCGGTATTTTATTGACAGTTGAGGTCATTTTCGACAACCGTATAACTTCGTTGGGGATAAAACTAGAAGCCTGAATTTTTAATAACCAATAACCGGAATATTTCCAATTTCATTCAATTTGAAACGGTAGTTTAAGAATTATAACGAGAAAAATTTTTATCACTCACTCACTCACTGACCGAGTTTAAGGCACTTCCAGCAGACATAGAAGCTTTAAATTTAGAAAACAATTAGTCTTTAGTGTATGAATAAAGGAAAACCTAAAATGGTTTTCCTTTTCGGTCCGGTTTTCTAGATAGATCAACTGCATAAATAACTTTGTAATCCCATATAAATATATTTATGCATGCCATATCTGGGGGCACAGCAGTGTTGGTATACAAGAAGTGGAAGGTTTTGTAAAGGAAAAAAGTACTTGTCAAAAAAACCAAGCCTCGCAACTCAGTTCGTCTACCGTAAGAAGTTATGAGATCCATATCATCTCGGTTATTAATTTATATTCAGTTCATACTTCAGGGGTCTTCTATGTAACCTAGTAACGTGTTATAGTGACCATATCAATATTAAAAAATCTTTAACTTTTTAAATAAATAGATTGACTTGGCAATCGCACTAAACGGTCTAATTTATATATGTATTACTTGTGAGATTTATTGTGTTATATGCGATGGCCAAGTCAATCTGTTTATTTAAAACGTTAAATATTTTTAGTATTGATTAAGATGCTGTTAGGTTACTTAGCTGTAACAACTTAAAATAGAAGAACCCCTAAGTAGGGACTGAATATAAACTAATAACCCACTTGGAGTTGCGGGACTTGGTTTATTCAAGATACCAATTTTACACCACATGTTATATTACCGCACGGTGTACGAGAATGACATCCATTCAATGAAGTTCTTTATGAATTTTCTGATTTTTCAATGATTTTTTCTTCAATCTTCCAAAATTTTCAACACAATTAAGTGTTCAATAAATAGTGTACGATTGCTTAAATGTTCCATAAAAAGTATAGCTTTAAAAAATGATTAAAGCGCAATAACTGTAATTCTATGTTGTTATTCGTATACTCCGTCTGTTATTACCTCGCAAAAGAAGCATTGTGTCATAAATATTACAATATTACATGTTAGTTGCCAACGGACTAAGAATATAGCTATACGCTGGGGCATACAAAAATAAAAAAAACGTGTGCATCTCAGGACACGCGACAGAAGTGATAACTTCAACTAATCCAAGTTGAACTATTTAATATTAAAATTTGCTTATTACTTAAATTTTATGTACATTAATATGACTTGTTTCATTATATTATATTTTTAGAAAGTTTTTATATTTTCGCCGTGTTCTTTGTCTCTTTGTCCTTCTCTTTGTCATTTCGTGGAATTTTGTAATCGAATTTAAACCTATTTCCCGACTACCTAGAGTTCTGAAATTTTCAGGATAGGTAAGAACTGGATGACAATGCATGTTTCAAGTGTGTTTAGGCATATACATAGATTTCGAAATTTATACTGAATTGTTATTAAATATGATTTAAGTTGTGTATAGATATTATCATTTTGAAAGCTTTTAAATAAGTTGTTCATAGCTCATTTGGATAAGCGTCCAATTGTGACAGGTGACAGTTCTGGTATGTTACCGTAATGGGATTGATTACGAGAGAGAGAAGTTTTTTTCTGTTTTTTTTTGTTCTACATGTGAAAACAGTAATTATTATTTTAACTGTTAATAAAATAAACTAAGAAAGTTTTTTTAGACTGTACTGTGGACTATGCCGTAATCTATCTTGGTAAAGCGCTATTTGCCAAGGGACAGGTTGCACTTAGTAGAGTGATGTTCGAATTTCATCACAAAACTTACAGGAAATGAAGAAGCAATAAAAAAAATGGACCGTATGCGAAATCTTCCTCAAGATGAGGAGTAATTTAATTAATTATTTAGTTTCTGTTTCGTTTCATGCTATTTAACGTATACTTGTTTATACTTCTTCTCTTAGTATTTCTTTATGCCAAGTTTTCCTTAAAATGTCCCTCTGTCTGTCCTTCCGACAGGTCCTTATATGAAACATCATACATGAGGTTTACACTACACTTAGCCTTTCATACTCATATTACCATGCTTAACCTCCTCGTGGTAGGCCAGGAATTCCAAAAAAATAAATTTTGGGCACTAAGTTGGCAATTGGCATAAAATTTTATAAAATTAATTAATACAATGAATAAATGTGCAATATTTGTTTATAATATTTAGTATAAAAATTTCTTTTTCGGGTTGATATGAGTTTTAAGTCGATTACAATATTCCCACATAATACAAGTTTAAGTAACAATTTAATTTAATAATAGTAATATGACTTATAAATCAGCAAAAAAAAACTTTCTACTATAAATTGTAATTATTTATAATCACTTTCAAGACAATTTCGGTGTTAAAATTATATTCTCACTGTCAACATTATGTCTATCGCATAGTGAACACTGAGTAGAGGCTAGCGCTGTGGGTTAGTGAGAGAAGAGTAACCTGCCTACTAGATATAGTGGCACCGTAACGCGTTACGTTACAAATCAGTTTACCCAAGAAGTTATCATTTTAAAAATGTAAAGTTTTTGTATAACTTCATTTAGAGATTGTGCTTCGACCCTCAAATCTAATTAATCAATTTTCATATATTTCAAAAAAATTATATTCGAATCCAATATATTTATAGACTTAGTAATCTCTCTGTCCTGAATTAGACACCAATTCTGTTTTATATATATTTTGTTTATTTTTTTCTTTTTCAGCGATTTTGAAAATATTCGAGAATGCATAAATGTGGAACTAGAAAAATGTAAGAATAGCAGTCCCGCAAATATCATCGATGCACTTTTCAAATTTTTGAAAAAGCATCTGCCATGCAATGATTCAGTGAAAAGTGGAAAGTCTACTTCACCCTCCTCTAGCTGGAGCTCATCTGTGAGCCTGTTTGTTTTAGTTACATCATTTTTATATGTGCAAATTTTCTAAAAAACTTAACCAAAAACCAAAAAAATGTTTCATTTGTACAGATGCCAAATGACTAAATTTAATATTGTCAATATTTTACCGTTATACCTAAGGCGATGGTGTATTTATTTTTTTTATGCCGGTATTTTAGATTTTTATCAAATGTAGATATAATGTGATATTCGATGTAAGTTTTAGACAACAAGAATTTATATTTGTATACATTTTTAGGTCATTTTTAAATACATAAATTTTTAACAGTGCATATTTGGATTTTTATTTTATCAAAAACAGTTGTGATATTTTTGATTTTAAAACAAGCACTTCACGATAAAACACAAGATGTTATTTTATTTAATATGTAGAAGAAGATATATTTCCATTTTGTATGAATTTCAATGCGACACATTTTATAATTTTGCAGTAAATTCCGTTCCAAAGTATTGGTAAAAAATGTATAGTAATATTTACAAATTAACAAAGCCAAATAGTTGGCAATACTGCAAATATTATTTTTCTTGGAACGAATTTTACATTTACCCCAAAAATCTTCGAAGAGAGAAACTAAAAAAAAGATAGTATATTGTGTGGCAAGGGGTGAAACAAGACGATTTCTGACTAGGGCGAGAGTTGACTGCCCGAGCGAAGCCAGGGCTGTCTTCGCCCGGTCAGAAGTCGTCTTTGTTTCATCCCGTGCCACACACTATATTTTTCATATAACATGCATTGAAACAGCGAGTTTTGCTGTAGCCAGTTGAAGTAAGACTATTTCAGACAAATAGCGTAGTAATATCTTGACAACGATTTGACGACAGCTGTCCGACGATTATGAATTTATTCTCTTTTGTTTATTACAAATGCGATTCTGACAGACTTGAAATAAAGACATAAAAAATAAATAAATGAATGTGCCGGGCAGAAATAACGTTGTTTCTCCCCTAGGGCAGAAAAAACTGTCAGTTTCTGACGTATGCACTGCTGGTTTTGCTCAACCTACCACCATTGCACATCTACATACAGGGCGAGGCTATGGCAACTGCTCACAGGCTGCTAAAAGGCCAGGCTCCCATTATCTTATTAAAAGGAAAAAAGCAAGCAGAGTTATATGATAGGGTTAAGCCGGATCAAATAATGATTATGCCTCAGGACAGAATAGTCCCCAGGTATAACTTTGCGAGTAAAAATACTCGAAAGGGACTCATACCGATGGCTCAAAGACTCAGAAAGGCACAGAGTCAGGTATGTACAGTAGAGGAAACAGGACAAAAGTCCAACTAAGTCTAGGTGCGTATGCCACAGGGTTCCAGACTGAAGTAATGGTCAGAAAGGCACAGAGTCAGGTATATATAGTAGAGGACACAGGACAAAAGTGCAAGTAAGTCTAGGTGCGTAGGCCACAGGGTTTCAGGTTGAAGTAATGGCCATAGAACACTGTACAACGGAGATCGTAAGTCAGGGTATAACGGGTATATGATATATGCCACAAGTCGTAATTCTCTGACACTGGTATGGGTACCAGCATACTCAAGGTTTTAAGGCAATGAGAATGCTCATGAATTGGCCCAAGCGGAAGCTAATATCCCAATGATTGGCCCGGAACGATTCGGTGGGGTTGCTGATACATTCAGAAAGGCAGCCATTGAGAAATAGCGACTAGAGAAGGCCCAGAAGTGGTTGGAAAAATCACCGCGCAAGCGGCATGCTAAAGTCTTCATAAAAGAACACTCTGCAAAATTTACTGCAGAGCTGTTATCACAAAGGCGAAACGATGTCAGAATGATCGGTAGTCCCTTGACAAGACATTGTCGCCTACGTGGAGAAAAAACTGTCAATTCTATTAAGTCTCATTATGAGGGTAGGGCAAGACAATGTGCTCTAATCCTATTCTAGAGATGATGGGTGTTCACAATAAATCTGTAAAGATTGCAGTGATACAGGTTAAAAGCCAAGCCAATGAATACTAATCTATTTAGATATATATTGTTAAATTTATTTTTAAAATATATTAGGAAACTGGTTCCCATACAGTTTTGTTTTTCTGAAATCGCTTGGAAATCTCTAGTTTCTTGGATCAAATTCGAGCCGCAAAATACACTATTCTTGTACTTTAGTCCGTTGCTGGGCAACGAACTTTTCCGTACTGTACGGGAATGATCCATAGAACGTTTATAAGCAAACTCATATTTTGCTTTGGATTTATTTGGCAATAAATTTAAAACCACATTAGTAGCGGTGTTTAGTAACTCTGGAGGCGTTTTGCACCTCTGAACATCATCGCCACTGTCCATTTTAAATATAATTTAAAATATTTTAAGCAATATGTAACTAACCGAACTGACACTTTTATGACACTAATAAACAATGATTAACAAACAATGTCAACGAAACGGTTTCATAGAAAATTTTTTGCTCAATTAGAAATCCAATGAAATCAATTAATTTGTGGTCATCTGATTGAATACAACCAATAAAACCAACATTATACTGAAAACAGATCCCATGGGCTGTTTTCACTCAATCATGTAGCTATGGATACCTACATTTCGTTTCATTTCGATTTTGACATTTCAAATATTCAATATTTCAAAATGTCACGATTTGGTTGTAATACTGATGAGGATATTAATGAAATTAACGAATCAAATATACCAAAGAATACTGTTTACAGTAAAAAATTTGTATGGAAAGCGTTTATGATAAATTGTTTCTGCTCTGTATTTTTTTTTCATAACCAGCAAAAAATTTTCTATCCGAATAACCCTCGAACATTGATAAATGCTCAAAAAAATTTTAACAACTTTCTCAAGCTTGTTGCTTACAGGCAACAGGCTTTCGAAATCTGTTATAAAATTTTTTTGAACAATTATCAATGTCCTTGGGTTATTACTACTGAAAATACGATGATAATCAAAAACAGTTATGCCTATATAAAACATTCTTAATTTACGATGATATTTAATGCGATTTCAGAAAAAATAGTATGTTTATCTCGTAGTAAAAGCACATTCCCGGAATCCAATGTTATTTAAGTTAATGTCCGATTTATTAGATAATAGGGAACTACAGTCATCCGCAAACTCCGCGAAAAATGCATTTTCGTCACAACTGTTCAAGACGATTTATGTATAGTATAAATAATATCGGAGAAATTACTGACCCTTGAGCTAGGCCCTGGGTAACATTTACCGTACTTGAGGATATTTCTCTGACATTATTGTGATTGTCAATATTTTTTATATATACATATTGTTTTCGGTCTTGTAATGACGATTTTACCCAAGCTTGTGCTTTTCCGAATATACCGTAGCTATTAAGAATGTCTGTCATAATATTGTGATTGACACAGTCAAACGCCCTGCTGAGGTCGCAGAAGATCCCAGCAGGGCATTCGCCCGCATCGATTATCTCCATGACTTTTTCATAGAAAGCATGTATTGAAACCCATGTTGCGCCTCTGATATAATTCCATATTCACCAATATACGTAATAAGCCTATGTTGATAAGCATATTCCAGTATTTTAGCAAAAACCGATGAATAGTTATGGGTCTATAATTTTCGGCACAGAGTGTGGTTCTTTATCTTTAAAGATAGGATTTTACCTACTTTTAAACTAAATGGGAATTCGCCATTACATTATTTGTCCTAAGACTTTTTTTATTAAAAAAATTGGATACTCGTCTACGCCACTGGATGGAGTGTTTTTCAATTTTTTTGTTAGTATTATGTATAACTCTTCTTCTGTATACGGACATAGTGTAAAGGATTTATTAAATTTAAAATTTTTATATATGTTGTTACCATCGAATGGATTTTAATTTTTTCTAAAATCTCGTTTTTTGTCAATTTTTTAAAGTTTTGAAAATTTAAAAATGGAATTTAAATGTGAATGGAATTTTCATTTAGAAACTAAAAACCGCATTTTGTCATTATTTTTTGTTTCCGAAATACCAAAAACCAAAAAAAGGTTGAGTGTTTTTTAAAAAATCGCCATAATTCGTTTAAATTTAAAGATTTTTGAAAAATTCAAAAATTATCTAAATCAGTACAAAAAATTTTATCAAACCCAAAAAACTGCATTTTGATGTTGATTTTCAATAAATTCATATCTCGTTTTTTATTTTGCAAATTTTCTATAAAAAATTGTATATCTCGTTTTTTACTCAATTTTTAAAAGTTTTAAAAATTTCAAAATGGAATTTAAATGTGGATGAAATTTTCATTTAAAAACCACGATTTTTAATAATTTTTCATAACTATCAACGGTTTCTTACAATCGTTAACAATATTCAATGATTTTTATACAATTTTTTGATTGTAAAAGCAAATTAAAAAAAAATTCTATGTAATTTACTTCATTAACTTTGTACATAAAAATGAAGATGAATTGGTTCAGAACTTTAGTATAAAACAAACTCATCTAATTATATTTTTTAACAAAAGATTCCAGAAAGTAGAAAGTTGACATATAGCGCCATCTCATATTTAATACAATCATTGTATATTATACAATGATACAATTATCTAATAATAAGTAAAGAAGAAATCATTAGGTACTATTCAACAAAAAGGATTTTGAAAAAATTAAAAGCTTTTCTATAAATTTGTTAAATCTTATTAATATTGATTACACAAATATACCGAAATATAAGGAAGAGCCAGAGTATGTTTTTTTGTGTTAATTTATAATTTTTTTTGAATTTTTTACTTTAACTCTGTATATCTCAAAAACGGTGTTAAAAAAGTAAGTTTTCCTATAAATTTAATTTTTTTTTATAATTTTAATTAAATAAAATTATCGAAAATCTAAGCGAGAAACTGACTATGTTTTTTATTGTTCCTTTATTACTTTTTTAAATATTTTAATCTAATAGTTTAAAAGTCATATTTTGTATTAAAAAAAGGAAAACAGAGATGTTTAGTTAGCATTTTAAGTTGCCTATCGTCACGACCTATTAATTTATATAATTTGGTCATGCGCACCACCCTTGTAGGTACCTAAAAGGGAGTAACCGAGTAAGGTTGCCATAGCCATAGAATCAATGATTGATAAGCTCAAAGCTCAACCTCAACCTAAAATACTTTCATTTATTATCGTATTATCGACCACGTTGGTGTTAAGTAGAAATTGACTTATCAGCCTCTCCTAAATAATTGCTGGTTAATGAAACATTAGTTTAAAAGGAAATTATTAAGTTCTGTCTGGAAAAAAAACTTAATCGGGTACGTAAATTTAGGTTTAAAAAATATATTTTTATAGTTTGTGAATCCCACGTGGTGTCAACCATGTTGAATCTATGGTTTAGAATGTTTTTTAGTTATTTTTTGGTTACTATTATTGGTGTATGTATAGTAAACCATTATTTAGAGATATTTCTTATCGGTTTTTGAAAATTTAGAAAATAAATAAACAATTTTTACAATTTCTCCTCAATGTTATTTATTATATTTTTTTTTAAACCTTTGTGTCATTAAAATTTTATAAAATTTGGCACAAACGAAGAAAATTTATTGTATTTTATAATATAAATACAAATTTGACAATATTTCTGAATTTTTTGTGATTTCTCGATTCTGTTAATTATTAATGGGTAACGTTGATTTACTCATTTTTTTTTTAAATCTTTCCATGATTTAAATTTTATAAAAGTTGCCACAATCAAAGCAAATTTAAACCAATTTAATAATATCGCCTTAACTTTTTGAGATATTAATTTTTTTGGGATTTCTTGTTTTTGTTTATTTGTAATTGGTAACAGCAAGTTTATCAATTTTTTTCAAAATCTTTGCGTAATTTAAATTTTATAAAATATGACACAAACAAAGTAAATTTAATTTACTTTCTTATACAAAAACAAATTTTATAAATCCAAACTTTAAAATTTTACTAGATATTCATTTTTTAGTGAATCATTGATTGTGTTATTGAATAATTTGTCACAGCAACTTTCTCAATTTTTTTTTCCAAATTTATCCGTGATTCAAATTTTATAAAATTTGGTAGAATTGAAGTAAATTTAATATCAGTTTCTTCCTTAAATTTTCGACATTTTTATTTATTTAATATAATTAAAAATTTCCAAATATCATAACAGCTTTTTGAAGAAATTTTAGAAAGTATAAAAACAATTTTCTCACTTTCTCCTTATTTTATTTGGTACTAGCAGCCCGCCCCGGCTTTGCACGAGGATTAAAAAAAATAACAAAAGCCATTAAATTTATTGGGTCAACGCTTCTCTGTAAACAATATTACATGTTGTTTTATTTTCTGGCAGCAAAATAAATTGATTTTCAGGTGCTCCGACCCTCCTTAGGCGGTTGGCCATGTGGAAAACCGATCCCTACTAATTGGAAGGTTTGACCTTGAGACTTATTATTAGTAAAAGCGAAATATGTTTTGATAGGAAATTGAAGCGGTTTAAATGGATTTGGTAGATCAGTGGGGATCATCGGTATCCTCAGTTGACCAGCTGGTGGTTCAGTTATAATGGTTGCTACAACTTAATTATCCTTTAATTCCTTTATAAGTAGCCTCGTCCCATTGCACATGCTAAATTTGTGATATCTGTCGTGATTATGAAATAAGTTATTTTGATAAGGAATAATACCAAGATAAAAACTTTTAAAAAATTAAAAATTAGTTATTGTGACGTAACTATAATAGTTAGACATATGCTGTCGCGGCATTTTTTATAGATATTTATATATTCTTCAAAATCGTAGTACATTATTTTTTATTTTATTCTATAATCAATAGTATTCTCAGCGCACGCGATGTAAGGATTTTAAGATCATTTTTGGTTACATTAATGGCATTTTAGTAAGGATCCCTATATTTTTTTCCAATGAAACATAGCCTATGTCACTCGGGAATAGTGTAGCTTGCCAACGGTGAAAGAATTTTTGAAATCGGTCCAGTAGTTTCGGAGCCTATTCATTTCAAACAAACAAACAAACAAAAAATCAAACCTTTCCTCTTTATAATATTAGTATAGATTGAATACAAAAAATTTATCGTTATCTCTAAAAGTTGTTGACTTATCAACAATATTATTCATATCAGTTTAAAGTTGTTTATAACATTTCCTGTTTGATATTTGTATGTCAACATTAACATCAGCTCAATTTTTGCCAACCGGTTTCTTGCTGTATCTGCATTCCATAAAATTCACATAAATTTTCCATATTTTTATTTAGTCAATATAAATAAAAAGTTGCAAATTTATACAAAAATCTTTGACTTTTTTTAGCATGATTTTAATATTTTTAATACCTTTTATAGTTTTTAAGATATCCGGGGTTAAACTAGAAAGATGAAAAAACTCGTATATTAACAAAAGTGACATACTAAGTCGCTCCCTTAAATTTTCGATATTTTTACTTAATCAATATTAATATAAAATTGCAGTTTTTAGAAAAATCTTTATTTTTTTAATAATGCTTTTTACTTTGTAAATAACGTTTATGTTTTTTAAGATATTTAAAACTAGAAAGTTGAAGAAAATTATATATTAACAAAAAATGTATAGTCAATTCAATGTTATTAGAAAGTTGCTAATTTATAGAAAAATTCTAAACATTTTCAAAACGTTTTCACTTTTTTAATACCGTTCATAGTTTCTGAGATATACAAGATTACACTAGGAACTTGAAGAAAATCGAAAATCAACATAATAAAAATTCGCAAATATATAGAAAAATCTTTAAATTTTTTATAATGCTTTTTACTTTTTTAATAGCCTTTATAATTTTTGAGATACACAGGGTTAAACTTGAAAGTTAAAGAAAATTATTGTAAATCAGCAAAAACAACATAATCAGTCTCTCCCTTAAATTTTCAATATTTTTATTTAATCAATATCAATAAAATTTTTCAAATTGATAGAATAATCTTTAATATTTTCATAATGCTTATTACTTTTTTAATGCCGTTTTTGGTTTTTGATATATACAGAGTTAAACTGGAAAGTTGAAGAATATTATATATCAACAAAAAAAACACTCATCCTATGATATTCTAATCTTTATGTTGCCGATTACTATATAATAGCTGTAATAAACAAGAAAAAGTTGCATCAAATTTCAGTTTTATGTCGTAGTTTTATTCGATATAGATACATAAAAACTAAAAAAGATATCGAAAAACGGTCTTTTGTGTTTAATTAGAAATTTTGTACTAATTTAGAATCACTTTGAAATTTTTTAAAAACCCCAAAAATGAGTATATTTGATATTTCATCATTTCACAAAAATCATGATATGTAATAAAAGTCAGATGTCGATATTTTAAAAACTAGAAAATACATCAAAAATCGTTTTTCGGTTATTAATTAGAAACTTTACTAATTCAGGATCAGGAGCATTTTGAAATTAATTTGAATAATTGCAATAATTGTGTTATCAATGTTTATAATAATTAATTAATTTATAACTTTTATTTTAACAGTTTAATAAATAGAATAATTCTTTTTGTCACTAATTTTAAAATACATTTTTAGTCACCAATTGCATAAAATTTTACTTTATGCAACTAGTTACAAAAAGTAAGACGTTTCATAATGTCAATCAGTTTTAAAAAGTGTCACTTTATATGTCAAAATTAGAAAAAAATAGTTTTTGTGTTTAAATTAGATATTTTGATCTTATTCCAAAGCAATTTGAAATTTTGAAAATTTCTTAAAAATGATATACATATATATATATATATATATATATATATAACGCAACAAGGATCATAGGTTACAAGTAGGAATGGTTACCGCAGACATGCATGTTTCTGGCTCGTTAGCCGTCATCAGTGCGGCATAACCATAGACAAATTATAACCAAGTAGGGCATTGCACTTGGCTAGCAAAAATGTTGGGTAGGTACTTGGGAGCAAAGGATGTTAGGGAAACATGTGTCAAACGTGGCGACGCTGGTTGCTAGCCCCGAAATGTGGGCACAGCTGGCCGAAAGCACACAAAATTGCGATAGGACTCCTATGTGAGGGTTCGTTGTTTTGTGTTCTTTGACATGTTTTTCTAACATCCTTTGCTCCCAAGTACCCAACACTTTTGCTAGCCAAGTGCAATGCCCTACAGTCTAATATAACAAAATGTCAAAGACGATACATAACGTATCTAGTGCCATACTGTCAAAAGTAATAATTTCAGTTTTGAACTGAAATGGTGTCGGTTAGAATTTCTAACACTTTAAAAGACACCTGATATAGGTTGAATGATATTTATATCTATTTATATCGCAGCATCCAGGTGTCTTTTAAAATGTTAGAAATATATATATATATATATATATATATATATATATATATATATATATATATATATATATATATATATATATATATTGTTATGGAATTGGATTTTTCGTTTCTTGCCCCACGTTGGATCGACAATTTGTAATGGAATCAAAATGAGTCTTTGTCTCCGGCTATCTTGGTCTGGGTTCTTATTATTTGAAACAATATTCAAATTATTTAAGTTTTATTTTTACACTTTAACTTCAATTACAACATTTCAAATTATAAGTATCTTCCTCAAAGTAAAATCAATCCCTATTTATCCCCCTCGTCCCTAGGTAACCTCTTCAAAACAAAATATAAAACAAAATTAAACAACTCTCTACACTTTCTAAAATAAAATTTTTAAACACCTATATAAAGACAGTTACCTATTATCAAATACAAAAATTTTATGAACCAATCATACGTGGGGCCCAAAAGAAAAAGAACACCCTTTAAAGACGACAGCAGATCAGGCTGATAGAAAAGAAAACAAGAAGTTGCCGATAGCCGATAGAAAAGAAACCAGGATAGCCGAATTTGAAATTACTTAGTAGAAAAATTGTACTCTGGGGTAAGATTTTTGAATTCTTATATAAAGACAGTTCAGTTTTTTTTGTTAATTTATTGTTTATATTTGAAATAAGGGGGATACATAATTTAGTAAGACATCTATATATATAAAAGAAAGTCGTGTTAGTTACACCACTTATAACTTAAGAACGGCAGAACAGATTTGGCTGAAAATTGGTAGGGAGGTAGCTTAGAGCCAGGAGATGGACATAGGATACTGCTCATTGTTGCCACTCGCCACCAGGTGGCGCTGCAGAGTAGCAACTTCTGTCCTGTTTAACCGATTGTCATGAAAATTGGTATGTATATGTATTTTTTCACGGAGAAAACGAATATGCTATGCTCATTGATGCCACTCGCCACCAGGTGGCGCTGCAGAGTAGCAACTTCTGCCCTGTTCAACCGATTGTCATGAAAATCAGTAGGATGCTGTATTTTTAATGGTTAATATGAATGTGATATTCGTATTAATGAAAGTTACCACCAGATGGCGCTTCCATTAAACGAGCAACCACTACTCATTTGATTACTTTATATCACGTCACCGTAAGGTGGCGCAGTTAATATCACATATATTTAAACGAGCAATCCTTATCTACCTATATATATAAAAAAGGATGTTTGTATGTATGAAATCGATAGACTCAGAAACTATTTGACCGATCAATATTAAAATTGGTATGTACATATATTTTTCCACGAAGAAACTTTATATGCTATGCCCATTGATGTAACTTGCTACCAGGCGGCGCTGTAAAGTATCGACTTCCGCCCCGTTCAACCGATTGTCATGAAAATCAGTATGATGATGTATTTTTAATGGGAAAGATGAATATGATATTCGTATTAATGGAAGTTACTAGCAGATGGCGCTTCCATTAAACGAGCAACCACTACTTATTTGATTACTTTATATCACGCCACCGTAAGGTGGCGCAGTTAATATCACATACATTTAAACGAGCAATCCTTACTTATGTATTGTGACGCCACCGGAAGGTGGCGCAGTTAATATCACTTATATTTAAACGAGAAATTCTTACTAAATTACCTAAGTATTGTTATGCATCTTATATATTTTACCGATAAACTACAAAATAAAACGAAAACAAAATGGTATAAACCTGATAACTAACGAAAAAATATGATGAAAACGATAAAATGAAAATAAATTAAAAAAAAACGAAAAATTGAAGAATGACATAAATGATTTGCGGTACGAAGTCCGACGGGTCAGCTAGTATTTTATAAAAATTGAAATATTTTTGACAGTGTCAATAAGACATAAAAAATAGTTATTTATGATATGAGTGTTAAAAGTGAGGTTTTATTTTGTGAGTGAAAACGTTTGTGAAATGAGCGGAGCGAATTGAACAATTTCACGAACAAAATAAAATCACTTTTAACACAAATACCATACAATGTTTTTTGTACAACTTCCCTATTTTGATAATGAAACGAGCGAATTTGCAATGACAATAAACCAAACCGTGTTAAAAGTAAACTAAACCGTGTTAAAAGTAAACTTGTTTACATGGCAACGTGTTAAAAGTATTTTTAACACGCTGCTATGTAAACAATCGTTTTTAACATTGTTTGCTATCATTAAAAAAGTCACTTTTAATGACAGTTGTACAAAAAAAAATTTAAATTGATATACTATATTATAAATCTAATAAAATTTAAATATTATCATAATAAATTAAATATAATAAATAATAATAAAATGGAAACAAGAAGAAGACAAAACAAGAAACAGGATTTACAGATGCAACAAGGAGATCATCAAAAAGATGATGACATACAGATTATGGAAACAAATGATTCGGGAGATGAAAAAGATAATACCACAATTATAAAAGCAATTATTGAAAGTAATGGTAATAAACATGAAGAAAGCGACATGGACAGGATGTTTAAAATTTTAGAAAAAATGAATAATAATTTAAAAGAAAATCAAGAAAAACAAGACAAAAATACAGAAGCAATAAAACAAGATATTAACAAAAATAAAGAAGAAATGAATAAAAATATGGAAGCAATAAAACAAGATATTAAAAAAAATAAAGAAGAAATGAATAAAAATATGGAAGCAATAAATGTAAATATGGATTCTATGAAAAAAGAAATAAAAGATATGAATAAGAATATGGAAGTATTTAAAGATGAAATGAGGAAGCAAATGGAAATGTATAGAGAAACAATAAAAGATATGAAAACAATTTATGACAAATCAGTAATTAATAAGGACTATGAAACTGAATTTACTAAAGAAAAAGATATGGGGGAAAATAAACTTAAAAATAAAAATAAACGAGAAAATGAAAGAATACAAAGAGTTATGGAAGTAAATGTTATGACAATAGCAAAGAAATTTGAAGATGAAACAAAAAAATTACAAGAGATGCAAAATGAGAGAACTGAGGATGGTTCATATATGGTAATACGGGAAGGAAAAAGTAAAAATAAATATTATAAAAAATATGAGACATATAAAAACAAAAAGAAACAAGAATATGAAATTAAAATTAAATGATGAATATGAAGATGATAAAGATAAAGAATTAATATATGAAGTTAAATTATATCAAGCTGAAGAAAATAAATATGATATTAAATTATATTATGTGAATAAAATGAAATTTGAAATTAAAGTCAGTTACGATTATAAGAATAAAAGGAAGTTTAAACATAAAACATATGAAGATGATGATATAAATTATTTTGAAATAGATGGTAACATTAATAGAAGATTAAGGAAGATTTGGATGAGCATTATATATAATTATAAAAAAAGAAAAAAATAAGTTAATTAAAAGCAAATAAGATTGAGATAAAATTAAAATTAAGATTAAAATTAAAAATAAAGAGGAAAATAAATATTTGGGAAATATCAGAAAAAGGGGGAAAGAAATTGATTAAATAAAATAAATAAATTTTTTTTTAAATTGGTAGAATTTGAAATAAATTTAAAATTATAAAATGTGTCTTAAAAAAAATTTAAAATTTTTAAATTTAGGGGGATTTTGTTATGATATGATTGGTTCATAAAATTTTTGTATTTGATAATAGGTAACTGTCTTTATATAGGTGTTTAAAAATTTTATTTCAGAAAGTGTAGAGAGTTGTTTAATTTTGTTTTATATTTTGTTTTGAAGAGGTTACCTAGGGACGAGGGGGATAAATAGGGATTATGATTGATTTTACTTTGAGGAAGATACTTATAATTTGAAATGTTGTAATTGAAGTTAAAGTGTAAAAATAAAACTTAAATAATATGAATATTGTTTCAAATAATAAGAACCCAGACCAAGATAGCCGGAGACAAAGACTCATTTTGATTCCATTACAATATATATATATATATATATCGATAAAAAAAGTTCGATTTTAATTTTTAATTTTTTTCCAGCATTTTTTCGAATATGGCAATCTTGATGGTGGATGCAGTTTTGGACGAAATTACATGCGACATATGTGAGAAATATTTATCAGTTTTACCCATAAAAGTCTTCCCAAATCGGCGATCTGTTTGCGGTCGATGCACGAAGAAGAACCCGGATTTGACTGGAGCTAATTCATCTTACAATATTATTGCTGAAAAAACTCTTTTTAAATGTGTAAACAGATACGATGGATGTCGAGAATTACTCCAACACTCCGACGTTATTGAACATGAAAAACTTTGTTTGGAAAAAAAATATGATTGTCCTCTTTGTCCGGAATCGGACGAAATTCCGACGTTTCTACTTTGGAAACATTTTCAAAGAAATCATAAAGAGTCTGTTTTAAACCATCCGTTAATTTTGTGCGATTTGAATTCATCTTCTGATGTTCGGAATGTTTTTATTTATCGTTTTGACGATTATTTGTTTTACTTTTTTGTAATTTTAAATCGGGCAGAAAATTTTGTAAAAGTTAAAGTTGTTTTCATCGGAGATGAGGACTTGGCTTCCTTAACTTCTTATAGATTCCATGTAAATTTCCTGAACGAAAATTTGAAAATTTTTTCAATTAAATTTAAATGTGAAACTTATAAAAACGATAATGATGGCTTTTACAAAATTAATATAAAAGATTTTAATAATATTGTTAATATTGAAGTTGATTTGAATTATAGTGGGGGATCATTAATAAATGTTCCTAAAATTAAAGAATTGAAAAGTTTGCAAAATTCGAATAACTTAATTCAAAATAATGATAAATTCTTAAAAGGAAACTCTTGTTTAGTTGTTGAAAGGTGTTTTACAAATATCAATTATTCAAATTTATATGAAAATATCAAATTTACTCCCATTACAAAATTTTTAACGTTGAGAAAACTACAGCTGAATTCAGATTTTATGAGAAAAAATCCAAAATTTTCTTTAACAAAATGTGGATTTGGCTTAGTCCAAGAAAACAAAGTTTTTTTTCCTGTTTGTATAAATTGTAATCGTTTATATGTTTCTTTCGTTAGTAAACAATCCAAACATTCACTTTGTGAAGTTTGTTTTAATTTTTTGTTAAAACAAAATTTAATTTATAAAGTTGAATACGAAATATTTAAATCAGATAATTTATTAGAGTATTTCTGCAGTTGTAATTGCGGCAAAACCTTCAAACACATTTTGGATTGTTTAAATCACGAATGGAAAACAAAAAAAGAAAAAATTAAGCAAAAATGTTTGAAATGCGACGAAATTCATAATTTGGGGGAATTTATTGATCATATGTCAATTAAACATGGTTTTAATGGACGCATCGAAACCAATTTTTTAATTAAGTTAAATATTTGTACAAATTTTCTTGTATTTTTTCAAGATCAGTTAGTTTTTGTTGAAAAAATTGAACATTCAGATAGATATGATGTTTATTTGCACTTTAATAAAAATAATCAACAAAATATAACTGGATTATTAATTGAATATTTTAAAGGTGATTACAAAGCATTTAAAAGATTTGAAAAATTTATAACTGTACAAAAAAAAAATCCTTTTAATTATTTGACTTTAGTTTGCTCGTAAAACTTTTAAATTTTTATTTTATTTTAAAACTAGTTGATAATTGTGGATATTTTATTTAATCAAAATAATTTTAATTTATTTTTTATTTTCAAATTTTCCGATAATTTCAGATTTCTCAATCTTTATTAAACTTTTTTTGTTTTTTTATTTTCAGTAGATATCTATTTTCTCATATTTTTTAATTTTTTTTTTTGTTTATAGTATTTCAATTTTTTTATTTCACGACTTTTCCAAATATTTTCAATGATACTGATTTATTTAAATTTTTAGTAAAAAAAAAAATGATATACAAATATCTCAAATGTCAAAATTTTCATATTTTCAGCGTGAGATGTCAAAATTGTAGTCTTAAATATCAAAATTGATATAAAATTATGTAAAAATGTCTTTAATTGTCATATTTAAAGAGTTAAATATAAAAAAGTAACATATGAGAAAATTTATATACAACCCAGGTAGCAAGGTCACGTGAAAATGACGTCGATATCCGGTCATGAAATGACCAGTACAATGACGTGAATATGACGTGAAAATGACCTCCTAATGTCTCGGACCAATGACGTCATTTATGTGACGTGATTTACACGTGATATAAGACGTTATTTTTATTTGTTGAATGACGTGATTTTCACGTCTATATTACGTTAATTTGTCTTAGTTTAAAAAAATGTTCACTTGGCTAATTTGTTATAAAATTATATAGGAAAGGGAGCACACCTATAAAAATAAACCAATATATTATCTTGAAAAAAATTTATTTATCATAATATGAGAAACATATTGAGAAAGTTTTACATTAAGAACCTTAATTATTACAAATAGCTATTTGTTGTTGGCAGTCACTTTAAAATATATGTTAACAATTCAAAAAATAGTTACTATTATAGAATAATTAAAAAAGTCAAACCAGAGCGCCAGCATTCTTCTTCTGCTCTCGTTGTTTGGCATGCTTCAGCCATATTTTAATTGCATTTTCAACATCCACTTGAGACGTCAAGGGAGTTTTAGTTTGGCACCTGTAACAAATTAAAAAAAGTGGTTATTTAGTGAGAATTATCCGTCAACAAAATTATTTATTATTTTATTATGCTCTATGAAGGACAAATTTAGGCAGTAAGACACAAAAACAAAGAGTACTTACGGATGATGACAGATATCACTAGAGTGTTGAAAAATGCCAATTTTTCATTTCTCTGCCCAGAAAAATTATATGATTTAGCCAACCTGTTCGTCATTAGTAGTCTCATAATTCTATTGACATGATCTGTGCACCCATTTTTTCCAAGCGAGGAAAGGTAGGAAGCCTAAAACAAGAAATAAAACAAATATAGTAAAGCTCCATAACAAAATTGACCCAAAATTTTATTTTAGAGTATGTACAAATTAAAAACAAATATATTTAGATAATTGCACTACATGGTTTATTCAGTTTCTTCTTTTCATCTTTCAGCTTAAAATTGCATTGATATTATTGAAGCATTAAAATTATGACTGAATAAAATTACGAATTTAGAAATTGAATAAAACCCGGCCGCATATGCCATAAACTTAAACCAGATATTTTCAGATCAAAAAATACAACGATAACTATAATAATAATAATTACTATACTTACCACAATGAAACAACACAACACTTTCTACAAAAGGTAAAATGGCTTTATTAATTAGATTAGCACCTGCTAACAGTACAAAACCATGCACAATGCGAGTGAGACTGAAATAGTGGTAAAATGGCCGTTGGTTGTTGGTTTTGATATTTGATGTGATGATGCGTTCGAAGGGCATGTGCATGGCTATTTTCATTTACTGTTCCGTTCGTCTTTCGTTATGGAATGAAATGAATTGAATCGGATATTGTCGGCTAGCGGCGCAAGCGCATATTCGTTGTACCTATACCTATACTTCGTGTTCGGAACCTTCGTATCATTAAAAAGTAGTACCCCGCCAATTTTAAATTTTTATAAAAAAGTTTCTTCATAAGAATTAATTATAGATATAATTATTTGATATCTGGTTTTGTTTACCTAAATACTAAATAAATGGATTTTAAAGTTTTCTAGGTCTTAATAAATAATAAAAGGCTAAGTTTTTCCGGGTTATTGTTTATTATTGAAAATAACCTCATAAAATGATTAAATCAGTCACAAAATATAAATAACAAAATATATGTATTATTTGATTTTTTCAGGTGAGTTATCACTAGATATTGTCGTCATTATGACGTGACAATATGTCGTGTTATATACGTCAATTATTTGACGTCATTATCACGTCGATTTTTGGTCGTCTGACGTCTTTCGACCAGTGATCACCAAATAATGACGTCATTATGACGTGCCGTTGCTAGCTGGGAAAGTATGTGAAAATAACGAATTCATCATATTCGCTCCGTCATATTTCTGCGAATAACATATATATAAGTATGTCAAAATTATCACATTTTTAAAATTGTGATCATATTATATGGCAGTTAAACATGGTTTAAAAAATTGAACATTTAGATAGTTTTGATGTTTATTTGCACTTTAATAAAAATAATTAACAAAATATAACTGGAATTTTAATTGAACAGTTGAATGGTGATTACAAATTATTTAAAATATTTGAAAAAATTATAACTGTACAAAAAAATTTCCGTTTAATTATTTGACTTTAGTTTGTTCGTAAAACTTTTTCAATGTTTTATTTTATTTATTTTTATTTTTAATCAAGTTAACAATTGTACATATTTTATTTAATGTTTCAATTTTATTTTCCAAGTTTACCGATAATTTCAGATTTCTCAATTATCACTTTTTAACTTCCCGCAAATTTTTTTTGGTTAAAGAGTCTGTCGCAACACCCCTTACCTGAGCCCAGTAGGGTGCTAATAAAAGAGCAATAAAAGAGACCTTTTCGTCTACCCTCACCGCATGTGGTTGTATGAATTCACGATTTTACAATCTATTGTTTATATTTAACAAATATATGTGTTTAATTTTTTATAAATTAAAATAAATAAATATCAGAAACGTAAAGATATTTTTTTTTTCTACAAGCATGCGTAAAACAACACTTTCCCGCACGCATTTTAATTCAGAAAATATCTCTTTCCCGCACTCAGTGCGGGAAAGATTTTTTCCCGCACGCATTTTTTTTTATTAATTAGAGATGTTGTTCGATAACCTTTTTGACAAATTATTGTATTATTATCTTTATCTTGTTGGACTACATACAAATAGTAAAAAAAATTAAGATTATTTTACATGAAAATAGGGATTTTTAAAATGTTTGTTTTTAAAAAAATCATAATTTATTAAATCACCCCTGTAAACCTTATTCAAAGCAACAACAAATTCACCTGTTTAAGTAGGGTTGCTATAGCTGCAGTCGTGTATTTATTGACACTATGAAAGATTTAATTGTCAGAATTGCATCTTTTCAAGTATCTCAATAGTAATCCAGGTGATTTTTAAAGTTTTGATTCAAAAAAATTAAATGGATAATTGCGATGATGACCTTCCGCACAGTATTTTGGAGGCTGCTGCTGAGGCCAACCTAGAACTCCTTCCTGCGATTTCCAAACAAAGGTATGAAAGGCAGTATGATCATTTTGTTCAGTGGGCTCGTCAAAAGGGAACCAAGAATCTAAAGAATGAGGAAGTTTTACTGGCTTATTTTTTAGAACTAAGTAAAGTTATAAGACCCAATACTCTTTGGTCCCGATTCTCAATGATAAAGGCTGTTATGAAACTAAGAGAAAATTTCGATATTGGCAACTTCTACAAATTAATTACATTTTTAAAAAAACAATCTGTAGGCTTTTCCCCAAAAAAGCCAAGGTTTTCAATAAAGAAGATATTGCCAAATTTATGGTCGAAGCTCCAGATGATGTTTATTTATTAATTAAAGTGGCCACTATCTTCGGTTTAGCAGGAGCTTGCAGAAGAGTAGAACTCACAAATATAACCTTAGAAAACATCGAGGTTAAAGAAAACTACATAACAATAAAAATAACTGATTCGAAAAATCACACATCCAGAGCTTTTGTAATCTCGGAAGAAGTAAACAACGGTAGATATTTTAAGCTTATTAAAAAATATGCATCATTGAGACCTTTAAACACACCTCATCGTCGTTTTTTTGTACAATTTAAACAAGGCAAATGCACTAATCAATGTGTAGGAATCAACTCATTTGGAAAAATGCCTTCTGAAATTGCGGCCTACCTAAAGCTTCCGGATCCTCAGTGCTATACAGGTCATAGCTTCAGACGCTCTTCTGCGACATTTTTGGCTGATTCTGGAGAAGAAATTACAAATATTAAGAGACTGGGCGGCTGGAAATCTACCACCGTTGCGGAGGGATACGTAGAAGATTCCGAAATAAAGAAAAAGAACCTATGCAACAAAATTTTAACACTAAATGAACCACAACCAGAAGCGCAGGAAGCGTGCCAATTAAACATGACTCCAGCTATATCCTTCAGTGAAAGCAGTAGACCAACTGTGGAGCAACAACTTAATTCGGCAATTAGCCTACAAAAAGCTATAAATTGTACTTTTAATATTAATATTAATAATAAATAATTTCAAATTTTGTTACGTTGTTAGAAGTTAAAATAAAATTTAAAAAATGTATAAAGTATCTTTTTTATGCTTGTAGAAAAAATATTGATCCTAACTCTTGCGGAAATTAACTTTCCCGCACTTAACTGCTTGCCCGAACTCCGCTTCGCGTCGTTCGGGCATCGGCAGTTCGCGTGCGGGAAAGTATAACTTTCCGCACTTGTTAGGATAATAACTATTCTGATTTCAACCATATATAATACTTACGGAAAATTTTGTAGTTTACAGTTATGTCAGCAAAATATTCTAAATTACACTGAGAAACAAACAAGAGATAATCTCATAATGTGGTACAAAAACACCCAATGATTATTAAATTTAAATCCAAAACAGCAAGGGATAATCTCATAATGAGGTGTGAAAATAGATAAACTTTAACAATTCCAATAACAATCAGATTGAAAGAGATTTACACTAATTAAAATGCTATTGCATTACAAAAAATCCTAATGTTTTTTTAATATCAATTTGTATTGTTGGGTAATAACAGAAAATATATAAAATGTTAGCCATTATTCACAAACAATTATTTGTGTCTTGTTTTACGTACGGTATACATCATCCTATTGATTGTTCGGTAGTGATTTGAAAATTGTCAAATAACAAATTAATTCTTTCAAATTAAAACTTGTTAATTTTAGTTATTAATAAGAACATTTGGCTCATTATTCAAATAGTACATAACTCATAATATTTTTATAACAATTGTCTACAAATAATACTCATTTTATCAGACAATCTTAAAAGATTGTCTGTCCAGCAAGGACCATGAGGAGGTATGAGCCTTCCTTGCCTGGAAAGGAAAGGGTTGGGTATGTTAGTAAGAATATAAAATTAGTTTGTTTTTGAAAACAAGTTTTCAAGATACATCACGATAGTTGTAAAGGAAATTGGTTGGAATTAATAACAAGAATTGTCAGAGTCTTCTGAAGTAGAATCGTTTCCAGGTTGAATAACTAATGGTGCTATTGGCGGTAAAACAGGATATTTCTTTTCTATTTTTATAACATGTGTTTCGCAATTTTTCATACATCGCTATTAATGTCACTAATTACCTCTCGAATATTATCAAGAACAACTGCGCTTAAGGTTGGTGACTGATTATATTATCGTAAACGTTTCTTTACAGTACTCAAACCATTTCGATTGGATTAAAAATACAGTTGTATGGAGGTACACGCAAAACGGTATGACCGTGTCTGCTACAAATGGTGTCAATGACGTATTCATTTTTAAAATTCTGACTTTTGATCATTCTTAATTCCTTCTTTACTGGAACCTTTTTAGGAACAGTCATATTTTTGATTGCCATAAATCTTAAAATTTGATTCATTTTCGTGTTATTATTAGGTATTTTGTTTAATATGCGGAAATGATACGACGCATCGTCCATAACAATTACCGATTTCGGCGATATGTTAGGCGAGAACTGTTCGACAAACTACTTTTCAAACAAATCGGCTGTCATATCTTCGTGATAATCGGCAGAAGACTTTGTTATATTTTTGGCAGACAATACCAACGCATAAGTTATCCCTTGCTGTTTTGGATTTAAATTTAATAATCATTGGGTGTTTCTGTACCACATTATGAGATTATCTCTTGTTTGTTTCTCAGTGTAATTTAGAATATTTTGCTGACATAACTGTAAACTACAAAATTTTCCGTAAGTATTATATATGGTTGAAATCAGAAAAAAAATATCTTTACGTTTCTGATATTTATTTATTTTAATTTATAAAAAATTAAACACATATATTTGTTAAATATAAACAATAGATTGTAAAATCGTGAATTCATACAACCACATGCGGTGAGGGTAGGCGAAAAGGTCTCTTTTATTGCTCTTTTATTAGCACCCTACTGGGCTCAGGTAAGGGGTGTTGCGACAGACTCTTTAACCTTTTTTTTTTTTTTTAAATCGGGAAGTTATTGGTTTTACCCCGTTTTTCGAAAATCGAGTTTTCATCGGATCTAAACGTTTTGAGGTCTTTGGACTATTTTTACGAGGGTGTCTGTATGTATGTGTGTGTGTGGGTGTATGTAAACCTCTTATAACTTTTGAACAGCTTAAACGATCGTAATGAACTAAAAAGTCTTCCGAAGAGTTCCATCTAACTTAGGTTCCCTGTAAGCTTGAACTGATTCGTACTGGTAGATTTCGAGAAATTTCGAAAAAAATCAAAATTTTTTTTGAAGTTATACTTCTATTCGAACACCCTGTAGAAAAAGATTGTGTATAGTTAAATGCGAAAAATCATTACATATGTAATGGTGTGAGTAAGAGAGAGACAGAAACACTTATAAGGTATATTGGTCGGTAAAAACAAAGATAAAATATATACCACATGTTATTAGTCATAACTATAAGTCCTTTGAATACCGTTTAAACATTCAGTACATTAAAAGGGATAGATATACAAAAAACAGTCTGAACTAATGTATGAATATCATAGTGACGGACCACATGATTATTTGACAGATTATTTTATAATTCTGTCACGTAAGTATACATATAAAGTTTAGCATTTTTTCTACAACCGTGCGTAAAGTATTACCTTTACGCACGGTTTAAGGTTCGTAAAGTTTAACTTTTTTTCACTAGTGAAAAAAAGTAAAATAAGCACTGTTTTGTATAAGATGATGCAAATAATTTTGTGTGTGTTAGTGGCCGAGGTTGTAAGGTATATAGCTTCTACCCAGATGACTCGGGTTCAATTCCGGGTAAGGAAACTTTTTTTTTATATTATTTAATTGTGTAAATTTGTGTAAATATATTTAATTGTTAAATTATTGCAGTTTCATACATACAAAACTAGATATTATATTCAGTAATTTTTAATTTGATTTTTAATATGACAGAAATATCAGTTCATGAATAAGGGTAAGTATTTTTATTTAAATGACTGATTGACATTTCAATTAATTTATAATTCAAGCATTTCGCGTTTCTACGTACCGGTATTATAAGGTGAGATTAATTTAGAAAATAAATATTTTGTTATCTAAAATATGTTTTAAATATAATTTTTTTTTTCAGTAAAGCGTAAAAAAAAATCAGGCCTATACTTGTATTTCTTGTAAAGAAATTCGGTTGTAGAAAAAATATTGTATGCAACTCGTGCGTAAATGTTCCTTTTTTGACTCATGTGATTGTCGCATTCGCCTGCGGCTCATGCGACAACATTCACATTCGTCAAAAAAGGTCACTTTACGCACTAGTTGCATAAATAACTATTATATTAATAATAATATTCAGTAATGAGTATTGTATTGTATTTTACCAATAGTGGAGGAAATAAAGCACCAAAATCTCCGAATTTTGTAACGTAAGATGAATCGGAATGCGTTTTTTTGCATTGGATTCGTTAAAGTATCAGGAAATTTGTCGCTATATTTTATAATGTAAAAATGGAAATTGCATTTCTGCATTCGAAAAGTACATTCAGAAAATAGAGAGAAAACTTACAACTCGGTAAGTAGGTATTACTGAAAATGGGTTCAATTTATATACTCGGGGTTTTTGGAGTCGTTGAACACTAATATCACGATTCAAAAAGTCTCCGCGGCACTTGGTGTCTAGAGTATTTACCTCTTCTCCTGGGGTTTTATGTACATTCTGTATGAAATGAGTGCACACTTGGTACTCGGTGGTTTTTTTGAGTCGCTAAATACGATTATAATAGAATGTGCACACGGTTTTTGGAGTCGCTTACCACGAATATGATATAGAAGTATAACTTCTGCCGGCAGTCCCACTGACTGCCACACTAGTTTTTTTTTGTAAAAATGATGTTTTTTGGGCATATCTTTTTGGTTATTACATCGATCAATTTCAATTTTTAATTTATGGGATTTTTTGACTTATCGATTTTGCACTTTGGATAACATTTTTAGGTCTCAAAAAACTGCGTCGAATGCCGTCTTGAACATTAAAATCGAATAACGTGTTAAAAGTTATGGTTTTTTAAACATTCCAAAAAGGCTCAAAAACGTCAAAATATGCCATTTTACCATAGCTTTGCGGTTAAAATTAGCGGGAAGTTGCAACGTTAATCAGCCTTTAAGGTCAACCTCTTTTCGAATTTTTTTTATAGAAACAAAACAGTTAAACTAGATATATTATTTAATTAATAAAACAAAATGTAAGTACGATCAAAAAATACATATATCAAATATTTCTTATGGAACTATAAAAATTTTACTTGACAAAAATATCACTCAATATATTAATACATACAATATTTAAACTTAAAATTAGGTAATATGTAACAATATCACATAATAAGAGAGAACAAATAAATACAAGTTTCCAATTGTCATCAAAGTTAATGTGTTACCTAGTAAATTTATTTTTTTCTAATTCTTCAATTACTTGAAGGAGTCTTTGTCGCAACTTTTTATTATTTTGACAAGCACAACTCACCAATCCAAACATGTGCTTTGAAGAATATTCCTAAAAAACATTTTCATGTTATAGTACCTATATTACTTTACGAGTGGACTAAATTGCATATTACAACGAGCTAAATATGCAATTTGTTCCTCGAGTGAAGTACTATGCTTTACCCACGACTTACTAAATGGTTTTGTATAAAACTAAAAATAACAAACATAAAATTTAAATTTTGGCATAAGTTGTCAAAACTATTCGATTTCGCAGACAGTTCTGTCTGAGAAATGTTAAATACTGTAGGCAACCAACATAATAATACAGGTTTCTATTTCCTTACTCCACTAGTGTAGTAAATGAAACTATAACACAACTTCTCAATAATTTGACACTTACTGACAGAGATATAGGTTAAAAATAGGGTATAAAAAGAATCCCGACAAACTTTAAAAATCGATTTCAATACAAGTTACATCATTTCTAGAGGTTCCGAAAACACAAACAGAAATTTGAATGTGCATATATCATAATTTTGAATTTCCAAAAACGATTTTACATTTTACATGTATGCATAAACTTACTTTATGTTCCCTTATCCAGTTTTCGAGTTCAATGTCGGGTATGTAATAAGCTTTCACATAATTTTCAACATATTCTTTATGAGGCACAGGTTTCAGGGAAGAGATTTTTTCGAATTTCATCAAGAATTGCGTAAAATCTAATTGCATTAGTGCTCTTCCACCATTTGTACATTTTTTTGCTTCAGAAAACCTAAGCAATAAATAAAATTATAGAAAAGAAAATTAGGTATAAAATAAACATATAATCTCACCCTTGTACAAAAGTGTGTGTAACTATATGTGCTAAATTAGTCCACAAACTATTATAAACTTCCGTGGAAATAGGTACTTTGACACTAATTTCTTCTAGTCTTAGAGTAAAAATTTGCACTTCCTATAAAATTGAATGTGTCATTACATATATTTTGAAGCAATTGATAAATTATTACCCGTAAGAGCATATCAATATATGAATTATGCATTGACCTGACATCTCTAACTTCCCAATTTATCTTCGACATACTTGTTAAAATTTGCCGCAAGTCAAAAGATTGTGCTACTACAGCCATATAAACAGGATTTCGAAGATCAGAAGCGCTATTAACAGTCTAAAAATAAATAAATTATACGTACTACCTATATTATCGATGATAAATAAGTCTAATGTGATTTATTTTACATAATAGTATATTACGTATCAAGAGTGGTAAGTAGGACATTACGTACGAGTGGCAAGAAGCCGCGTAGCGGTGAGTGCGTATTTACACGAGTACGTAATACCTCTTACCACTCGAGTTACGTACTATGCTTTATCTACGACTCATTATCACACCGTTACTTCTGTCAGAATCTTCCGTTAGAATATGACGTCAGAATTATAACGTTCCGTTAGAATAGGCTATTTGACTCTTTTTTACACTAGGTCCTAAATAGTTTATATTTGTGCTACTAAGGTAAAAAAATATATTATATTTTTTCAACACCTATGAAACCACAAAACTGTAATTTAAAATCCATCTCTTCATGTAGGTGTGAAAACGCTGTCCGCCATTTTAGTCTATAGATTATCTGTGCTCTGACGTCATACGTATTGTAAACAAACATTTGACATATAAACACGGACAATTTTCTAGTTTACTTTACTTTAAAAACATGATTTCAACTAATTTCCATAAAAAATACAGTAATTATCGTTATTGCATTGTCCGAGAATGCAAAAACACATTAAGGAATACAAATAGATGTTAGTTACATTATTGAGAGGTTACGATACTTATGACATAAATGAGTAGGTACTTTTGAATCACTTCTGAAAAGAATAAATACACTCATTATTCCTTTTTATGTCTACTATTTAACAACTGCACTGTACTTACACAGAAGTCTTGACATTTCTTAGCTCTGCAAAGCAGAAATCTGGATTCAAGGCAAAGAAATTACAAACCATTAATGTATCAATTTTTGGCAAATTTGTTCTGTCTGCTTTTGTGATACCAACGTCCATAATGAATTTATTACTGTTTTTCAATAAAGCAAATAAATTAAGAACGTGATAAGGAATTTTTATCGAAATATTTATACTTGTAATAACACCACGTCAAATTACTCGTTTTGTTTACAATTTGTATGACGTCACGCCATGGCCGACAGCGTTTTCGGCGATTCAAATAAAAAATTAAAAACACATTTTTTGAATTGGATTTTTAAATTAATCTTACGCATTTAGTTATTAAAATCGATGTATTTCGTTTTCGTAAGCTTAATACTGTAAGAAATACTCATTTATTGTATAAAATTAGTTATGTGTCAAGTAGTCTATTACAATCTAGTCGCGCCTAAAGAAGTTTTACTTCAAAACAAAAAAAAAACGTAAGTAATCAGAAACAAACCATAACCATAAGAACACATTTGAAATAAAATATCATGAATTAAAAACAAAAAAGTTTGGGAAATTATACAGAATCATGAAAATAGAAGCAAAAAAATACCAAACAATTTTAAAATAAAAAGAAGAAAATGCATGTAAAATTTATTGAAAATAAGAACAAATTTAAATAATCCGAAAAATAATGAAAATACAAAAATAATACCAAAAATGAAAAATTTTTGATAACATGCCAAAAATTTTGACTGCGAATTTCACGAATAACATTAAAATTTAAATTTGAATCTGTATCAATTTGATTTCATACCGGGCTGTTGCATCGAAGTGGACAAGACACAAACTTGTAAACATGAAGAGGATTGACAAGCTTAACCTAACTTTATTTTTCTAACCTTTCGTAAAAAAACGCACCGTACTTCGGTGTACTTTTTCAAATAAAAGTATGGATTCAGAAGAGAATATAATAAAAGTAGGAGATCATGTTGTAGTACAAAGACAGGGCTATACAAAATTACACAAATTAAAATCTCATAGCCAGTTAATTCTGGGTTCTTTTAACATTGAAATGGACAGTATTATCGGCGAAAAGTATTTCGAGACATTTCAAATGAAAAATATACCCGGTAATAAAAAGTTTTATATATTGGAGAAGGTAGAACATATTAATTCAGCTACAGAAAACATAAACATTGAAGAATCTGGTGTTGACAATAGACATATACCTAATAATGCAGATTCGCAAGGATTGACAAAAGATGATATCGATAAATTAAAAGATACCGAACTGAGCTCAAATAATATCGTCGAGCAACTTATTAATAATTCAAAAACCTTTGCTATGCGGACAGAATACAGCCAACAAAAATATATTAGAAAAAAGGAGAAAAAATACTTTGAATATGTACAAATCAAGAAACCCACAATAAGAATTTTAGCACAGATGTTTTATAGACAAGATCCTACTAAAACATTGGGAATTCGGATTGATGATTTATCTCAGATACTAACTTACGCTAATATTCATCCAGAAGGTAAAACCGTTAATTTAGAGAAATCGTGATTCTACTAAATCATAAAATTATCACCAACGGCTTCATCTTAATTCTTTAGATGAAACCAAACAAACATAATTTAAAAAATAAATTTAGAAAAAAACAAAATTTAAACTTTGACGTCATTAAGTTTGATTTAGTTAGTTACTTACTTCCGTTAATGAAATTTTATTCTTAGTGTCTATGAAGTACATAATTTTAAGTTGTAAATTCATATTTCTCTAGTTAACATTGTTTTAATAAGAATTTTTGGATAATTAAAACTGACCTTAAGGTTAATAATATAAATCAAATCTTCGACAAAGTTTAAACTTAGCAACTTTTGTACAATTTAGATTCTTTTCGTGGAAATTTACACATTCAATATCAGCAAACATTGTACTGTTATTAATTACTAAACAACTTTTTTTAGGTAACCATTTATTGTATGATAGCGGAACCTCAGGATTAATACCAGCTGCTGTGATGAACACTATAGGTTCAAACACCATAGGCCACCTAATCCATATGCATCCAGGGAATGAATGCCAGAAAAATGGATTCATAGCAATGCAATTTCCGAAGGAGCAAAATGATAGATGTATAAATGTAAATTTATATTCAGTTTTGAGATGCTTTTACCAAAATAAAGAAACTTTTTCTAAGGAAGGTGATGAAAATGATATAACAATCGAAGAACCACAATCAAAAAAGCAAAAATTGGATGACAACTTGGTAGATTCAAATAAACAAACTACTTCTTTAGAAAACGCAAAGTCTTTACAGAAAAAGAATTGGCAACTCGAAAACGAACGCGCTTGTCAAATTTTAAACCTGAAGGTTGATTCTTTGATAGTAACCGCGAAAGAACACCCTGTTAACATCGTAAAAGAACTTCTTCAATTTTTAAGTGGAAATCGAAACTTTGTTGTTTTTAGTCTATTAAAAGAACATCAACAAGATTTGTATACTTACTTAAAGAGTCGCAGTGATATTCTTAATATACGAATATTAAACAGTTTTATGAGAAATTATCAAGTTCTACCTAATCGAACACATCCTGAAGTAAATATGACCACTGGTGGATATATCTTAACAGGTTATAAGCTTAACGAATAAACTAATATTTTTTTAAATAAACATTTTTATATTAAAACTTTGTTTTTACGAATTTTTAGTTTTTTTATAACCACCCTAAATATATTAGTCTAGAGATAAAAAAATTAACACGGTAAACGGTGTTTTGCTATACTTATACGGACTATTTTAGCGATTATGACATTCGTGTTGATGACATTACTGAAGAAACTACTTGAGCAGATCGAAAATTAAAACAAATTATGCTACGAGTATAGAAAACTAAATTATGGCAAAAAATAATTCAAAATTTAAATTTATAAAGGACAGCTTGAAGAGAAAAGATAACACAAAATAACACTACCCCCACTGAAAACAAATTACAGCAGCACATATAACCACCACAGTTTAAAAAAAAGTTATGAATTTCTGTTTCTTGTCTAAAGAAAGAAAACAAAAAAAACACTAATATATACATGGAACAGATAAAAAAGCAAATTCGGCAATTTTATGGCCGTTGTAACTGGTTACATATAATTTGACGAAACTCCAAACGAATTCATTTTCGTCCTGTATCATCTTTATCGTCCGTTCCTAAAGTATTTAAGGTAAGTCTAGAGGTAAGTCATATCTGCTGGGTGCGCGATGACAACGCCACCTAGCGTTTACAATTACGGCGGACTTTGAAATATTAAATGGCTAACTGTCATTACGCAAAGTAAGTAAACAAACAATTATTTCCAATGAAACATCTTAATTTATTAGTTTTCTACCCAAATGTATTGATCATGTAAATCTATAGCGTTGATAATAATATTTATCTTTTTTATTTACCGTTTAAAATTTCACAATTAATAAATTTTAGGTAATATAGATGGGTTTTATCACTTCGGACTTTACGGGACGTAATTACAAAAATAAATAAATGTAATTGATTATCGCATTGTAGACGATAATAATATGATTATAGGGTCGTTAATAATGCAGACGTTTTGTGTGTTTTCAGTTAAACATGGCCAAATTAATAATTAAAACTGTTTTCAAGCAATCACTCACGACATAACTTTTCAAACTTAAACAACTAACAAAGGTAGGTAAAGAATTAGTTTTGGCTGAATATGTGCAAGACGTAAAAATATAGCCTGATGCTTCCTTAAACACACTACATATAGCAAATATTTAAAATGTTGCTTTTTAAGTTAGCTTATTAGGTTTTTCTTCTTGACAGCGATTATTCACTACTTTATACGTTGTGATCGTTTCCAACATTCCAACTTGCTTGTGGAAATTTATAGAATTTTTGATCACTATTTCTGCCATTGTTGTTGCAGTTGATTATACAGCAGGTTTCGTGACGCATGTTTATTTACTTTTTAAATGGACGCATGGATAAGTAACATCCATGTAAAATCCTCATTAAAAAGTGACTAATCGTCCGCCGTAAGTTCCTTTTTTAGCCACGGCACTGGCACTGCGATCGATTCGTGGTTCTCCCACCCTACCCTTCGCACCCAGCGAAAAATATCGCAGCATCGATTTAAGTTAAGTCTGTAGATTATTTTTGTAATTTAAATCACCTTATTATAGTAACGAATCTACAGCTTCAGAAAAACGTTGATGAACTATGTTACCTAATAACTTAAATCGTTCTATTCTTACAGATAATAGATAGATGTGCGACCTACCTGAATGTAAAACTGTTGTAAAGAATCTTTAAAATTTGGTGGAACTAAGTATTCCAAGTATTCTCTTAGAAATTCGTATTGCTTTGCCAAAAATACTAAACTTTCGACGGCCACAATTCTTTCTGCTAAACCATGTAATTTTTCTAAGTTTTTCAAATCTATAACTGGAGATATTTCTGATTTTAACACTTTATGCTGCTGACCAATTTCATCACTATCAGCGGCATTTTCTAATATAAGATCATTTGAGATTCGCTGTAGTGTTATATTTAATTCTTCAGAGTATAAATTTGTACTAGCAACGCACTGAAAAAATAGTTTTATCATCATTTATAACTTCTGAAGTTTATGTGAAGTTTACTTACCAAATCTGACGTAAAAAATGAATCTACTGAGTACAAATAATAATCGAAAAGTTGATTCATACATATTATAATTCTATAAGCGATTGGTTTTAAAAGTCGACACATTTGTAAGTACTTTCCCATTTGTCGTAAGACAGTAAGAGTTGTATTTGTCAAAACAGGGCAGTTTGAATATAATTTTTCTTTCCGTTCTTTACTGTTTAGTTGTCTAAAAAAATAATTAAAACTATTGGTTATGGTTAAAATGTTTTGGTCTTTTTTTGTATAAGAAAAAATATTGTGCGACTTAAAAAATACAATATTAACTAAATTATACGATAAGAAGGCAAGTACGAAGAGAGTAAATAAATAAAAATCTAAATTTTCGGAACTGAATGTCACATGATGAACAAAAATAGTACAAATATTATAACTAATAAAGCTTTCTAAATAAAAGATATTAGAGTATTAAATGACATAAGCCAAGTCAGAAACCATATCAAAAGATAGATCCTTTCCACTATTTAATAAAATATACCTTGCTTCATTTATATCTTCTGTAAACTCATCTCCTAATTCTTTACATAAGTCTTGGTTGTCTTCCTCGGATTCATCCGAAAAATATCCAGATCCGTCGTTTTCTAGTACCATGATATCCTCTTCAATAATGGTTTCATCTAATCCTGTATCAAATGGAGTACCGCGGTCTGCAAATCTAATAAAATAATTTCCAATAATACTACTACCGTCTAAAGAATGAGTCGATGAACAGCATTCTGTGGAGTTTGTCGAATAATTTACTGTGGTTGGACTAGATTGAGCATTGAATCTGAACGTTTTTAATGCGTATCTAATGGATTTATATTCCTAAAATATAAACAAAAATATTGCAAAGCGAGTTACATACAAAAAGCATTGTTTTTTAACGATATTTTATTTTACATATGTATGTTCAAAACAAACAGATACCGAAAAGATAAAAAAGTCAACGTCAATCAATTTATTTTATCATTCCGATTTCTTTTCTAAAATACTCCTTTGTTTTCAGGAATGTAACGTATGATTCAAATGTGAATCATTTTATTGCATTAGCTAAAGTGGACGTTATATACAGGGTGTCCCACCACTGTGTTCTCGGAAGATAGCGCTGTTATTATTAGAGATAGAAAAAAGTTACACAGACTAAAGTTGTTTGTAATCACATGCTCCATCTTGTAAAAATATTTTCCACTATACAGGATGTTCCAAATAAGAGTGGCAGACCAAAGTTTTGTTTTTTTAAATAGAACACCCTATATATTATTGCATTTTTGGATACTACGTTGGATTCTAAGCAGAAAAGATACCAGGAAACATAGGCCTAAATTGGATAGTTTTTGAGTTATGAGCAATCCAAGAAAAAAATTGACGTTTGGGAATCGAGACAAAAAACTCGATATCTTTCTCAAAGAGCAATATTTCTAGCTGAATTTTTTAATATACGATGAGCAAATAATGTAGAATCTGATAATAATCTTGAAATAACATTTTTTTATACAGGGTCGTCAGTAAATCTGTTCAAAGATTCAAAACTTCAAACATAAATAACTTCAGAATTTTAAATGGAACACCCTGTATATTTTTTATTAGTTTGATTTAGAATTATATTCCCTTTCAAATGATATATGGGTTCCCTATACCTAAACTTTATATTTTAGAAGATAAATTGAATTATTGCCTTTACCTCTACAATAATTTTGAGGGTAACTTGAATTTTGCAAAGCTGGCCTTGACAAAATGATGCTGTCAAATTAGTTCTATTGTAGCCAGTACTGACAACAAACATCTTAATTTCACCTTATCAAGTCTATTAACCATAAATAAATAAGATTAATTCACAAACATAAATATTCTGCCTTTGGTTTACTAGTTTTATCTTTTCTACAAATAAATTTGGCATTTATGTGGATTCTTTTATTTTGATTCACGATAGAACAATAGACAGATAGGTAGTAAAACATTAATCTTTTTTCAGTTAATTAACCGTTCAAAATTGCCCCCATTCTGTTGAATACACATTTGGATACGCTCGTGAAACCCCCTGTTTACGTCAACCAACATTTCAGGAGTAACCATTGTGAAAGCTTCTTTTATTCTGTCTACCATATCCCCTCTGGTTGTGGGAGGTGTCCGATACACGATGCTTTTAATAAATCCCCAGAGGAAATAGTCCAGCTTTGTTAAGTCTGGTGATCTTGGTGGCCAAGGAAAGGGCCCTCCACGACCTATCTACCTGTTTGGATAATTTCGGTTCAAAAAACGCCGAACCTCTAAACTATAATGAACTGGGGCACCGTCGTGTTGTATAAACATATTTCTTCTTATGTCCAGCGGTACATCCTCCAACAACTCCGGCAAAACGTTAGACAAAAAATTTAGGTACACTTGTCCCGTCAAGGGACCATCAAAGAAGTATGGGCCAATAATCCTTTGGCCTAGTATACCAGCCCAAACATTAATACTCCATCTATGCTGTGCATCTACTTGCCATACAAAGTGAGGATTTTCGTCGGAGTTATAGTGAAGATTGTGCCTATTAACATGTCCATTTTTATGAAATGTCGACTCATCAGAAAACAAGACAATGTTGAAAAAATTCCGATTATGGTTTATCTTATCCATCGCCCACTCACAAAAATCTCTTCTTCTTTGGAAGTCATCAGCATTCAATTCTTGTTGTAGGTGGATATGGTAAGGGTGGAATTTTTGCTTTTTAATCACTCTTCCCACCGAAGACTTGCTTATACCTAACAATCTGCTTATGTCTCTAATACTTCTATGTGGATCCTCCACAACAGCTGTCATTACCTCCATTTGATTTTCATCATTCAGAATAGGCTTCACTTTGGCACGCTTTTCAAAGCCAATACACTTTCGACTATCAAGTCTCTCCATTACTCGCTTGAATGCACTGGGTTTTGGTGCTCTTCTTTCTGGATATTTTTGTTAGTAAACCCGAGAAGCCAAGAGACTGTTTTTGGAACACTCTCCCATTACAAGAACCATATCCACCAGCTCGTCCTGACTGAAGTTCATTTTCACTTATAATTCTTACTATAGGTAGGTATCGTTTGTTGTCAGTAATGGCTACAATAAAACTAATTTGACAGCATCATTTTGTCAAGGCCAGCTTTGCAAAACTCAAGTTACCCTCAAAATTATTGTAGAGGTAAAGGCAATAATTCAATTTATCTTCTAAAATATAAAGTTTAGGTATAGGGAACCCATATATCATTTGAAAGGGAATATAATTCTAAATCAAACTAATAAAAAATATACAGGGTGTTCCATTTAAAATTCTGAAGTTATTTATGTTTGAAGTTTTGAATCTTTGAACAGATTTACTGACGACCCTGTATAAAAAATGTTATTTCAAGATTATTATCAGATTCTACATTATTTGCTCATCGTATATTAAAAAATTCAGCTAGAAATATTGCTCTTTGGGAAAGATATCGAGTTTTTTGTCTCGATCCCCAAACGTCAATTTTTTTCTTGAATTGCTCATAACTCAAAAACTAGTCAATTTAGGCCTATGTTGCCTGGTATCTTTTCTGCTTAGAAGCCAACGTAGTATCCAAAAATGCAATGATATATAGGGTGTTCTATTTAAAAAAACAAAACTTTGGTCTGCCACTCTTATTTGGAACATCCTGTATAGTGGAAAATATTTTTAGAAGATGGAGCATGTGATTCTGAACAACTTTAGTATTAGTAACTTTCTTCTATCTCTAATAATAACAGCGCTATCTTCCGAGAACACAGTGGTGGGACACCCTGTATATAATAAATTTACAACAGGTATTGGCTTAGTAAAAAAAAGATTGAGACATAATAAAGTCGATTACTATAAAAAATGTTCCTTTCCAGTATGGGACGACTAACTCAAAAAAAAGAGAACATTACTTATTTTGTATTACATCAGAAAATGAACAGAAAGTGGTATTAAACCAAATCAACACCCTTTCGATATATACGTAAGCAGAATAACTTAAAAGCCTAATAAACCACATACAATATTTTACTCACATTTAATAAAAGCTTAGTAACTCACAAGTTAAAGCAATATTGACTCTTGAAATTCAACTTCACCAGATAGTTACATAATATCTATACGTACCATTATTTTTTGAAATAAAGTCGATTTAGGCACATCTTAGAAAATAAACCACTTTTAACTTTAACTTTAAAGTTTAAAATGATAACTCATTCTTTGTAAATAATTATTACCTGTAATTGCATAATATCAAATGATGATTTGACAGGACAAATTTCCCATATTTCATTTTCTAAAAATATCTTCAACTCATCCAATCTTTGTGCATGATAATTCATAAAATAATTTTCACTTTGTCTTTTAATCGACTCTTGTAAATCTTCAGATCGGCTAGAAGAGAATTCTTCACCAACTTGAATTAATCTAAAAATGTATAAAAAAATTATGATTACTTCGGTTTATAAAAACAAATATTATCATACTCTACCTATGAACCACTCTGAGCACTTGGACAAACTGATCGAATTTGTATTTTGCTAAATCACCATTTAGTAACAAACTCGATACCTTTCTTTGTACATCATCCCATATTTTCGTAAGATTATGATTCAACTTTTGTTTACTGGCATTAATATCAGAGTTCGTTTCTTGGTTGTCTACATCACTGTCATTATTATGCCATTTTATCAATTGATGGTAGCTTAGAACTATTTTAAAAAGAACCTTACAAAGTTGAATTAAACATGGAATGAATACATCTTGACTTATTGACTACAAAAAAATACATTAGAACCTCTATAATTAAATCTTAAAGATATAATCATAATTACTTGACATAACACAGTGTATGGATTTTTTCCGCTATTTTCACTGGATTCTAAAACGTCTGGTGAAGAAACATATGAATGGACAACATTAAACGAAGAATTATATATTGCCGTAATATAATGTACATGTAAATTATCAATCATGGAAATTTGCGATTTTTCAAGTAATCCATAAGCAGCCTGTAGCTTAGTATAACGGTCTTTGTCAAAATGAAAGCAAATCTGAAATGATATGAATAAATACAATAATAGTATATTACTGTACGAGTGGAGTAAATTGTATATTACAGCGAGTGTGTTTGGCCCATGAGCGAGCTTGCGAGCGAATGGACTAAAGAAACGAGCTAAATATGCAATTTGTTCCTCGAGTGAAGTACTATGCTTTACCCACGATTTACCAAACGGTTTTGTATAAAACTAAAAATAAAATCTAAATTTTTGGCATAAGTTGTCAAAAATATTCGATTTCGCAGTTGTCTAATCTGTACTGGTTCAGTTATCTAACCAATGTCAAATGTTAATTCAGTGCATAATACAGGTTTCTATTTACTTACTCCTCTAGTGGAGTAAATGAAAATATAATACAACTCCTCAATAATTTGACGCTTCTGACAGAGATATAGGTTAAAAAATACGCAATTTACTTATGAGTCGTGGGTAAATATAATTAATCACTTTTTTAGTAAGTTGTTTTACAGCCAACTGATCAAGTACTATTGCTTAATTTTTATCTATCATCTATGGGCCTAAATTAGGGGTTAATTTGCTTATGTTTTAATAACAAAAAATTTTGTATCCTACAGGCAATATTTAAAAAAATATATTTGAAAGGAAATTTCATGCGTTTGATCTTGGCAGGTGGCTATTGAAAACAAGGTCTACAATTTTTTAAAGTCACCTAAACATTTTCAAAACAAGCTAACCTTTGTTATTGCGAAATTTTTGGAAAATCTGAATTAGTTACTTATTAAATATATTCCAGTCGAAAACAAAATAGGTTTTAAAAAATATAAGATTTCATTTTACCTGTGCTAATATCCTATCTAATTGTGAATCTGTATTTTCTAACGTTTCTTGTATTTTATAAGTCAAAGCTGACACACAGCTGAAATGTCTGTATTTAGTTGCAGTTTTCTGACATCGTTTTAATTCGGTTATTGCACCAACAAAATCCTCTTCTATCATCATTGTCTGACATCTTTTTTCGAAACTATGCTATTAAGAAATTAAATAAATCATTAAAATTTAAAAAAATAAAGTGAACACAGTCAGGTAGATAAATATAATCTAAATTTAACAATATAATAATTTCACATAAAAATCAATCGAATCATAAATATATTGTTATAGCATCACTGTTTCTGGTACGTAGTTTAAAATTTTTATTTTGATTGGAAAAAAGAAATGAAGGTTACTACGAGATAGGTAGCTAGGAAGAGAATGATTGAATTTGTTTGAGTAAAGAATGAAATGTCATTAGGTGAGAAGAATATAAAAGAAATTTGAATTGAATTATTATAAAAGCGATTTGGAATGTAATAAGATTTGTATGTAGTTAAAAGAATATATATATAAATACATAACGCAGCATATAACATAAATTAGTATATTAGTATTAGGAGTAACCAACGGGAAGGCGTCAGGTATAGGAGGTTTGGTAAATGATGTTAAGTGCCAAAGTAATTTAGAAACTTCATTCCAAGCTTGCGGGATTTTTAACGAACATTGTCGTCTTCATGAGTGCTTAACAGGATTTACAGAGGAATTTATGTTTTATGTTCTTAAGTAATAAAATTTACAAAGAAAATTGTTCTAATTTTTCCTTAGCAGAGAAGTCAAATTGTAACATAAATTAATGAAACGAATGGGCGTTTATAAGGACAAGCATGTTCGTCGAAAATTCTGCAAACTTGGAATAAAGTTTCTAAATCACTTTGGCACTTAACATCATTCCTAAACCTCCTATACCTGACGCCTTCCCGAGGGCTACTTCCAAACCTGGTTTTTGTATATACCTATATAAATCGAATAGTGTGTGTGATATGGATTATTATTGTCGTTATTTTCAGTTTATATCATCTGCTGCATACATTAATATTTTAAAAATATATTTATCTTTAGTTATTAATAACTGAATACTATTTTAAATTGAACGTTATCAATTAAAAGCGTATTATAAATAACAAATAATTACTAGAAAATGATAAAACATTTTGAAGAAAAGAAAACAGAAACAAACCTTAAAAATATTTTGAAGAAAAGAAAACAAATCTTAAAAACATTTTTAAAGGCTAAAAATTATTTGTTGGTGACATATACAGTCCAGACTAAAAATTTTTTGTTAGTGACAAACACAATTCACTTACCAAATCCTTTACCATTTTTAAATTATTTAATAAATTTTGAGCTATCTTCCTCTTTCTAAAATTTGCTAAAATACCTAAGCTATCAGTAAATTGGTTACTGGAGATTTTTAATTCCCTTCTACTGGTCCTACACAACTCTAAGGCTTCTTTAACCTGTACCAAAATTTCAGTAATTTTTTCAAATTCACCATTACAACTTGTTTGGTGCTCTAAAATAAGTTGCAACACCTTTTTTGAAACGACCTGGTGTTGCTGTTTTAAATTTTTAAAATCTCTTTGAATTTGGTCACAATCTAGCACTTCGGGTAATTTCTGAAATCAAAATAATTGTAAAGTATTAAAAAAAAAAAGATTAAGATATTATTAGTTACTTTTAGCTCAAATTTGCAGATATCAAATTCTGGATTAATGGAGAAATAAGCAGCTTCAATACTTTCTAAAATATCTTGGTCAGCAGGCCTATCAATTTCTTGGACAGTTTTACTATTGATTGAAAGTGTTGTTACCTCAGGAAAATGGTAATTTGCGTCATTAAATCCCATAGAAGGTATTTTTGGAGGCTGAAACAAACAATAAGTGTTCTTATTTTTTCCAAGAACACCCTTATCGTAATATTGAAAATTAAAATATTTTACCTGTTTATGTATCAGGCCTAGAAATTTCTGTTTTAACTCATCCATTTTGTAAGCCATTGTTTATATAATTAATTAACGGGATCGTAACATTACATACATTTTTCAATATTTTTATTTAGGAAAAAACAAATGTCAAGTAGTTGCACTAGTTCTCTTCTTCTGTATTTAATATACATGTTGGCCTTTTCATTACTAAACTCTCAGCACTTATTTTGATTCAGATTTTTTATTTAAAATATTTTTTCTTAATTTACTGATACATAAGAGCGCTTGTATCGGTTTATTTATAAAAATCCAAAACTATTATATATTTAAAATTAAGTATATGATGTACCTTTTTTAATATCATTAATGCTTTATCTTATTTAAGATATAGTCAAAGGTTGTAAGATGTAACCAACAGAACGTGCCAAATTTGTTTATTTATAGCGGCTGGAAAACGTTTCTTGTCAAATTAACCTCTATCAGGCGTAAACAAACTATTACCAAAATAAACAGTAAACATTTAATTTAATTTTATGAGAAAATCATTCAGTTTGAAATCTGCTCTTTCCTGAACACGAAATTTTTATTTTAACATGTCTTTGAAGTTTTTTACGAATCCATTTGAAGATTATAAAGAGGGTTCAAAAATTGATGTATGTTCAATTATTTCGGTTTTTTTGAATGAAAAAATTAATTTTAAGTTTTTAGTTGGGTCCTGATAGTAAGATAGGTAAATCCCTTAAAGATAAATGGAAAGCCGTTGAAGAAAGATTACTACAGTTGGATTACAAGGACTATTCTGTATATACAGGAACTGCTGGTATAGTACTCTTAAAATTAAAGAATGATCCAGAAAACCCGAAAGTGCTAAAGGTAATTAACTAACCAAATCTAACAGTATACATGCTTTTATTTTTTAATATATATTTTTAAGTTAATTCTTAGGTATTTGAATAAAATTGCAAATGTGTATCGAAAAAGTTTACAAAACTTAAAAATACCAGGTAAATAAACATTGTTTTGAAAAATTCTATTTCGATATTTGATTATGTGGACACTTATATACAATAAAAATATTGATTACAAATTAATTGTATCAATGGTTTTTGGGCTGTTAGGCCATGGGCAGAATAAATTGCAAGAATTTCTGACACACATTAACAGCATCCATGAAAATATACAGTTTACGATGGAAATCGAAGACAACAACAAGCTAGCGTTCCTTGATGTGTTATTATCACGAAAAGAAAGATCATTGAGCCACACAGTGTACAGAAAACCAACACATACGGATCGTTATTTACATAGGGATTCCAACCACCACCCATGTCAGAAATATGGAGTCATCAAAACCTTAGCAGAAAGGGCAAGAAGGATTTGCGAACCCGAGGCACTAAACGCAGAGCTAACTCATATTCATGATGCTTTAAGGGCCAATGGTTATTCAGAACGGGAAATCAAAAGATCGATTGGACCAACAAATCGGAGACCCAAAGAAAATGAGCAAATCCAACCAGTGGCAAAAGCATTTCTGCCTTTTATTCCGGGAGTGACAGACAGAATTGGTCGATTGCTAAGAAAGAAAAATGTGGAAACTATTTTCAAACCAACGAGAAAAATCAAAGAATGTCTTCGATCGGCAAAAGACAGAAGAGATCCACTGTCGGCTTCGGGAATTTACCGCATTCCGTGCACATGTGGAAGCGTGTACATAGGAACTACCAAACGCTCGATCAACACCAGGATTAAAGAGCACAAGGCCAACTGTCGTCTGGGGCAGACGGACAAATCCGCCGTAGCGGAACATACCCTCACTATGGACCAGAGGATTAAATTTGAGGAGACCCAAGTCCTCGCTACTACATCAGCATACCATTCCAGACTCTATAGAGAAACCATAGAGATAGAGAAGCACCCGAACAACTTTAATAAAAAAGAGGAAGCAGTCAAGATTAACAAAACATGGGTCCCCATAATTAAGGGTGCAAAAACTCTACCCTTAACGAACAACACCGACCAGAACCGATTGGAATCGAAAGCAACTGAGGCCCCGCCCACTTCCTTCCCGACGTATAAATACGGGCTCCGTCCATTCAGTACTCAGTAGTTCGCAGACTGTCAACTAGGAAGCAACTTCTGAAGATGCCAACCGCTCGTGTTGGCGAAACGTCAAGTCAGCAAGACAATCGACGCCGGCCTAACAGCCCAAAAACCATTGATACATTAGAGTATTAGACAATGGCCGCGAAAGCCTTTCACAGTTTACAAATTAATTCTTAGGTTTTCCTCCAATTTCTAATAGGTAATCAAATTTTGATAATAACTTAAATACTTAGGGGGAAGTTTCTACTTTATTTTTTTATTATCAATAAAACTTTTGACAATATTATTGAAAACTTAAATTGAAAGTTTTACAAAAAGTTTGTGTGAACCAGGAATTCCGTAATGTTTCCCGTATTATATACTGTATACTGTGGAGTGATTTATATTATAAATTATAATCCATTCGTTAGTATTTTACATACTCAACATTGCTATAAATCTGCTTCACTCGCATATGCTGGGTATAATTATTTTATTCTTAATTATAACTTTTACTTATAATATTATGAATCAAATCTAACTACGTTGTTAAATTCGCTACTTAGACTATCGTCGGTTAATTTCTAATTTCGTTTTAAGTAGCACTACTTAGAATGACTCAGATTAATAACAAAATTCTTCTACCACTTCATTTCAAGTATTAATTCCGATTGTTTTAGTTATAAATATCGTACTTTTATGTAATATATTCCACGAACTTATTTAAAACGGTTTTGATATTTGTGTATAATATATATTTTACCTGTGCCTAAGTGCTTTTACATAAAACCGTCAATTTTATATTTAGTGCACCTAAATTTAGGATTAAAGATTTCCAATCAGTAAACATACTACCGAATAAAATTATGCCAAACATTTAAAAAATATACTAAAACTTTCTTCTATACTTTGTTTATTTACCTTTCCAGCATTTACAGATAAAATTACAACTGTTTACGTAGTAAGGATAATGAATATATATCTATGGTTAAACTCCAGTTATACTTATATATAATACAATATATTATATTATATTTTTATAATTAATTATTTTAATTTTGAATTATTCAGATAATTTTTATTAATTATTTTTTTCAATTAGAAATCTACGCATTAATAATAATTATAATTAATATATCCAACATATGGATCAGAATGTTTTTAATGTTTTTAAGCCAACTCTAAACTAAAAATTTTCTAGCATTAGGATTAGTTGTTAATTAATACTGATGTTGATATTCACCAACAAACGAATTTCGAAACAAATATTTTATTAAGAAGCAACAGATTTGACATGACTGTGGTTCTATTGAAAAAAAAAACTGTGAGATTGTTATATCCGTATACGTAGATTGCAGTTTTTGAGGGTTAATCTTGTTACAGACACTTATTAAATATATTAAAGGTTAAATGTCATTAAAAGCTTTGCTTCCATCGGGATTCTCCAAAGTGCACTTTTTTAAACTTTTTAGGTTTTTTCGAATTTTTTTAAAATATTTTTGAAATTTCACATATTTTTCAATTTTTTATAATTGTACTTAATTTTTACAGTTTTATTTTTAACAGATTTTTTTAATGTATGTATTCATTTTTTTTTACTTTTTTCGATTTTTTTACAAATACTTATTTTTCTGTTTTTTTACGAATTTTAAAATAAATATTTTTTTCCAATTTCTTGCATTTTGAATTTTTTACCGTTTTCTTAATTTTCTAGTTTTTTACGAATTTCTTCGGTTATTACCTAAAGTTTTTATGATTTTTTATTTAATTTTTTTATCTTTTTAATTTGTGCAAATTACACGGATTTTTTAAGTTATTTTTAACTTTGTCTTCAATGCAATCAAAACAAAACTAACATATTTTGAATTGAGCAGATATCAAAATAAGAACAAAGTATTTATTTAAACGTATAGCTTAGTTTATAGATTATTTGAAACAATTTTCAGTCTATTGACTACATTTAAAGAAACCAAAAATAGTAAGTTCTTCTGGAAATAAAAGCGAAGTTACTCTGTATTTTTTTAAAATAAATTAGTAATTAGCAAAGATATCCTATTAAGCTTTTTTTTCTAAATAATTGAGCATATTTTGTTTTTTGCACTGCTTACCTTTAAAATTTGAATACTCCAGGTGTTATAATACTGGGCAAATAATATGTTTTCTTCGCGAAGTTAGTCAAATATTACTTGTAATAACATTAAAAGAGACAAGAAAAAAATCATCAGTTAAAGTTTTTTAACGTAATAGGATTGTTTGTTAATAATCAGTATTTTTGTATTTATATCTGAAGTTTGATACGTTATTAAGAATTATTAAATTTTCCAAATTGTTGGTCATTATAGTCATTACTATCATAAGTGTGAATGTAAGATTAAGAATTAAGTAGTAACTTTTTTTGTAGTATCTTTTTAGCTGGTAACCTTTTTTATGTCGTTTGTTAAGCGGCGTAAACTTTGTCTTGCTTACAATATCATTAATTTTCTTGTAATCGCTTATATAGAGTCAAGAAAATAATGTTCAAAATTAATTTGATAAAAAAGGTTGGGACTGCACAAATGATTAATTCAACTTATCCATATCCAAAATCGACTAGGGTAGGATATCAGATTTTAAAAAAGCACACACAGATAAAATGAGTGCGCTGGAGTCGATTTTTACCATTTTTGGGACCACACTTTTTATGCCTCTAAAACAAATCACATTATAAAATGTTTTGGTCTTTGGTCAATAAATGTGTATTAAGTACAAGTTGCTGACTCCAAATTCGTTGATGACTTTTTAGTGCTCGCGCAGAAAACTTTCATTTTTTTTAACATTTTTTCATCTTTTCACTTACATTTTTAACTTCCCGCTAAAAAAAATTAAATTTTTTTTTTAAAATCGGGAAGTTATTGGTTTCACCCCGTTTTTCGAAAATCGAGTTTTCATCGGATCTCAACGTTTTGAGGTCTTAGGAACCTCCCCTGACTATTTTTACGAGGGTGTCTGTATGTGTGTGTGTGTGTGTGTGTGTGTGTGTGTGTGTGTGTGTGTGGATGTATTTAAACCTCTTATAACTTTTGAACGGCTTGACCGATCGGAATGAAATAAAAAGCATTCCAAAGAGTTCTATCTAACTTAGATTTCCTGTAAGTTTGAATCGATTCGAGCCGGTAGATTTCGAGAAATTTTAAAATAACCGAAAAAAACAATTGGTAAAAATGATGTTTTTTGGGCATATCTTTTTGGCTATTGCATCGATCAATTTCATAACCTAATCAGCTCTCAAGCTTAAAAAGCCACGTCGAATGCCGTTTTGCAAATTAAAATCGGTTCGTGAGATATCGTTGTCGAAAAATTTCAAAAAAAGTGTTTTTTTTTTTCAATAACTTAGCGATTTTTTGACTAACCGATTTTGCACCCCCGGTAACGTTTTTAGGTCTCAAAAAACTGCGTCGAATGCTATCTTGAACATCAGAATCGAATAAGGCGTTAAAAAGTTATGGCTTTTGAAACATTTCAAAAAAAGTCAAAAACGTCAAAATACGTCACGTTACTATAGCTTTGCGGTTAAAACTAGCGGGAAGTTGCAAGGATGGCCTTTAAGGTCAACCTCTTTTCGAATTTTTTTTTATATAAATAACTTAATAGTTACTTAGAATCATATATCTTTAACCTGGCGCCCTATAACGACTTAGTTGCAGGTAATTTGGGTTAAGTCGTTTTATGTTTACCGCTTTAGTCCGTAGTTAGCAATGTTCCAACCTTTTGAGGATAACATGTATAAAAATTATTTATTGTTGTGTATATTTAGAAAAAAAAACTTACATTGTAGGAAGCGAAAAAATTACTATGTATTGAAAGTTTAAGAAGCAGAAGGCATACTTTTTTATGCGGTGATGCAGGACCTCTGGCTATAGGCATAGTAGTGAATGACAAACTTGGAAAACATGATGAAGTTGATCGTCTTCTTTCAAAGTAAAACTATTTTTAAGTATAGTTAACTGCTACTCAATTTGAAATTTTCCCAGCAAACCTCTATAATTTTTTTTTTAATTTAATGTTAATTAAGTTTAACCACTTAATATGTTAAAGCTACCAGTGAGTAATATAAATATATACATATATGTATATATATAGTATACTTAAAATATCCATCTATTTTTAGGCGCCCATATTATCTGCTATCAGTTTTCAAACTTTTCAGGAAATATTTTAGATTCTGTTGTTTTTCAAGAATTATTTCGTTAAAAAAATGTTGAAATGTACAATTGCATACAATAGCACATAACTACTTCTTTAATAATATTTATTAACCCTTTATAGTTTAGGAATTGATAAATACAGAAAGAAATGTTTTTGAAAATTGTTTTGCCAACTGTGTTCTTTATCGGTAGAAATTTTGTTAGAACAATTTTGTTAATCCTTTGTTTAAGGGAAGTTGTTGTATAAGTAACACTAAAAGTTTAAAAGTAGTTTTCTTGATAAACACTTCGCGCCTGTGTGATATCCCATCAGAAACTTTTTATTACTTATAAATGAAGTTATAAAGTTAATTGTTCGTACTTTAAATGTTTGCTGGGAATATAATCGTCTAAAACATTATAATGTAATTCATTATCAGACTCAGAGCCTTGGGAAAAGATGTACTAAACATACATTCAGATATACCAAATGAATACCTTTATGGAAGAGCTGGTTATCTTTATGCTGTCTTATATGTTAATCAAAATGTCTCTCCACCTCCATATGAAGACAATTTTATCAGTCAGGTAAATATATTTTTGTTTATACAAATTTATTGAATAAATATGTGTTAAGTTAATGAGCCATGCACTTTTTTGGTATTATTTCTGTCAATATTTTCCTATTTATTAGATCATAGAAGCAATATTAACTACGGGTCAAGATATAGCGAAAGCGGGTAGATTTAAATGTCCATTAATGTACCAGTGGCACGATAGTTATTATTTAGGAGCTGCACATGGTTTAGCTGGAATATTGTACCTACTTTTACAAGCTAGGCACTACATAAATGAAAATGACTTGAATCAAGTGATAAGACCTACTATTGATTATCTTTTGACTCAAAGGTACTACTCAGATAAATATAATAAGCAAAACTTTCCCTGCTTTAATTGCATGAACACATTTTCAATTGATTTTCTTTTCTATGTTGTACTATCATATCTGCCACTTCATGAATTGAAAACTTTTCTGACAAGGTATATGATTATACAGTTCTGTGTATATATTTTATACATAGAACAGTGTTTTATATATTGTATATTTCCAAATCGTTTAAACCATAAAAAAGTAGATAGACAGTGATTGAAAAATTTTGAAAGCAACACCTATTAACCAATAAAGGAATCAGAATTTATACTATATTTTAATACTTTATCTTCCATTTGAATACACAAAAAAATCTATTTTGACTTGTCAATTCATTCTTTGTTTACAAGCCATTTGAAATTGATGTGTCAGTGTATTTTGTTAAAATGGAAAAAACGGAATATACCATAGGTATCTCAGATGAACGAGTACTCCATATTTTACTCGAAGAACTACATTCGGAAAGTTACTGCCTTATTCGTTAACATTTGAAAAGAAACTGAATCGAAAACAAATTTTATTAGCTGAATTTGGGGCGTTTTAAGCTGAATAAAACCGGTTTTGTGAGTCGTTTTATAACTATGGATGAGACTTGGATCTACCACCATGATTCTAAACTGAAAGAAGAACGTTTACAGTGGACTAAAGCTAGTTCTTTAGCTCCAAAACAGGTGCAGTCAGAACGATCGGCAATAAAGGGGATGGCATCTGTTTTTTGTAATGCAAAAGGGTTTTGTCGATTGATCAACTTGAAAAAGGTAAAACAATTTACTCTGAATATTATTGCAACCCTTTGGAACAGTTGGATAAAAAAATCGTGAAAAAAGACCCGGTTTACAGAAGAAAACAATCATTTTTCATCAAGACAATACACGTGTTCACACAAGTATGGCTAAGTTGAACGAATTGTTTGAACACCTACCGTATTCACCAGATTCAGCACCCTTGGACTATTACTTTTTCAGAAACTTAAAACAATTTCTTCGTGGAAAGCGTTTTCCGGAAAAATCAGTACAGAGTTGGTATAAAATTACTGGACGATCATTGGAATTAGTTTGTTCAAGCTGAGGGAGATTGTATTGAATAAAAAAAAAAAACAATTTGATTAAAAAATACTCATTCTTTCATTTTTGCTTTCAAAACTTTTCAACCTGTAGCTAGAATTTGGTCTGTAAAACGGATATTATGTAAATATTAAATGTTTACCTGACTGTCTATTGAAGACTCCAACGAATCAAAAGTAACCTAATTACGCTAATAAAGAATTAATTCTGTATTCATGCCAGATAATCCTCGTCCCCACGTTTCTAGACAAGTTGTTAATTACCTAAATGCAATTGATCTTGAGTTACTGGAATGACCAGGCAACAGTCTGGACTTAAATCCCATAGAGCACATATGGGATGTTCTTATAAACAAAAAGTTCGGTGTAATACGCCCTCACCTGTTAACCAACATCAACTGTTAGATGCAGTAGTAGCAGAGTGGAAGAGTATCGCCCAAGATATTATCAAAAATTTGGACTCCAGTATGCCAAGCCGAATGAATTCAGTAATACGAAGTAGAGGAGGCCACGGTACTAGGCTCAGTCGAAACACTTTAATTCAGTTGTTTACGTTTTTTGTGTGTCTTAATGTTTAACGAATTGTTTGTATTAATAACTAATCAATAAAAAATGATATAAAATACGGTCTTCTCTTGCCGATTTCTGTTTAAAATAATTGCTTTGCTCATTTACAAGTTTGGTGAAGCAAACACATCAGTCGAATACAGGTAAACTTGAGCTTATTTAGTTAAGTGTTGCTTTAACTTTGTCCATAAGTTTATATAATTCAACTGATTTATATAATAATTGGCTCATATTTGCAAAAACTTTCAGATTTCCAAGTGGTAATTTTCCGTCGTCTATAGGCAAAGATTCAGACAAATATGTCCAGTGGTGTCATGGTGCACCAGGTTTCGTTTATTTACTAACATGGGCTTACAAGGTAATGCTTATTTATATGTTTCCATAAATATTTTAGCAGGTTAACGGCATTAAATTAAAGAAACAAATAGAGTTTAAATAAACGAATAGCAATTAATGTAAAAATAATTTAACTCAAACTTACAGTTTTCGTGGTGTGATATACGTAAACTTTTACGGTTTGTTATGTTGTTATTGTTATTCACAGATATTCTTTTATTTTGAACTCATTTACGAATAAACTTTAGTAATGAAATTTAAGTAATAAGTATTTTTAATTTGTTTTTTTAAGTCTGATCATTCTAATTTGTTTGGTTTCTTCGAACTAAAAGTTTTTTCCTTCTTTCAGCATTCATAATGAAATTTATGAATGGATATTTTTTTGTATAAAACATATGTGACTGTTTATTTCACTGTAATATTTCTCAGTTTTTAATGGACAGGCTTGTGTAAACTGTTAACTGAGATTTTATTTCAAAATACGAAATTGATTTATAATTTACCGAAAAATGAATGAGACACTTTAATAAATAATTTAAATGTAAAGATGTTAAGAATCTGGTAATAAGTATTATATCTTTTTATAAAAGTTTGTCTTGTTACTGTTACTTGTTACTTTAATAAAAACTTTCAAATTATATTTATATTTGTTTTCAACTGTAGGTATTTCAAGACACAAAATATTTACAAGCGGCGTTAGATTGTGGAGATGTAATTTGGGAAAGAGGATTATTAAAAAAAGGTTACAGTTTATGCCACGGTATATCCGGAAATGCTTACTGTTTTTTAGAACTCTTTCAAACAATAAAGGTATGTGTCTGTTTTAATTTATTTTAAAAGTAAAAACTTTTATGTGCTCATTGAAGAAAATGTGGGGATAAACTTATGCGTTCGCGTCAAGCGTCACGCATACTTCATATACAACGAAAAAAAAAACGCTTGAGCATTCAATATTATATTTTTTAATATTATTGATATAATAATACACATTTACTTATAGTCGAGTTAGAGTTGCCAACCGTACTATATTATATAGTATTGTACTATTTTTCAGCTTAATGTACTATATACTGATCCTAAAAAGATCATTGATTTTTTTATATAATTTAAGCGATACTGGTTGGTGACTAAGATTTAGAAAGGATTTAAAAGACAAAATTTATCACAAATAAGCTTAAAATTTTCAATTTCATTTTATTCATAAATAAATAAAAACGATAGTAAACAATTGTCAAATACCACAATTATCGTATTTGTTGCATCAAATGTCAAAATTATATTGTAAAATATCAAATATTGATATATAAGTATGTGCAAATTGACGAAAATATCAATTGTCAAAAAATGACATTTACGTATGTCAGATGTCAAACTTATCATATTTGTAACGTTAAATGTCAAAATTGTAGTGTCAAATATCAAATATTGATATATAAGTATGTAAAAATGCCCAAACTGTCATATGTGCATATCTGCATATCTGTTAAATGACAAAAAGTGACATGTCAATGTGTCAAATGTCAAACTTATCATATTTGTATCGTCAAATGCCAAAATTGTTGTGTCAAATATAAAATATTGATTTTAAGTGTGTGAAAATGCCAAAACGGTCATATCTGTATTGTCAAATGTCAAAAAGAGATACAGACGTATGTCAATGTGAAATAAATTTTGGGGTCAAATATCAAATATCAAAACTGTTAAATGTCAATCTAGTTACTTTTTACATTAAAATGTTAGTCTTGTCGGTAAACAAACTATTTACTATTTTGCACACTAATCTTTTATTGAACTAACAATATAACGTCAAATGTCAATCTTGTCACTTTAAACACTAAAATGTCATACTATAAACTGTCAAAATTATCAGTAAACAAATTATTCACTATTTTTGACAAAACTGTCATTAAACTATCAATATAACGTCAAATATCAATCTTGTAACGTTTCACACGAAAATGTCAAACTTTAAAATGTGAATTTTGTCAGATAACAAAATATTTACTATTTTTGAGACTAAACTGTCAATATAACGTCAAATGTCAATCTTGTTTCTTTTCACACGAAAATGATAACCATAAACAGTCAATCTTGTCAATAAACAAACTATTTACGATTTTTGATAGTAAACAGTCAATACAACATAAAATGTCAATCTTATCAATTTTCACACTAAAATATCAGTATAAACTGTCAATCCTGTTAATAAACAAACTATCCACTATTTTGTCAGTAAACTGTTATTAAACTGTCAATCTTATCACTTTTTACACTAAAATATCAAACTATATATTGTCATTCTTCCTATTTTTTTACACTAAAATAACAAACTATAACTTGTCAATATTGTCAGTAAACAAAGTATTGACTATTTTTGTCACTAAACTGTCAATATAACGTCAAATGTCAATGTCACACTATAAACTGTCAATCTTGTCAAATTTATCATATTTGTTGCGTCAAAATTGTACAAATGACAAAATTATACCTAAATAAATACATATTTATGTAATAAGCTTTATTTCTAACCATTTTATTGAGCTGTACTATAATTGTTTCCAGAGTACTATATTTTTTTTACTTTTATTTTAAAAATACTATTTTTCGTTTAAAAAAAGTTGGCAACTCTAAGTCGAGTAGAAGTTAAATAAACATATATATTTATATTAGGAGTTATTAATCAAGCGCCTTCGTGTACGAGCATTTTTAAAGTGTCTGATGTTGAGAGCTTTGAATATTGAAAGAAGACTTTTTAATGATTAAATTATTAATTATTAATATTAGATATTAACAAATGATAAATATTACTTGAATTTTGTAATATTATAACATTTATTCAAATATTTTTTGAAATGAATAATTATTTAATAATAATTATAAAGATCATAAAAGGTCCCACGCGCTGTTTTTTAGTAAGGTGGAGTGGGGTAAGTTCGTTCCCATTTTCGTTAAATTCGACTTTGCCATTTATTTTTTCAATTAACACTTTAAATATTTAATATTACGTTGGAATCATCAAAAAGTACCACTAACACTTGCACTGTCAGAAACTGTACGGGACAAGTCCGTAACCAGCTGTTTAAAGTTTATTGAAATCTATGTTCATACGATATGTGGCAAAATTGGAATATTTCGATTTCCATTTATAAAATGTTTTTTACCAAATTAAAATCGGTTGTTTATTTTCAAAGTTCTGGGTTTTTACAAAAGGGACTGCTTGGGTAAGTTGAAAACTCAAGAAAATAGGTACGAAAATCATTTATTTATACAGGGTGTCCCAGAATTAACTACGGAAACTTCGTATACGTATTCCTTGATGACAAATAAGTAGGGTCTTTCCTATAAAAAAAACTTTTTTAGAGACTCCTGTCAGAGTTATAACCCTTTAAAGAGGGGTGGTAAAATACGGTTTTAATTTAATATCTTCTGATTGGTCCAAGATAAAAAATTAAAAATTTGGGTCAACATCATTTTTATAAAGACGCATTTGTCCTGCCACTTTTCACCTGCCCTACCCCATTCTAAGGGTGCAAATCAAGGAACCCCTCTTAATATTTTTTTTGTAACTTTCTTAGCAATTAATATTTGCAATAACAAAAAAATATTTTAGGAAGTTTTGATTATTTAGAAACTTTTTTGTTCCTTGTCGTTTTTTGCGAAATCGTTTCGGTTTGGAGTAAAAAAATAAAAAGTAGGACCATGTCAATTGAGTATCGTGTATCGCGATCAAGGAGCGCACATTTGCAAAGTAGGTGATAACTCTGACAGGAGTCTCTAAAAAAATTTTTTTTATAGGAAAGACCCTACTTATTTGTCATCAAGTTTCCGTAGTTAATTCTGGGACTCCCTGTATATGTCCTGTCTTAATTTCAGTTAATGCTTCTTGATAGGTCTCTATCGAATACGCTCTTCGGTTGGTTTTTCTAACATAATTTCGAACCATTTTGGATCTAAAAATATTATAAATATATAATTTGGCAAAGGAACCAGAAAAAGTAAAATATTTCTTGAAATTTCTGCATAAGGCCATTTTGGATCTAAAAATATTATAAATATATAATTTGGCAAAGGAACCAGAAAAAGTAAAATATTTCTTGAAATTTCTGCATAAGGCAAATAACTGTGGTCTTACCCCGTCACATACTCCGAACTTACCCCTTGCATTAATATTTAAGGGGCAAAACCGGAGTAGTGATTTTATTAAAACATTTCAAACAATTTAAAAATTTTTTTCATTTAACTAAGTTGTAAGACATTTTCTTAATACTTAACCAAAAATAATCGCTCTTGACACAAAATTTGTTGCAATATCACGATATTTCCTTCGCCAACCCTAACTTTCAGGTTTAGTGCAACTTGCACGAAGTATAGATACCAGGCCTCTTTTTTTTTACAGAGGGCCAGGCTTAGGGGTAGTCCATGGGATTGCATCGCAGCTAGTACAGCTTATTGTGCACCCTCATTCACAGGTCCTCATTCTCCGTCAAATCCCAGGTTCTTAATGAACCAAGAGATCCTTTTGACTATGGTTGCCCGTTCTTCCCTTTGATCTCCAGTCGGTAGGCCAAGAGATCTCACACGTAGACCTTGCAGGGCTGGGCACATGAATATCACGTGGAAGGCTGTTTCCTCCTCCTCACCGCATTTTCTACATAGGAGGTTTTCAACTTGAATTCCCATCCTATGCAGATGTCCGCGGAATACCCAGTGGCCGCTGATGAAGCCAACCACTTTCCGCAGGGTCTTCCTCCTCAGCCCAAGGGCATCTGCCGCTATAGCACCAGTAGGTGTCTGCAGCATTCTCTTTGACTGTTACCTTCTGTTTTTTCCCAGCTCTTTCGATGTTCTATGCCCATCCACTGGCGAACAGCTCTTCGTGCTGTGTTGTAAGCAATACCACACGTCGGCTCTGGGCCAATGAGCGGGCTTTCAGCTCCTTTGTTTGCCCACTTGTCTGCTCCCTCATTGCCAGCTATACCTTTGTGCCCCAGAACCCAACTAAGGATAACCTTGTTGTACTTTCCCATGGTTTTCATGGCCTGATGACAGTCCCATACTGCTTTAGAGGTAAAGTCAAAACTGTCAAGTGCCATTAGCGCTGCTCTACTATCTGAGTTTATGTATATGGTGTGGCCTGTCATGCCACGCTCCAAACACACTCTTGCACACTCTGATAGGGCAACAACTTCAGCCTGGAAAACACTAGCCAGTTTACCCAGGCTTACGCAAAACTGCGCCTTGGGTCTGACTCCATATATTCCCGCCCCAGTGCCTGTTGGCTTTTTCGAGCCATCTGTATACCAAGTGATCCCCCTTTTCATATATTCAGGTTCACCTTTCTCCCAGGCAGCCCTGTCAATAATATTGACATTGTATGGCTTTTCTAGATCTGTGATCTTCACCACCCTGTCTGGTAGCATTTCCAAGGTGTCCATCTGTACAGTGTCCACAATCCTTGTATGCCCACTGGAGGCATTGTACTTCCAGTTGCCACTGCAACCCATTCTGTAGGCTGCCATCCTTGCCTCCCCTTTCACAATAATGTCGAGAGGTGGGAGGTTTAGCACTACTTGCAGGGTTGCAGTTGGAGTACCTCTCATGGCTCCTGTGATGCCAAGACACGCTACTCGCTGGATCTTTTGTAATCTCTTTACAGCGGTAGTTTGCATCACCTTGGTCCACCAGACTGTCGAGCCATACACCATCATCGGTCTTGCAACCCTAGTGTATAGCCAGTTAGTCATTTGTGGGCTCAGACCCCATGTCTTCCCAACGGCCCGTCTCATCATCATAAGTGTGGTCTGAGAGCGTTGCGTTATATGTGCCAAATGGCTGTTCCAGGTAAGCTTATCGTCCAGTCTTATTCCTAGGTACTTGAACTCTCTCTTAACCTGGATCTGGTTGCCGAAGAGAGTTGGTACCCTAGCGATATCAACATTTCTCTTTCTTGTAAATGGTACCATTACAGTCTTCATTGGATTGACCCTCAGACCCTCCTGGTCACACCACCTTTCCACTATGAACAATGCCCTCTGCATGAGTTCTAGGCAAGTGTTCATAAATTTTCCTCTTATTAGGACAACAATGTCGTCAGCATATCCTTGAGCGTACATTCCCTGTGCATTGAGCTCAGAAAGGAGGTCATCAACCACTAGGTTCCACAGATTCGGTGACAGGACGCCACCCTGTGGACACCCTCTTTGTGCCTTGACCTCCTTTACCGTTCCACACAGAGATGCTTGCGCTCTCCTACTTTCGAGCATGTTGCCTATCCACCTCACCACAGTGTTTTCCACATTCCTTGATACCAGCTTTGACACAATAGAGCGAGTACTAGTGTTGTCGAAAGCTCCTTCTATATCAAGGAAAGCAACCACCGCTATTTCCCTATTTGAGATAGCATACTTGGGTAAGTTGAAAACTCAAGAAAATAGGTACGAAAAACATTTATTTATATTATGTCCTGTCTTAATTTCAGTTAATGCTTCTTGATAGGTCTCTATCGAATACGCTCTTCGGTTGGTTTTTCTAACATAATTTCGAACCATTTTGGATCTAAAAATATTATAAATATATAATTTGGCAAAAGAACCAGAAAAAGTAAAATATTTCTTGAAATTTTTGCATAAGGCAAATAACTGTGGTCTTACTCCGTCACGTACTCCGTACCTTGCACTAATATTTAAGGAGAAACCGGAGTAGTCATTTTATTAAAACATTTCAAACAATTTAAAGATTTTTTTCATTTAACGTAAATTGTAAGGCATTTTCTTAATACTTACCAAAAATAATCGCTCTTGACACAAAATTTGTTGCAATATCACGATATTTCCTTTCAGGTTTAGTGCAACTTGCACAAAGTATAGATATCAGGCCTCCTGGTATCTATACTTCGTGGCAACATGTATGAAAACTTACAAATGTCATAAAAACTGTCAACTTACTTATTAATTAGCGACATCTACTTCTATGACAACGCTACAAGTTTATACTCCGTAGAACGAAGTATAGATACCAGGAGTCTACACGGTATAGGCTTTTCCATAATATTTCTGGTACACAATAATCAACCCAGATCATAGTTCTATTTTTTACCACTAGCTGCGCAGGGATTCAGGATGTACCGATGTTATTACTGTTATGACATTTGAATGTCGCGAATGTTAAATTAAATATATAATATTATATAAGTATAAAACTTTTATTTGATTCCACGTTTCTCAGAATATTTTTTCCAGAGCTGTCAATAGCAACAAACTTCCCGCGTAAGAATTTAAACGAGTACTTCTTGAACAATGGCGCACCCTACCGGCATGGCAATAGTTCTGTCCCCTAAATTGAGACCATTTGTTCAACATTACGTTTAGACTCTTGGTATCTATACTTCGTGCTCCGTAGGATGTATAATCTATTGCATATTAGAATAGATTTAATGCGTTTACGATCTTGCTCCGTTTACGACCTCATCCCACTCCACCTTATATCTTTTATCAAAATGAAATTGTTAAATTTGGTTTTCATATGTTTTTTTTTTATTATGATGTTAGTTATAAATAATTACTATTTATGTATATTGTTTATTAAAGCTTTGAACATAGAACACTTGATTGAATGTTAAGTGCTTATTTAAATATCACGTTTACCAATACAAACACTACTAAACTATTCAGAAGATAAAATTCGCAAGTTTGTTAATAATTTTGACATGTTAGGTACTTTAATTTCAAAAATCTATGTCTATATATGGGTGTTTTCTTTTAATGGGTTTTATAAATTTGTTGAAACTTAAATTTTTTGTTTTGATAAAAATATCTTGTTTTAAACAAACTTATCGACATATTTCTGCATTTGCTTGCTAAACAGGCATAGATTTGGTTATAATTTACTAAAACTTAAAACAATTATTAGGATGAAAAGCATTTATACAGAGCAACGAAATTTGCTGAATGGTGCCTAGAGTATTCTAAACAGCATGAAGAGGTGACTCCAGATAGACCATTATCGTTGTATGAAGGTATCGCAGGTCCTATGTATCTTCTCCTTGACATGCAGGATCCTTTAGAAGCTAAATTTCCCGGATTTACTTTATAAATTAATATAACGTTGCTTCATTACTTTGTTTTTTGGTTAAATTATTTATATATCGATGTTTAATAAAAAATATATCTGAATAATTAAAGACTATTATATGGGGCACATATTTGTTTTTGTAGCTCATTCAAAAGATGTTCAGTTTTGGTCTCAAAATAAATTGTCATTTACTGAAACGTATTTTTTCTTGGTATAAGTTCACATTATAATATTTTTGCACGTAGCTATGATAGCACATTATTTGCATAAGAAAGAAAAGTTTTTCCTCTCTAAATATCTTGAACTCTGTTTTAATGACGAATTAGTTATTTTGTTTTATTTATTGGAGACCTTTTCCATATACAAATATAAAATAGAATATATTTATAATAATACTAATAATAACAGATTCCTAATGGAGATATACGGGCTATAGAGATGGGTGAAGCATACAAATACATATTTAGGATCTCAACAGGCTAAACTTCTTAAACAGAAAATAAGCTATGAAAAAACAAAAAGACGTGTGGCACTCGGGGACTGCCGCGGTAAAGCTATTGCGTAGCATTTTTTATCAACTTATGCAATTATAATTATTTGTTTATTTTTGGAGTTTACTCCATAAGAAAGGATATAATAAGGCGCCTGGTATGAAAAAAAATATGGGTAGTAAAATCGTGTGAAACAGTCACGTTGAGAAAAGTGCCACACGCAGGCGCAGTGAATAAGAATAATAATATCATTTCTCTCTCTCTATGCTTTCCCCAAACATCTTATACTGAACGCATAGAGAAAGTACTTCTTGAATTTTTCAAAATTTTCAAAATGATTGAATTTTTTTAAATTTTAAAAGTTTTTAGAAAAATTGAAAATTCAAGAGATGTATCACGGAATTTAAAATAAGTATTTAAAACAAACGGGAGTACATGCACACATTTGGGGAAGGCGAATTAGCAGTTATTGATGAAAGTCAGTCTACAAAAGCAGGAAGATAGATGACAGAACTTCTTTTTTTTTCTACGACCATCCAAGCTAAGGAAGTTTGTGATACCATAATATGAGAAATCAAAAGAAGGTTTTTGTTCACAGGGCATTTGGAAATAGCAAATTTATTTGGTGTAGAACTTTTTGAAAGATCAAATCGCACATTTCCCTTTTTAAATAAAAATAAATTAAAGACAGAATTGGAAATAATATACAAACGATCAGATTTTAAAGAAGTATTCGCATTAGCTTAAATTTTTATCTGAAAATAATTTTCTCAAAGACATTTCTACTGCTACAAGCAATTGTTACGATGCCCATGACAACCGCCAAATGTTGTTTCTCTACATTAAAACAGATCAAAACTTTCCTTAGAAGTACAATTTGTCAGGATAGACAGCTCTAGCAGTGTTATCTATTTGAGAATAAAATAATTTAAGAAATTCCAAGCTTCAACGAATTAGTTGACTTCGATTGTGAAATTTAGACACTGTAAGAATAACACTACAAACAATAAAAACAATAAGTGCTTCGCGAGGTACCTACTCAACAGGTGAGTTTTTTATTTTTATTTTTAACTGCTCAAGAAGCTTTTTTATGCCATTTAATAAGCTCAAAACACCTCGTGTTGTGATGTCACCCAAAAAAACTTTGCCTCCGGCGTTTTACCTATGACCCAATTTTTTCACATTTTTTTTAAATTGTAAGACCCCCAAGAATGGTTTTCAAATGACAGCTCCTTATTTTCTGTAAACTATGTCGGTTAATAATAAAAAAATATAGTATATTACATAACGAGTGCGGAAAGTGACACTTTTCCCACGAGTGTGAAAAGTCACTTACCGGATAAGTAATGTACATTATTTTTCCTACGACCATGAGATAACTTTACCAAATAAAAGAGGGATTTTAAGGATTTTTCCCGATGGTACACTAGACAATTACATGGATAGTTTTGCCATAACGTCTAATGTGCCACAGAAAAAAACGTATAACTTTTTCATTAAAAAAAAAACTAACGCATGGAATCGAATCAGGGTTTACTTTTAGTGTTCAACCTAAGACACTCGCTTTAACCACATGTGCTTAGTTCCATATTTGAAGTATCCATCTTTTGGAAATTTTCACAATATAATATTTTCATATCTATTCATCGATTATTTATAATATAAACTAAAATCGTAGAAGCTATTACATTATTTGGTGAAGTTATATCATGGTCGTAGGAAAAATAGTGTAACTTTTCGCACTCGTTATGTAATATAGGTACGTACTATTTTACCTTTATTTATGTACTGTTTATTTTTATGTAATACAAATGTAATAATTGATTATTCAAATTATATAATGCTTATTCTGTTTAAATTAAATTCCAAATTATTAGTGTTTGTGTGGTATTAACTTGAAATTACAGAATCACAAAATGTTCTGGGTTTAGTTACGATACACAAAACATGCTATTTCTATATGCTTTACTGAATAATAATGTTACATGGAACTAAATCTTCGTTCAACTTGAATTCTGTTTGTTGGTGTAAACTTGGGAAAGTAAAAATTTAATATAGGAGGTCAGTTTCTTTACGATTTACATGCTAAACGAAACATATTAAACTTGTTAGCAGGAATTTTTCCTTATTGAATCAACCCAACCAAAAATACCAATAAATTTGTAAATATTATTTTCATCATTTTACCAAGTCTGTTATTTAAATACAATATGTTTGTCGTTTAGAGAAGTTAATATTTTGACCACCAGAGATCGTATTAATTGGAAGACTTTGGCTATAATAGTTTTATTTTTATAATAGTATAACATTTGGATTTCATGTATATTGGTTTTATTTTATATGATGGTCAGAATTTCGAGGATATCTTATTTCTTGACAGAATTAAAAGACCGTTGTACGTTTCTTTCTCTATTTAATATCCCTCTGTCTTGTTCTCACTCGTCACGAACTTGGACACAAGAATTCGAGGTTTTTTGGAAGTTGGGCTTTGGTCTCTGCGCTCTCCCGGAGCCCCGGTAGAGCTGACACAGAGTTTAAGTAATTCGTGTGAAATCTATAGTGGGTGAATAAGACACTGAGTGGATCGTCTTTGATTTCTCGATTCTGATACGAGTAATTATCTAACCCGTGGCATTTGGATTTAATGCTTTGACTTTTTTTTAATACTAAATAAAGGACAGCTAAAAGTTTGCTCTGATATAGTTGTCCTTGTCTATTGTATGGCTCTGCTACTCGGCAATCGCCAGTCTGATATAATACTGATATAGTTATACCAAAATTGAATTTACACTGCAAATTTTTGATGGTTTCATCGGTTTTTTGATTCTGTTGCACTTCTTACCCCAAGTGAAGTATAAATGTTCAGTCGATACCACTGAGTGTTGTTGTGCTGTTTACGAGTTTAACATTTGATTCTAATGCCAGTGTGGTATAAATATTTTTCACAGGTAAGGCCCTATAGATATAGGTATTATCATCAGCCATTTTCTGTCTAATGTTACTAAATTGACGTGTTAGACCATAGACAAATTTAAGGAACTTTTCGGAACACGTTTGTGCGCATACCAAGAAGCGCAATCGCATTCTGTGGTGGTAAAAATTGGAACCAAATTAGCAAAATATGATAGGGAAGTGCTAGTAGTTTTAGTTTAATATAAATTTAAGGTAGTTTAAGCATAAAAAGAGTGTAAAAGTATAGTGAATTGATTTAAACATGGCGCGCTGTTATATTAGGCATCTACAAATCTGTTATATTATCTCTGGTTTTGTGGTTGAGATTGAAAAGAAAATGGGTGATGTTAATGGTTCCTTATCAAAGGTACTACTTTCAGCACTGTCTCGTAGAGATAGTGCAGTGAGTGTTACGTTTATTACGAATTGTTGAACTGATTGCACTTTTAAGGAAATTTGTTTTTGTAATTAATGCACAACTTGCACTTTAAAACAGAGACATGTGTGTAAAATCGGATCGTGCTATGGATTTAGTTTAAAGTTTCTAAAAGTAAAGTGTTGCGGTATCCGTAAACAATTTTGCATTGTTTACAGAAGGATTTATTGTTGTAATCATTTACGTATTGGTATTAGTTATGATTTAATATTTTCGTAATATATTTGCGACTGTTAGATTGTTAAGTACTTGAAAAGAGTTTTTTACCACCGCTCAGAGCGTATCTACTTTTCTAGGTTCTTTTAAATTGTTTTTAGAAATCTTTATTTTGAAAGTATATTTCGCATATTTAGGAAAATGCTTTTGTTTCTGCTCTGTTGTGAAGTTATTTCTATTTATTTAATATTTTATATGCCACTGAAACAGCTACCAAGTTTGTTACCTACACTGTTTTTTATATGATCAGTTCCATTTTTTCTTGTTTTCGTTAATACATGTTGTTATAACAAAGTCTGTCTTTCAATTAGAAATACGTCCTTATCAGATAAGATTGACAGGAGGTAAGTATGTGGTTTTGAAAAAATGAATGGAAAATTGTTGTTTTCAAAGAGATATTTTCTACATAAATATGAGTGTGCCACAGAGCGTGTTATTAAAAGTTCCATATCTTGATAAAAAAACTATGTGAAATTGAACGTATGAAAGCGGAGTTAAACCCTCTCAAAAGCCTACTTAGCAATTGTTTTCACTAAATTCGTAATAATATGTTCGGTCATAATAATCGAAACAAAGTTTACCAAATACCATTTTTTCAGAGGAATAATTTCCATTTTAGTAAAATTAAATATCTTTAATATTATAGGACGTCATTTAAACAATTAAATTGTTAATAACAAATTATCTGACGGCTTTTTAGCCTGGTACCCTCGATAAATCGAATCTACGTACCACAAAACGTCAAGGTACCGAGAGAACACAAAAGTGCATTTTTACACCTGACATAACATGTCGTTCGCTACCTATCTCGATGTTCGCTACTATTGGTCCAGTCGATCGTGTCAATAGTCAAGGTAATAAGTAATAATAAGTATTACCAACTTGTGTACATATCATCTGGTATCATTTTTTAATTATCCTCTATTCTACACAGTAGGTAGCTCTCTTTTGTTTTTTGAACGAACAAAGGAAATTTAGAACGACATTTTAACATGCATAGTAATTGTCAAGCTGACTTTCCACCTAACAACGAAATAACAAAAAGTAAATTGCAAACATTAAAATAGCAATTACAAGTCCAAGAAAATATGTTTTCTGGGCCTATTGAGGAAAGTAAAGCTGCAACTGAAGCTTCTTTCCAAGTAAGCTACAGAATTGCACAAAAGTGCAAACCTTTTTCTGATAGAGTATACATCAAAGAAATCTTCGAAGAAGTGTCAAGTAAAGACATAAACAAACAACTACAAAAAATATCGTCCGTTGCGTTGTTTTTTGCCACATCTTGACGAGTCAAGATATATCACTGATACTGCACAATTACTTATTTTTGTTCGGATGGTCTTTGATGATTTCTCAACGAAAGAGGAACTGTTAGGTATGATTTCCGAAAAATTCGTGGCCTTGATATATTCACGGAATTCAAAGTATATATTAGCCAGATTAAGCTACCTTTATAAACTCGTATCAAATAATGGGACTACTGCAATGGATGCTTTTTAAACAGCAATTAGATGAAAAGGAATCAAATGTGACATTACTTACTGACGTAAGGTGGCTTAGTCGAAGCAAGTTTTTGAAAAGATTTTGATATCTATTGGATGAAATTATAAAATTTCTTGAAGAAAAGGGTGATGATTATCAGCAATTGCATGATTACACTGGCTATGTGATTTAGGATTTTTAGCAGATTTTACTGGAAAACTGGGGATATAAAATTTAGAACTACAGGACAAGAATAAAATACTAATAGTTCTATTGCAGCATTTTAAAGTCAAGCAGCGTCTATGATAGTTAACATTAAAAAGAAATTTTTTTAACATCAAGGGCTATATGGAAAAACATACTACCTACAATTTTATTCCTTACAAGTAAACGGCAGAAATTAAGGCAGTGGCATCAACAATCCTGATTTTCCTAATCTAACGGAGAATATTCAGACGCAATACTCACACAAATATTACTAAGAGGTTACTGAGAATAAATTTCAGTTTTGTTTTTCCTCATAATAAAATAAAAATACTGGAAAGCTTTGCACGAACTACGCTGTTTAATTTACGATTTCAAGAAGTATAGGTCTCCCAACGAAAGTTTGTGACAGCCACGTGTTAGTCGGCGCAGGTAGGCGGAGTCTTTCTATCAGTGGCGGACGGAAATAAAAAAATATTATACATCTTAAATTAATTTTTAATGTATGATGCCAACATAATTAAGAAGAATTTATTTTGTATAAATTTGTTACTGCCTAATTTAAACTAAAAAAATACATACATTTAAAAAACAACTCAGAAACTCTCTCAGCATATTTCGTAGCTAAATACAGTTTACAAAACCATTCTAGCTACCACACTGACAAGCTTTCAGAACGGTCGTTGTTATCGTAACGCTCGTAAAAAAACCACTGCGCATTGAACGAGAAGCTACGTGGCTGTCCCAAACTTTCGTTGGGCGATCTATATGTATTTGGTAGATCGCACTGGGTGTTGTCAGTTAAAAGTCGATCTTTATTAAGTCTAAACAAATTGCTATGGAAAAAAATTTAGCACAATATATATCTTCTTACACCAGTTTCTGAGACGTGCGAAGCTCTGTGGTGTATCCGGCTATTACGAAAATTTAAGTAAAGTTGTTTTAATTAATGTTGTTTACCGAACACCAAGACAATTATTTTTTTGCTGCGTTTCCGACACTTTTACTATTTTTAATAGAGCAAGTTCTGTCCATTGTTAGTAATATTATAAGATTGTTACATATGTCATATTACCGCGTTGCCCGTTAAATCACTTAAAAATTATTTGTATTGTTCTCGCGCATCTGCAGTAGGCGGATGTACAAAACGTACGTTAATTCCAATTAGTAAATATCGTTTTGTGCAACTAAAAAAAAAGTTTGATTTTCTGATATAGAGACTTCATGGATTACTTGTTCACTGTAGCAAAGCGCATAAACATCCCATATCCCTAGATATTATGGAAGAGGACAGAAGATCTACAATGGCTTCTCTCAATCAAGATTTAAGAATTGTAGATGAGTGGGGAACAAATAATTTTGTTCATTTCAACGTTTCCAAGGCAAAGACATGTTGCCTATCCAACAAGAGGCAAACATACGACTCATACATCACAATGAACGATCAGCAAGTGACTTCATTACGCTGGTTGGTATATCGATCTCTCAGGAACAAGCATATTGCATCCATAGCAACTGCAGTAGGAAAGAAGTTAGGCTTTCTTTTTAAAACACGGAAATATTTCTCTCCATCCAACTTAGCTACTCTTTACAAAGCCCATGTAAGACCTAATCTCGAATACTGCTCGCATGTGTGGGGATCGGCGACTCCGTCAAGGCTCAGAGTTCTTGACGCAATACAGAGAAAAGTAGTTCGACTAATAAACGACACCAGTATCACCAAAAACCTAACCTACCGAAGGGTAGCGTCTGATCTTTCCCTGTTTTACCGATACTTAAATAGAAGGACTACGCTCAGAAGAACTCCGCTCTATAGTGCCCCACTTGCCAGACCAGCCAAAGCAACGTGACGTTCCATTACCATGCACCGTTATACTGTTCAGTGCCAGACATCGAGAACAGGTCGATTCGATCGTTCCTTCATTCCTAGGGTCTCCCGATTGTCGAACTCCTTACCTTCCCACGTCTTCCCCATTCGTCCTAACTTGCAGTGCTTTAAATCTTAAATTAAATAAATTGTCTAAATAGATGTTCTCGGTACATTTGTATTTAGGTCTATACCTACGAGGACATCTTTAAATAAACAAAAATATTGGTAAACCTAAATTTTTTCATACAGAAAATGAAAATTTATCTATATAAATACACTAATATTTATTTTATCATAGGATATACAACAACATAGTTTTTTTTAAACTACAATCTTTAAGTAACAAACAATTTATTAACATTAATAAAAAACACTATGTTTTACATAAAGTATTACCATTCCAGAACTCCAGGAATATATTTATTAATGAGTTTTTCGTAATAAGGCCACAATTTTTCGATATCCGGTACATCAGTACTTTTGGTATACAAATCATATTGACTAAAAAAATCAAATAAATAGTATTAATACTTTTAAATTCGTAATAAAGTTTGCATAATTTTTGAAAGGTTTTCGGATTAATGTTAACATTAAATTAGTTTGATCTTACATCTGAACAACCAATCTAATCTAATTTAAATAAACCTGGCATGGTCTCTCCTGTGGAGCCCCATGTTTGAGCACTGCTTCCTATGGGAATATTGTGACCAGGTTCCGCACCAAGAGTCCTTACATGCACCCGATGCGTGCAGGACTCTACTTTGTTCAGCTGAAAATCAACATCACGCTGATCTTCAGGTAGGCTAGAATCCAGGTGTCCGAAATTCCTTGAGTTACTGTTGCCACAGGGCAGTTCCCTTTATAAGAGATTTGAGTCCTGTGACTAGCTCCTCAAGGTGGTGATAGGATTGATAGGATAGTGATAGGTTTGATCTGAACATCCAAGGTTTAATATAAAAAAACAATGAATATTTAGTCTACTTTCCAAATATTATACGATTCCTGGTCGTAGATTTTTTATTATATTCATTAAATACACTGCCGAGCATAAAATTAGGGTCACCTCGTAATTTGCATTTATTTTGAAATCTTTTAGTATTTTTGGATTTTTTTTTGTTGTAACATAGTATACTGACTTTATAAAATGATTTTGTTGTGTTTGCTTGAATAAAAGAAAGTTTTTGTTCTTTTGTTCAAAGTTTATTGAAAATAATGAAAATAGAAAAATTTTACTTAGATGAAACAAAAAAAATTAACGGCTTCAGTAGCGAGTATTCCCTCCTCTGGCAGTGATTACAGCTTGCAAACGACGAGGCATGCTTTCAATTAGATTTTGGATAACATCCTGCGGAAGATTGTCCCATTCCTGCACCAGTATGTCGCGAAGCTCTCTATAATTTCTGGGAACCGGCACATGTCTCCGTAGACGTATCCCCATCTCATCCCAAACATGCTCTATCGGATTTAAATTTGGACTTCGAGCAGGCCAATTAAATCGCGTGATTTGAACCTCGTCAAGATAATCAGTAACTATCCGAGCAGTGTGGGGCCGTGCATTGTCATGCATAAAGGTTGCGTCTTCTCCAAGCGTGATCATAAACGGTACGACATGGTCTTCTAGAACCTCTGTCAAGTACCTATGTGCAGTCAAAGTCCCATTCTGGATGAATACTAACTCTGTCCGAGCTTCGAAAGATATGCCTCCCCATGCCATAATTGAGCCTCCACCAAATGGAAGTCGCTCGGCAATACACGCTTGAGCATATCTCTCGCCTGGTCGTCGCCACTATGTTACAACCGTAAAAAAATTCGAAAATACTAAAAAATTTTCAAAATAAATGCAAATTACGAGTTGACCCTAATTTTATGCTCGGCAGTGTATATGCAAATAAATTTGCAGTTAGACATTAAAAGACGTTCACAACTCTTGTTTAGGGTATGCAGGATAAAAATATATAAGTGATTTATAATCTTCGATTTACGTAAGAACATGTATATCCGTTTGATTTGGCCGATATGAGTGGGAGCTGGATCTAGGAAAAACAAGCGCCGCTGTTCTGGCGTCGCCATTCGGGTTTGTTTTTTAATTACATCCAGTATATAATATAAAAATTATAAGTTATTATCTATTCGTAAGAGAATTTTATTTTTCGCTGTCTTGCCAAATAAGCAGACCCCAACGTATCAGAGGATAATTGACCTCATCAAAGAAATTGAGCCGAATTCAAACCCTAAAAAGATCTCTTGCCATTTCGAGTTAGCTGCAATTAATGCCTTCAGAAATGCATTTGCAAATACTCAAATCTTGTAATGTTTCTTCCATTTAACCCAAAACATGAGAAAACATTTGGGAGATCTTCATCTAATAGGGAGATACAACAATGAAGCTGATTTTGTTTTACATGCACGTATGATCACTTCTTTGGATTTGGATAGCATCATCGATGAGGTATCCACTACATTGCCTCCAGAACTGGAACCTCCACTTAAATAGTTCGAGCATAACTATGTTGAACGCCCAAATCATTGAGGCAATGGAGGCAGAAATCTGGTCTGTCCATAATCGCGTCCTGGCTAATACGGACGGAACATATAATCGTTCCGAGGACCACACAGAAGATTACAAATAGAATTAGTAATGAGCTATCCCACGATTTAGAAGCTAATTATTAGTCTACAGAAAATTCAGCGAAGAAGAGATGTTCTATAGGAATAATTGGTTGCTTGCAATGAACCACAAAAGAAACAGAAAGAATATGTCGAGGCTAACAAAAAAATAAAAAAATTAAGTAGATGATTATATACTTAGAAATATTATTGCATTTTTACGTGGCATTGCCTACAATTATATGTAAAAATGTATCTATTTGTAAAATTTAAATTAATAATCAATAGCGGACACCAACAGAAAAAAATATGGTTAAGTAAAAATGTCTGCAGATAAGCTTACAGGTAGTTATATAATCAAATTTGATCATTAGTGATAGAAATTTCCAAATTAATTCACAAATATTAAACCATGTGTGAAATTAGTGAACGTTGCGCCGACCGCAGTGAAAATGTATTTTTTTTTTAATTAATTTAGATCATCCATTTAGATATAAAAAAAAATCATAGGTGGTCCTATGAAAAAGGGAAAACTATAACTTCTTTATATTTTGAGTTTAATAACGTAATTGATGCATTTTAAATAAAAAATCTTAATGGAGAAAGAATAATTTTTTAGTCATGTTTGACAGTAATTTGGGTTATTACATTGGTCTTTTAAGGACATTCAAATTTGGCGCCCGAACGATCAGGCGCCCGAACGGTGGCACCCGATCGGAGGCACCCGTTTGTCCGGGTCTGGTGGGAGCCACTTTTACCTACTATAAAATCCCTGCTAATTACGTTCACTCGGCAGGAGGATACCGAAGAAACAGAAGCTATTTTGTCAAATGTAAGAGAATATTTGGCGAATAATATAAAATATTTTCAATTGTTTTCACTATTTACATTAATTTGCATTTGATTCCACTATTTATACTACTTATTACATCAACGGCATATATTAAAGGGGATAAAAAAGTGTAGCGGGTTTTTAAGTCAATTTTTCTGTGGTTTAAAATTTAGACCAAATACGACCACTCGGATTCTATGTTTTGAGGATTTACAAAGTTTTCCGTATGGTTTACGGTCCGATGTATAAAACGAATATTTAAATTGTTATAGCATCTTCAACAATCCGCGATAATCACTGTACCTGGTTCTTGAATCACATTTCCTAATACTATTGCGCAGTTCGTTTTTTAATCAAAACCAATAAAGTTCGTTTGGTTTGACGAACTATTCCTCCAACCACTCAACGTGTCTTTCGCATTCTCCCTTTATTGTATTTGTATTGTATTTCGTTTTTCCAAAAGTACTTTCATCCACTACCATAGTATACCCAAAACCACAAATTTTTGTGCTACTTTCGATAAGCCAATATTTAATTAGTTTCCTTAAATTATCTAAAATTTTTGCAACAGTAACTTAGTGTTGATCAATCAAGTCCTGTGGAATTCTACAATCACTTCAATGGTACCTATTTTTCCTTTTATTAACCTAAAAAATGTACCATTCCATTGGGACACAACTTGAAGAAAATATTTGAATAAAAATATTTCATATTCAAATATTTTCTTACATAGGACAACATAGTTCGCTTCACTGCGACAGGCTCATAACTTTTTTAAATTTGTTGTAAGCCTATGTTAAGTTCAATTTTCAAATGTTGTAAAATATCTGTATAAGTTGTGAACGTCTTGTAGCAAGTGAGGTAAAAATTAATTCACATTTATATATTTAAATCTATACTTACTTAAATTTTAGTACCCAATCTTTAATTTCTTTTTCGTCTTTCTCAGTGGTAAGATGTGTGTAATCTCCAGAGGAATGCCATGGATAAAAGCTGTGGTATCTGATCATTGCTAATGCCTGAGGAGGTAATTTAGTATTATTGTGTACCAAGACTCTATATAAATATTCATCATGTCCCCAGGATATTGTCAGATTTTCAAGGCCGCAGTGAGGTTTATATATACCGTATTTTGTGCTAAAATTATTGGTAGAAACAAGTTATTTAGTTCAGGAAATTTAATTATTCAATTAATTTAATCTTTTAAATTATTTGAATTAGTTTAGTTGGCGGTTTGTAGATTTTGAGAAATTATTATTTTTATCTTTTTACAAACACAATTATAACAAAAAAATAGTAACTACCACATAGTTTGTTAAGTAACATAATGCAGTGAAATTTTTTATGTATTCTTTTCTTATCATGTGAATTATTTTTAAACAAATCTTTTAATATTAGTTTCGGGAAAGGTGTGTTGCGACAGAATATTTTGGCACAAACATGAGCAATGAAACTTCCCCTGACCCGTCTATTTTTTCCTTACTCCCATTTTCGAATAAGACAAAACCTTCTGCCTCTTCTTGCCTTTATCATTTGCTGCTCCCTTTTTCACGTACACTGGATATCATTAGGTAAAAGCTTCGCTTTCATCGGAATTCACCGAGTTCCACAAGTTTTTTAAAAGTTTTTAATAAAAGGCAACAATAGTTTTTTATTATAAGAGTCGAAAAGTCATATTAGCATATTCTGTAACTTTTACATGAAGTTAGCTTTTTACGTAAGTTGTACAATATCATTATTTTTCTAATTAAGTCTTCTATAATATATAGAATATACGTACAATTTGAATCTATATAACCTGGAGTCGTGGTGAAAAGTATATTGGATCTTATAGGAAAGGAGCTTGAAATAAACTTCATATGAAATACATTGTACTTAAAGCGTACGCACGACTCTAGTGCGTGCAACTTGAATTCTATTTTATAAACTTTTCGAAATAAAAGTTAGTTAAAATTAAAAATATTATACCTGATATTTTATTAAACTAACTAATGTCCATTAATTACGTGATGGGTTTTTTTAAAACTTTTCGGTCCCTCCCTTTTCCTCTGGTGAGATTTTGTGAGATTTGATTCAATACCATCCTCCGCCTCCCAATCTCAATTAAGATTTTTTTAAATATGAGTTGCTAGTGTAAGCGCGTTGAATTTTCTTTAAAAAGAAAGAAAATCCTCAATACTTTTATTCACGACTACCTAAAACTAGTATTTCAGATTGCTGAGAAACTAGAATTGAAAGAAGAATTTAACAATAAAATACTGCCTTCGGCTGGGCGTCGGTCGGCGTCGCGCGTACACGAACGATGAGCTATATACATATGGCAGCCGCAAAATCTCGTTTAAAAAATTGTGTACGGTTTAATCATATTTTCCTGTTTTTCTTAGACCCCTGATCCCAAACTGAGATTAAATGAGATTCAACTTAACCCTTCCCATAAATTTCTCAAGTAATTAATGGGTGCCCCCTAATGTTTTTGATACCTCTGGAAACTTTTCTTCTTACTCTACATTTCTATGTTCGTCAAAATATTTAAGGGCTGTTTTTGAAAACAGTTATGTTGAAAAAATTACGAAATATATTGTAACGAGCGAGACTCCCTAAGTACGCCCCTGTCGCCCTGACAGCACTCCAGGTAAACAACTAATTCTCGAAACGGAATAATCGAGAGACTTCCTTCGATCATACGCGCGCCGACAAGACTTTCTAGAAAGTGTTACCGGAAGATGTTCTGGAAGCGGTGAACAGGTATATAAGCTGAGAGCCGCGAATCACGGGGAAGTTTAAAATTTACAGCGACAGTCTAAATATTTGAGCGATCTACAAGCTGCGAAGTGCAAATAAATAAGTGAATATAAATCGGAGTTAATTGTTGTACATAAATTAGTGTGTAGTGTGTTATAGTTAGTTTAGTTATAATTCGTTTAGTTTGTAGTGTGTGTAAATAAATTAGACATTTTCGTTCAGCAGTGATTTTATTTGAACCCCTTGAACGTAACAATTGGTGTCAGGTGTGGGGTAAATTGAACTGCTGTGTTAATTTAAATTGTGGACTTCATTGTTTGAATATTTTGAATGTCAGTAACGAGATCAGTTGCGAAAAAAATGGATCAGGCGACAATGGAATTTTTCAAGCAAGCCCTTGAAAAAATGAGCTTGAAAATGGAGGAAAACACAAATAAAATGGAGGAAAATATTAGGAAAATGGAAAATAAAATGGAAGAAAACACAAATAAAATGGAAGAAAATACTAGAAAGATAATGGATGAGAATACCCAGAAAATGGAAGATAATTTGGGAGATAAATTGACATTAATTGAAAATGAGTTAAAGAATAATTACTCCAAACTGGAAAATGAGATTGGAAGCGTAAAAGACGAAATTGGAAAATTTGAAGACAGGGTTGGAAACATTGAAGGCAGGTTGGTTAATATGGAGGAAGAAATGCAGGTAAAATTGGAAGAACAGGTGAAAACCGTGGAAGAGCGATTGAGTAAGAACTTCAGCAAATATTGTTCTGTTAAGCTGGGAGAACGGGGTGAGCCAGGGCAAACAAAGATCAAACCTCCAACTTTTGATGGCAAAACACCCTGGAGCACTTATCAGAAACAATTTGAAGCAGCAGCCAACGCCAACTGCTGGGACGATGAAGAGAAAGCAACTGCCTTAATTGTTGCATTAAGAGGAGATGCACTGAATATCCTTCAGACTATTCCTGTAAGTCAACAAGGTGATTATAAGACTCTGACAAGTAGACTGCAAATGAGATATGGTGATGCACATCTACAACAAGTGTATCACGCATAAATCAAGAGTCGCCATCAGAAGAGCGCAGAAACCTTGCAGGAATTCGAAGCAGACATAGCAAGGTTGGTAAGGCTGGCCTATCCTTCAGCACCGGACAGCTTCCTAGAACAACTTGCTGTCCAGACCTTCGTCGATGGGTTGAGAGACACGGAGACTCAGCAGACGTTGTGGTTAGCCCGGCCCAAAACCCTAGATGACGCCCTGGCCCATGCCCTAGAATTTGAAGCTGCTAAACAAGCTTCGCACAGAGGACAGAGCAAAGTGAGACAGCTTGATGATTCGCCAGTCTGCGATGAGAGAATTGAAGAAGTAGTTCGCCGAGTACTCCAGGAGAAATGTAATGGTGGACCAAGATGCTGGAACTGCGGCGAAAGAGGACACATTCGGCGTAACTGCAAGAAGCCGGTTAAACCACAACGCCAAGAACAGGAAAACTAAAGCGGGTTGGCAAGAAGGGGCATAAACCGACCCGCCACGACAATGCCCCTGAGGTGATAATTCAGGCCATCTCTTCAAGTATTTATGTCGACGGTAAAATTAATGGAAGGTCGGTAAAAATGTTAGTCGACACTGGCGCAACCCGAACTATAGTTAGGCCGAGTGTAGTTGAAGGAAATGGAAAAACCTTACCAGCGATGGTTCGTTTACGGACTGCAACTGGAGAAGACGTGCCAACACATGGAAAGAAGAGGATCGTCATCAACATTGGGGACAGGTCTCTCGAACATGAGGTGCTGGTGGCAGATATCATGGAGGAAGTCATCTTGGGAATGGATGTCATTAAGGGTTATGGCTTCCAGATGGATATGAGAAACGATGTCCTGAGGATCGGAAGTCTGGAAATTCCATTCCTGGGATGTGAAGATATCACGACTCGAGTCTTACTCAGCGAAGATGTTCACCTACGTGGGCAGGCGGAAACCATAGTGAAGGGGTATTTAGACAGAGACCTTCGAGATAGCTGTATAAGACTCATCGAACCAGCCAGTGAGAGTAACCTCGGGAAAGGACTGCTAGTCGGAAAAACCTTGGTGAGAGGCGGAAACGAAGTTCCTGTGAGAATGTTGAACACCAACATGTACCCTGTGATCTTGAAGAAAGGTACGATCCTGGGAGAAAGCTGTTCCGTGCTTTGTGTGACAGGAAGAGTTTAGGATGTGAAGAACCCGCTACCAAGAAGCGAGAAGAGTTCGAAAAAATTATTTGAGACATTGGTCTCTTCCTGCACAGAACTTGCACCAGAACATATTAGCAAGGTGAAGAAACTGATTCATGAATACAGTGACGTTTTTGCTATGGACAACACTCAGATGGGTAGGACGAATGTTGTAAAGCATTCTATCAATACCGGAAGTTCAGATCCCATTCGCCAACAACCGCGAAGGCTTCCCATAGCAAAGAGAGAAGAAGCAGAAAATATAATCAAGGACATGCACGAACAAGGAATAATAGAGCAATCTGAAAGTCCTTGGTCATCACCTGTGGTTTTGGTGAAGAAGAAAGATGGCAGCACCAGATTTTTTGTCGACTATCGTCGTCTGAACGAAGTCACCAAGAAATATTGCTACCCCATTCCAAGGATTGACGACACTTTGGACACGCTTTCTGGCTCGAAATGGTTCTCCACGCTGGATTTGAAGAGTGGATATTGGCAGGTGGAATTGGATCCCAAAGACAAAGAGAAAACAGCTTTTACTATTGGGACAGGATTGTGGCAGTTCACAGTAATGCCATTTGGTCTCTGTAACGCACCTGCAACTTTAGAGCGATTAATGGAAACCATTCTTCGAGGATTGTCATGGAAGACGTGCCTAGTTTATTTGGACGATGTCATAGTATTTGGCCGGACATTCGACGAACACCTGGAGAATTTAAGAGACGTCCTTGAGAGGCTACGCACTGCAAATTTAAGACTCAGTCCAAAGAAATGCCACCTCTTCAGGAAAGAAGTGAAATATCTAGGACATGTAGTATCTGCAGATGGCATCAGTGCTGACCCAGACAAAGTCAAGGTTGTACGAGAATGGCCAGTACCACGGGACAAGCACCAAGTAAGGAGTTTTCTTGGCTTGTGCACGTACTACAGAAAGTTCGTCTTTGGATTTGCTGACATCGCGAAGCCTCTAACAAGACTGACGGAAGATGGAATGGACTTCAAATGGGATACCGAATGCGAGGATGCTTTCAATCGACTGAAGCAAGCACTAACAACAGCTCCTATATTAAGTTATCCTCAGACCAGTGGAAGGTTTATATTGGATACGGACGCAAGCAACACGGCCATAGGAGGCATATTATCCCAAATTCAGAATGGCCAAGAGAAAGTTATAGGATATTTCAGCAAGGTCCTGTCGAAGCCTGAGCGTAACTATTGTGTTACGAGGAGAGAACTTCTCGCCGCAGTCAAGTCCATGGAACATTTCTATAAATACTTGTACGGTCGCGAATTTCTTCTAAGAACAGATCATGCTGCTCTGAAATGGCTTTTACAATTCAAGAACTCAGAAGGTCAGGTTGCGAGATGGATAGAAAGGCTGCAGGAATATCATTTTTCTGTGGAACACCGGGCCGGAAAGTCACATGGCAACGCTGACGCATTATCTAGGAGACCTTGTCCTTCCGACTGCAAACACTGCAGCAAAGCAGAAGAGAAGGAATTCTGTTTAAGAACAACCGTCGTGGATCTAGATTGGCTGCCAGAATCCCTGAAGCGAGACCAAGAAGGTGACACCGAACTAAAGATGTTGCTTGACTGGAAAGCAAAAGAACAGAGGCCAAGATGGGAAGAAGTGAGTCACCTGAGTCCTAGGGTCAAGTCCTACTGGGCGCAGTGGGACTCCATCATTTTAGAGGATGGATTGTTGAAGAGGTCCGTCGAGAATGACGAGGGTACTGCAGCTAGGACTCAGCTAATAATTCCCCGGAGTCGGACGACAGAAGTATTGAACTCCATAATGGAACCTCCGGTGGACACTTCGGCATCAAGAAAACGTTGGAAAAGGTCAGAGAACGTTTTTACTGGGTCAACTGCAAAGAAGACGTCAAGGACTGGTGCCGAAAATGTAGACTGTGTGCTTCAACGAATGGCCCAAGAGGAAAACGACGAGCGCCAATGAATCAGTATAACGTAGGCAGTCCTATGGAAAGAGTTGCTATAGACATCGCAGGCCCATTCCCAGAGACCGACGATGGGAACAAGTACATATTGGTGGCGTCGGATTACTTTACCAAATGGGTTGAAGCACATGCAATCCCAAACCAAGAGGCCTCGACAGTGGCAGACGTGCTGATAAAAGAGATGTTTAGTCGGTTTGGAGTGCCACTGGAGCTACATTCCGATCAGGGACGAAATTTCGAGTCTGGCCTATTCCAGAGCATTTGTGAAATACTTGGAGTCAAGAAGACCAGGACAACGGCTCTTCACCCACAGTCAGATGGCCTAGTCGAAAGAATGAATAAAACTGTGGGAAAATATTTGACTAAACAAAGAGACTGGGACCGGTACCTTCATCTGTTCACCATGGCCTACAGATCAGCCGTGCAAGAGTCTACTAGAGAGACACCAGCTTGTGTCATGTTCGGCCGGGAAATTAGATTACCCTGTGACCTAGAGTTTGGATGTAAGCCCGGAACAGAGATAGCTAGTGAGGACTACGTGAGCACATTGAGGGGCAGGCTACACTACATTCATGAGAAGGTCCGACAAAACATACAAATTGCTAGTGACCGAATGAAGACCCGCTATGACAGCAAAGCTACAGAAGGTGGTTTCAACGCTGGAGATTTGGTCTGGCTGTACAACCCCCAGAAGAAGAGAGGATTATCACCTAAGCTGCAGAGGAATTGGGAGGGTCCATACAGAGTGGTAAAGAGGATCAATGATGTAGTGTACCGTATACAAAAACTACCAAGGGGCAAGAGGCGCGTGGTCCATGTAAACCGGTTGGCGAAATACGAGGCAGACTACGACGAACAAGACGAGACCCATCTGAGAAGGACGACCAGCCCAGAGCATGTTGAGATGAGTTTCGACCAGTTCATGGAGAACTATGGTGGAACTGGGTAGGCACGATTCGGAGTTATCACCGAGCAGCAGCAAGACCTCTTCTCTGTGCCTGGAGATTATTCCCTAGCCCATTGTGTCGCCGAAGATCTGCGTATGTCCAGGGGAATAGCATTAGTCTTCAGGAAGAAGTTTGGCCGTGTATCTGAGCTCTCCAGACAACAGCCCCATCCCGGAAAAATTCTAAGTCTCACTGACGGTCATCGTCACCTCTTCTACATGGTGACTAAGAGGTTTTCCGATCACAAGCCCAGCTATAGAAGTATGTGGAATACCCTGCTGAACCTAAGAGACGAACTCACCAGGTTGGAAGTGAAGAAGCTGGCTGTGCCTAAGTTGGGTTGTGGTCTAGACCAACTCAACTGGAGAGTCGTCCGGAACATGCTCGAGGTGCTTTTCCATAAGACAGGAATAGAGATACTCGTGTGCATTTTCAACCCGAGCGGAAACACAATAAAGGAGAAGACTGTGGATTGCTATTTCGAAAAGCAAGGGAGCTGCAGAAAGGGAGATGCCTGTAGGTTCAGACATACCAACCTAGGTGTTCGGGGACCGAACGTCTTAAGGAGGGGGCAGTGTAACGAGCGAGACTCCCTAAGTACGCCCCTGTCGCCCTGACAGCACTTCAGTTAAACAACTAATTCTTGAAACGGAATAATCGAGAGACTTCCTTCGATCATACGCGCGCCGACAAAACTTTCTAGAAAGTGTTACCGGAAGATGTTCTGGAAGCGGTGAACAGGTATATAAGCTAAGAGCCGCGAATCACGGGGAAGTTTAAAGTTTACAGCGACAGTCTAAATATTTGAGCGATCTACAAGCTGCGAAGTGCAAATAAATAAGTGAATATAAATCGGAGTTAATTGTTGTACATAAATTAGTGTGTAGTGTGTTATAGTTAGTTTAGTTATTTAGTTATAATTCGTTTAGTTTGTAGTGTGTGTAAATAAATTAGACATTTTCGTCCAGCAGTGATTTTATTTGAACCCCTTGAACGTAACACTATATTTAACTATTCTTCTTTATTTCAACTACCTTTTGCATGATTTTAATCAACTATATACGGAAAGAACGGGTGTGGCAATCAATGGGACTGCCGGTAGAAGTTATACTTCTATGCACGCACCTGGGTTAAGAAATTTGTATGGGAATGATTTAGCAAAATCATTGTATGCTTGAACTTGGACCTACTATACTATAAAATCGAACTTTCGTGTCCAGGTTAAAATCAATGTACATTAAAAAACAATTCACATCGTCTAATAAAACTCTTCATCTTTACAATAGTATTTACAAAATTTCGTTTATCGATCAAAATCTAAAAATATTTATTGCGAAAATATACAGGGTGTGTCACGACGAAGGGGCAGTAGAAATATCTCGTGATCTATGTCGATTAAAAATCTGAAAATTTGTACTTGGCCATTTTCATCGATGGCCTATCTGCCTAAAATAATGTCATTAATCTTACACTTCCGGTTATACCGGAAGTCGCTATCAACTTCGTTATTTTAAATAGAACACCCTGTATATTATTACATTTTCGGATTCCGCATAAAATTCTGGACTAATTTTATGTAAGGTAGTCTATATTTAAAATCGATAATTTTTGAGTTATTCAACTTTTTTTAAAAATTTTGACAGATGCGACTGAATTTTGAAAAATCAATAACTAGACTATTTCAAAATCAAAGAAAACAAAAGTTGCTACGCTTGAACAGTAAGTAATGTTCTTTAATGCGATAAACAAATAATTTAGTTTTACAACACAGGGTGTTCTTAAACGGTGTGCCATTTTTCAGAAGTTTGAATCAGAATAAGTCAAAATTTTCAAATAGGACACCCTGTATATACTTACGTCGTCTTTCGTGAAATTTATTTGGCTTTCAAATTGTATTAGGGTTCCCTATACCTAAAATCAATAGTTATCACATAAATCAGATTTTATATCCTAGGGGCAGATTTGCACCTACAAATCGCACATTATATGAAAGTTAATTTGAGAAAATTTTTGAAAAACATAGCATCTTTCTAAATTAATAGTTTATGATGCATTTATTATTGTCTTCCTAAGACTTCAGTATCTATAAAACATTAAGCTTCCATTAAAAGAGGTAAAAAGGCTCTTACGAAAGAGATTATTGAAAGATGTCATTAGTGGGAGACGATTTAAATGTTCAAATTGTCGACCGTTTGTCGCTGGACATTTGTGAATGCGACGTATCATGTCTTCTGTTACGGCCCTTCGGATCTCATTAGGATCTAAATTCATAAACGCCTCCCTAACCCTTTGTTTCATGTCTTCTTTGGTGGTGGCAGCAGTAGCATAAACTAAAGATTTTATTTTTCCCGAAATGTAGTCCAACGCCGGTGTCAAATCTGGCGATCGCGGAGGCCATCTAAAAGGTCCGTTCAGCGCTATCCAACGATCGTCAAAAGTCTGCATTAGGAGCTGATTAACACCATGAGTGTTGTGTACAGGAGCACCATCGTGTTGATACCACGCTGCTCTGTACTCCGCCAATGGTAAAGATTCTAATACTTCTTGCAAATTATATCTTAGAATATTTTCGTATCCTACTCCATCAAGATTGTTATCATAAATGTGCAAGGACAGAATTCTGTTATTTTTAATGGAGTTTCGTCTCCCACTAATGACATCTTTCAATAATCTCTTTTGTAAGACCCTTTTTGCCTCTTTCAATGAAAGTTTGGTGTTTTATAGATACTAAATTCTTAGCTAGACAATAATAAATGCATCATAAACTCATAATTTAGAAAGCTTGCTATGTTTTTCAAAAATTTTTTCAAATTAACTTTCATATAATGTGAGATTTGTATGTGCAAATACTGCAAATCTACCCCTAGGATATAAAATCTGATTTATGTGAAAACCATTGACTTTAGGTATAGGAAACTCTAATACAATTTGAAAGCCAAATAAATTTCACGTAAGATGACGTAAGTATATACAGGGTGTCCTATTTGAAATTTTTGACTTATTCTGAAAAATGGCACACCGTTTAAGAACACCCTGTGTTGTGAAACTAAATTATTTGTTTATCGCATTAAAGAACATCACTTACTGTTCAAGCGTAGCAACTTTTGTTTTCTTTGATTGTGAAATAGTCCAGTTATTGATTTTTCAAAATTCAGTCGCATCTGTCAAAATTTTTAAAAAAAGTTGAATAACTCAAAAACTATCGATTTTAAATATAGACTACCTTACATAAAATTAGTCCAGAATTTTATGCGGAATCCGAAAATGTAATAATATACAGGGTGTTCTATTTAAAATAACGAAGTTGATGGCGACTTCCGGTATAACCGGAAGTGTAAGATTAATGACATTATTTTAGGCAGATAGGCCATCGATGAAAATGGCCAAGTACAAATTTTCAGATTTTTAATCGACATAGATCACGAGATATTTCTACTGTCCCTTCGTCGTGACACACCCTGTATATCGTTTGTACATAATATCAACTAAAAACTGAATAAAGTATAAGGTTAATCAGTGACGCCAAATATCTCGACTAGCGTATAGGTTAGCAACAAGGTGAGGGAGCCTCTTTAAGATCAAAGAAAGAGAGTGATATAAAAACTAGGTAGCATTATATAGACAAAGTTCAAGAAGAAGTCACGTAGGTAGCATATTTGTTGACCCCTTGTACCAGGTATTCATGCCAAGTCATAAAAAGTTAAACTCGAAAATTCCCGAAGAAGTACCTATACGCATATATAATACGATGAATGAAGGAATATTTATAATAATTTTGTAGAAATAATAAAAAAAAATTATAAAACACATTATGATTTCCCAAAAAGCTAACTGAAATGCATTTCTTAAAAACTTTGTTTATGTAACCAACAACCTCAAAAGCATAGTTCAGGATATAATATAAGCTATACTGCAATCATGTGACGGTACTATAGACTACGATACAAAACTCATTACTGATTATGATTATTATTAATATTATTAATATAAAATACTAAATTTAATGTGTATACTTCTGTCACAGAATAATAAAATAATCTGTTAATCACAATGTGATACGTCACAATGATACTAAAACATTAGCTCAGACTGTTTTTTGTATATCTATCTCTTTTCAATGTATTGAGTGTTTAAATGGTATTCAAAGGACTTTATAGTTATGACTAATAACATGTGGTAAATATTTCATCTTTGTTTTACCGACCAATGTACCTATATGTGTTTCTGTCTCTCTCTTACTCACGCCATTAAATATGTAACGTAATGTAATGATTTTGCCAATTTAATCCCATAGAAATTTTTAAAGCCTGGCGCGCGAATAGAAGTAGGTATACCTTAAAAAATATTATACTTATAACAGCTACTTATTCAATTAGTAAGTAAAGTGAAGTCTTGTCAGCTCCAAGACTATAATCGTTTCGAGAATTTTCAATCTGTGACCCTCTTAGATTAATTACATTCTGGATAATTTAATCTTATACTACCCTATTTGGAGTTCTCTATGCCTAAAATATGTTTTAGCTAGTATAGAGCGAAATCTGAATAAATTTTGAGGTTATGATAAAAGCTCAATTTTGAATTAAAGCAAATGTGCTAGTGGAATACAAAATAGGATATATTATAGAATATTCTACCCGCTTCGTTAGCACGGATGTCATATTAATATACTTAAATTTTTTGTGTTCTAGTTATTTAAATAGTTAATCCTTACTTATATTTGGGGTTCTGTCCATCAACGTTATTTTTGAAAGACGATTCCCTGTATACAATGTTTTTGCCCCATTCACATCCTACTACAAACGTATCTCCTACTACACACCATTGTGGTTCATCAAAAAATGCTAAAACCTTAAAAAAAATTAAAAATCAGTCATGACTGAAATTAAAATTTCCACTTGACAGTAGGTAACGATAAAACTAAATATTATAAGTAAAAATATGTAATAAATGAAAAATTGTAACTTAGAATTGCATTTGAAATTTTTTTTAAATTTCAGGTCAATACTGCAGATAATATTTAAGAGAACTGACAAAAATCGGACTAAGGCACTAAAGATAGATGAGTATTATTAATTATCATCCACGGTCATTGATTAACAATCATCAATCATTTATCAATTTGTCATCTCTGTCAGTAAATTAGAGGGTTTGAAAAACATATTAGGTTTATCTTTTCACCGATTTAGCTAATTTTGGTTTTGAATTATTTGTGGAAGTTCAGGGAAGGTTCAAACGGTAAGAAACATAAATAATAGTTAACGGAGAATTCTTAAAACAATAATTCAAGTTTCCAAGTGTTCTTTATTTAGTTCTATAAAAAAAGAGGAAAAACCGGAAAAACACGAAGAATACCAAATAATAAATCAGAAAAGAAGAAGTAAAAAAACTTGGTTGCGAAAACAACCGGTAGATTTTTAAATAATTGAGTTAAAAAGCTAAGTTGGATTTGTCTTCACCTGGAGTGTAAAGAATCAAATAAATCAGAAAATATTAATAATGGCGACAAAAAAATTTAAGAAATAGGAAAAACCAGCAATAATAGAATAACCGATTGGATTGGAAAATAATCGAAAAATAAAAAAAAAAGGATGAAAAATAGAATATAGGGACCAATAGGTAAAAAAGAAAAAAAAAAGAATGTGTAAAATACATTTAGTCGATTTGACTGAAAAAAACAAGAAGAATTGAAAAAAAAATGGGTAAAAATTTGGTAACAAATGAGAAATTAAAGTAAAATAAAAAATAAACGAAAAAACTAAAAAAAGAGGAAAAAAGCAGGAAAAATTAGAAAAAGAAAACTAAAAATGTGCCAAATCGTAATAACAACTGAAAAAAAGATATAACTGTAAAATTACAATGGAAAATAGTCGAAAAAAATTGTTAAGAGAAAAGGAAAGATAAACCAGAAAATACACAATAATTAGAAAAATAAGAAAAATTAAGGAAATCTTAAAAAACAAGAAAAACCTGAAAAATTCCAAAATATCACAAAAAAAAAGAAAAAAAATTGGAAACAAACGAGAAAAAATGATAAAATCAACAAAAACAGGAAAAAAAAACATAGAAAACAATCAAGAAAAAACAAAAAAAAATAAAATAAAAACGAATAAAAGAAATCATTGATCGAAAGACAGATAAACACTTAGATGTACGATGTTTCACATACCTACTTTATGAGGATTTGTTTTTTCCTATTAAAAGGACTGGGACTGAAAGAATGGCTGGACTTAGGTGCAGAAACAAAGAGTAGACTGTATAACATAGTTGTAAGACCATCGTTGATATATAGCTCAGAAACCTGGTCAATAACGAAAGAGCAAGAGAGAAAGTTAAAATTGGTGGAGTTAAAGATGCTGCGTTGGATTTTTGGATTAACGAGCATTAATCTAGTAAGAAGTAAGAGAGTAGAGGTACCGTGAAAGTGGAACAGCTGAGCAAGAAAATCCAGTAAAATAGATTAGGATGTAAAGAGGAGGGATAAGAATTATGTGAGTTAAAGAGTAGATGAATTTGAGATTGAGAGTAAGAGGAATGATATGGAAGCCTAACCACGACCCGAACCAGGCTTGGGATAAGGTTAAGAGAAAAAAGACAATAAGAAAATTAGTTACCTTTCCAGCATCATGAATCAATCCTGTAAGTTGAAACCAGTCATCTTCTGGATAGTCTTTTCTAATTCTTTCAGCGGTTTGGAAAGCGTGCACTATATTTGGAATGTCAACATCTGGGTCACTTTCATCTACTAGATCATTAAGTTTGATAAGCGCCTCTTTCATTGTTAATTTAAGATGGTTAAACTTAGTCCATTTTTCGATTTTTTCTAAAAATTAATACCAAATATTTATAACCTTTATATATAATTCAAATAGTTTTATTTTATTTAAGGATGTCCTCGTAGGTATAGAAATAAATACAAATATACCGAGAACGTCTATTGGGGCAAAAGAGGCAATTTATTAATTTGGGATTTAAAGGACTGCAAGTTAGAACGAGTGGGAAACACGTAATGAGTTCCACAATCTGGAGAATCTGGAGATAAAAGAACGATCGAATCGATTCGTTCTCGATGTCAGGTACTGAACAGTAAAAGGTACATGGAGTTGGCATGTCGCGTTGCTCTGGCTGGTCTGGCACTATAGAGCGGAGTTCTTCTGAGCAAAATCCGTTTAAGTATCGATAAAACAGGGAAAGATTAGACAATGCTCTTAGTTGGGACCATGGGGCTAGGTTTTTGGTGGTACTGGTGTCGTTTATTATTCGAACTGCTTTTCTCTGCTCTGACGGAGCCACCGATAGCATGCGAGCATTATTCAAGATTATATATATTATATATATTAAAAAACGTAACCTCGAAAATGCGAAATTTACTAGGTTACGTTTTTTAATACTTATATATAATATATATGTAATTCATTTTTACACAATATGTTTATAATTAAGTATTAAACCAAATTCTCACATTGTCCGACAAATTTATTGCTGCGTTTTTGCTTCTGACAGCTTAAATATTACGTTTATTTCTAGCTCGAAAAAGCAGCAGTTTTAAATTTAGATAATTTCAAACTTTGTTAAACTCGTCAATAGGAAGCTATACAGTATACACAAAGTTTCAAGTATGTATTAATCATTTAAAAAAAAGTGTTTGCGCGGTGGACTAATCACAATTTTTACGTTTAATGACTGTTTATATGCGGGCGTAAAATAGTTATTTACGTAACGAGTTATGAAAAGTCCAATTTTGTTTAACGAGTGTGATGTTGCAGCAAGAGCGAAGCGAGTGCTGCAAATGAACACGAGTTAAACAAAATGGCGTTTTATAACAAGTTCCGTACAAGATTTTTTATAATTTTGACGAAATTCCATAATTAAAGAAAATCATAATTATCTAATAATAATTAAAAACAATACATCTAGTTCTCGTGTTTATTTTGCATTGACACCTTTGTAATGACAATTCTATTTAATACAGATATAATTAAAAGGTAAGTTTCTGATTTACCTAAATATTAAGTATACCTACTTATTTAATTTTTTGTTTAAAAATGTCTGCTTTTAAATATTTCTTTAATAAAGTTAGTATAAAATATTTCTTAGTTGTTTACTTATATTTGCTTTATATTTTTCGTAACTTGTTTTGAAATGAACTTTTCAAAACTAGTTACGTAAAGTTTTACTTTTCAAAACTAGTTATGAAAAGTAATGACTTTCAAAACTGACAGCAGTTTTGAAAAATGTCACTTTACTTGTCAAAATTATAAAAAACTAATTTTTGTGCTGAATACATATTTATATATTTTGTTATTCTGAAATGATTTTATCATCAGTTATCTTTATTAGATTAAAAAAAGTTTATTCTTAATTAAAATAATTCATAACCTTTATAACAAGATAACCTTTCTACTATAATATAATAATATGCTGTTATTAGTGTTATAAAAAAATGATGTGGTAATATTACTGTATGACGTTTAATGTTTGAAGAAGTTAAAATTTAAAATGGTCAGCAACTTACTCTCTAGTAAACAAGTTTCAAAACGTGAAAAGTAGTGATAATTTAAAGGTCCTAAAAATATGATAATTTGTTAGGTAATTTATCCATTAACAAAATTGTTTGTATATGTATATTTGCACAAATTGACAAGTACGAAGTACGGTTTTCAACTTGAAATTAAAATTCTAAATAATGGAGATAGTGTTCCGGTGGCTAATACTTTTTTATCCAAAATTTCCTCTTATTTAACGATCTTTTTTTTAAATTGCTGAAATATTAATATTTTTCAAATTATTAGCGAAAAACTAAAAACATTTTTTTTTATCTTATTTTGCAATTTTTTGCCTGCACCAAAATCCTTCAAAAATATTTTTCTAGAGGTGATTCCGAATCCAATGAGCTGTCGCTCATAGTTTTAGGACCTTTATCTCTAATTTTCACGTTTGCAAAACTAAAAAGACAATCCTCATATACACTGGTTAAGCTATGTTTCATTTTCAAAAAAATTAGGGATGCTTACTAAATTTGAATAATCTAACCCAAGGTGTAAAAAAATAAACACAAAACTTCCTTCATTCGCGTGCGCTGCGAAAACTATTAGGTAATGATAGAACAAAATGATGTAATGTATTACAATTTTTCAGGACACATCACTATCTATAAAGAATGTTGCGACAGCATGTCTCTATCTTTTATAGTTAGGTCACAATAAGCGTACTTTTATTTTTTTTTTATTAAAATACTACCGCTAGAAAAGGCTCTTCATTCGTACCTATTGATCAATATAAATATACATCATTCAAAGCTTATTTTTATTAAAGTAGGCCTTGTTAGGGTGATGAATTTCGCCCTGTATATTTATTCTTATTCTCAGTTGTAAATGCGCTGTTGTCACGTCCTCAATAAAATCATAGTGTCAGTGACAATAAATAAAATAATTGTGTTCTCCATTTCAGCGCCATCAAAAATCATTAAAACTTAGTACTTTCACAAAAAAAAGGAAATCATCAATTTAAAAATATATATTTACATATAATGAATAATAAATGCATTTACAAAATAATAGTAATTAAATAAAAGCAAACAATAAAAACATTTAGAAAAAAGTCTAGAACAAATTTTCTATGTCTATATAATAAGTTTTACAACAAACATTTAAATTGGACCAGCTATAAATGAGGAAAATACAAAATATTTTATTTTGTCGATAAGTATTACAGCAGCTATATATTGAAGAGTTTTTCGTGGAGCTTTCCAGGTAGTACGGCATTATCACATACCAATTGGTTTCAGCCATTTTGATAAGTAAAACAAAGACAAAAATTCCCATAAAATGTTATGCTTCGTTATATATCTAAGCTTTCAAATATTGGTAATCCATTTAAAATGTGTTTAATAGTTTCAGTGCAATTATTCAGCAGAAAAGCAGATACACTGATAGTAAAATAAATAAAGTACAAAAGAAAATGAAACATACAAAATTAAAAAAAAACATATAAACAACAAAAATTGAAGCTACAGATTTGGTTAAAACTATTGTTAATCTGTTCTGTATGTATTTTTAATCCACCTCCATTATTTCAATGGATATATCAGAGTCACTATCAAATCCAAAATCGGAATCGTCAGAATCTGATTCCTCCAATGAAATAATTAAAGGAGGAATATTGTCATGTGAGCAGTTTCCCATGTAAGTAGTCCAATCTGCCAAAATAAGTTCGTCTGTATGTCTACAAAAATTTTTCCACATGTCTGGTGTACATTGTCTTAACGCTTCTGTCCAAGTTTTTTTAACCCTATCCCTGTCTGAATATAAAGATGCAATATTTTTGTTATAGTACGTCTTTGTAAAGCCCCATGCCAACTCTATTGAATTATATTGACAGTGGTATGGGGGTAGTCGAAGTACATCATGTCCATGTTGCTTTAATATTTCATCTACTACATATGTCTTATCGTTACTTTTGTATGGTTGAATTAAAGTGTATAATTGGGATTTTGAATAAAAAAAAATTATTGATTTTTTTTATGTATTTTAAAACTTTATTATTAATAATATTGATATTTGATGCAAAATACTTAAAAAAAAATTTTTTCAATTAATTATAAACAATTAAAAATTGATGAAATTTAAAAAAAAATCACGTGACTATAAACGCGCCATGATTAGTCGCCATAGTTTGACGTCATATTGTCCTAGCTATTTAATGACAGTAGGTACAGCGTTTACGGATATTACACGTAACTAGACAATAATATTTAAAAGTTATTGCTAAAAAACGAATTGTTAGTTGGTTTCAAATAGCTATGTGTGATAAAGGATTTATTAAGGCAAAGTCCGATAATATTCCTGATGTTGACATATTTATGATAACCGATTTTTTAAAAAATGACGTTCGGTTTAATTCTGCTGAAGTTCGAGGTGCCAAGGCGTCAAGGTAAGTCTGTTAAAAAATAATATAATAAATGAAAATATTTAAGAATTTATTCTCCATTATATTAAATTTAATTATTTATTTCATAAATTGTAGAGCATCGCGTGAGAGTTACGGCGACAAAGCTATAGGTTATGTTCAACTAAGTCGTAAAAAGAATATTTGTATTGTAAAAGGACGGGTCTGTCCAGAACACCGAGTTCGAAGCAAAGCTTATTCAGTTACTTTAACTATTAATGAAAAGTTAAGAACAATTCTAGATGTTCAATGCCATGACTGTCCAGCTTCTGCAGGTAATTTATACTCCTATTAAATTTGTTGTTTAATGTTATAAGCAATAATAATCTTTTATATTGTGTTTACAGGTGCATGGTTGCAAACATGCATTAGCATTACTTATGTGGACCCATCGTAGAAGTGAAGATCCGACACCAACAGAAGTCGATTGCTATTGGAAAAAATCTCGATTATCAAGCATTGGTACAGTTATAAAATATATTGAAGCAGAAAAACTGACAAAAAAAACCTCTAATACTCCTGTTGAAAATTTTCCGGACAATAGTACATTTTTACAAGAAGTTATTGAATTTGCCAAAAATCAACAAATTAATTCTCAAATTGGGCAAGTAAATTTTGATTTAGAATCCAAAAAAGCTTACAATTTATCGTTACATCGACTTATTTTGAATTTTACTCAAAGTACTGATTTGCGAGTTGATAAATTTTTGGAATTCGCTAAAACTGAAATGGCAGAAGCTGTGTGTGAAAAAGCTGAACAGCTAACCAAGCAGCAAAGTGAATGTGCAATTTGGCATGAACTTCGTTATGGACGCATTACTGCATCAAAATTTTATGAAGCTGCTCATTGTAAAACTAATAATGGTTCGCTAGTTCAACAAATCATTGGCGCAAGTAAAGTTTATGAGACAAGTGCTATGACACGAGGAAGAGAGTTAGAAAAAGATGTAATCGAAGTTCTTGAGAAAGAATTAAAAGTAAAAATAACGCGTCCGGGGATGTATCTTGTACCTTGTCATCCGATTTTTGCTGCATCTCCTGATGGAATGACAAGCAATGCCATTGTTGAAGTAAAATGTCCCTCGAGTCATAAATCATTGGATACTTTTTTACCAAAAGGTAAAGTCAGCTTGAAGTGTAATGCACAAATGCAACTACAAATGTTATTGACTGGTAAAAAAGAAGGTATCTTTTGTGTTGCTGATCCACATTTTGAAGAAAATAAAACTATTTACATTAAAAAAATAAAATATGATGATGCACATACACAAGCTCTAATTAAAAACAGTCAAGTATTTTGGTCCAAAAATATATTTCCAAAATTATTAAAATCTGTACAAACTTATAGCATCCAATAATGTTATTAATCATTATTCATTAGATTTTGATGTTATTTTATAAATATAATAAATAATAAACATATTAGTAAAACCTAACACTGTCCCTGGTCGACCCGTTTACAGTGGAATGTGACCTGATGGGATTCTGGGAAGGGTGTGTCAAGTGGTGCACACCAGGAAAAGGGTACTTTTATGTGAGCCAGGCCACTTTTACTTTTACTTTTACTTCGTTCTCGAATAGTTTAACAAGTATTATAATAAAAGTCTGTTAAAAGATATCGTTCTATTAATTTTATAAAAACTATTACCACGGGTCGTAACAGTGCAGCGGCGGGATATATCACGCTCTATCCGAAAAGACTTGTTAGTTTTATAGTGTTTAAGTGTTTAAGTTTAGTTTGTTAGCATTTTGAACATATAAGTTTTAATTTGGTCGGTTGTTTGTTTTATTTGTGGACAATTGTGAATATGGGTAAAAGAAGGCGAGATAGCTCTAGTTGTTCTACATCTAGTAGATCGAGTTCTTCGTCTTCTAGTAGTGACTGTGCCGGTCGTTATAAACGAAAACACAGAAAACACAGGAAAATAACAGCATATAAGGCACATACAAAGAGTTATACACCACCCAATGAGACTACAAACAGGCATGCTAATACGAATCGAAATAGTTTATCGAATGCTGCTGAAATTGAAGACAATTCCAGTCGTGCTTCTGTGGTACAAGAAACACAGGATGCACAGCAAAGAATTAAAGAACTAGAAGATTTGGTAAATCAGCTTTTAGAAAACAATAACGCAACAAGAGTGTCTATAAGGCCAGACTGCATTCCGGAGTTTTCATGTAAAGAAAATGAAAACTGTCGGAAATGGTTGGACAAAATAGATCAGTTAGCTGAGATAAATAGGTGGGACGAAAGGACTACTATTTATCACATGCAGTCCAGACTAGGGGGACTGGCGAAGACCTGGTACAATAGCCTTGAGAATTATATGCATCCTTGGGCTGAATGGAAGAGTTTATTAACTCAAGCGTTTCCTGATCATCAGGATTACCCAACAGCTCTTAAAAATCTCATACATAGATTAAAACGACCTAACGAAACGTGGACTGAATATTATTTTGCCAAAACCCAATTGCTTCGACAATGTGATATTACAGGCAAAAATGCTGTAGCGATGATCATTGATGGGATACAGGATAGTACGATACAATCAGGAGCAAAAGTTGGAAGATACACTACTCCAGAAAACTTGTATTCTGATTACTTGTCAACGTTAATTACGACTACAACGAATGACCCAAAGCCGCAGTATTATAGCAACAAGAGGCCGGATAAGAAAACTGACCAGAATCTAGCCGAAATTAAATCTGGGGTTAGGAAGATTTTGCCAAAGGGAAAATGTTTTAACTGTAAACAGTATGGACACATTTATAAGGACTGTCCAGCACCTAAGATGGAATGTTCGATTTGCAAAAAGTTGGGGCATAAGGCAGAAAGTTGCTATAGAAATAAAAATAAGCCATCACAAACACGTAGTGCTATGCTATGCCACACGAAACCACCGGAGCACAACAGATATTTTGTCAATTGTTTAATAAACGAACATAATATTCAAGGATTTATTGACTCAGGGTGTGAAGTGGTTATAATCCGTGAAAGTGATGCCAAATACGTTGGAATCACTTGGGAACAAACTGATGTATGCTTCAATGGTTATGGAGGGTGTGTGACAAAAGCCTTGGGATGGTCACAGGTAAAATTAAAGGTAGATTTGTTAGAAGCTGAGGTTCCCATTTTCGTAGTAAGGGACCATCTACAATCAATGCCCTTGCTAATAGGTAGATCTGTACTTGACAAAACGGATGCTGTAACTGTTGTTCGGAATGATAGTGTACGATTGTTTAACTCCGAAATGGTGCAATTACCTGAAGTAGACAAATTACCCCCACAAAAATTATGTTTGAGAGCAAAAGAAAATGTGAAAATACCGCCAAATCATGTGGGTGTCATTCAGTGTAATTCTAACACGGACTATACTGGAGATATTTTTGTAAATATCCGTAAGTGGTACGAACCAACAAGAAGGTGCGTAGTACCAAGCTGCGTGACATCCTCCTTGGATGCTAAACTCCCTGTGCTCAACTTAACAGAAAATATCCTAACTGTGAAGCGAGGACAGATCGTAGCGCGTGGTGTCCCATGCATTGAAGAAAATTTAGGGGTAAGTGTCAATAAAGTTGATAATATTTATCCGCCGAAATTTTCTTTAAACGAATTAAAATGCTATGTATCTGAAAAATTATCGTTTAATGACTTAAATAAGCTTTTGATATTAATTAATAAATATAGAGATTGCTTTGCACAAAATGTCAGTGAGTTGAGTGGAATTAAGAATTCTGAAATGACTATCAATCTTATGGATGATAAACCTGTAACGTACAGGCCTTATCGTCTGTCTTTTAGCGAAAGAGAAAAGGTACGAGAAATTGTCAATGGGTTGTTAAGTGCTGAAATTATTCAAGAATCTAATTCACCATATGCGAGTCCAATCGTCCTGGTTAAAAAGAAAAATGGCGAAACAAGGATGTGCGTCGATTATCGTGCCTTGAACGCTAAGACAATTAGAGACTGTTATCCACTTCCCAGGATTGACGAACACTTGGAAAGATTGAAAGATTGCAGGTACTTTACTACACTTGATATGACTAGTGGCTATCACCAAATTAAAATGGCAGAAGAATCTAGACAGAAGACTGCATTCGTAACACCTGACGGTCAATATGAATATCTGAGAATGCCATTCGGATTGGTAAACGCCCCTGCTGTTTTTCAAAGAACAATTAACCAAATACTGGGATCCATGAGGTTTACCACAGCTTTGGCATATATGGATGATGTACTTGTACCCTCTTCGAGTATACCAGACGGCCTAATTGCCTTGGAAAATGTGCTAGAAACATTCCGGAATGCAGGAGTGTCACTGCGTCTAAATAAATGTCAATTTTTCCAGACAACTATAGACTACCTTGGTCATGAAATTAGTACCGAGGGTATAAGGCCCGGTACTACAAAAATTGCTGCTGTTAAAAATTTCCCTGTGCCAAAGAATGTACATCAAATACGTCAGTTTGTTGGTCTCTGTAGCTATTTCAGAAAATATGTTAAATGTTTTGCCCAAATAGCACGACCATTGACATCCTTAACAAAGAAAGATGTTCGTTTTGAGTGGGGAACAGAACAGCAAGAATCATTCGAAAAATTAAAAGAAGCATTAGTTGAAAGGCCGGTTTTAGCAATATATGACCCCAAATTTGAGACGGAGGTACATACAGATGCCTCAAAACTAGGACTTAGTGGTATATTATTGCAGAAACAAGAAAATGGATCATTAAAACCCGTTTTATATTTTAGTCGTCAGACATCAAAAGAGGAGCAAAGATTTCATTCTTATGAACTAGAGACTCTAGCTGTGATTAATAGCTTACAACGGTTCCGAGTATATTTGATTGGAATAAAATTCACAGTGGTTACGGATTGTAATGCCCTTAGAACAGCCATGAGTAAGCGTGACCTGATTCCTAGGATCGCAAGGTGGTGGTTAACTGCACAAGAGTTCGATTTTTGTGTAGAATACCGTGCGGGAACGAGGATGGGACATGTTGACGCATTGAGTCGAAATCCTGTCGACATGCCTGATAGAAACAATAAAAAGCCTAATATTATGGATGTGCTACAAGTGGACATCAGCAAGGATGACTGGGTTTTAGCCGCACAAATGAAAGACGATCAATGTAAAAATATTTTTAATATACTTCAGAATAAAGCCAACGATCCAGAGGAAAAACAAATTCACATTGACTATGAGGTTAACAATAATAAGTTATATAGAAAAACAGCAAACGGACTGAGATGGTACGTCCCTAAAGCAGCTAGGCGGGTAGTTACCATGTATCACCACGATAACAATGGTCATTTTGCAGTGGAGAAGACAATGAAATTAATAAGTAATAAATATTGGTTTCCACGCATGAAAAAGTATGTGAAAAGATACATTTCATCATGTTTAGAGTGTGCATATAATAAAGCGCCAACGGGTAAGAAGGAAGGATTCCTTCATCCAATTGAAAAGACGCCGGTACCAATGGACACTATGCATATTGACCATGTAGGGCCCTTTGTTAAAAGTACGAAGGGAAACTCCTATTTGATTGTGGCAGTCGATGCCTTCACGAAATTTCTCTGGGCAAAAGCAGTAAATAGTACAAAAACCAAGCCAGCAATAAACTTTTTATAAAGTGTATTTGAAACTTTTGGTGTATCCAGACGAATAATATGTGATAGAGGATCAAGCTTTACGAGTGATGCCTTTATCAGGTTTGCCAAGGACCTATCGATGCAAGTCGTATATAACGCAACGGCTACACCACGAGCAAATGGACAAGTGGAACGTTTTAATAGAACTTTACTAAATTCCATTTCAACTAGTCATGACGATGAGAGAAAATGGGATCAATCGTTAAGTTCTATTACGTTCGCCATTAATTCAGCACCAAATGAAACGACAGGGACGAGCCCTTATCAATTACTCCTTGGCTACAACCCCAGGGGAATGAAAGATTCATTCCTAAGTATGGCTGTAGTCCAGGATGAAGTAGATAAGGATATAATAAAAACCAGAAAAGATGCTGAAATGAAGATACAACAAAAGCAAGTGAAGCAAAAGGCTCACTTTGATGCTAAAAGAAAGCAATGTCACAGGTATAGAGTAGGTGATTTAGTCTTGTTACGCAAGGCAAATTTGGCAAACGATGGTAAAAGCCAAAAACTGGTGCCAAAATATAACGGTCCCTACGTAATAAAGAAAGTCCTGGATCTTGACCGATACGTGGTTGAAGATCTGCCAGGTTCAAGGCGTGCACGTAAAAAGTACCTAGGTGTCAGCTCTGCTGAAAGAATGAAACCGTTTACGGCTGCTTATGAAAGCGATAGCAAAACGGAATCTGAAAACGAAGAAGGCTAAAAAGTAGCTTGTTCATATTGTTTTATTCTTTATACATATTTTATTGTTGTTATTTGTTTGTTTTTAATTTGTTGTAAAAGAGAGAAATTATTCATGACAAAGATGTGTGCGCAGCATCCAAGTCTGATTGATTTTTCTTGACAACGGTTTAAGTATGTTTGCATTAATTTATTGTTCTGACTTACACAGGGTTTTCCGGGACGGAAAAATGGGCAGCATGGCCGACTAAAACCTAACACTGTCCCTGGTGGACCCGTTTACAGTGGAATGTGACCTGATGGGATTCTGGGAAGGGTGTGTCAAGTGGTGCACACCAGGAAAAGGGTACTTTTATGTGAGCCAGGCCACTTTTACTTTTACTTTTACTTCGTTCTCGAATAGTTTAACAAGTATTATAATAAAAGTCTGTTAAAAGATATCGTTCTATTAATTTTATAAAAACTATTACCACGGGTCGTAACATTAGTTTAAATAAAACATACACCTAGTAATTTATTTTATAATACAAATACTCTTAAGCTTAAGTAGAAATTATAGGCGCTTGTAAATTTACTAGTGCTGCAGCAATGACAACAATATTGTCTGTTGAAGGTAACATATATTATGATTAACGACCGCATGAGGTTTTAGAAAGTCAAACTCTCTTATTCTTCCGATAACGCGTTCTATATGAATACGTAGAGCAGCGATTCGTTTGCCTTGTAAGACGTCAGATTTTGATAATTTTACTCCAGAATTAACTGAAGGTGGTCGAATTAATTCAATATTTTTATCGTCAAGAAGTGGAACAATGTTTTTGAATCCTCGATCGGCCATCACAGCACAAGCCTCGGGTAGCTCTTCCAATAATCCGCTTTCTTCGAATAATAGTTCATCTGAAATTCGACCTCCAAATCCTTTTGATATAAAATTTATAAAGCCATCTGGTGTACAAGATATTAAATATTTTAAAGTATTACATTTTTTATACTCTGACCAAGTTAAAGATTGGTACTCTGGATCACTTGGTTTTTCAATTTGTATCTCAAATGCATCAATAATAGCAATCACATGATTATATGAAGTTCTAAATGGTATCGGTAGTATTTTTTTTATGTTACTAGACTCCGGCATATAAACAAGTTTTTTTAATAAATGTGCCAATACAGGAACTGTTTTATTAAAAATAATACTAGCATTGCTGACACTCATTCCAAACTGTTCACTTAATCTTTCAAAAGTATCTTGTAGCCGGATTTTCATCAAAGATAATTTTATATTGGTAATATCAATATTAGATATTACACTAATACTTTCTAGCATCGCATTCCATTCTTGAGGAACACCAGTATACGCTTTTAAATTATCGTTAATTAAGTGATTTGTGACTTTCAAAATTTCAGATTTTTTCACAGGAGATTGAAGGCTGCTAGAATCCATAGTACTTGAGTCGGTATTTTCGGAAGGTTCATAAATATCTTGTGAACTATTTGAATTTGTAAAACTACTAAATGACAAACTTTTCTGAGTATCTTTCAATAAATTTGGAGGTAATTTTTGACACAATGGTTTTATTGGAGATGTTGCAGTACTAATGCTACCAGTTTTAATCGGCGAGCAGGATTTATCGATTCCGATTGATAAAATTTTACATTGAACTGACACGCTACGATATTTAGGACGACTATTTACTTGTACAGCAACAGTATGGTTGTTAATATCAGTTTGTGTTTCAACAGTGACCTTTCGGCCAGGTGTTACATTTGAAGGAGCAAAATCAATTCCAATATTTTCAACAGTATTGGCTGATACGGCATCAATGTTTCGTGCTTGAGGATTACCAATTTCCATATTTTCTGACGATTCACTTAAAATATCTTGGATGATTTGTTGTCTCCGTCGTTTTTCTGCAGCTGGTCTAAGAATCGTTGTAGTGCCTTGTCTTTTACGATTAGGTTGACAGTCAAACTTGTGTGGTACCACATCAATTTTAATCTTTGCTTTACCTCCCATCGTTGTATAATAAATATAATTTTCCATGTCATCTTTCAGCTGAAAAAAAAACATAAATCATAAGAATTATTTAAATGTTATTATAACAACAGAAAAACCACTAAAACATAAAATTAAAATAATTTAATCTAGTCAAATACATAACCTAGAACGTTATACAATTATAAATATATCAAATCCAAATCATTAGATAAAGATACATGAATTTATTATTTAAGCACTTTATCAATCAAAACTTTTTTTAATGCTATGATTTTAAGGTTATGATTTGAAGTTCAGTTAAAAAAAATTATTGATGAACTCTACTACTTAAATATATAATAATTATTTGATTTGTATACTTAGATAAATAATAATTAATAACAATGGTGTTAAGAAATACTTACATCGAAATGATCTTCACAACAAAAAAAATTCGATTTTGTTTTAGGATTATCACGGTGCACCACTTGAAACCATTTATTTCGACGTTTGTCATCTTGGGGAACATTTAAAAACATTTTCTCAGGAGTTGTTTTTGTATTATTCTTACATAATGGTACAAAACAAGAACGATAACTTTTCAGATTCGACATTTTCAATATAAATTTGAATATTTAACAGACAACAAAATTAAATACTTCAAAATCAAAACACTGTACTTAATATCTCTATATCAACTGCAATGAGTGAAAACAATATGACGTCACACGCGCTCGGGAGCTGTCGGCGTGTCGTCGGTACCGGATTCAAAAATTAGTTTTTATTTTGAAATAACTTTTGAATTATTACGAAAAAAAATAAAATAAAATAAGTTTGCTATAAAACTTATATATGATCTTTCCATTTATCACAAAAAAAAAAAATTCAAAAACCCAATTGTTTTTTTGTCATTTTTTTGTCAAATGCGATGTTATTGCTGCTCAACCATCCCTGCATTATCTCTTTTTTTGCTGAAAATGTTGGTGGTTTGTTTAGTTGCACAGAATGATAAGGAGCATTATCCATTACCACTACACATTTGTCTGAAAAATTGGATAAAGCAGGAATGAGTTGATTAACAATCCAGTTTTTGAAAATGTCACCGTTCATAGTTTTGTGATAGTCAATGTCAGTATTTGAAGAGTCTAACAACAAGTCACATCCCTCTAAAAACCCAGTATTTGTTCCTGCGTGTAAAATTGTAAATCGCTTTCCTTCAGATTTCAAATGCAATGGATTGCTTTTTAAATCAGATTCATGTACCCAACGACGCGTTGGAGTGCCATTTTTGTATATCCACGTTTCGTCTAAGTACACAAATCTGATTGATTCATTGCGCTTTTTTAGTTCCATAAATTTCCGAAGGAAAGCGATTTTGCTGATTTTGATATGTCTTTGCTCACTTAAAATTTGTCGTCCGTTCACTTTTTTTAAATTTATATCCCATTGATTTTATAAGTGTGTATAAAGTGGTACGTTCACCCCTAAAATCCAAGTTTTGTTTCACATCAGTCAAAAGTTTGTCTAAAGTAAAATATTCGTTTTTGGAATTGTACGTCCAAATCTGCCGCTGCAAGTTTTTTTTAAAATGAAGTTATCAAATGTATCTGCTTTATCATTCTTCCTTTTATCCGCCGCTTCTTTGCCATTAGCTAAATCTTCTTTTAAGAAATTTCGTATAGATATAACACTAACCTAAAAAAACACGAAAGATTAAAAAAATAATAAAAATTTAATTTAATGGATCAATGAATAAACATTAATTCATCTATTTGCTATCAAATTACATTTTAATTACCAAACTTTATTAATTAAAGAAAATATTTTATTTTTAAAACATTTTTAATTATGTTACATAATCTGGCAACATTGTAAAATATTGAAAAGTAGTGAGTTTTTAGGTTATGTGCATTTAATAAATAATAAGTAATTTGAATGTAAAAACTGTAAAAGTGTATTTTTTCTAACAATTATCTTCATATACAACTAATAATAAAATTAAAAATGTTTGGAACTATTTGCTAATGAAAATAATGGAATAATCGGGTATAAAACACATATTGTACTTACATTAAAAACCTCAGAGATCTTTTGTAAATATCCGTCTTCTGAAATTCTCTGCTCTTTCTTAAACATGTAATAGCATCTCTGAATGCATTTTTTTGTCTCTACACAAATTTTTTTTGGCATATTTAATTTCTTAAACACAATTTACAATTATATTTATGCTATTTGATGTCAAGCTTGTCAAATTGTGACTTGCAATGACTTGGTAACTTTCAAACACCAACATGACAAAAACCAATACCAATGTGAAGAAATAAAAAGATAGCCTGCTAGATATAAATAAACGTTGAATCGTTTAATAAATCATTATGTAAGAATACTTCAATAATTGAAGACTGGACATCAATAACGGGCTAAGTGCCAAAAAAAAAAAATTGAGTTAGACCCGAAAAAGCAAGCTAAGTGCCATTGCCAACAACCTAAAAAGCGGGCTAAATACCATGATCAATAATAGTTGTTCAAACAAGGCCCACCAGATGGTATGAGATGTATGTGCCGGCCAGCTGGTTCGGCTAAAACGGGCTAAGTGCCACCTTGTAGTTGAGTGTGAGGTTTGTCTATGGCAGATAACATTTATCACTAAATTGTAACCTTATCTTTTATGGTTATGTTCTCTTTCTACCTCGTTATTGATGAGTTTTAGTCCCAGAACACAGAATACAATGGAATTAAATAGTGAAATGGGCAAGAAACGGAAAAAGGGAGAATCGATTCGGGATGAAAGGAAACGTCGTAGAAGTGAAGGGAAACCTTATGTGAACAGTAAAAACGTGTTGGTGGAAGGAAAAACTGAACCAAAAGAAGAGGTATGTACAAAATATTTACTTAATTCTAATATTCAATGTAAGTGCCTAATGTTTAGTGTCTAATAATCAATTTTAGTGCTATTTTATGAATTTTTACAAAGGAAATTGGGCCAATAGCTAAATTTCTAAATTTACTTGGATATTTTCCAAAGTTCACTTACATTAAACTGTTTTCTGCTTTTAATAAAACACTGGTGTTTTAAGCAACTCCGCTGAACTTGATAGTTTAAATTTTCTAACAGAATATGTCTTTTTTTGTTTCAGTTCAGCTGCAAGTGTAAGTTTGAGTGTGTTTTGGTCCCGCATAAACAGAGAAAAGTTCTGTTCCACGATTTCTATGCCCTGAAAGACAATGTGAAGCAAAACTCCTTTTTGATGGGTCTGATGATCATCACTCCTGTAAAACGAAGGCGTCATGGTCAGTATGATGATGCAAAGGACAGCAGGCGGCAAGCTACAGTTTGTTTTTCATTGCCAGATGGAAAGGGTGATGTCGTACAGGTTTGCAGGAATACTTTTATGCACGTGTTCGATATAACCAAACGCAGAATTGAAACTATCGTGAAAGCTAAAAAAAATGGTGAAGTAGTCTTTAAAGAAAAGCGGGGTAATAAGGCCCAAAAGAGCAAGTTCTCGGCAGCAGATGTGGACCTTATTATCGAGCATGTGAACTCTTTTCCAAGGAACGAGAGTCATTATGGAAGGAGTAAAAGCAATAAGGAGTACTTAAGCCAGGATTTGAATATCAGCAGGCTGTACCGTGCCTTTAAAGACAGGTACCAAGACTCTAATATATCATATAAGTTTTATAACAGAATATTTAAAAAAAAATTCCCGCAGATTTCCTTCCATAAACCACGCACTGATACTTGCTCTAAATGTGACTTACTATCAGCAGAGATATTAGCAAAACCTGGTGATAGAAAAGCAAAAACCGCTTTACTAATACACCATAAAAAAGCCGAGAAAGCAAGAGGAGTAATGAACCAAGATAGTACGTCATCTCAGCTCCCTACTAGTGACGAATCCATGTGTTCGATTGATCTTGAACAAGTTTTATCTTTGCCTTCTCTGACCCATAGTCAGATGTATTATTCACGTCAGCTTTCATGCTACAATCTGTGTGTCCATGTAGGTGATATCAACAAGGGGCTCATGTTTTTGTGGCACGAGGGTATGAGTGGTCGAGGGGGTAATGAAATTGCTTCGTGCGTCTTTAAAGCACTCAGCAGACCTGAATTTACAAGGAAACGAAAACTTACCGTCTGGTCCGATAACTGCATTGGCCAAAATAAAAATAAAATGATGGTATTTCTTTGGATTTATTTGACGATTACGGGCAAGTATGATGAGATAAACCATAAATTTTTGGTATCCGGTCATTCATTTTTATCGTGTGACAGAGATTTTGCTCAGATCGAGAAACGTAAAAGAGTTGAAAAGTGTCAAGTTCCCAACGACCTGGTTAAACTTATGGAGAATGCAACACCGAACAACCCCTTTGTAGTTACTGTTCTACAACCTGAAGACTTCTTTGACTTCAAACAAGCAGCCGATTCCTACATCAACACTACAAAACTAAACATTTCCAAATGCAGTTGGATTAGAGTTGAAAAAGCTGCACCTGGAGTTGTCAAGACGAGAGCAATGTTCAATGAACTTGAAGCATGGAGCACCTGCAAGGTTCTCAAGAAAGGGGTTACCAGTAATAAGATCAAGGATCTGCTTTTACCATCACAACCCTGTAAAAACAACCTATCAGCAGAGAAGAAAAAGGATCTGCAACAGATGCTGCCCTATTTGAAGGAAGATAATAGAGCGTTTTTTGAAGATTTAATTAATTAAAACACCTTTGTATTTTTGTAATCATTTTTTATTATGTAAATAAATCACATTTTAATCACATGTTTTTTTTAATTACCTAATTTTTTTTAGTAATCGATTAATATAATTTTATATTTAACTCTCTTAATGAAATTAAGAGAGTTAAATATAAAATAATATTATTTGAAAAAATTACCAAAATAGCTTAACATTATTTTTTCTTAAATTGGCACTTACCTCGTTTTTACTGTAAAGGTAGCTCTCGCTTAGCACGTTCTACGTTTTTTTGAATAAAATATTATTTTTCATTCATAAGAGGAAGGGAATTCAAAAATTTTTGCAATAAAATTATGAATCTTACCCTAGGTAATAAACACAAAATTTGGTTCCACTTTTTTTATCAAAAGTTTTTTGAGAAAACAAAAAAAATTGAATAACTCAAAATGTAATTTTTGGCACTTAGCCTGTTATTGATGTCCAGCCTTCAATTTTAAAATGTTTGATAACACGAATAGTAATGTATGTTTTCATTGTTGTAACGTTAAGATTTTAGAGGATTGATAGATTTACTGTCCTGTACTGTATACATTTCAAAAAAATATAGCTAGAATCAAAACTTACCCCAAAAACTTATAAAATAACTTTTAATCAAAATATGGATTAAATGTCAAAACAAAATGTGATGTAAGTTTTGATCTATAGTGATAAAGAGGAAAGGTTTGATTTTTTGTTTGTTTGTTTGAAATAAATAGGCTCCAAAACTACTGGACCGATTTCAAAAATTCTTTCACCTTTGGCAAGCTACACTATTCCCGAGTGATATAGGCTATGTTTCATTTTACAAAAATAGGGATCCTCACTAAAATGCCATTAATGTAACCAAAAATGACCTTAAAATCCTTACGTCGCGTGCGCTGAGAATATTATTGATTATAGAATAAAATAATGTACTACGATTTTGAAGAATATATAAATATCTACAAAAACTGCCGCGACAGCATAATGTCTGAATGTTATAGTTACGTCACAATAACTATTTTTTAATTTCTTAAAAGTTTTTATCTTGGTATTATTCCTTATCAAAATAACTTATTTCATAATCACGACTGATATCACAAATTTATAGGACGAGGCTACTTATAAAGGAATTAAAGGACAATTAAGTTGTAGCAACCATTATAACTGAACCACTAGCTGGTCAACTAGCTCATACACTGAGGATACCGATGATCCCAACTGATCTACCAAATCCATTTAAACCGCTTCAATTTCCTATCAAAACATCTTTCGCTTTTACTAATAATAAGTCTCAAGGTCAAACCTTCCAATTAGTAGGGATCGGTTTTCCTCATGGCCAACCGCCTAAGGCGGGTCGGAGCACCTGAAAATCAATCTATTTGGCTGCCAGAAAATAAAACAACATGTAATATTGTTTACAGGGAAGCGTTGACCCAATAAATTTAATGGCTTTTGTTATTTTTCTTTAATCCCCGTGCAAAGCCGGGGCGGGCTGCTAGTTTGTAATAAACCGCCACTAAGTTTCAAAAAACCTTAAACAACACAAATAAAATGCACATACTATTTCGCATACCAATTGAATTTTTAACTAATAAAAATTAGATAAAAAGATTTGATTTGAGCAGCTATAAGTAGCGGCACTATGCGGTGGGTGAGAGAAATACTCTTGTCCGTAGTTTTAATCATTTGTCTGCTAGGCGTTAAAGTTAATTTTCTTTTACAAATTGTTCAGTATGTTACTCTTGCGGTCTGCATAGCGGACCAACTCTTCGCCGGCCAGGTTGAACAACATTGTGTGTAAATTCGTCTTTACGTGAGCTGATGAACTGAAATGTGTATCCTTTTAAGTCAATTTTCTACCTATACGTAACTGTATTAGACACATTACTTCAATCTACCAACTTTACATTTACAGGTAGGAAGTCAGATACAGTTCCAATTTAATTAAGAAAACTTTTTATCATTTTGTTAACAAGTTGAAAATCACAGTTTATTATTATGGTAGTAAAATGAATTACCGAACAGATTCAGCCACAATAAGTTTTTGATTCTGATCTATTGAACTTGAAAAGCTAAAATTTGTGCAGGTTGTAAAACCGTACGTTATATATTCAAAAAAAAAATAATATTTTATTGTCTCCCATTTAAATTGTTTTAATTTTAAGTTATTTTATTAAAATTTTATTATATATTTCAGCTAGTCGTAGAAAAGATATTAATATATACCCTACTAGACAATCCTAGTGGTAAACCCGTCATAGAAAAATTCGTGTTTGTAATATATTCGCAGTTTTTACTAATGCCATGAAATAATTTTAAATTTATTTATATTTTAGTATATATATGTACTAGATCAAAATCTTTAAATAAATAACAAAAAAATAAAAAAATATGGGCTCAGCCGGGATTTGAACCCGGGACCTCTCGCACCCAAAGCGAGAATCATACCCCTAGACCACTGAGCCTCAACACAAAATTAATCCTCATTTTTGAATCCAAACCAGTCATGTGAAATAACTCACAACTATATTTATTATGATTCATTAGAGACCATTACTTTAGGATTAAATGAATCTCGATCAAAATTATACGAGAGAGGTAATGAAAACTTTAAAAAAAAATTCATCTGCATTTAAAAAAGAAAAATGCGCTAAAAACTACTAAAAAGCCAGAAATATAGTAGGTAGGTACCTATATTGTGTGGCAAGAGGTGAAACAAGACGATTTCTGACTAGGGCGAAACCGGTCAGAAATCATCTTTGTTTCATCATGTGCTACACACTATATTTTTCATATCACATGCATTGAAACAGCGAGTTTTGATCTCTGTAGCCAGTTGAAGTAAGACTATTTCAGACAAATAGCGTAGTAATATCTTGACGATTTGACGACAGCTGTCAGACGATTATGATTGTATTCGCTTTTGTTTATTGCAAATGCGATTCTGGCCGACTTGAAATAAAGACATAAATAATAAATAAATGAATATGTCGGGCAGAAATAACGTTGTTTTTCCCCTAGGGCAGAAAAACTGTCAGTTTCTGACTGACAATTGCCTTGTTTCGAGTGACAAAACAGGGATCAAAACAAGCTGTTTCCTGTTTCAATGCATGTGATATAAAAAAATCTTTTGGTAAGGTTTGAATCGTGGATCCTACTGTTATGCGCATGTCCACGTGAATTCAAAATGTATGTGCTATTGCGAGCATAAGGACCATTCCACCCAATATGATCTATATTAATTGTATATCTGTAATAATCGGAAACTTGTAAAAATACTAAAATACAATTAATATAGATCACATTGTGTGGAATGGTCCTTATGCTCGCAATAGCACATACATTTTGAATTCACGTGGTCATGCGCATAACAGTAGGATCCACGATTCAAACCTTACCAGTCTTTTTTTAAAACCGGCCAGAAATTAAGACTTTTCGGTTTATTTTTAGGTCAGAAAATCTCATTTTGTCGGACAAGGCCAGAAAATAAAAATGAGTCTGGTAATAGTTATTTGTGACACAAGGACGGAAAATGCCATTTTGCAAGAGCGAGTAAAGTTGTGTAGCCGAGGGGCGTAGCACCGAGGCGAAACAATACGAGCACTTGCAAAACATTTTGCGGACGTGTAACACACACTATTTTTTGGTCCGACCAATTTTTAATATTTTCAAAACTTCAAAAACTGTTTACTTTGTAACATACAAGATTAGGTGTATATTGACATTTATTGCACAATTAAAAGAATTAGTAATTATGAATGATTTTATGATAATTGATTTCACGAATTTTTATACATATGAATACTGTTCTAATAAGCAGCACAGTAAAAATTGTTATATTGATAATATTAATATTAATATCTAATAATTTTATATAAAAATAGCAGAGACAATGAACTATTATAGTTTAATGAGCAATAATAAAATCGAGATATGTATTTTCATAATCGAATGATAAGTAGTTGTAAATTGACATAAATGTCAAATTTAAAATAAAAGTTGTGAGAGAAATTAAATGTAAGTTTGAATCCTGCTTACCTTTAGAAAAAGTTATTAGTTGAGTATATTATACGCTGTTTTTAAATAAATTTAATTAAAATTTGTAGTATTCATTATGTATTTTTGATGACTCATAGCGCCATCTCTTTAGATAATCTAAAAGCTACTTTGCCGGCCTAGGCCGGAAAATTTCATTTTCCGGACGATTTTGAAGTAATTAATAGCATTGTTTCTGGACGGAGGACCAAAAAAGATTTTACCGGACTCATTTTTATTTACTTTCCGGTCTATCTTCAATGAAAAAAAAAATAAACAATAAAATAGTTAGTCTAAGATAGCAGTCAATTGGTTTCTATGGTAACCGGGTTTTGTATATATTTAAAACTATAAAATAACTCGACATATTTTGACGTTTAGTTGAAAACGTAAAATTTATTATAAAATTATTTAAAAAGTTGCATTTGATTGTTAATTAATGAAAGATGAAATTATACCAGTTGAAATTGTTGTGGCCACCCAAGCAAGGTTTGTTAAAAAAAAAATGTTAAAATTAGTTAATGAAGAGTTCTTGTTATAAAAATGTAAACGGAATAATATGAAGTTTATCGTACAACAATGCCCGTTTTAAAAAAAATATTGTACGTAATACGTCCCAAAAGTGCTTTTACTGGACTCGCAGGTTTGCAGGGCTCGCCTGTGGCTCGCCCTGCAATTTGCCCACTCGTCCAGTAAAAAAACACTTTCGGGACTTGTTACGTAAACTACTAATATTTTTTAAAAAAATTCGAAGCAACTAAGCATCTGATTTCGATTTCTTTGAAGTCAAATTACAATAATGATGATTTATTTTCGAATTTTTTTGGCCCAAATTGATACTCTTTCTTATCAAAATGCAACCGGCAGACTTGTACTAGATAGTATTATAATTTTCTGACATTTGTTATTGCGAAAAAATTGTCTGTGGGATAAACTAATTAAATAGTAACTTTTAAACCAATTGATGGATTAATCTGAAATTTAGGGGTGTGTTCAGCTTTATAAGACCCTACTCTGGACGCAATAGAAATATTGTAGATCAATTTTTAAAATATTTATTAATAATTTTCAATTTTCCTGTTTTTTTCAATTATCTAAGCAACAAATTACTCTATCGACTTTTTTATAAACCGCCATTTGTTGCTTTTTTTATGCTCTAAAAGAAAGTTACTTTTAGTTTTTTGAAAATTAATTACCTACCACCTGAATTATAATTAAAAATGTGGGAAAATGGCATTTTTTTGTCTTAATTTGTTTAAAAAAAATAATGGCACTGAACTTGTGGTTGGAAACACGTAGGTTTTCATTGCATTGGATTATTCAGTCACCAACATGTTTTTTTTACTTATTTGCTGGAATATATAGGTATAAGAGTAACTCTATTTGTACCGAACAAATATATTGCATACGATATAACTATAGCCAGAGAAAAAGTGCATTTTTATTTAAGAAAGTGCCAAATACCAATAACATTTTGGAACAATTAAATATCACTATAACTATTATTTTATATTTATATGTCATGTGGGTTAAATGATATATTTTCGTTTTGCTCAATTGGTTTATATATTTTTTTAAATTCTTACCTTTCACAAACTGTACAGTTTGATTTGTGTGCATAAGTTCGTAGGTTCTTCTGACTCTTTCTTTAATTGGATCATTTTCGTCAATAGAGTAATCTCTAAACTGTCCTACTGGTTTGGCTGCAAATTGGTGTTCTGGTCTCAATAATTCTGACGGATCAATAATATTGATGGATTCAGCCTGTTACAAATTAAAAGATAAGGCCCATTAAAAAATTCTTTACCAATATGTTAAAGACCGTGAAATGAGTGCCAAAATGTTTTAAAAGAATTTACTACATCAAATGTATAAAATGTATACTGCATTGTTTGATCACCAAAACAAAATCGAAGATAACTTCATTTTATAAAGTACATAAACCAAAAATTCTTTTTTATAATTCACGTTCACAAAGTTTCTATTTCGACACTAAAAACAGTATCGAAATAGATTCATTGTAACACTTTTTTTGGTAACTTTTTGTTTTACACAATTGGTTGCACTGCACTGATTATCAACGAAAGATGAAAGAGTTCAGGTAGTAAATCAAGAATTATGTTGTATTAACTACATTATCAGCGATATTGCGAAATTCAGAATATTTTATTCAAACATTCAAATTTAAAATCATTAAAACTGTCAAGTGTCAAAAGTGTCAAGATCGCCAACATAAATAAATATTTCGAAAAACTCTCATTTTATTTATTTATTTTATACTTTTAACAGTTCATTATAAAAAATAGTATGTAACACTCGAATTACAATGACGGTTTGTAGTACTCGTTCTTTGCGAACTCACCGCTTCCCGGTTCGTTTCACAAACTGTACTCGTACTACGAAACCTGTCATTGTAACACTTGTATTACAATATACTATTCCAGTCCTTTTACCTATAGAATATCTGTAAATTCTAACACCTGCTGATAAAAGTTATGTGGGCTTTAAGGGATATTTATGTAGGTACCTATTTATTTTGATAACTCGTTTTTCAGCATCAGATTGCCCTTCAAGTTATATCGCAATGAAATCTTTTCTTATGGTACTATTAGAGCAAATAATCTTAAAATATAATAAGCAAAGAATAAAGTACTGATATCTGAATAATTGGACTACGTAGTGAGCAAAAATTTTTATTAGTTTTGTGAAAACCTAAAACGAACATTTGTTGAATCAATGATATACTGACATGAAAAACGGCCAGGGATGGTATATATCTAACAACTTAGCAATGTTGAATCTATATAGAAAACTCTAACAAGGACAAATAGAAGCTGGTAATAACATACTAAATTGGACTAGATATTTAGTTTTGTTTTTTTATGAATATTTTAGAAAACATTTTAATATAGTCATTTTAGAAGAACGGTTTCTATATACTTAGTATATACATACATACATATAAAAGAGATTCTATTTATTGTTATTATTTCCTATACGATATAAATTGATTTGGATTATTAAACTAAAGAGGTGGTCAGACTTAATCCATTGCCGGAAGTAATATTTTTTGAACAACTACTTACTAAGCTAAGTCTCATAAAAATAAATCAGTTTATTGTACATGACCAGATAATAAGTATACTGTCTGAGCTAACATCGGTTTTGTCCCTGAAGACCAATCAGCTCTGCCAAAATACCTGTGTTGAAATAGATTACTTTTTCCCATAGTCAAAGGTATTCCATCAATTTTCTGCATTGTGTTAGATAAATAATCCAGTATCTAGGGTTGATTAAGGACAACAAAGGTTAAAAACAACAAACTCTGGCACAACGTGAGTCAGTTGAGTCAGTTTAACCACACAGTTATTTCAGAACAGACAGGAGTTTTGGTTTCTTTAATTTTGAAAGTGTTACAGTTCAAACAGTAGTTTTCTATTTTTGCCGGATTTTTAGCATCAACTTCAATATCTGCCATAGCTTTAATATACTTAATATACCCATTTTTTTAAGGATGTCCCCCTAGGTATAGACCTAAATACAAATGTACCGAGAACATCTATTGGGGCAGAAGAGACAATTTATTATTTTGGGATTTAAAGGCCTGCAAGTTAGGACGAATGGGGAAGACGTGGGAAGGTTAGGAGTTCCACAATCTGGAGACCCTGGGGATGAAGGAACGATCGAATCGATCCGTTCTCGATGTCGGGCATTTTCAACAATTCAATTCAGAATTTGAATTTATATCTATATAGATTTCCACAGATATATTGACTCATCACGATATCTCTGGAATCATATGGCGTAGAGACTTAAAATTTCGCTAGAATTCCAAAAGTAAAATTTTGAGAGATAGGAATATTCCTAGTCTACTATTGTTAAGTAGAGGTCATCAGAGAACTGATTTTACAAAACTCTGCCCATAATGGATGTTGCGGTGGCGTTAACAATAAAAAATTGGGTAGGAATCTTCTATATGTTGCCTCCGTAAGGTGGCGTAGTTGAAATCTTATAATATATTTACACAGCAATTAAATGAGCATTTCTTGCTTAATCAAGTATATTTCATAAATTTAGACGATCATTTCTTGCATAATCAAGTATTTATTTATATTAAATTTTGCAATAGTTTGTCTACTTTTATTGTTATTATTTCTTATCCAGTTTTTATAGATATGGGAAATGTTACGTAAAATTTTATGTAATTTGAAAATTTTGTTGTTGTAATCATTATTATTTTTTATTATTATTAATATGGGTTTATCAATAGTAAGCGGAAAATTCCGATGAAACTATTGAATTGTGTATCACAGTCTCACTATTCATAAATAAAGTTCTTCTAAAGTTTTTTATCACAGTTTTTTGTTATGTTCACCATTTTCACAATTTATCACAGTTTAGTAATGAATGAGTATATTATTCCAAGTCTGCATTTTCAAATCAAGCATGTTCTTGAACTGGTTTGTGCTTGTAGAGTTAATAACTGTATCCTCACTTAGCCTATTCCAGCTGTATATGACCCTATTTGTAAGGAAGTTTCTTCTTAGCAGTTTGCTGGTTTTCTCTTTAGCAAGCTTTTTACTATGACCTCTAAGAGTGGCCAATTGAGGAGAGTGAAAGAGATCCAAGTTGCACCCATAATATCCACTAGTGATCTTAAAGGTTGCAATAAGGTCACCTCGAAGCTGTCTTTCACTGAGTGTTGTCAGGTTCAATCTAACTATAACAACTTTTATTAATAAAGAAATTTCAGATTTTATTAAAAGGGATTCGAAATATTCTCAAAAGACTACCACTGCATTGAAATTAAAAAAACATTACTTTAAAGTAAGCATCAATCCATAAATTTTTCAATGTCGTTTAGGTCACTGGGGAAACATCTTTCAAGTAGAATTTGAATTGGAATGTTTTTCTTTTTAAGTTTCACAAAATATTGGATACTTTCACATCCGTCTTCAAGATAAGAATTGGTATAAATTGAAACTTTAGAAAAGTATATAGACGTGATGTCTTCTAAGTTGTTAATTGATTAATTTTAACCTCAAAGCTGTACTTAAAAACATAAATAATGATTTTCGAGAAAAAGGTTTACACTAAAAGCAAAAAATATCTGGAATATAAAAAAATTGCTTGGAGGGAAAAAATTGCCAAGCAGTGCTAGTGAATTTAGAAGAAAACGTTTTGCAATGCCTAAGTTAGAGATAGTCTAGTTGCTGGTGGATTATTTGAAGTCACCCTCTGGTTGACATCAGTTTTCCAAGAGCCGGATCTTCAGTTTAAATTAGTTAATAGTTTATAGCCTGTCGCTGTAAGGTAAGTTTCTCAGTTCCAATGAAATTTTTGTAATTCTTCGCTACACTCTCTCAAATGCCTCAGTATCTTTGACATAGTATGGATTCCAAATACACTGTCCATATTCGATTTTTGGTCTTAAAAAGGATTAGTACCTACAGTTTTAAAATCATTTGAGTTGATTTTATTTTTCTTTTTTGAGAGCTTTGTGCACAAAATTAGAATTTTAAGCATAAGTATTATTATTATTATGACCCCACCGTAAATTGGCGGAGTTGATATCTCATATATTTACAAGAGCAATTTTAAGTGCTATAATGCCACCATAAGGTGGCACATTTGGTACCCAATATATTTAAACAATAAATTACAAAATACAACAAAAAAAAATAATAAGAACCTAGAAACTAACCAGTAAATATGATAAAAACAAAAAACCAAAAAGGCGGTACGAGAAGTTCAACGAGTCAGTTAGATAGGTATGTATCTATATGTCGTCCCATTAGAGTTGCAAAAAAATAGTGATGTCTATTAAACTCGTTAAAAGGTAATGAATTTGTGCATACAAAGAAAAAAATTAGGATAATATAAGATGAGAACGGTTACTGATATTTTCATATTAAATATAAATATTAGAAAAAAGCAAAATTTTCTTTAAATAATAGTCAAACTTTTTGAATTTAAAATTGGATTATACATAAAATAACTTTAATTTTACTTTAGAATAATTTAATATTATGTCATTTCTTGTTTGTCTAATTTATAAATTTTAAAAAATCCATAAAATATACCTCAAAAAGAATTGGGTTTCTAAAAATCTTGGGTCGATCATTTAACTGAATAAAAATATAAGACGAAAAACAAAAAAGTGTCTTAGGGTTTGATGTTTCAATTGTCTATTTGACAAATATATTCTCTCTTATTAACATCATATATGTGCGAAAATAGCATATTGTGTATCTAGTAGGAAAACCGATACATTCCCGGACGACAATCTAGCCGAGGCCAACAAACATTGAGAGTCCGGGAAGGTGCTTTTACTACGAGATACACATACCATTTTTTCTGAAATCGCATTAAATATAATCGTAAATTAAGAAAGTTTTATATATGCATAACTGTTTTTGATATCATCTTATTTTCTATGAAACCGTTTCGTTGACATTGTTTGTTTATCATTGTTGATTAGTGTCACAAAACTGTCAGTTCGGTTAGTGACATATTGCTTAAAATATTTTAAATTATATTGGACAGTGACGATGATGTCCAGAGGTGCGAAACGCCTCCAGAAATACTAAAACACTACTACTAATGTGGTTTTAAATTTATTGCCAAATAAAATCAAGGCGCTAAATATGAATTTGCTTATATACGTTTTATGGATCACTCCCGTACACAGGTACGGAAAAATTATTCCCGTACACAGGTACGGAAAAAATATTCCCGTACAGTTGGTTACCCAGTAACGGACTAAAATACAAGAATATTGTATTTTGCGACTCGAATTTGATCCGAGAAACTAGACATTTCCAAGCGATTTCGGAAAAATAGATTTTTTTCTATACAACATGAGTTGAATCAAGAAAACAAAAACAACAAAGAATCACCAAAAGCATCTGTCACTGAATAGTTAAAAGCACTACGACTACAGGCCAAAGAGGTCATAGGTTCGAGTCTAACTTTTTCACTTCTCGTTTATCTAATTTCTCAATTCAAAAAGCTATGTATAATAATTATAATATAATCATTGTTGTACTTAAAATGTGACTAAAGCTTTTGTATAGATTTAAAAAGAACACAAACAGAATTGTGGAGGGAGATATCAACAGGGACTCGTTAAAACGAAAATATTACTAATCGTTTGTGATACCCAAAATTGATAATATACTTGCAATATATAGTGTAAATATAAATAGTATAAGAAGTAATATTCCTATAGCCTATTAGGTACAGTTCACACAATAGATTATTTGAACTTACCAACACCCTCATTATTTCTTGCTTAGCAAACTTCACAAACTGAAAAACTAAACAAGTGAACTATATTATCTTCTTTAAATATGTAAGATTCTATCAGAACTATGCTGATTTTGAATTATATTCTTATTGGTTGTATTGCAAATTAATAGATGGGTCAAAAGGTTATTTTTGTATCAAAATTTATTTCATTGATAATGACCTTTCTTTATAAAGTGTGATTGAAATTGTTTATTTTTACACATTATTGACGTCTATTATATAAAATATAAAATACGCTCCATAAAATAAGTATAGAATAAGTAAAACAATTGTTAAAAAAATGTAAAAAGAAGTAATAGAATAATAAATGTTTTGTACAATGACATGTATAATAAAAATATAAACTTAAATAATAATATATATAGCTTTTTTACTGATAGTTTATAGATCTGTTTAATTTAAATAATATAACACATTACATAATCTTTTGCGTTGAATGTTTAAGTTATTAAAAAGTTCTCATAAATATTTAACAAATGCATCATACATTCAACGATTCCAAATTACATCCAAGATAGTGGAGTGTCTAGAGGTTTTTACCTTGGATTAGAGTTATAGTGAATGAATTTATATAATTGACGTGGGGTTTTGTTTTTTATACTATAAATTACAATGTTTACCCAAAATTTTTTTGTGCTTTTAATTTTTTCATTGTTTAAACAAATTATTATGAAAAATTAATTTTTGAGCATATAATTTTACTTTAAATAGTAATTTTTTTTCATTTATCTGTTAAATTTCACCTGAATAGAGATAGAGGAACATCTTTCGAGAATACCTGTGTATAAAAATAGCAGTAGCGATTTCGAAGTGGTAATAAAACTTGGAGGGGAGAGCAAAGCGGCAGCTGCTATGTAGCGCCACAGCCGGACTTGACTATAGTCAAGTCCGGCTGTGGTAGCGCCTATCCGAGCGCGAGCGCCTAGATGTGAAATCCTTCCGAAATTTTTTTTAACTCCGTCGGGTTCATTTTATACTGTAATTCTTTCATATTTTGTAGATAAATTTGTGAAGCCTTCACATAGGAAAAATGCCCTGATGCATGAAATAATGCATCATTAGCTCAATACTATATAAATGTAAATTCCTATCTCCCATACAATCCGCAGCAATGAAGTCCTTCAATATAGTAACCATTCGAAAATAAGTAATCCATAGTTTTGACGCTTTATTTTTATTTTTAAGCTCCAGTAACTTATTTAAAAAAAATTTAGTAAGCGTTTGAAATCCATGGTTTCCAGTTATTTCTGTATAGTTGAACATTTCAAAAATCATAGAGTTATCATCATCACTTATTACATTTGCAAAATCTGTATTGTATTCCATAAGATTTTCAAAAACCAATTGTGATAAAGCTTGCTGTAATAAAGTATAAGAACGTACTGATCTAGCATACGCATGTCTAGAAGTTATGCGATCAATTGTATTTTCAATATAGTAACCATTCGAAAATAAGTAATCCACAGTTTTGACGTTTTATTTTTATTTTCAAGCTCCAGTAACTTATTTTTAAAAATTTTAGTAAGCGTTTGAAATCCATGATTTCCTAGTTATTTCTGTATAGTTAAACATTTCAAAAATCATAGAGTTATCATCAACATTTATTACATTCAGCAACTTTTACAGCTCCACCAGTTTAATTTGTGCATGATAATGCTGATTTAAATATCAACACTATTGATTGTAAAGGAACGTTTCATTATATGGGAAGCATTGAAATAGTTAGTCCAAGTGATGGTATACAACATACAACCTCGACGACCTATCAAGCGCTTGAAGACACTTCCACCTGAATCTGAATTTTTTAAACACGGAAATATCCCTCTGCAAATATATCCAGCTTCTACAGGTACAGGATTTTCAAAGATAATAATCACGTTACCAGAAGTTGAAATTTACTACAAATGGTCAATTAAATATTTTGTGGACGTATTTAAAGTTCAAAAATAATAACAAATTTTCCGGATGAAATGGATTTATGAATTTATTAACTAATGCCCATGATTTTGATGTGTTATCGATAATTTTTTTGCCGTTCATTAACGCAGCTCCAAGTGATTATCACACAATTTACACAACAATAAAAAATTCAGTAGATAATGCTAAAGAATTGGATATGAGAACATGCATTTTAACGTTCGATCAACCTCTATACATGAAAGCACGGGATATTGCTTCTGCTGTGTATTTTTTTATTTTTTTTTATTAAGGATGTCCTCGTAGGTATAGACCTAAATACAAATGTACCGAGAACATCTATTGCGGCAGAAGAGACAATTTATTAATTTGGCATTTAAAGGCCTGCAAGTTGGGACGAGTGGGGAAGACGTGGGAAGGTAAGGAGTTCCACAATCTGGAGACCCTAGGGATGAAGGAACGATCGAATTGATCCGTTCTCGATGTCGGGCATTAAACAGTATAAGGGTGGATTGAGTTGACACGTCGCGTTGCTCTGGCTGGTCTGACAAGTGGAGGCTAGGCTCGTTTCATACTCTAATATCTTACATGGGATCCATTGGTTATATTATGGCTGGAAGTGGGATAAAAGAAGCTCTTTCTACCATATATGCTGAAAATACAATTGATCGCATAACTTCTGGACATGCGTATGCTAGAGCAGTACGTGCTCATACTTTATTACAGCAAGCTTTATCACAATCGGTTTTTGAAAATCTTATGGAACACAATACAGATTTCGCAAGTGATGATGATAACTCTATTATTTTTGAAATGTTCAACTATACAGAAATAACTGGAAACCATGGATTTCAAACGCTTACTAAATTTTTTAAAAATAAGTTACTGAAGCTTAAAAATAAAAATAAAGCGTCAAAACTATGGATTACTTATTTTCGAATGGTTAGTATATTGAAGGACTTTGTTGCTGCGGATTGTATGGGAGATAGGAATTTACATTTATATAGTATTGAGCTAATGATTCCATTATTTCATGCATCAGGGCATTTTTCCTATGTGAAGGCTTCACAAATTTATCTACAAAATATGAAAGAATTACAGTATAAAATGAACCCGACGGAGTTAAAAAAAAAATCGGAAGGATTTCACATCTAGGCGCTCGCGCTCAGATAGGCGCTACATAGCAGCTGCCGCTTTGCTCTCCCCTCCAAGTTTTATTATCTGTTCGAAATCGCTACTGCTATTTTTTTACACAGGTATTCTCGAAAGATGTTCCTCTATGTCTATTCAGGTGAAATTTAACAGATAAATGAAAAAAATTACTATTTAAAGTAAAATTATATGCTCAAAAATTACTTTTTCATAATAATTTGTTTAAACAATAAAAAAATTAAAAGCACAAAAAAATGTTGGGTAAACATTGTAATTTATAGTATAAAAAACAAAACCCCATGTCGATTATATAAATTCATTCACTATAACTCTAATCCGAGGTTTTAACGTTTTGAATGCTCCAGGCACTCCACTAAAGCGGCAGTTTTACACAGCAGTGGACTGTCATCGCAGCGACTGTTTGGAGCATGGTTTGGAGGTGGGGAAACCTCTACTGCTATGATTTTACTGTTATATCCTGATTCACATATTGCGAATGAAAGGGATAAATCAAAATGGCTCTTACTAAAAATCAGAGGGTGTACGGCATTATTATTTGTTTATTACTAAAAAAAAGTTGTCTAGGCGACGATACACGCAAAAACAGTATTGAGTAAAGCCAAATTTTGATTTAAAAAATCACTTATTGATTGAATTGTTAAGTGTTGAAGGCGATCATTATACATCGTTCAAAAATCCATTTGATGAAACCATGTAATTGTTGAAATGAACATATTATCTGTACCCGATCCTGTACTTTTGATTTTAAGAATTTTCTTTCTTTCTAATAATGTAGACCTTTGAGAAGCTATTTTCTTTTTGACAATTTCTTCGGAAATACCCATTTTTCAGTAATATCAGCAAGTGCTGCTTTTCTTTTATTATGATTTTTATAATGTGGCGATTTAACTTGCCATAGACATTCATTTTCACGTAACAAATCAATAAGTTTGAAAATTTTATCGTCCGAGACGCTCTTCGATGAACAGATTTCGCCATGTTTTTTTGTGACGTCTAACTACTGCTATACGAAAACTAGAAAAATTTCAAGCTTTAGCAGTCAATCTTATCGCACTCAACTTTCATCACAGTTCTGTGATTCACGTAAAGAAATGGCTAGCAGTAAAGTCACGCCTCCTAAACAGTCGCTGCGATGATAGTCCACTGCTATGTAAAACTGCCGCTTTAAGAGTGTAATCACTGATTCCGTAAATTACTGGTGGGCGATAATAATCGATGTTTTCAAAATATCGATGTTTTATTGTTCACGGTTAAAATTTTAATGTTCAAAAAGCTAACGACTGTTAATAAAGCTAACAACTCTTGGCTTGTGATGTTCAAGTTTTTCAATTAAGTGTAAAATTTAATTTGTATGGATGTTTGTTATATCTTATAATAAATTATCGTACTTTTGTTCTAAACAAGAAACCTTTATAAAAGTGCCTTACTATTGGTTACTCAGTAATAAAAACCAATCAAATATAAATGCACTGGTGCGCCACTGAAGGTTCTGTAGTCTTCTTTTTGACATAAAAACAACGTTTATTATATTATATTATAGTATATTATATTATATTATATTATAAGTAGTTGAATTTCACCAAATAATTCCAAGCAACTAATTTAATCTATTCGACAAGTTGAAAATAGAGATACTGCTCTTAAAATCATGTGCGATAGCTCATTGGATCCGAAATGACGTCTAGAAAAATGTGTCAAAAGCGTGTATTAGCACATACAAAATTGCAAAAGTTATAAACAATTAAAGATGAAAAAAAAGGCATTCCGTTTTTTGCAAATATTGCATAAACTATTAATATTTAAGAAATTTAAAAAAAAAATTCTGAAAGAGGAGGAAATTTCCAATAAATAACTTCTAGCTTCCGGAACTCTATCTAATTTTAATTTAAATTAAAATTAAAATCATGGATCCAAAAAATTGTTTGTGTTAAAATTTATAACAAACCAATAAAGTTTGCCAAAAAAATGTTGAGTGGTGTATATTTATTTTTATCAAAAATAAATATCAAAAGAAATAAACAAAATAGAAATATCAGCAAAATAACAATGTTTCAACAATAAAAAATCACTCCACTTAATTATTTATAGCTCTTAAACCACCTTGGATGTCAAAGCCCTAAGCAAGAGAACCGAAGTAAGTAGTTCTAAGGAACATTACCGATATTGTTTTATAACCATTACAATCTGCCCAATTTCACTTTAGCTGTGATATGCGCAAATGAAGAAAAGAGAGCATCGCAACAAAGCCAGATAACATTGTCTCGAGACCGACAATCTGAGCGTCTCCCCACTATCGTTTATCATAAACCAGTGCGCATCTCAACGTCAGAGGTAAAGTGAAATTGGGCAGATTGTACATTTCTGTATTTATAAAAAGTTCTGCCTCGATATTTTTTGAACCTGTAGTTGTGCTTTGGTAAAAATGTCAATATCTTTAAAAGAAAAGCTTGTAGAAAATGTTTTTGGCAAATTTAGCTGAATGAATTTATTAAATTCATTCTTACTTTTAATCACCCCTAATTGAATATAATGCTACAGTATATGTTTTTTTTTAGTTTTCATTAAAATAACCTTTACAAATTCACAATACAATTTAAACACTCATGGGGAGCAATTAATTATGTAATTAACCAAAAATCAATTAAAATTATACGAATTACCAATCTGTTAAGTGTTTCTTAAATTTGACAGAGCTATTAATCTTAATCGACCACTTTAAATATAGATTACAATTAAATGACACCAATTTCTTCGATTATATTGAGAACCTTGACAGTGTTAACAATACCGTCAATAAAAAAATTGTTAAAAGTTGGGTTGATATAAATATTTTTAGGCTTATAATCTTATAAATGTAAATGTCAGTCAATTTTATTATACCTATACTTAACCATTTACGTTTCTCAAATAATGCATCGATTAGTTTTGAAAATAATTTAAAAGATTTTCACAGTTTTCTAAAGTACTTTACTATAGTTATCTGCCTTATACATTTTCATTCAAATTTTCAAAGTATTACATTAACCCTTACATTAACCTGGAAAAAATATACAATCACTTAAAGAGGTAACAGCCATTTTTTAAATAAATATTTTTTAGATCTTTCTTGTATTTTTAAATTAAAGAATAGAATTATATTTGACTTAATTCGTCATTGTACGATATTGTTTTATCCTTGGATCATCTGATCGTACTGTTTATGCATTTCACGATCCTTCCCTAGAGCAATATAGAGCAACTTGCGTTTGAACATACAGAACGACTCAAAATGCGTTTTATCTTTGGCAAAACATCTGTTTACGACTTTTAACTAATTAAATATGGTGTCAGGGAAAAGGCCATACCTATTCCGGTTGTATTCGGTTATATTGCTGTTGGTAACATTCAGTAAACATAACTACAAAGAACAAAGGTAAAGGTAGCTTTTGAAGTTTCTTTAAAGGCCTTAGGGCGCAAAGCAGCTTTGCTCAAGTCATCTTGGAATCAAAAATTAATTAAAACAGTTTGTTTTTCTTTTGTTGAAAAAATCGGGTATCCTTAAATAGAAGAGAACGCAGTGTGTTTGTAAATTTCTCCCGTTGTTAATCTTCTAGAGAGGTTGAGTGGAAAATTAATCTTGAGAGTTGCCTTTATAGCTTCCGAAATTTATACATATACTTTTTTATTTATTATTTCTCTTAATAAAAAAATATATTGTTTGATAATAGGTGGATAGGTGTGGATAGGTTTAAGAAAACTACATTTCCAAAAATCAGAAAGAGAGAGACATGTTAAAAATTTTGGATAAGGAAATGGCCAGAGTAAAAATACAATTTGTTAAAAGAAAAGTTAGAATTCTATTAGGACCATATGAAAATTTTGCAGGCAGACTAATAACCGTATCAATAAAATCAGCAACAGTGACAGAGAAGTTGTTCAAATTTACAGTTCTATCATAATGACAATATGGCATGTCTACATTCTGATCAGACTTATATACTAAAGACAAAAAGCTAGCAAAGAGAATCACTGTATCATTTACGTCGCTACTAGTATTATTCTTAAAGAACATAGACTGAGGAATTTCATGAGAGTTCCTGAGATTACTCATGTGTCTCCAAAAATATTTAGGATTATTCAATATACATCTCTCAGTATTTAATATATATACATTATAATTAGTTTTAGATAAATTATTACAAATACTGCCTAAGTGAGACAAAAATAGGTAATCTTCTTAAGTAAGTGAGGTCTTATATTGCTTATAAGCTCTTTTCTTTTCAACTGCTTAACCAAGGAGGATAAGTGGACTTCTTAAACCTCATGATAGGGACAAACAAACTAACAGCATTATGTAGAACACTATAAAAGTATTGAACAGCTTAATTTACATTTAGATTTTGAACATCCTCCCAGTCAGTACTAGCCAAACAATTGTTAACTGCAAAGTAATCTGCATTTTTAAAACCATAGAAATGTTCATCATAAGCAAATAATCAGGCTTAATAAAAGTTAATAATTAGTATATTAAACAACGCACATCATATGGCGCTCACATGACACGAGTCCAAATTTAAAAAACGAATCGCGTACTCGCGTAGCGATGAGTTTTTTAAAGGACGAATGTCATAACAGCCATATGAAATAAGCTGTTTATAATACTTTTTATATTTTGCTATTTTATTGATTTTTTAAATAAATTTAAATTTTGTATTTTATTTTAGTTCTTTTTAAATGAGTCGGTAGCAAACAAACAAACAAACTTTTCCTTGTTTGTTACAAGCAAGGTTACAAGGTTGTTTGTGATGTTTATTTATTTGACGTATCATACTATTCAATGCTACCAACCGCATACAGGAAAAGTTTCCAGAGTTGAGTGCTTTAATGAAACATTATAGTACTCATTTGGGTGTCATAATGAAAAATATTATAGGTGCAAAATATAAAAAATATCTATTGGAGTATGATTAATACTGGCTGGAAAAATAGGATCATCAGATTCAGACACCTGACTATCAATCATTAGAAAACACTAGATCGAGAAACCTGTTTCTTGAGTTCGGTACACAGTTCTTCTGAAGCATCCTAGGAAAACCAAATCAATTTGCAAAGTTAAAGCTGGTGCTGAATCACGAAGAGCATTAAAGGTTAATTCATGGCAATCATAGTCCCATCTAATATTAGGAATATTATAATCACCACATAACACTATCCTGGCATTATGATAAAGTAACGAAATTTGTTCTACTGAATTGCAATGTTTTTCGTACAAAGAGATGTCAGAGCCGGGAGGAATACTTATAGCACAAACCAAGGATGATAATAGAGTTACCAAGTAATAATTTGAATTTGTTCTCTTGTCTTGTCCAATATCTACGAGCTCTGGCTATTAAATAACGAGACTGGTTACGAAAACGGGTTTTATTATGAAAACTATTCTACATTCGAATGCTCCCCTTCAATATATTTCCTTCCCCTCGCCACACACCTTTCCATACGTTGATTAAAGCAGGGCTGAAAGTCTTCTTTGGTGAGGGCCTTTAGGAGCTCTGCCGTTTTTTGCTTTACCGCTTCCCTTGACTTAAATCGTGTCCCTTTCAAAGCAGATTTTATCTTCGGAAACAAACAAAAGTCACACGGAGCCGAATCTGGCGAGTACGCCGGCACCTGTTCGTGCACTGGAGTGCATTTATTGGCCATGTGTAATTCCTCGTTCATTTTGCTCACTGTTTCTGGAGTTGAAGTAGTGACAGGGTGACTTGGGCGCTGCTCATCTTCAGTGCTCTCCCGACCTTCACTGAAGCGCTTGTATCACTCAAAACCACGCACGAGATAGAGAATTGTCCCCATGGGCATCTTGCAACAAATAATAGTACTTAGTGGAGTTATTTTTTACTTGAATGAGAAATTTAAAATTGTTACGCTGCTCCTGTTTTACATCACAATCGGTTTTCTGCACGAGAAAAAAACCACGTTTGTTTCAAAGCGCTACTGCACAAATACTATAATAGTGACGAAAATGTGGTTTAGTACGTGCATAAACTTCTAGATACCCAACGCACTACTCATTTTTTCCCACACCCTAAGCGCGCAGTCTCGTTATTTAATAACCAGTCCCCAGTCCCCGTATGAACTTTAAAGGAGATGCAGGGGGTTTGAGCTCTATCTATGCCTTCCTTCTTTGCCAGAATATGACTAAAAACTCTTGGTACCAATAATAAGAAATGTGGCTATGTTTTCATTTGTTTATGTATTTAGTTATTTGTGGAGACCCGCTACTGATGAATCCTGTTAATCATAATAGTGTGAATCATTACATTAAATATACCTACGACTCATGTTTAGTTTTGTATCGCTTAGCGAATGATTATATTCATTATTACATTATATTGTATTGTATTGCATTGAAATAAATAGTTAAATTATTATTGCGTTAAAATAAAGAAGTTCATAATAAATAGTGTTTTAGTGATACTAAACAGGGCACCACATTATTGAATGGTGATTTGATTATCAGGGGATGTCTTTGACAGTGTCGGTTCTTTTCTTTGGTTTAACAACCTGATAAGATCGGCAATGGAAAGATTTTTAACAATTTTATTACGAAAAAGGTCCATTGGTAATTGTCCGGTTTTATTAATGTCGTTGTGTTGTATCAACGTGTTGTTTTTAAAAGAGATTTTATCTATGAATTAAAATAAAAAAGATAGGCTTCGTTACATTGTTAGACCACTAAATAACAAATTATTACGAAACAGTCTGTCCACAATTGAGTCCAATATAGTTAATCTCTTTGAATTGTATCTAAGCAATCAGAATATCCCATATTATTACCTTTAATGATAAAAAAATAAAATATTCTGTAAGCTTAGTGTATATATATTTTACTGGTCTTACAAGTTGACTGCTGTCTTTATATTTCCACTTGTGTTATGAATTATATAGATATATACATAACTTGATAAATAAAATAAACAGATAGATACGTGTAAAATATAAACATAATATAGAGGCTATCTAAGAAAACGTAGAAAGGGCGACAGAAAAAAGCGTAACACGGGATAAATCTACTCCCTGAGTAAGAGAAAGAATATGTGTGAATTTTGATAAAGAAAAAGTTTCTACTATTTATTATAGTACTTAAAATTATTTTGAAAATCTGTAAAACAACAAAACATTTTAATCAAAAGTTTAAAAATACTATAAAATTTAAAAAATTGTGAAAAACTGCAAAAAACATGAAAATATGTAACAATGGTGAAAAATTGGGATAGATCTTGAAAGATTGGAAAATTGTATAAAACTTTATTAATTCTTTAATCAAAATTTTAAAGAAAACCGAAAAATGTAAATGATTAAAGAGAGTTATTTCACTTATTTTCATAAGTCTACATTCTTTTGGTCAGTCTCACCACTACCGACTTTTTTTTAATCTGGATTACTTTATGATGTTTATGACTTTTTGAAATATTTTAGTTATAGAATTGTACATAGCATTTTTATAAATAAATGACTGCAAAATATAATTTCAACAGCCATTTCTCACATCCCTTTATCTATATTACAATAAACCTCATAACTTCCCGTCAACCGTTCATAGGAGGATGATTTCAATAACGTACCAATAAATAATGTCGCAAAGACACTTACATAATATTAAATTGAAATGAATGCCATTCAACTTGACCCTTAAGCCCTTTCGAGGGTCTATTTCACTCCTGAATTACATTTTGCCACGTGACTACAGGACTTAATACGCTTTGGCCCTTTTCTTCTCTGATTGCAAGAAATCTTCCACAATGGGATGTTAATAAAGTGCTTGCGAGTGGCACTAGCTTTTATTGGTCAAAACTTACCAGGAATTCAATTATTTTAAATTTTAAAATCTAAACAAAACACTACTGCTGTTAGAGGTGAGTGTTAAATACTGGATATTATAATAAAAAAATCAACGAGTTGCAATCCGGAAGTGAAAACTTAAATATTAATGTTGTGCAATTAGGATATTTTGGAATTGTTTTGCACGAACTGCTTTGATTATCAGTTTAAAACTACTATCATTTATTTGGTAAAATTCAATATTCATTTATTGCGCTATTGTACACAAACATTTTATTTAACATTTCAGAACTATTACAACTATTTTACATTAAAAAGTTTATCTCTCAGAACAATCAACCATCCATAATTTCAACAACTCTTTCACCATCATCATTACCAGAACCATCATCGCCAATCTCTGAAAATGAAAATCTAGAGGTTTATGTTAGCTAAAGTAAGAAACGAACAATTTTGCGTTCAAAACAATTTTTTAATGTGTTCAAAAAACAATGATATTTATTAACAAACAACAGAAGTATATAGTCAAATAAGATGTTCAAAGTTTCCTTCCTCCATTTCAATGCCAAAATACCTTCAGTGGCTAGGATTTAATGACATCCCCGCTGTACCCTTTGCTGCACCTTCTCAAGGTTATTCACTGGAGTGGCGTATACGAAATTTTTTAAGTGTTCCCAAAGGAAGAAGTTGATGTGCAGTGGTAAAGATAAATATCTAAAGACGACTTTTTATCAGAATATTTATTGACAACTTTTTTATATATTAAACTGACATTTTTATTTATTAGTATATAGAGTGTATATATAAAATTGGTTCCACAACACTCCGCCTCAATTTTACAATTATACAAACAATATATTTAAAAACAAACTAATCCAATCAACTCAATGAATTTTAAAAACTTCGTACTTCCTAAACTCTTCGTAAATAGATCTGCACACTGTTCATTAGTTTCCAAATAGTGGACATCAATGATTCCATTTTGTGCTGCATCCCGAACAAAATTATATTTTGTATTCATATGTTTTAATCTCTTGTGTTCCCATTTCTCTAAACATCGAATACAAGACATATTGTCCTCAAAAATAGTAACAGAATTTAAAACAATGTTAAGTTCCAATAACAAACTTCTTAACCAAAGAACTTCTGTTGTTGCTGTAGCTAAAGCTACATATTCAGCTTCTGTAGACGATAGTGCGACTGTGTTTTGCTTTCTAGTTCCCCAGCTCACTGAAGCACCATATACTTGAAGCAAGTATCCAGAAGTTGATTTACGTGAAGCATCAGTAGCCCAATCAGCGTCAGCAAATGCCCTAAGTATAGTGTCGCAAGTCCTAGGAAAGAACAAACAAAAATTTTGAGTACCATTAATATATCTTAATATTCTCTTAAGTCCTCTCCAATGCATTATATTAGCATTACTCTGAAAACGGCTAAAATAGTTTACTGAATAACTTAAATCAGGTCTTGTGCTCAACATCAGATGCATAAGACTTCCTACAAGTTCTCTGTATGGTTTTAAATCAATTATAGAATCTTCTGTCTCACTCTGCAATTTATGAAAATTCATTTCTCCACGACCATTAATGAATGTAATAATTCCGACATTTTTAATAATAGAAAGTGTTCATTCTCACTCTTGAGATAGAATATTCATTCTGAAACACTTGCTTCTTATGTGTTTTGCATGTATTTCCATTCTATAACTAGTGACGGAATAACATTCTGTAATTGCTCAACAAAAAACATAGATTGCCCTGCGAATTTTAAAACTGTCACTCAGTTTGTCAGTGCGACGTTCTCATTGTTTTGCTACATAGTTCAATTTAAATAAACAGAATTATTACATGGTCGTGGAGAAAATACAGTCTGTTACACGGTTAGAATGAAAATTCGATAACTCGTGGTTCCTCTCGCTCGCTACGCTCGCGTTCGGAATTCTCCACTCGTATCGAATTTTCATTCTAACCTTGTTACAGAATATACTATTCAATAGGAGTTTTTACAGGTTTACATTCATCCATACCAAACTTTTTTAAAACTATATTGATGTATTTAGGTTGACTTAAATACATACCCTCTGATTTTCTTTCTATTTTTATTCCAAGAAAACATTTAAGACAACCAAGATCTTTCATTTCAAATTCTTGCATAAGACTCTTTTGTATGTTGTTAATCATTTTCATATCATTGCTGGCTAAAATAAGATCATCTACGTACACTAGAAGATAAAATACACATTCATTATTAAAATATGAATATAGACACTTCTCATTTGGATTTTGTTTAAAGCTTAAACCTTTTAAAAAATTGTCTAGTCGTTGATTCCAAGCACGAGGAGATTGTTTTAGTCCATATAATGATCTTTTTAACCTGCATACAAGATTATCTTTAACAAATCCAGGTGGTTGATTCATATAAATTTCTTCTTCTATAAAGCCATGTAAAAAAGCATTCTTTACATCCATTTGAACTGCAAATAAATTTTCTTTGTTAATTATTGAAAGTAAAGTTCTTACAGTTGTTAGATGTGCCACAAGAGAGTAAGTTTCATTATAGTGAAATCCTTTCTTCTGTGCGTACCCTTTCGCGACTAATCTAGCTTTATAGCTTTCAATTCCACCATCTTGATTACGTTTTATTGCAAATACCCATTTACAATCTATAGCTTTCTTATTTGAAGGTAAAGAAGTTAACTCCCATGTTTCATTCTTCTTTAACGCCATTAATTCATTTTCTATAGCAGCCAACTATTTATCTTTATCATCTTTACTCTCTATGTCATCATAAGTTTGAGGTAATTCATCTAAAAACAATTCTGCAGCACTTAACGCTACTGCAATGAATTCTTGATTCTCATTTTCAGGTTGCTTATGTAATCTAGGACTTCTACGAAGACTTATTGGTTCCAAACTACTGGACGAGCTGGGTTGTTCTGCCGAATCATCATCTAAAGAATTGACATATTGCTGTAATTTAAGAATAGGTTTATTATTTAACAAATTTGTTGCAAATGTATTTTCGTCAAAAATAATATCATGTCCTCTGAAAACCTTTTTCTCATTAGGACACCATAAACGATAGCCATTGGAACAATATCCAATTAAAATCATTTTTTCGTTCGATTTTCCAGTTTACTAGCAATTTTTTCTTTAGGAATGGCAAGATACGCAACACAACCAAATATTCTCACTTTTGATAAATCAGGTTTTTCATTGAACCACAATTTAGCTGGAACTTTATTCTTTAAAGCTTTAGTTGGTGATCTATTTACTAAATAGGCAGCTGTCATAATAGCTTCTGACCATAAACTTTTATCTAATCCAGAATTGAATAGCATACATCGTACTTTTTCAATTAAAGTTCGGTTCATTCTCTCTGCTATTCCATTTTGCATTGGGCTATATGGAATAGTATACTCAATTTGAATTCCACATTCCTCTAAAAATTTAGATAAATTTTTAGAAACAAATTCACCACCATTATCACAGCGAAATCTACTTATCCTAGAATTAAAATGAGAAGTAGCCATTGCATGATAAATTTTAAAAAACTTAAAAGTTTCTGATTTTTCTTTTAACGTGTAGCAGTAAGTAAAATGTGTGAAATCATCAATAAAAGTTAAAACATATCTTTTTCCATCATAAGAAGCAGGATTAATTGGTCCAAATAAATCACTTTGAACTAATTCTAAAGGTCTTTTAGCTTTAACATAACTCTTTGTGTGTGGCAGGCGGGTTTGCTTACCCTGTATGCAAAACTCACATAGTTTTTTCAAGACACCATTTAATTTTACACCAGTTACCATTGAACAAAGTTGTTTTAAGCGACCATTACTCATATGTCCCATACGTTTATGCCAAATCTGTCCTTCACTTTCATTTGCTTTGATAACATTTCCAGAAGCATTTGGCTTTGTATCTGAATACAATACCAACATATAAAGTTTATTTATTTTCTCTGCAGTTGCAATTACTGTTGAACCTTGTTATATAGTTGCTTTTTCATCATCAAAAATTACCTTAAATCCTCGAGATGTCAACCTGCGAACAGAAAGAAGATTATATGCTAATTGAGGAACGATAAGTATATCATTTTCTTTCTTCTCCATCAACATAAGAATTAACTACCATAACTCCTTTCTTAGTGGCTTTCAATGTTTGACCTGCTTTAGCAACATTAATATTCATTGGTTGTTTTAATTCAGTTATATTTGTTAAAAAATCACTGTATATTTTATTAACCATATGTTCCGAAGCTCCTGAGTCCAAATACCACGTTAACTCTTCCATATTTAGTGAAGTTATTAAACATTCAGAAGTAAAAGTCATAAGGTTAAAATCATCAGAACTTTCTTGACTTTCAGCAATATTGGCACGTTTAAATGAGTTGTTCTTACGTTCTTTCTTTAATTTCCTACACTGAAATCGTTTGTGACCTTTCTTTCCACAAAAATTACAGATTATTGTAAATTCTGTTGACTTCTTACTTGTACTAAGGAAACTGTTATTTAAAAACTTTTCACCAGAGGTTGCACTATTACGTTTCTTTTCTTCATCCAATAAACGGGTTTTAACAAACGCAAGTGTCAGCTTCTCAGACGATAATGTTTCTAAGGCTGTAACTATAACATCATATTCAGATGGCATTGTTAATAAAATATGACACACAACATCAGTTTCTTCTAAATTAGCACCAGTTGACTTGAGTTCACGAATTAATTTATCAAATTTTAAGAAATGAGTTTCTAAATTACCAGCACCAGGATCATATTTAAGGGTCAATAACGCCTTTCTAAGTAATAGCTGAGACGAAATGCTTAGTTTTTGATAATTACTTTTTAAAATATTCCAAATATCAAATGCACTTTCTTCATCTTTTACAATTTCCAAATAATCATCTGAAATTCTTTGGATGATAAGCAGTTTGCATTTTCTATCTTTTTTAACTTCCCGCTAAAAAAAATTATTTTTTTTTTTAAATCGGGAAGTTATTGGTTTCACCCCGTTTTTCGAAAATCGAGTTTTCATCGGATCTCAACGTTTTGAGGTCTTAGGAACCTCCCCTGACTATTTTTACGAGGGTGTCTGTATGTCTGTATGTACGTGTGGATGTGTCTGTGTGTGTGTGGATGTATGTAAACCTCTTATAACTTTTGAACGGCTTGACCGATCGGAATGAAATAAAAAGCATTCCAAAGAGTTCCATCTAACTTCGATTCCCTGTGAGTTTGAGCCGATTCGAGCCGGTAGATTTCGAGAAATTTCCGAAAAAAACAATTGGTAAAAATGATGTTTTTTGGGCATATCTTTTTGGCTATTGCATCGATCAATTTCATAACCTAATCAGCTCTCAAGCTTAAAAAGCCACATCGAATGCCGTTTTGCAAATTAAAATCGGTTTGATTCGTTCGTGAGATATCGTTGTCGAAAAATTTCAAAAAAATTTTTTTTTTTCAAGATTCAAGATTTTTTTTTCAGATTTTTTGACTAATCGATTTTTCACTCTAGTAACGTTTTTAGGTCTTAAAAAACTGCGTCGAATGCCATCTTGAACATTTAAATCGAATAACGCGCTTTTTAAATATTTCAAAAAAAGTCAAAAAAGTCAAAAACGTCAAAATACGTCACGTTACTATAGCTTTACGGTTAAAACTAGCGGGAAGTTGCAAGGATGGCCTTTAAGGTCAACCTCTTTTCGAATTTTTTTTTTCGATGTAAACTTAATTCTTTTTCTTTCTTTGATTTTTCTAAGGCAGAATCATTTTCTCCAAATGTAACTCTGTCTTTATAATTAACATGAACATAGTCCAATAATTCGTAGTCATCCAATAAAATCTCTAACCGGAATCGCCAATTATCATAGCTGGGCCCATAACCTGATGTGCAGTGGTAAAGATAAATATCTAAAGAAACGAACAATTTTGCGTTCAAAACAATTTTTTAATGTGTTCAAAAAAACAATGATATTTATTAACAAACAACAGAAGTATATAGTCAAATAAGATGTTCAAAGTTTCCTTCCTCCATTTCAATGCCAAAATACCTTCAGTGGCTAGGATTTAATGACATCCCCGCTGTACCCTTTGCTGCACCTTCTCAAGGTTATTCACTGGAGTGGCGTATACGAAATTTTTTAAGTGTTCCCAAAGGAAGAAGTCATGGTACAGTTCATGCTGTCCCTGGTATAGATCCTCCCCTTCCTATAAATCTCTAAATTTTTGTAAGTGTTGAAAAGATGTGTGGAAAATAAATTTTTGAAAATAACAATTATATTCAAAAGTTAAAAGTAATTTCAGATTTTATTTATGCATCGAATGCAAAACCCACATTCTGATCCATCTTACTTTACAAATTTCGGAGTTCCAGCTCTTTATTTCCTCGACTAAAACTTTTTTGTCAATGAACGTTACGTTACATGTTAATTCTTTTAGTTTATCCATAAAATTTATTTTAATTTGGCCCGAGGTTCTGCTATAAATTGTCTTTTGATCGATTTATAACAAGAATAAAGTAACAATATTTATACATGATATTAATTAATATTGAAGTTAGATTATTGTTGTCATTAAATTGCAGCAATAAATGGAAATAGATAATTTGTTGTGCTATTCTTGTCATGTCGTAGTTGCCCTACAGGGTCCCATATTGTGTGAGGGCAGTCGCATGACACATTGTATGCCGTGCTGGCCTTTTGGGGGCCATTGAGGTGTTATTAGAGGGTCTCTAATTGAAACCCGTGCCGAACTGGGTCTTGTAACTGGCCATTGCTCATACTTAATGTCTCTAAAAATCGATGATTTTAATTAATTTTAAGGACTTCATCGATTTTCTTGAAAGTTATTATTAACTTTAACCCTTATTTGTTTTATTCAGCTAATTATAACATGAATATTTTTAAAAACATTCTATTGAAAGTTATTTCTATGAAGTCATCGATGAAAATATATATTTTATATTCATTACATTCATTAAAATCCTAGTTTTGTTTCGCGTCAGTCAAAAGCTTACCCAAAGTAAAATATTTGTTTTTAGAATTGTAGGTCCAAATCTGTCGCTGCAAGTTTGTTTTTTAAATAAAGTTATCAAATGTGTCTGCTTTATCTTTCGTTCGTTTATCTGTCGCTTTTTTTACCATTAACTAAATTTTCTTTTAAGTTTTGTCGTATAAAATTAACACTAACTTTAAAAAATGTATAAAAGAAAATTAAAATGTAGTTTGATGGAACATGGATATAAATGAATGAAACATCAATTCAATGTAAAAAGACGACGTTTCGCCTGTGGTTGCATCCTACATCAGAGCAATTTTAACCCCAGGCGAAACGTCGGCTTCTTCACATTGAATTGATGTTACATACATTCATCCATGTGTTATCAAATAACATTTTAATGATTAAAAGGATTTATTAAAAAAATACATTTATGTAGTTTGGTTATGTGTAAAGAAAGATTTAGTTTTATATTGATTGGTTTTGTTTTAGTTTTTAAACCATTTATTTAAAGGTTTGTTTTTTCTTAATAATTATTTTAACATTTTTAACTTTTAGATTCTTACAGAAATTGAATTTTTAATTAGCAATATGGAAGAAATTGATGAAGAATATGGGCAATTAAAGGAACACTTGGATATTTTAAATATTGTTTATAGATTTCGATTTCCCAAGACGAATATATTAGGCACAACCAATTTGGACAACATGAATTTTTTATGAGGTACAGGTTACAGGTTGTTCAAGTTGCAGAAATAATTAAACACGAAATGAAATTTCCTCCCAATGTGTAACTATTAATGCAAATACTTTTTCCTTCATAAAGAGATTTTTTCGTAGTAACAATGCGGTGCCTCCGATCAACCAATTGCTATTATGCCAGTGGTGGACATTTAAATTTGGTTGCAGAGAACACTGAAGTTTCAATATTTCCTTTCTCACGAATTGTGAAAAGAGTATCAGAAGTATTAGCTCTACTTCATCGTATTTATATAAAGATGCCAGAAAGACCATGTTTTCTTTGGAAAACTAAGTCTTTATTAAATTTTTTACTGACTCCCGTGTTAAATCCTCAAAACCAAGCAAAAAAAAACTAGAAATAACAAAGAAAGGTAGCATACGATATGAGGCTGAAAGTCGATAGCTGTAATTTCAGCGACTGCATTAATAACATTGCTAAGACAATGAATGAAGGCAAACCTTCCCTAGTTTTTTAATTTCATATAGTTCCTTAATGCTATTCATTTCCTTTTTTTTTTAAATTACTATAAAGGCGACCGTAAGAAAATTTTGGAAATTATTTTTAAATTCCGCAATTTCCCAAGAGTGGGTGTAATCGATAGTCAAATATTAAAATGGCGAATTTCTCCGAAAATTTCCACGTTAAGGTATAATTTTGGTAACTTTATTATAAGGGGGAAGCTATTTAAAAGGGTAATCCTTTAAATTGTTGTAACCACTAAACGACTGATTTTAGGTAACAAAAGCTTGTTTGGTAGAGGAAAACAGTTATCTTAAATTTATTTATTATTTCTTAGAGGGCGTAATTTGTCACATTTTTTTTTAATTTGCTTTAAAAAATTAAATCATACGATATATGTTTGATATGATAGGAGGAAAGTACATTAAATTTGCAACAAAAAACGTTTCTGCCACAATTCGATAGCTTTTTAGTTCCAGAGTTATGGCGAGAAGAACAATTTTGTACCATTTAAATTTAAAGAATTCATAATGGTACCATTAAAATTCCACCTAGTTATAATGACACTCAAAAATAACTACAAATATACGCATCGCTTATGCCATGACGACTTAAGAGGTGTTTAAAAGTTACGCCATAAAAATTGGCTCCATAAATCTAAGTAAACTTTAGGAAATAATCATTGTTTCATATCCTTAAACGTCGGTGAAAACGAAATCAGATAGCTTAAACTAAACGGTTGAAACAGCTGCAAATATTGTAAATGGACGGCTCCAAGACAGATAAAGGAACAGGAGCAGGGGTGTTTGGACCTAGAACCAAATACTCAGAAAGCTTGGGTACGTACCCAAGCATCTTTCAAGCGGAAATTCGTGCCATCGAAAGATGTATAGAATTTAACATTGAAAGGAACTATCGTAGACAGAAGATTGTAATCATGTCAGATAGTCAAGCAGCCATCAAAGCTCTGAACTCAGATACAATCGTTTCAAAGATAGTTTGGAAATGCCTAGGTAAATTAAATGAACTAGGACAGAATAACACTGTTACCCTCTTATGGGTTCCAGGACACGTAGGAATAGAAGGAAATGAAACAGCATACAAGCTGGCAAAAAAAGGAGCTGAAACCTCATACCTGGAACCAGAACCATCCTGTGGAATCAGCAGTAGTACAATCTTAGAAAAACTAAGGAAAAAAATGGATAGCGAGAAATCCAAGTACTGGAATCATCTAGAAGGACGAAGACAATCGAAGACGCTCCTGGGAAACTATAACCAGAAGAGGTCTCACAGCTGTCTTAACCTGAGTAAGAAAAACCTCCGAATTATAACAGGAATACTAACCGGTCACTGTCGATTAAGAGGACACATGAAGAAACTAGGATTAGTAGATGAAGCAAACTGCAGATTCTGTGAGGTAGAGGATGAAACCTCAATACACATACTTTCAGAATGCATGGCATTAAGTACTTCTAGGGTCAAATACCTAGGGTCATACAAAATAGGAAGGGAAGAACTACCTAATTTAAAACCCAATAATATCCTAAACTTTCTAAGGAAGATAGGACTAAAAGAGCTGCTATAAGTCTGAGGAATCATCAGAAATATAGCAAGAAAAGGGGGACACAATAGATCTTATAGATCGCAGGTGTATCTGTTACCCCTAACACCATACATACATACATACATACATACATACATACATACATACATACATACATACATACATACATACATACATACAAATATTGTAAATGAATCATATAGCTTACATCGAATTTAGCAAATTTCTACAAAATAAATTCTCAAATGTGCTAATGTTGGCCACAAGTATGGAAGGGAAAAAGCTTTTTCATATCACATGCATTAAAACAGCTAGTTTTGATCCCTGTTTTGCCAGTCGAAACAAGACAATTTCAGACCAATGCAACTGTCAGTCAGAAACTGACAGTTGTTTCTGCCCTGTTGTTTCTCCCCTAGGGCAGAAACAAATGTCATTATTCCAAGTCTGTCAGAATGTTTCTGACTGACAGTTGCATTGGTCTGAAATAGTCTTACTTCGACAGGCTACAGATATCAAACCTCGCTGTTTCAATGCATGTGATATGAAAAATATAGTGTGTGGCACGGGATGAAACAAAGATGATTTCTGACCGGGCGATTTTCAGTCAACTGTCGCCCTAGTCAGAAATCGTCTTGTTTCACCCCTTGCCACACAATATACTATTTTTAATTTCTCAGGAAAAATTGTAATTGATTTTTTAGATAAATGTAAAACAATAACATAGAATTACTATCAGATTAAAAAATCATTACCTATAAGAAAAAAAAATGGAGAAAAGACCCGGAAAGTTATGGTTATTTTAAAGTTATTTGTGTCATGTAAGCAATTTGTGATTAAGGGTTCCTTGACCACACTCTTCGAATATCATACCATTCCTCAAATGAAAAAAGTCTAGATGGTTAAAAAATTTCTTTAAACGACGAGATGAAGCTGTAGAGGCCTAGTTTTAAGAGTAAGGCTACGGCCACATTAGCGGGATTTCAAGCTGCGTTTCGTTCACGCAGCGTGAATTCCCGTCATTATAAAAATAATAGGCCACACTAGCAGTTTTTTCACGCGTGTGAAAACCAGCTCATCCCTTGTCACACACATCGGTTTTCAGTCTTCGCTTCTCGGGAAGCTGAGCGAATTCAAAAATGAACTAAAGTACTCTTAGGCTACGGCCACATTACCGGGATTTCAAGCTGCGTTTCTTTCACGCAGCGTGAATTCCCGTCATTATAAAAATAATAGGCCACACTAGCAGTTTTTTCACGCGCGTGAAAACCAGCTCAACCCTTGTCACACACATCGGTTTTCATTCTTCGCGTCTCGGAAAGCTGAGCAATTACAAAAATGAACAAAAGTATTCTTAACGAAAATCACGCCGCGTGAAATTCAACCCGTGTGTCAACCCAAGACAGCGTGAAAAGACGCTCGAAATGGAACCAGTCCTATTCGTGAGCGGGAGACCTTGAAGACGCGTCTTTCGGGCGGGAATTCACGCCATGTTTGGCCGGCCCAACTATCAACAGTATAGCCTATTTTTTTGGCGTGTTTTCACGTCAAAACGCAGCGTGAAATCCCGCTAATGTGGCCGTAGCCTTTTAATGAAAATCACGCCGCGTGAAATTCAACCCGTGTGTGAACCCAAGACAGCGTGAAAAGACGCTCGAAAATGGAACCAGTTCTATTCGAGAGCGGGAGACCTTGAAGTCGCGTCTTTCTGGCGGGAATTCACGCCGTGTTTGGCCGGCCCAACTGACAACAGTATAGCCTACTTTTTTGGCGTGTTTTCACGTCAAAACGTAGCGTGAAATCCTGCTAATGTGGCCGTAGCCTTAGATAACAATTTCTTGATAATTCTATTATAGACCTCGCATGTTCGTTTTAATAAATGTATCTAATAAACAAAAGGGTATGTATTGAATTACTTTTACTTTCCAATTTTATTTCTATAGTAGGTTAAGTAGTTTTTAATATATTTTTTTATTTATGTAATAGTTCTGAGAAAGTATAGTTTTATTATCTAGTGAAAAATTAAGTAAATATAAATAATAATCATAAAAAAAAAACATAAACATGAATAATTTTCCACGTATTTATATTTACCCAAGTCCCTTTTTAATGCATGCGTCATTTTCAAAGCAATATTATGTCTTTGTCGACTCATTAAAATTGTAAGCTATTGATCTAAGGCGGTGGATTCTTGTGCTACCGTTAGCAAATGTTTATCTTTGTTGTTTTGTTTCGAGGTAAAAGAAAAGTTGAACGATAACATCAACTTTCGACTGTTTATTGAACAAATCTTGTTTACATTTCATGTTAAGAAAGAAAAAAGTGGTTGAAAACTCGAGTTGGGTGACTCAATGGATAAATATATTTCATTAATAGCATAGGAGTATATAATGTTTCAAATTAAACTACTTATGGTAGTATTTACACGATTTTATTAAAAAACCCATAGAAAACAAATTTTAAAAATTGGTGTGTACCAGTGTACCTACTATAAATAAATTTTTTAAACTAATTTTTGCAGTCGAATTGTTATACTTTCATATAAAGGCCTTAAAATATTTTATCTATATCAATTTTTAGTTCGTGAAAACTCTCATTATACACAGCAGTGCGTTAAGGATTGAAAGTGTGCGTGAAGTAACAATGTATTTTAAATGGGATTTACTTTTTCGCACTTGACACACCTTCATATAACCAAATATCCTTAGCATTCGCGTTGCCATGGTGTTGCTATGAGAGCAATAGTTTTGTTAGTACCTATCTTGTAAATGAATTGAAAATAAATTGCTTTCTTGTAATTATTTTTTATTTGATTATCGTAGATATAACATTGTATGAAACTGTGCGTAAAGTGCTTTTTGCGCACTTACGCGATATATAACACTCGCTTCGCTAGTGCTCTAAAAATCGCGTGCGTGCGCAAAAAGCATACTTTACGAACTGTTTCATAAATTAGTATATTACTTTACGAGTGGAGTAAATTGCATATTACAGCGAGTGTGTTTGGCCCATGAGCGAGCTTGCGAGCGAATGGGCTAAAGAAACGAGCTAAATATGCAATTTGTTCCTCGAGTGAAGTACTATGCTTTACCCACGACTTACCAAATGGTTTTGTATAAAACTAAAAATAACAAACATAAAATTTAAATTTTGACTTAAGTTGTCAAAAATATTCTATTTCGCAGACAGTTCTGTCTGGGAAATGTCAAATATTAGTTTAATTTAATGTATACAGTAGGCAACCAACATAATAATACAGGTTTCTGTCTACTTACTCCACTAGTGAAGTAAATAAAACTATAACACAACTCCTCACTAATTTGACACTTACTGACAGAGATATAGGTTAAAAAATAGGCAATTTACTTATGAGTCGTGGGTAAAATAGTATATTACTTTACGAGTGGAGTAAATTGCATATTACAGCGAGTGTGTTTGGCCCATGAGCGAGCTTATTTCAACCATATATAAAACTTTCGCAAAATTTTGAAGTTTACAGATAAGACACCAAAATATTCTATATTAAACTGAGACAAGAAGAACACTCAATATAACATAAAATACCTCTAGCTCCTGCATCTAACAGGACTTGTCAATATATTGAAACACGTATGGGGGCTTTTTACACAATTTATTTACAAAATTGTTAAGATACACTGAACTCTGCTGGATAACGTCTAACTACTTGACAATACAATGAACTCTTCTGAACACTTGACTCGAACTGACGTTAACTGCCCATGCATCCCCTTATATACAACATTATTTAATCTAGTCAGTGTGTTTAGAAGTTTCTAGAATTTTCTAGAAACATTATTTAAAATGGTCAGTTGATTTTTTTACAAACTTCTAAAAATCAACTGTCAACAACAATCTTTTAAATTCCTTTACGGTTATCCCGTTACACTGCCCCCTCCTTAGATTCATTCCTCCTGGAATGTTATTTCCTACATCGGAATCCCGCACACTCCCTGAGCCAGCCAAACCATCTTCTTGGAGTTGCTGCGCATCTCCACTGTGGTTTCCCTGGTAAGGCGCCAAACGATCATGATGGACCACGACGGGTGTCCCTCTGGGAATTTTCACGATCCGATAAATGACATCGTTAATCTTCTTCTTGATGGTGTAAGGACCTTCCCAGTTCTTTTGTAATTTGGGACAAATACCTCGACACCGTCGGGGGTTATAGAGCCAGACTAAATCTCCAACTTGGTAACTCTTTTCCATTGTCCTTGTGTCATAGTACCTCTTCATCCGATCACTAGATAATTGTAGTTTTCCACGCACCAGGTTGTGTATATTTTCCATTCGATTCTGAAGGTCGGCGACATATTGTTCACGTGCCATTTCTTCACCAGGTTTACAACCAAACACCAAGTCACATGGTAGCCTCATTTCTCTACCGAACAGGACCTTCGCAGGCGTTTGGCCAGTTGATTTGTTAATGGCCGATCGAATTGCCATTAGAAATAGTGGAATATGTCGATCCCAATCCCTCTGACAATCTGACACCACTTTTGACAGATAGTTGGTTATAGTCCGGTTCATTCGTTCCACCATTCCATCAGACTGAGGATGCATCGCTGTGGTTCTCGTTTTGCGGATGCCTAATCTTTGGCAAACTTCTTGAAACAGCTTGCTCTCAAAATTTCTCCCTTGGTCTGAGTGTAATTCTAGTGGTACCCCAAATCGGCTTACGAATTCTTCAACCAATATATCTGCTAAAGTGGTGGCTTCCTGATTGGGAACTGCATAGGCTTCAACCCATTTAGTGAAGTAGTCCATTACAACAAAGATGTATTTGTTTCCTTCATCGGTCTGTGGAAGTGGCCCCAATACATCTACCGCGATTCTTTCAAAAGGACTTCCAACCAGGTATTGCTGCATTTCCGCCTTCGGTTTTCGGTGCGGACCGTTACTGGCAGCACAGGTAGTGCATTTACGACACCAATCTTTAACATCATTAGTGCAATTTACCCAGTAAAATCTATCTCGGATCTTTTGCAGCGTTTTCGTGATACCCAAATGTCCGCCAGAACTATCATTATGCATCTGCTTTAAAATTTCTGGTACAGCATTTCTTGGGACCACTATTTGTTTCCTTGTTTCTGTTCCCTCGGAGTTTTCTACCAGTCTTTTAACGAGCCCACCGTCCAAAATTAAAGAGTTCCATTGGGACCAGTATGCTTTTAAAGCAGGAGAGGATGAGGATATCTCTCTCCACAACGGACGACGGTCCATTCTCTTCCACTCCCGAATCTTTCTCAGAACGGGATCGTTTTCTTGTTGCTCCTCCAGCATAGAGCTCTCGTCTTCTGGCACAACCTTAACTAAGGCAAGTTTTTCCTCGTTCTGCTCCATACGGGTACAATGGGGGCAATCAGGTCGACATGGTATTCTGGAAAGTGCATCAGCATTACGATGTCTTGTTCCAGGTCTGTGCTCGATTTCAACATCATATTCCTGCAGTTTTTCGAGCCATCTTGCTATCTGTCCTTTTGGGTTCCTAAAGCCAAGTAACCACTTTAAACTAGCATGGTCTGTTCTGATCAGGAATTTTCTACCATACAGATATTTATAAAAGTGTTCGACGGATTTTACAACTGCTAACAGTTCCCTCCGAGTTACACAGTAGTTCTTTTCAGCTTTCGATAAAGTTTTGCTGAAGTAACCAACCACTCTTTCCTTACCATCTTGTAGCTGTGACAAGACGGCTCCAATTCCCACATTGCTGGCGTCGGTGTCCAGAATGAGCTTACCATCAGGAAGTGGATAAGCAAGAACAGGTGCTGACGTAAGCTGTTTCTTCAATATTTCAAACGCCTTTTGACATTCCTGATCCCAACAGAAGGACTTATCTTGTTCTGTCAAACGTGTCAAAGGTTTGGCGATGTCTCCAAAATTCTTGACATATCGTCGGTAATGGGAACAAAGACCCAAGAAACTGCGGAGCGGATGTTTGTCGATAGGGATCGGCCATTCCTGAACGGCTTGTATCTTAGCGGGGTCAACAGCAACGCCATCCTTGCTTACGTTATGTCCTAAATAATTGACCTGTCTCTGGAACAAGTGGCATTTCTTAACATTCAATGTTAGATTAGAGTTCTGTAATCTTTTAAAAGGTTAGATAAATGTTCCTTAAATGTTCCTTAAAGGTCTTACCCATTATGATGATGTCGTCTAGATAAACTAGACAAGTTTCCCATGACAAACCCCGCAGGATGTTCTCCATTAGTCGTTCAAACGTCGCAGGAGCATTACAGAGGCCAAATGGAAGGACCGTGAACTGCCATAACCCTGATCCACTGGTAAAGGCAGTCTTTTCTTTGTCTGCAGGATTCATTTTAACTTGCCAGTATCCGCTTTTAAGGTCCAAGGTAGAAAACAGAGTAGAACCCGCCAAAGCGTCGAGGGCATCATCAATCCTTGGCAGAGGATAACTGTCCTTTTTAGTGACATCATTTAGCTTTCGATAGTCGACACAAAACCGCATTGATCCGTCTTTCTTTCTCACTAATACCACAGGAGAAGCCCACGGACTACTGGATGGTTCGACTACGCCATTTTGAATCATTTCTTTAAGGGCTCTGTCTGCTTCTTCCTTTTTAACTTGAGGCATCCTTCGGGGTACCTGTCGAATCGGACGTGCATCACCAGTGTCAATTCTATGTTGTACAACATCAGTTCTTCCCAGTTTACTTTTAGAACCAAATACAGGTTTATAACGGTAAAGTAGATCTCTTACCTGTTTCTTTTCTAATTTTGACAAAGAGGGGTCTAGTTTTGTCATTAATTGTTCAATTTCGTTGGTCTCATCTGTTTCCGTAACATTTATCTTGTGAATTATAGCCATTACTGGTTCTAAACTTCCCATTTCCGTGTCCTTTCGGAGAACTGGATGATCGTTCAAGTTGATAACTCGGATGGGTACCTGTTTGGCGGATCTAACAAGAGTCTTACCCACAAGGAGTCCTTTTCCCAATTCATGGTCATGGTTCTTCGGCTCTATCATGGCTGGGGCACCATCTGGCTCCAGTCCATCCAACCGCGCTGTGACGACACATTCGCAGCTTGCCGGAAGTTCGATATCATCGATTAGCTTAATCGAGGCATTGTCAACTTGTTTTCGGTGCAGGAATATTTCTTCATCACCAGTACGAAGGATACGTTGGCGAAGATCCAAATGAAAACCACAGTGGAGCATAACATCCATGCCCAGAACAACATCTTCATCAACGTCAGCCACCAGCACTGAGTGAACAAGAGAGGTTGAACCAAACTGTAGCGTCAACTGTATCTCACCGTAGACTCTAGCAGAATCTCGGGTAGCGATACGCAGTCTCCAACTGGTAGGCAACATCTTATTTCGCATAATGATGGTTGGTCGGACGATAGTTTTTGTAGCTCCAGTGTCTACCAGCATGCTAATATTCTTCCCATCAAGGAGGCCATCTACATATAAGCTGTCCACGTGATGTCACAGAGTTGCCAATTTAATGGTGTGAGGGACTACGGGAATGTTTGGGGTCGAAGGCGCCCTCCAGGAGTCGACCCTTTTAAAGTTTTCCTGCTGCAGGGGTACTTCAGCAGGAGATTTTTCTTTATGGGGGCAAGTATTTCTTATATGGCCTAGTTCTCCGCAGTTCCAGCATCTCACTGGGCGCCTTCTTTTTGGAGATAACTTCATAAACCACTCTACTACCGCTTCAACGTCGCTAACGGAATGAACGGCATGGTCGTAGTTACCGGTGATTTCCCTCAGTCGAGCAACTCCACGTGAGGCCTCCGTCGCCGCCTCAAACTCCAGGGCAATGGTCAAGGCGTTCACAAGGGTCTTCGGCCGCGCCAGCCGTACAGCGCGCTGCAACTCGACGTCTCGAAGACCATCGGTGAAGGTTTGGACTGCTAGGCACTCCAGGAAATCCTCCGCTGCATTTGAATACGCAAGTCGTACCATTCTTGCTACATCCGCTTCAAATTCCTGGATAGTTTCTCCATTTTTCTGTTTTCGGCTCTTTAACTGCATTCGGTACACCGGTTGGAGATGAGTTTGACCATAACGCATCTCTAGACGATTCACCAATAACTCGAAGTTGTCAGCTTCATCCGGTGTCAATGATTGCAAGACGTCTAAAGCTTCGCCTCGCAGAGCTACGGTTAGGGACAATGCTTTCTCCTGGGATGACCATCCATTAGCTCTGGCCGCTGCGTCGAATTGTTTCAGGTAATTTGGCCAGGAAGTCTTCCCGTCGAAGGTCGGGGGTTTCATCGTCGTTCGTACATGGGTCGTCTCCTCGCTTCTTTGTCGTTCGACGTCTGCGTGGCAGGTTTCCATCCTTCTTGCATCTCCGTCGCCGTGATGGATGGTTTGGTTTTATAGACAAGCTTCCAGTTCTCGTTTAAATTTTTCTATCTCGGATTGCATTTGCTGGTTGATCTCGTCTCTGAAGTTGGCAGCTTGCTGATTCATGTTGTCCACTTGCTGATTCAAGTTGGCCACTTGCTGGTTTTGCTCATCTCGCAAGTTGTACATTTCGGAGCGCAAATGCGATATTTGCTGGGAGAAGGAACTGGATAACTCTTCTGGTAGGGTAGACATCCGTTGTGATAGCTGGGACATATCTTCGCGCTGGCTTCTCATCTGACTGGATAGCTTCTCTTGCTGGCTCGTCATTCGTCCTGATAGCTCCTCTTTCAGCTGGGACAAATCTTCGCGCTGGCTCTTCATCTGACTAGATAGCTCCTCATGTTGGCTGGTCATTCGTCCTGATAGCTCCTCTTTCAGCTGGGACATATCTTCGCGCTGGCTCTTCATCTGACTGGATAGCTCCTCATGCTGGCTCTTCATCTGACTGGATAGCTCCTCTTGTTGGTTCGTCATTCGTTGTGACAGCTGGGACATATCTTCGCGCTGGCTCTTCATCTGACTGGATAGCTCCTCATGTTGCCGGGAAAGTTGTTGAGTTAGTTCAGAATTTGCTTTTTGAACTGGGTCTTCGAACTCCACAGCGTCAGGGTCCATATTATTATTTACGTAGTATTCACGGAGCCTACTCAACAATACGGATTTGGTCCCAGTAGTTTCCAACTCCAATTCTTCGAGCTCTTTTCTGAGCTCAGCCACCAATAGTTTATTTATCTTTTTTCCAGGCATTCTTGTATCTTCACCCCACACCTGACACCAATTTGAAACACTTATGGGGGCTTTTTACACAATTTATTTACAAAATTGTTAAGATACACTGAACTCTGCTGGATAACGTCTAACTACTTGACAATACAATCAACTCTTGTGAACACTTGACTCGAACTGACGTTAACTGTCCGTGCATCCCCTTATATACAACATTATTTAATCTAGTTAGTGTGTTTAGAAGTTTCTAGAATTTTCTAGAAACATTATTTAAAATGGTCAGTTGATTTTTTTACAAACTTCTAAAAATCAACTGTCAACAACAATCTTTCAAATTAAGGTCCCTTCCGTTACGGTTATCCCGTTACAATAATTATAGTTATTAATATATAGGTATGTATTAATTTAAATATTCCGTATAAGTTCTATCTGGCATATTGATTTATTATTTTTATTTTAGTGGCGAAAGTTCCACTAATAAAAGAAAAAAATGTATTAATTGTTATCCCTAATTATATCAAATGAAGCATTAGGGTCCCATAAATATGTTGAAATAAGAAATTTGTAGAATAAAAAATTTATTGATTTCACTTGATCAGCCTCATTAATTGTTCACGAGGTGTTGGAGACAAAATGGCATCAAATGACATTGTAAAATATTTATGGACTTCTGTCGCAAGGCGTCGGATAACTTTCAGATCAGTGACGGCTCTTAACAATTATCGTTATTTTTTTTTCTTAGATTAATAGTAGTTTACGTAACAAGTCCCGAAATTGGTCTTTTACTGGACGAGTGGGAAAATTGCAGGGCGAGCCACAGGCGAGCCCAGCAAGTCTGCAAGTCCATTAAAAGCACTTTTGGGACGTATTACGTACAATATTTTTTTTTTTTTACGGGCATTGTTGTACCATAAACTTCTTATTATTCAGTTAACATTTTTATAACAAGAACTCTTTATTAACTAATTTTAACATTTTTTTTAACAAACCTTGTTTGGGAGGCCGCCTTAACAATTTCATCTGGTATAATTTCAACTTCCATTAATTCACAATCAAATGCATCATTTTAAATATCCATTTTATAATAAATTTTACGTTTTCAACTAAACGTCAAAATATGTCAAGTTATTTTATAGATTTAAATATATTCAAAACTCGATTACCATAGAAACCAATTGACCTCTATCTTAGACTTACTATTTTATTGTTTTTTTTCATTAAAGATAGGCCGGAAAGTAAATAAAAATGAGTCCGGTAATAGTATTATACGTTACAAAAACGGTAGGTGACTAATTACAGTAAGAGTTAGTTTACGGACGAGGCGACGTAGGAGCCAAGTCCGGAAATAAAAACGAGTACTGTAATAACACCTAACGACCATGCATCGTATTATATTTTATTTCATCATGTTTTTATAAATTAATAAATTCATAAAAAATTTTAACAGTAGTTCGTAACTTGACTAAAAATAGTTCGTAACTTGATTAGTCAAAAATTAAAAGTAATTGTCCTCCCTTAAGCAATCAGAGCAGCGTTGCTAGGCAACACATTACGGTACCTGATATCGTAATGTTTTACTTACCGGCCGGCGCCAAATTGATTATAGGGCAGTGTATTTACTGGAAAAGATGAAATAAAAGCTTTTACCACACTCATTTTTATTTTCTGACCTTCTCCGACAAAATGAGATTTTCTGACCTAAAAATAAACCGGAAAGTATTAATTTTTGGCCAATTTAAAAGAAATATTTCTTTTAATTAGAGTGTTACTCTCTCCGCTTTTTGAATTGAAACACAATTTTATAACGTTGCCGAACCCCATACTTGCGAGCAGTATTCAAGATTAGGTCGTATTTGGGCTTTGTAAAGAGTAGCAAAGTTGGATGGAGAGAAATATTTTCGTGCTCTAAACAGAAAGCTCAATTTATTTTCTGCTGCAGTCGCTATGGATGCAATATGTTCGTTTCATAGTAAGTGGTGGCAGATCGTTATACCAACCAGCGTAATGGAGTCGCTTGCTACTAGTGTATTTTTTTATTAAGGAGGTCTTCATAGGTATAGACCTAAGTACAAATGTACTGAGAACATCTATTGGGGCAGAAAAGACGATTTAATAAATTGTGTTTAAAAGCCTGCAAGTTAGGACGAGTAGGGAAGACGTGGAAAAGTAAGGATTGCCACAATCTGGAGACCCTGTTGAAATTAACAAGATTCTTTCTTACCCACTCGTCAACAATTCTCAAATCTTGAGGATCTTCCAGAATATCTAGAGATATGGGACAGTTGTGCGCTTGGCTACAGTGTAGGTTGCCATTATCTGCAAAACCGTGTATCGGGTTATTAGTGGCTTCAAATAGATCATTAATGTGTAATAGGAATAACGTAGGAGCTAGAGTGGATCCTTAGGGGATTTCAGCGTTGATCTTGTAGAGGTTGAAGGAATGTCCATCTACGGCAACTTGGATGTGTCTGTTGGAGAGAAAGTTGGATATCCATCCACAAAGGTTTGGCGGGAGTCCGTATGAACACAGTTTGTTCAAAAGAGCTGCATGGCACAATTGATCAACAGCTTTTGAGATGTCTAGTGGTCACTTTTAAGACAACAGATAAATTATATACAAATGGGACATCCTACATATAATAGGGTAAACGAAAAAAAAAATCCACAGGAAAACATGCACTAAAAAAATCCACAGATAATAAAAATTTGTAAGGAGAGCAAGATTTTTTTGCAATCCCGTATGGAAATTTTCTCATCCAAAGAAATTTCTTGTATACATTCTATTTATTAATACCCACTATAAGCTATATATCCAGGATATTTAGAATTTTAAGCCATGAAGATTATTTTTTAAGTTCATAACTTTAATGTGAAAATAATATGGCGCTGTTTTGCCCGTCGCTGTTTTGTCCGGCGCTGTTTTGGGTCGGCACTGTTTTGGGCCGGCGCTGTTTTGTTTCACGCTGTTTCGGCGCTGTTTTGGGTCGGCACTGTTTTGGGCCGGCGCTATTTTGTTTCGCGCTGTTTCGGCGGCGCTCTTATGGCTGTGCTGGTTTGTCCTAGACCCATCAAAACAGCTTAATTTAAACAAATGAAAGGTACATAACGGATACAGTGATTAAGATCAAACCACTGCATCCCAATCAACATGCATTTACACCAGAGAAATCCACCGATATGGCCCTACATTATGTGGTTGGTCAGATCGAGCGATCATTGGAGAGGAAAGAGTCCACCCCGGGCGTTTTCATAGATATGGAGGGAGCTTTCAATAATACCTCGTTTCCTTAAATAATGCACTCGCTTACTACCCGAAGTGTACCTACCTACAACAGTAAGTTGATGGATTCTCAGCATGCTCTTCATATGAGCAATAGAAATTACTGTAAATGACGTCAAGATACGAGGTAAGGTTACGAGGGGCTGTCCACAGCAACCTCTATTGTGGAACATTGTTCTTCACTGCCTTAATGAACATGACAAAATCTATACAGGACCCTATTCGACAGAATGCAAGTGGCTTTTAAAACTTTAAAGATATGGTGTAAAGAGCAACCCCAAAAAGACAGAAATGATTCTCTCCACGAAGAAAACCTAGGGTCTTAAAAGCACCTAGTCTTTTCAACGTTAAATTAAGCTTTGCTACAGAAGTGAAATACTTAGGAGTTATCCTTGACAACAAGCTGACCTGGAACTCACAAATAGAAAACAGAGTCAAAAATGCATACATATTTTATGAGCAATGCCGCCGAACCATAGGACAGACCTGGGGATTATCCCTCAAGGTCACCATGTGGATCTACACTGCAATTATAAGACCTATGCTAACTTATGGTGCTGTTGTCTGCTAAGTAAAACAAACGACAGCTATTAGAAAATTAAACCAAATCCAAAGATCAGTATGTCTTCTCGTAACAGGAGCCATGCGATGCACACCAACCAGCGCAATGGAAGTAAAACTTTGTCTCATCCACCTTGATATATTTTTTAAGAAGGTAGCATTGATGAACATGGTACGCTTTCGCACGATAGCTACCGATTCCACTGTAGGGACCGGCACCCATAGGGATAGTCTGTGGAGTGAATCGCTAAAAGCGAAACCACTCTTTCAGGCAGACACAAATGCCGTTGTGGAGTCGAAGCTTCTATACGGAGCCCCAGTGTGGCATCCTGCAATGTTCATCCAAAAATACAAGTCCCTAAGAAAGAGCTTCCAGAGGAAACTCCTCTTAAGAGTCATAGCCGGCTATCGAACCATATCGGCTAACGCAGCGCAGGTCATCGCGGGCATCCCACCGATTGACCTTATGGTGGAGGAGAGGAGATTTCTCTTCGAAGTAGGAGCGACTCCGCCTAATCGAAAGGAAGCCAGGATGTAGCGTGTTCTTCGTTTACCCAACGGAGAACTACGTCAATTGTGAATAAACTTGTAAGGCTTCGCAAAATATCTTTTTATTAATGACAATTACATTCGTAATCTATCAGTGACATTCAAAACTACCATCTATAATCTAACAATAAAGATAAAAAGTAATAAGTAGGTAGTAGGAAATAGTCATTGTAGTAGGAACTAGTCTCAACATACTCCCACCTTAAGTTTTCTGACAAAGAAAACTTAATTGTAAGTCAATCTTTGAGGTTTCCGAACCTGTCGGCCATATCTTGTTACTAGTTCTTTGCTACTAGTGTCACTTGAAATTTTGGGTTTTGACGTTTTCTCTTTCCTTTTCTTCAGTTTAACTTTTTCTTCTAAACTGTCAACTTCTAACGGAAAAATTCTTTGAACTGATCTTAACATGCTGCCTTCTGCTGTTTTGACTCTGACCAATCTAACTTCTCCGTCTTTTCCAGGAATAATTTCTATTATCCGTGCTAGAGGCCAGCCAAGTCTTTTCGTGTTATCGTTTCCAAGTAAAACGATATCGTCCAATTTTAGGATTTTCTTCTTAAATTTTTTATCTCTTAACAAAAGTTGCCCCAGGTATTCTCTTCGAAATCTTTTCCTCAAATCGTTTTTTAACTTTAGTCTGTGTCTCCTTCTTCTGTTTAAACTCTTTCCATCCACCAAATCTACATCCGGAACTCCAACTTCTTTAATATCTGATAAAAACATTGCCGGAGTAATTGGGACCAAGTCATTCGCATCTTCTGACACATAGGTTAGAGGTCGGGAGTTTAATATGGATTCACAATCACAGAGGACTGTTAGAAGATCTTCGTAGTTTAAACAAGCTTTTCCGAGGACTTTTCTGAGAAGCTGTTTAACTAAACCAATTAATCTCTCCCACCATCCTCCCCACCAGGTACTGTATTTATTAAGTTCATCCCCGTCTAATTTTGCAAATGCATTCTCAGTTCCAATAAAATTCTTCCCATTGTCACTGTAAATAGTAGATGGTCTGCCACGCCTAGCAATAAATCGTCTTAGAGCCTGTAAAAATGCTTCTGTTGATAACGATGAAACCAGCTCTAAGTGAATTGCTCTGTGGACAGCACATGTAAATATACATATCCACGCTTTACCTTCATTTCTTAGAAACAGTGGACCAGCCATATCTACACCGGTAACTTCAAAAACGGCTGCATCCCTAACACGATCTTTGGGAAGTGGAACTGGAAATGAATCTACATTTTTACTGTGATGTCGGCGACAGGTGATGCATGAATGAACGGCTGATCTGATGGTCTTTTGTCCTCCCAGTATCCAAAATCTCTCTCTCAAGATGCTCAGTAGACCTTGTACTCCCACGTGATAGTGTCGAACATGGAAATAAAAGATTAATCTTAAGACAACTGGGTTTCTGGAAGGTAAGACTGCAGGAAATCTAAAATAACTGGTGTCTTCACGTTCGGTTATTTTAGTTTTTAGCCTTATGATACCATCATCATCTAGGAAAGGTACTAAAGCTGTTAGTCTTTCATCATTGATAGAAGCAAATGTTTCTTCTTGTATCAGCTTGATAACTGCTACCTCAGCCTTTTCTGTCTCTGCTGTATCCAACATAAGAGAAACAAATGTTTCTTCTGTAAGAGCAACAACTTCGCGCTTTTCTGTTTCTTCTTCTCCTTCCAAAAGTCCAGCTTTCCTCTTATCTCTCTTGTCTTTGCAGAGGTTAAAAAAACGATAAATCCATCCTACCATGTTTACAATCTTTTGGTATTTAGAAAAATACTTATAATACCAAGTTTTGTCTTCGTTTTGTAAAATTAGTGAAGTTAATTTATTGGTTCTTTCTTCAGAAACAATTTCTTCATTTACTTCATAGTTTTGCTGTGTCCAATAGCTAAAATCTTCTCGGAGCCAGGCAGGACCCTCCCACCATCTCGATTCCAATAATTTTCTTACAGAACAACCTCGAGATGGTAAATCTGCTGGATTCATTTTTGTTGGAATGTAGTGCCAAGCATCTTTATCGGTAAGTTTTCTGATTTCTTGAACTCTATTCCAGACAAAGGTCTTCCACTTATCAGATTGTTTAATCCAGGAAAGCACGGTGGAAGAATCGGTCCAGCAGGTAAATTAGGTAAATCTTCAATATTTAAAATTTCTAAAACAGTAGACAGTAACCTAGCACCAATAGTTGCTGCCATCAGCTCTGCGCGAGGTATGGATAACATCTTCAAAGGACATACTCTACTCTTTGCCGTAACTAAATTAGTTGAGACATATCCTGATAATTCACTTCTCAAAAATATTGCAGTCGAATAGGTATCTTTGCTGCTATCACAAAAAACATGTAAAGAATTCTTGCATACTTCCAATTTTTGATTTAGTAACCATCGGGGTATTATTGCTTCACTAAGTAAATGTAAATCTTGAACCCAAAATAAAAATTCCTGTTTAATATCTTCAGGAACAACTGAATCCCATCCAAGTTGAAGACTTCATGTTTTCTGAAGAATTAATTTGGGATACAATAGGACAGGAGCGGCAAATCCGATTGGGTCAAAGATACGATTTGCAATAGAAAGTATAATCTTCTTAGTTACTTTATCTAAATTAACGTTTTTAAGGCCTTCTAAACTAAGTTGAAGTACATCAACTTTTCTATTCCAAAAAAGACCTAATACAGGAGTGTGAACATGTTCGTCAGAATTAGGAATATCTTTGTACACAGTAGATTCCCAACCCCTCAAATCGAATTTTCCTTCAGCCATTACTTCAGTAAATTTTTTGATAAAATATTCTAGTTCTTCTTCATTATTTAAGCTTGTGACACAATTATCGACATAAAAGCTTGATAAGAGTCGTTTAATAACATCAGTATCGTTAGAGTTGTCTGTAGATTTCAGTATTTCTTCTAAATGAAATTTAATAACGGCTCCTAATAGGAAAGGACTAGAGGTTATACCAAAGACTACTCTAGTATGACGAAAGTAAACAAGTTTTCCATCTTTATTATACCACAAGAATCGAAGAAATTTTCTTTCATTACCAATTTGTAGAAAGGCTTTTCGAATATCAGAAACAACATCAAATTTACGTAAACGAAATTGAATTAAAATAGAAGGTATGAGAGAAATTAGATTAAGACCTTTTTCAAGTCTTTGATTTAGAGAAGGAGAATATTTTTCTTTCGCAGAAGCATCAAACACGGGTCTTAGCTTAGTGGTGCTACTAGAAATTTTAACCACATGTCTATGAGGTAAATAGTAAGCTTCTTCGGCTAACACATTTTCAGGTACTTATTCTATAATTCCTTCTTCTCTCCATTCTTCCAGAACGTTATTGTACTCATCGTAGTATCCGTCCTTATCAAGTTTTTTCATTAAAGAATCTAAACGATTTTTTGCTGACGTAAAATTGTCTGGTAACGGGGGATATCCGTCAATCCAAGGCAAGGATACTTCATATCTGCCAAACGAGTCTTTTGTCACAGATTTCAAAAAATTATTCATGATCTCTTCTTCTTTTTATTTTTCTGATTTCTGTAACACAGGGTCTTTTATTCCTAGAACGTCAAGATTCCACAGATCTGTGATACAATTGTTTCGAAAAAACTATGAAGTAACCATCATATTGGGGGAATTTGAATTTTTTATTTTACCTATCAGTGTCCAACCTAATAAAGTTTGCATTGCAACCAATCCGCATGCTAGAACTTGTTTCTGACCAGTAAAGAGTCGTCCTGCGATATCTGCACCTATGAGAATTTCTATTGGACCATCAGTAACATTAAGGCACTATAACATCAGTTAATTTAATTCCCATATCATTTAACTCATTGGTCCAGGGTCCTTGTTTAATGCAAATGATATTAGAACAGATTACAGATTGATCTAATACTTCAAAAGAACAAGCATAAGATTCATCTAAATTCTGTGCAATTATTCTGTAACAGGAATGACTAATATTTTCTGATTGGTAGCCTCCAAATAACCCATGACATAAACTTTCTGATCTAAGTTCTTCAAGTTCTAACTCTTCAGCTAATTTCTTACTGATGAATGATCTTTCTGATCCGGTATCAATGATAGCTCGAATTTTTTTTACTTTATTCTTATTTGTTACCTGGATTATTAATGTTTGTAAAAAGACTTTAGTATAGGTTTGGTTTGATAAATTTTCGACTGAATGATAGGTTGGATTCTCTAACTACATTGGACAAACTTTCTGGTTCTACTGGAACTGCGTTTTTGGAAAGTTCATCAGATTTAGGACACATTAAAGTATAGTGTTTGCCTTTGCATCTTTTGCATTCTAGTTTAGCAGCGCTACGACATTTACGGGCTATGTGTCCAAATTTAAGACATGATTATATTCTTAATGATGAGTTGCTTCATCATACAAACAGGCATTCAGATCTCGGAGTTGTCATTAATTCGGATCTTTCGTGGTCTGAACAAACCTTACAACAAGTAAATAAAGCTAATAAAATTAGCTACGTACTCTCCAAGGTATTCTCGCAGTGTGATATCCGAACGTGTGCGATACTGTTTAAGAGTTATGTGCGACCTATCCTCGAGTTTGCAAATCCAGTATGGTTACCGCATCTGGTTCGTGACATTAATTTGCTCGAAAATGTGCAACGAAAGTTCACACGATTACCTTTTAATTTCCGTCAACGCCCGTCCTCCGAAGAACGTCTTCACATGATGCATCTGATACCTTTAACACAACGTAGGCAACGAGGTGACTTGATCCAGACTTTCAAGGCCCTGAATAGTATTGACTCTCCTGTGCGTCATATTTTTAAACGGAATGATGATGCACGCTTGAGAGGACATTACCTTAAACTCCGTAGGGAAAATTTCAGGACTACTTGCCGCCAGTATTTTCTTCCTAATCGTGTGTTTTACGAATGGAACACTTTGACTGATGAAATTGTTTCTGCTACTAATGTAGATCGTTTTAAAATTTTGTTAGATAGTATTTAGTTCACTATTTGCTAGTAATAATTTTGTTATCTTGTATGTAAAGAGTTTTATAGGAACTTAGTTCCTCAACTCTTATCTTGTATTATAATAATAATAAAAATAAAAAAAAACCTCTTTTGGTCAATTTTTCTTTCCGCTCTGCTAAAGTTAACTTTGAAGCATCTTCAAAAATTTGGCTAGGGTGATCTTTTTTACAAAAAATGCATTTCGGAACTGCTTTATTAAAAAATCCAGATGCAGTAGGTATTAGGTTACTTTCTTTAATTTCTGGTTTCTTAATCTTCTGTAAATCAAAAGCGGCTGTAGCTAAGGATATCTTAACTTCGTTTTCAACTTCTCGCTTTAGAAATATCATTAATTTGTTTAATCTAATTTTAAGATGATCTTCTGATGAAAATTCTCTGACTCTCTGCCAAACACGTAGGATTTCTTCTGGTAAACATGACTCAATCAAGGGATAAAGTAGAGCTGCACACGTATCTGAAGTTACGCCTAAGCTTTCCAAGGCGCGCAACTGTGTTTCAAGTTTACTTAAGTTGCACTTGTTATTTAAATTTTGGAAAATCAATTTGAGTAATTCTCTTACGTAAACTTCTACCAGTAAATCATCTCGACCACAACGTGATTTCAAACTTTCGAGAGCTTTGGTAGAGGGCTGCGGGCTACAAATATGTTAGCACTCGCCCATCTACCAAGCTAACAATGTCCACTGTCGTGGACCTTATAAAACAGCACTCTTACCAATACTTTATACAGTGCTGGGATAAAACAACGAACTGTAGAGTCGCCAGAAAGTTATTACCTCATCCTGGCAAGGAAACAGCAAAAAAAATTAAGGCATTAACCAGACAGGTCACTGCTAATTGTGACAACATCTCTTTAGGTTGAAATTAGCAGAATCGCCGCTATGCAGTGGCTGCGAACAAGAACAGAGTAGTAGAACATATAATTAATATATGATTGCTCTGCTTTTTCTGAAATCAGAAGATCCGTGTTGGGCGAGTACTGGCATACACCAGCCGATGTCAGGGAGATCCCCCTCGGCAGCCTCATCGCCTATTTTAAATCTCTAGACCTGATGACAGCCTGAGGTGTGGATGTCCCTACACAACGGGAGGATGCACAATGGGCCATATTTGACCTCAGTGCTGGCAGAGCACTTGCTTGCCCCTCTTCAAATTTCAAGATCCAGATCCAGAGCCCTTCTTTTCCTTCGCCATTGTGCTGATAAATGCGGTTTGTATTTTGTAAATGATTGATCTATATTGTGATGCATCCTTTGGTCACTTGATTTTGGGTAGCATAAAAGTTTTACCAAAAATAAGGAATGCAGGTTTTTTTTTCTTAATACTTAAGAACATATGTAAACTGTTTTGCCAAGACATCATGTAGTCAGTCAAATTTGTTGTACCAAAAGTTTTGTATGTTATCAAGTTTTGGAGCTTTCCCAGTAACTGTAACTTTAATTACATCTGTAATTTTGTTTAGGCGTATATCTTCATACTCCACCTAAACGATTTTCTGGCAAGCGGTAACTAAAAAGCCAGAAAGCTGTCTCTAAAACTCGTCTACTTGGAGAGAAACATTTGGTTTTGCACTTTCTATACTGTGTTAGACGTTCTTCTCCAGAGAGTCGATATATTCTTTGATATTTGATTGATGATCAGGTGTGAGCGCGCATCTTACAAATTTAACCTTATCATTTTTCTCTAACGTGCCAAAAGAATTATATTTCAAAAACTTCATATCTCCTTCATTCTGCATTCAGAATATCTTGTATTCATAAAGAATAACTTATAGAAAATATGTATAGAAATAAAATTTGACGGTGTTCAATATTTTACTTGATTCTCGGTTCAATCATAAAAAATCCTTTATTAAAAAAAACCTATTCCCCTGTAAAGCTTCGGGTTACAGCACTGTTTGCTTTCAACCTTAATGGATCTACATATTTTATTATCAGTAACAAAGTATACATTACGTATTGCACAATTCCCGTGTTACTCGATATTCCCAATCCATCAAAATTGTTGAGAAAAACTTACGGTGATTACTTACCCCTCGAGTTTTCTCAATAATTAGCAAAAACGAATGAATTTTCCTTACCGTTTTCGAAAGCAACTTTATGAATAATAAATAAAATTTAATATACACTTTGCAAACTGAAAGTAAATTTATAAACTTTTAGTTCCCTAAAGGATGATACAGATTACGGTTTTAAAATTTTGTAACTATTAGAAGCAGTAATAGGTTTTTTTTATTCAATAGGCGTGCCGTTAGAATTATAAAAAATAAATTATGAACTTGTTTTATACCGAAATATCAATATCTTTATTATTGGTGATAGGCCTTGTAGAATATCTGATAAATTCATGCAAAGTCGTTGTAAGTATTAATGTGATGCTCTAAGAAGCAACTCTTTGTATTTTTTTCTTAATGATATTTTGTATTTTAAGACAAAAAAAAGTTTTCAGTTATCATTTTTGTATAATTTGTATATTTTATTAGTTAAGTATATGCATATATATCAGTAATATATATAAATTTTCGGTCTGATTGTAGACCTGCGCCTGGGAAAAAAATATACAAATTGTAGGTAAGTAAGTACCTATACAGTTAGTTACAAACTACACACACTTACAGAGATATTTTGTTTCAGGTTTCCCTTGTGACTACACACTACTATACATTAAACAATTTTTGTTAAGTTTAATAAACTTTGTGCCTTAAAACAATTTATATTGGGTGATTTAGCACCACTGATATCGCTAGGGTTATAGCGATGGTCGAAAGTAGTAGTTTTAAATTATTGTTGTCTAAATGTTAGGTAAATCAATAACCACCATCAATCCATCACAATTTTATTCATTAAAATAAAACAGAAGAATATATGAGAAGATGAGATTAAGGTATAATACAGTTAAGCACAGTTGTTGATGCTAAAAACACTACGTAACAATCGACAAGCAATCGAAAAAAAAAAATTTCGTGGAGTCAGAAATGAAAATACCTTCAATTAGAAGAACATTTAGAAATAGGTCAAAAAACCTCTAACATTTCAGAAACGCCTTCGAGTAATGTGAATACTTTGCTTGAGAATATCAAAATTGAAGAAATGATGATTGTGGCCAAGTTTTACTCACGAATGAGAGTAGTTTCTGCTTAAATTTAAACTATGGCAATATATTTTCTCATACGTGATTGGGTAGTTTTACTCTGCGTAATAATTTAATAGTTTTATATTTTATTGTAATGTTTTCTATTGTAATCATCTAGGTTAAAGTCAGTACGTTAGATTTCTAGGCGATCTTAAATAGTTTATTTTTTATTGTCACGTCGCATATGAATTGGCTATAAAAAAAGCGTCGTTGAGGTCGCATTTAAGTAGTCTGGAGGCTGAGGCTTTGTCTAAGAGTTACACTTTGGGATGTTCTAAAACAGACCCTTGGGTCTGGGTTGTTGTGACTCGCATTTTCGTGAATTACTGTTACATGCCACCATATAGTTTTATTGGTAAGATTAGTTAAAATTATTGTATTTATTTATTTCATATTTATATTGGTTATTATTCATTGTTATTGCTTATATATTGGTTAATATGTTAGTTATTTGTTTCCTATTGTTTACTTCATTTTTCACGTGATTACGTTTCTGCCTTCAGCAGGATACCTAACAAGTGGTTACATAACCACGACGTAGATGGAAAGTGCCTCTATTACAGCTATCCCTCATCCCAGAACATTAGGGCACATCTTCTATCCCCGAGAATGCCAAAACCAGAAGGTGATAAAGTCAGAGTCTCAGAAACCACAAGCTAAAAGTTAAGCAGGAAAGATCAGTTTTAAGGTCAATTCGGAGGATGATATTGAACTAATGTCGACCGAGGAAGTCATCCAAGCATGACTATCAGGTACCTCAAAGAACAAGGTACGGAGACTCGTGAAGGAAGGTCTCGAGTTCGCCGAGGCTAAACGCTAGGTGATCAGAGACAACTTCAGGAAGTCTTTAGAAAAGCGCCAGTCCGAAAACAAGAGGGAACAGAAGGAGAAACCAAAGCCTACAGCACAGGCAACTCCTAAACAGAGAGCCCAGCACTTCCAAAAAGCGGCCAAGGTCGGAAAAAGCACATCTCCCGAGGTACACCTTAAAAAAAAAGAATTTGGAGGGAAGGTCTTTTAAAGAGACCTTGATAGCTGTAAAGGTGGCAGTTGGATACCCAGAAAAAAAGCAAGATTCTACAAAGCTAAAGGTAGTAAAATCGGCAATTGAAAACGCACTGGAGGAAATACCGGAAGATGGCCCTCAAGTAAGCCTGGACCAGTTCAAATTGAGGCCGGGTTTTCTGCTGGTCTCATGTGCAGACGATGCAAGTGCACAATCGCTAAAGGATGTAGTTCAAGTCTGAAACCCTAGGAAGGCGCAAGCCTCCAGGCCTAGAACGGGACAGACATCCCAAAGCCAAGTACATGTACCGTGCACATACCAGATAAGAATCGGGGTTAGGCTCGATGCCGACCGAAGCCTTAGAAGACTAAGCTAAACACCGCGCTATGGACGGTCTTTGGGAAAACCCCAACAGACAAAGGGCAAGTCTGGACGTTCTCCATAAATAGAGAGTCAGTGGAGGTGCTAAAAGCGCAGGACATGCTCACCCACTTTGGGACAAGAAAGATTAAAGTCCGTCTTAAGGGGGATGAGCGTCCTGCGACTCAGGGAAACCCAGAATCAGAGGCAGTTTTAAGTGCCCACCACGACAATGAGCCGCCTGAAGATGGGAGGACCACTGCCTTCTCCAGGCCACGCAACGACTGTGGCAAAAATCACTGGGGAGAGTGAGTGTCAACCTTCCATGGAGATGTAGGTACAGTCAGGGTCCTGCAGGCAAATCTCCAACATGCAAAGGCTGCATCTGATATAGTGTGTCGGAGATTTCAGAGAAAGAAGGCTTGGAGGTACCCCTCCTGCAGGAGCCATGGCTTTACGGAGGTAGGGTCGCAGGCTTTAAACCGCACCATGGTGAGTTAATATATGACACAAAAGCTATAAAGCCTTGTGCCTGTATATTGTTTTATAAGACAGTTAGATGTAAGCTAATTCCGGTGCTATGCACTGGGGATTTTCTTGTAGCTATACTGTCAATATCCACGGAAGAAGGAATCGGAAGGCTAATGGTTTGTTCGGCGTACTTCCCTGAAGAGGACACAGTTTTCCCTCCTAAAAGACATCATAAGCTACAGCCGGAGAGAAAACCTACCATTGATTGTGGGGGCAGACGCCAACGCTCTTTACATAACGAACGTCAACCCTAGAGGTGAGCGTCTATTACAATTTATACTCAGTAATAGCTTACAGGTATTAAACAGAGGCAAAAAACCAACGTTTGTAACGGTTTCACGCAGGAAGGTCCTTGATATGCCCTTCTGCACGACCAAAATCTACGACAAGATTGAAAACTGGCTTGACTCAGACGAGCCGTCTGGATCGGATCACAGTCATGTAAATTTTAATATTGTCTCTCCAAAAATTATTGCGAGCACGTTTAGAAATCCACGGAGAACGAATTGGTAGGACTATGTAAATTCCCTCAATAAAAATCTCGAGGACAGAAATGTGACAATAAGAGATATGTCCACGTCCAAGAATATAGACAAGAAACACACCTACAAAAGTTTAGGACTCTGATGAGAAGGCTGTTTAACAAGGCATTCCGGGAAGATTTCAGAGCACAGTCTCAGAGCGGATGCAGACCGTAAATGAATATGGTGTACAAGTGGTGCAAGGTGCAGTCATTTCACAAAAAGCAGTTGTAAAATTGCATCTCCTACAATGATTTAAGATTTATTTTCTAAGAAAATTAAACTGTAAACAGATGTCATGAAAACAAATTGAAATTAATTCAAATGCTTAACAACATAGTTAAAGAGTTTTGCTAAATCGTAATATATAAGTTATTATGGTATTTTCGACTCTTGATTTAATAATCGTAAGTAAATCGTGGGGTGACAGTTAAATTTTGTAGGCTCAAGAAAAACTCTTTGACTTTATTGTCTAGTTTTGGAATTTACTTTAATTCTTTTTCAAGATCTGTTTTATAAAAAAAAAGAGTGTGCGTGTAACCTTTACGCGCGATTGAAGTTGACGTACGTATCGGAAAATAAATATTTAATTACAATTCAATCATATTTATTGTCTATATACTTTACAAAAAATGAGATGTTATATTTATATTATTCATTAGAAATAGGAAGTTATCATTATTTTTTATATATGAAATAATAGGTTTATGATAACTAAAATGTGAAACATAGATTTTACTCTCTAAATACCATTAATGTATTTGAAACCGTTTGAAAATTTTGAAAATTTCATAAATAAATTTTGAAAATTTAAGCTCCTCCCATAGCTGAAATCACACCGTTACTTCCATCAGAATCTTCCGTTAGAATCTAACGTTACCCCTAGTCGCGCCTAAAGAAGTTTTGCTTCAATAATAGGTAAACAATATTAAAAATATACACACATTACGTTTAGAATGTGTGATTTTGTAGCTGTATCTACCTTATTGTAATACAACACAACACAAGAGCCTTCGATAGTTAGATAACCATTTCATTTTGTAGCATTTTATAGCATATTCCATAAAATTTAAAATCCTGAGTTGAGTTTGTTTTCTTCACGTCTACGAAGGATCTGTTATTGCTGGTAAAAGATCAGCCATCCTGACTAGTGGTTTTATGGCCTTTATGGCTACCTAACCAAACCTAAAATAAGTATAAGCAAGTGTTAAAACATTTCGAATATTATTATTTTATGAACAAAAACGTGCAACATGCTTCTTTACTTAACGTAAAGCTTCCCTATAAATAATTATTTACTATCATAATATGTATGTATGTATATAAACTTACTTAATCAAATCATAATGAATGTCGCTGTCTCGTGTTTTTTTTATTTTCATTTTTCTTCAAATCTTTCTGGCGCTTATAATATGCCCTTTGACGTTCACAATTTTTTTTTCGTTTTAGCTCTTTAAGTCTATAAAACGAAAATAGCTAGGTATAAATAATTAGGTATAAATAGTGTAATTACACACCAAAAATAAAATGTAGATATGCATATAGAGTATGTACTTACTCATTTTCATTCAATATTTTTTCATCACTTTCTTCATTAATAAATCCACTTTGTTTATTCATATTTAAAACAAACACTTTATACACAAATTTAAACTATTTACCACCAATGTATTTTGGTTGACAAGATGACAAGTTGTCAATTCATACAATTACAGATTTAATTTTATTTAATATAGTAGGCAGAATCGTGTTAGGTATTTTGTATCAGGTTTTGTTTCCGGTAGAATGACGTCACGTCCGTTAGAATTACTGAGTTACCCCTAGTGCCGCTAAAGAAGTTTTACTTCAAAAAAACATTAGTTTATTTAATTTTCTTAATTTGTTTAAACTTACTGGTCGTAAGGTTATATCAGAAACCATAAAGGTATAGGTACTTATAAATAAGATTTAATACTTTACTTACAATTAGATCTTAAAGTGATACATTATAATAAGGGTATGAAATATCTTAATGAAGGCCTGTTACTATTCTTACTCACACTCATATTTATTTTTACTTAAAGAAATTCGTCGGATAAATTCAATTTATTGACATTTAGTACAAAATTGTGCAAAATTGATTATATTTGTAGATTAATAATAGATTTTAATACTCACCAATGTACATAATAAATGAGTACGGTAGGTAGGTTAATAAAATAATGAATGCTACAGTAGAAAATTCGTTTTATTGAACATGTTGTGGTATTATTTATATCTAGACTATTTACAGCAAGTAGATTTAAAAAGTGTACTACGATATACAAAAAAAATCGTTATATCTGTTATGAAATTTTTTTTTAGACTCTACTAAGAACCTTGGCAATGTAGTTCAATATTTGCTCTTACATAGAATATGGTTTTGTCATAAAAATAGAAATTCAATAAACATCTGTAGGTACAGTCTGTCGAAAAAATACAATAATATTGTAGAAAGTTTGGAGGTATTTCCCAAAAATCTGGGTGTCGTATATAAGTGACGATCACAGTTTTTTTTTCTCAATAGACTAGCTGCTGAAGGAAAATGAACATCAAAATGATTAGATGATTATTGTTTAAAGCACCATTCAGCAGTAAGATACTGGCGAAAACTATTTATTGTACAATAAACAAATATTTGTGTAAGGGTAGATAATTTTCATCTTTTGTTTAGATGTAAACAAGCATGTTTTTTTATAAACGTACTGTGGTTCAGTTGCCATAGTACATCTGGAATTTATAATAAATTTGTGTGACAAAAAAGATTGAATTTTCCTAAAAAATCTAGACCAAGCCAAAAGTATGCAAGCAAATATTGTACTAGGTCCTATTAGTTCATATTTAAAGTAGCAGAAGCTTTATGCAATATTTAAAAAACTACAACATAAGTTATAATAAAAAATTATTCTTTAATTTATATTTAAATAAAGGTACCTGTTTTTATAAAAAAATCTTCAGGTACACGTTAATTAGTTCTTTGTCAATATTCGTGTGTTTTGGTATATACTAACAGATTTGTTTTATTTGATTTCACAATTAATAACAGAGTTGATTTGCAAGTAGTAAAAATTAATTTTCATATTCTTCATGTGATATTTGTTTGATTTTTGATACATCCGAAAGTGGTTTTGATTTTGGCACTGGAATATGCTTCTTCTTCGTATAAACTAAACAAAAATAAAATATTAATTTTTATTATATAAGTTAAATTATAGAAGTGAGTAATATTATGGGACTTTTTTAAATAGCCTGATCAATTATTGAACAATGTTTTTTTTTAAATATTATTTATAAGAATTAAATAAATTCTTGAGTGTCAAATGTCACTATTTCAGTTTACAATCATGGGAAATACAATAAAATTGAAGTGTCTGTTTCTAATATTAAAATAATAAAATATTAAAATAACACTAATGTATTTTCTCATTTATCTTTCTCTTTAAATTTTTACGAATATGTCTCTGTTTTTTTATTGTTTTTAATGTTTTTATTTGTTTTCGTTTTTTCGTTAGTTTCCAGATTTTTACCATTTTTTTCGTTGTATTTTGTAATTTATCAATTAAATATGTTATATTTAAACTGCGCCATCTTACGGTGATGTTAAAGGAATAAATTTAGTAAGAATTGCTCGTTTAAAGATATGATATATTATTTGCAACACCTTACGATGACGTCATAGTACTTAATTTATAATAGTAAGTATTTTATTGGTTTTATTTTTTCTGCAACTTGTTCTGTTCTCTTTTTTCGGCCATTTTTAATTTTACATTAGATTCTCGTTTTTCTAGATTTTGCATAATCTAAAAATAAAAAACATTGCATCTACCGGTTGTCTACTCAATGCAGATGTCAAACGTTTACTGGGAGTTATATCAATTAACTTACACCGCTGTCAATTAGCAATTCGTATAACTAAACAATTAATACACAAATAAGTGAATATTTAATTATAAAAACGTTTTATAGTGGACTAAATATTAAATCTAAGCCATTCTCGAATCTATTTAAACACAAACAAAAAAATTCATAAAAATCGGCCCAGCCGTTTAGAAGGATTCGGAAGGAATATGCAGGAATATGTACATATATAAAGATAACATTTTTTACAATTTTTGTCTGCCTGTCAGTGTTCCTGCTATTCTTTATAACTGATGTAATAAGGAATATTTCTTAGTTTAGGATTCTCCCATCAAAGATTTAATCACTAAGACTGACTGTAGCGGTGGTCAAAAAAGCGCAAGCGAGCAATTGCTAACGGTTGTTTCCCAACGACTTGGTGTAAAAATTGATTATCACCATCACCACTTATATCATACTTTTTCCGACGCGCACGATGTCGCGGGCAGAGCTAGTTTAAAAAAATATTATTTAATAACCTGTTTGTAATTCAATAGGACCATCAGGTTTCTTCATATTTTGGTCTTTATACTGAGAAATCACATCAATTCCATAACTGACTTTGTACACTGGTAGAGGTATAACTGTAGAAGACACTGGGACCAAATCTGTAAACATAGATAATAATTTGTATTATAACCTGCTTTTGCAGCTAATAATTTTTGTCGCGCGACCTAAAACACGCGACAAACGTTTTCCATCGCAATTTTGAGCTTATTTAAAAATCAGTAGTTAAACAATATACTATTACATGTTAAATAAATATATTCCATTTCAAATAAATAATAAATTTCATTGATAAAATATTTGTGAGCGTTTATGGAAAAACTGTTTAAAAAGAAACCGGTTAAAACATGAAACTTGAGTGAATATTTTTGTGTTATTCTGACTAAAAAAGCTCTATTTTAATAAACTAATAATAATGTGTGTGACCAACTAACTAAAACACATTTTTTTGCCAAAATTCGTTTTTATTCATCAACATAGTCCCCTTTTAGGGAGATACAATCATTCTAACGCTTTTCCAATCTTTCGATACCGCCTTTGTAAAACGATTTTTCTTTGCCTTCAAAATAGGCGTTAGTTTCGGCGATTACCTACTTCATTATTTGAGCCAAATCTCTTACCACGGAGCATCTTTTTGAGGTCTGCGAAGACCCAGTAGTCGCTGGGGGCCAAATCTGGAGAATACGGTGGATGGGGAAGCAATTCGAAGCCCAATTCGTTCAATTTTGCCATCGTTTTCATTGATTTGTGACACGGTGCATTGTCTTGGTGGAACAACACTTTTTTCTTCGTCATATGAGGCCGTTTCTTTGCGATTTCGTCTTTCAAACGCTCCAATAACGCTATATAATAGTCACTGTTGATGGTCTGCCCCTTCTGGAGATAGTCGATGAATATTATTCCATGCGCATCCCAAAATACAGACGCCATAACCTTGCCAGCCAACTGCTGCGTCTTTGGTCGCTTTGGGTGGCTTTCACCGGCTACATGCCACTCAGCAGACTGCCGATTTGACTCTGGAGTGAAATGATGGATCCATGTTTCATCCATTGTGATGTACCGACGCAAAAACTCCGACTTATTGCGCGTAAACATGTCCAAACAGCTCTTTGATTCATCGATTCGTTGTTGTTTTTACTCCGGTGTGAGCAAACGCGGCACCCATTTGGAAAACACCTTTTTCATACCCAAATGTTCGTGTATTATGGTGTCAGCAATCTCCCTCACTTTCACTTTACGATCGGACATAATGATTTTCAGTGTTTTTTCAATATTTTCCGGAATAACAGCGTCATTTGGCCTTCCAGTAGATGTCGGTATTGTCGGTGTCTGTACGACCACGTTTGAATTCGGCATACCAATAACAAATGCTTCTTTTTGATGGAGCAGAGTCCGAATGTTTTTCAAGCCATTCCTGGCATTGAACAGTATTTTTTTTTTATTAAAGAAAATGATAAATCAGCACACGGAATTGCTTTGAATTCATTTTTTTTTAAACTCAAAAGTAGCGTCACTTAAAGCACTGTAACTTGTAAACAAATGGTCGGATTAATATATGATTTTGACAGTAAGCCTAAAAAGGTTGCCAATTTCGAAAAAAAATATTGATTTAGTACTAGTGCTGCCATCTATGTGTCAGTCACACACATTATTGAACGATGTAGATATACTTTTGTTTTGTAAAATGATACCTAAATACACAAAATCAATTAGAAAAAAATCGTTTTTCTTTGACCATATTAAAGATTCCTTTTCTCCTAGCAGTATTCAATGGTGAAAAGTAGCCCGTTTATGAAAATGTTTTCAGTCCGATAAGAAAAAGATGGGCAACTGTAATTTTAATTTACTATAAACTGCTATAAACAAACAATGACAATTAGCTTATTCATTAAGTTAAAAATAACCCTGTATTAGTATTACATTACACAATACAGACTCCATTAATGCAGACGTACGCCCTTGAAAATTTTAATTTCATAAAGTTCTATTAATTAGTGCCGAGCAAGCAAATACGTTTTAATGAAAAGCAAACTCAGATACGTATACACGACAAATCTTTGTCTCTCTCTTTCTTTAAATGTAATTTTGAACCTACACGCGCACTATTTCAGCACGTGCCCATATATGGATAAATGTTGTGTACATTTTACCATAAGCAAATACAGAAAATACATGAGTATCATTTAAATTTAGATCACATAATGTATTAACAGCATTTATTCCATCAGTAAAATAATAGAAGAAAAGAAAAAAGCTACATATTTTCCAAAAAATACACCCCTTTTTAATTTATGTGTTTCGATTGGTATCCGATTTATTTGCTTCTAAAACGTCAAATGATTTTAATATTACAATAAACAATTACTCTTTATGTATCTAACAATGAAAAATTAGAAAAACAAAATTAAAAAACTTCAGATCCAAAATCCAAAAAATTGAAATCGAGTCCTCTGGTGGCTAAAAAAAAACTTCCACGACCAGTATTTAGTATTGACGTATCACTGGACAATAATGTGGTGATGCCCGGTCGTACAAAAACACATGGTTTTTTCTAAAGCGACATATCTGGATCTGGAAATTTGGGAGGGGCTAGCTAGTGCTCAGCTAGCACTGAGGCCACAAATGACCCATTGTGCATCCTCCTGTATGTAGGGATATCCTCACCTCAGGATGTCACCAGGCCTATTGATTTAAAATAGGTGATGAGGCTCCCGAGGGGGATCTCCCTGACATCGGCTGGTGTAAGCCAATACTCGCCCAACACGGATCTTCTGATTTCAGAAAAAGCAGAGCAGTCATACATAATGTGTTCTACTGTTTCCTCTTCTTGTTCGCAGCCTCTGCATAGCGGCGATTCTGTTAGTTTCATCCTAAAGAGATGTTATCAAACTTGGGAAATGCCCCTAGATGACATGCAAAGAAACTTAATTTTGTGAGAAAATTGACCACAAAGTTGTGTAGTAAATCTGAATCGGACAAAAACACCATATTGTGGCTAAATCAAAATGACATAAAGTAATATTCGGATTGCTCCAAGACAGATGAAGAAACTGGATCAGAGATGTTTGGACCTAGAGCCAAATACTCTAAAAACCTTTTTCAAGCGGAAAATCACACTATTGAAAGATGAGCAGAATTTAACCATCTTGTGGAATCAGCAGTAGTACAGTCTTAGAAAAACTAGAATGAAGTGGATAAAGAAAAACCTAATTACTGGAACGATCTAGAAGGACTAAGGCAAGCAAAGACAACTATAACCAGCAGAGATCTTTCGGCTGTCTTAACCACGGTAAAAACTACAATCGTATGATAACGGGTGTATTAATTGGACACTGCCGGTTAAGAGAATATAAGAAGAAACTAGAATTGGTAGATGAAGCAAAGTGCAGATTCTGTGGGAAAAAGGATGTCAATACACGTACTCTCAGAATTTATTGCCTTGCGTACCTAGGATCATACGAATTAAATAGGAGATGAGGATCTATCCAACTTGAAGCCTACCGATATTCTTAAGAATGGACTGCTATAAGTCTGAAAAAAACATTAGATTTATAGCAAGAAAGAGGGACACCGAACACAGATGTATCTGTAGTCGATTGCGCACATATATACGTACATTTACTTGGATTTTTTTGGTCTTTAATTTCTTATTGTTAGACACTTAGACATTAAAACTTTTTATTTTAAAATTAAAATTCATTAAACTTTGTAGAAGAAAACTCGACAACCGATCAAATTACATAAATCAAACAAGAGAACTTTTTTGTAGAATATATTGCTTTTTTAAATTTTTATTATATTCATACAACCGAAAAATGTTACTAAAAACATACATGTGTAAATAATGTCATAATCACGTATGCTAAATTGGAGTACTAATTGGTTATCCAGAGTCAAAAAACGTAAAATTGACATTTTTTAAATAGAAGTTGTAAAAATGAAAAAAATTATTGCGACACTTAGGTAATATTCATATTTAAACACCGAGTATCTCAAAAACTAGCAATATTTGTAAGCTATTTTGGTCAAAATTTTTATATTTTGAGGTCTTGATTTTACAAATCAGAGATTGAACATTCTTAATAAATTACTCTGTATATTGCGTATATATTCCGGGTAATGTTGCAGCACTTGGCGAATATGTATTGTTTAATATTTCATTTTAAACAGTCTTCCTTATAATTATCTAATATGATGTGGAAATAGTGTTACTACGAACGCAAATACAAATACACTTCTCCCCCATTTTCAATGGTGGCGAAAACATTTATTGTGTTGTTCCAATTTTGCTCTGTTCTTGCGCACAGTTGCACAGCTGCTGGACCAAGATTTAACCCTTTTGAACATCTAATCTATATCTTTTCCGTAGAGAAGTAAAAACCTAACGCAATTTAAGACAATTATTTATGGTTTATCATGAAAGTAATCACCCCAACCGGCAGAATTTACCTTTTTATGCAAATTTTGAATTCTGGGCTTAAGTCTCATTGTCATAAGATTGGTTTATTTTTTGTACAAAATGGGAACGGGAGGTATGTAAGTATGAATCATCATGCACATCTGCGATCGCGAATATTTTTCTTAAGACATTTTTTGTTTGTCTTTCCGTAGTATATTTTCAATATTTGCATTTCTATTACTAACAGAAATAGGTATCTGTTTAAAGAATCCCGAAAAAAGCGCAACGGTTAAAAGCGCACAAGGAAAAAAGCGCACAGGGAAAGAAGCGCACAGGGAAAGAAGCGCACTCGGAAAAAAGCACACGCGGAAAAAAGCGCACATGGAAAAAATGCAAAATCAAAATAAATGGTTTTTAGTTTATATAATGTATAGCGGCTGTATCTTGTTTATTGTGCATCCGTTTTATATTCTATCATGAGAAAAATAATTGTGAATGAAAGTATCATTGTGAAATTTTTTCAGTGACTTTTATTTAAGGGTGTGGTTTATAAGCTATAATATTTAAAAAATGACAAGAAACGATTTTGATAATACCTATCTCATATTAGAAATTTTTTTATTATTCATTTGTCAGAAAATTTCATTCTTGATAAAATTTGTTGCATTGTGTAAAACCTAATTTAGATCCATTAAATTTCTAAATGGCCTACAAATAAGAACAAAAATAGGAATTTTAAAGAAGCCTTTTTCAAAAAATTCTAGCAACATGTTATAAACAAAAGTTGTTTGGAATCAAAATCAATTTTAGAAAAAAAATTCAAAAATTTTGCATTAACAGATTTATTATTTTCTTTCTTAGAAATATAAGTTTTTAAAATTAATTTTAAGTTTAAACAAAAAATATGGTAGGGGTATCCTTATAAATATTTGCATAATTTAAAGTTCATTCAATATTTTCTAATTCTTGAGAAAGTTAAGTTGTATTATTATAACGAACGAAATGGAGTTTTCTTTCCCTGTGCGCTTTTTACCGTGTGCTCTTTTTACCGTGTGCGCTTTTTACCGTGTGCGCTTTTTTTCATGTGCGCTTTTTTACGTGTGCGATTTTTTTCGTTGCGCTTTTTTCTTTGCGCTTATTTCCGGTGCGCTTTTTCCCGGTCCCCTGTTTAAAATATTGCTTGCAACAATTAAAACAACTTTTGTAAATACCAAAATTTTTCCTCTGAAGTACTGTCCCTGTTCTTGGTCTTCCAAAAGTGCATTATCGGAATGATTCTTAATCAATAATGTGGATTAGTACAAAAATTAAACAGGTAAAAATATATTGAAATATACAGGGTGTTTCTAAATTGATGCGAAATATTTCACAGGGTGATTTTTTAGCGAAAATTAAGGGGGGTCTTTGATATAAATTTTTGTTCAAAATCGCTCTCCCTCCAAGTTACAGCCCCTTAAAGTTGGGAGAAAACAATGGTTTTTATTTAATATCTCCACTATGGAAGAATTTAGAAGAATGAAATTTGGCAGATAATTGATGCTAATAAAATCGCATCTTTTGACAATTTTTGTAACCCCGCATTGTTTATACAATGGGGTGAAAAAATCAACCCTTATGATATTTTGCCACAGAACTTTTTAATGCGTCCACATTTTCCTACTTAAAAAATTGATTTAAGAAGACGGACTTAAACTGCAACTTTTTTATGTTTTGACTATTTCTCGTAAAATTGTTAGTTTGATCACAAAAAAATAAAATAGTATACAATTCGATATTACTTATTCCTTTTTCACATAAATCCAGAAGCGTTATTGTTTGTTAAAAACAGAGTAAGCAGATGTCAATTAATGTCATAATTGGCAGATAATTATTGCTAATAAAATGAAATTTTTTGACGGTTTTTGTAGCCCCGCAATGTTTATACGAGGGGGTGAAAAAATCATCCCTTATAATATTTTGCCTCAGATTTTCCTAGTTAAAAAATTGATTTAAGAAGGCGGACTTAAACTGCAACTTTTTTACGTTTTAACTATTTCTCAGTAAGTTGTTTCTTTGACCATAAAAAAATAAAATATTACTCATTCCTTGTGTACATACATCCAGAGGGGTTATCGTTTGTTAAAAAAAATAAAGTAGGCTAGTATTTTTTCACCCCCTCGTATAAACACTGCGGGGCTACAAAAACCGTCAAAAAATGTCAATTTATTAGCAATAATTATCTGCCAATTATGACATTATTTGACACCTGCTTACTCACAATAACGCTTCTGGATTTATGTGAAAAAGGAATAAGTAATATCGAATTGTAACCTATTTTATTTTTTTGTGATCAAACTAATAATTTTACGAGAAATAGTCAAGACATAAAAAAGTTGCAGTTTAAGTTCGTCTTCTTAAATCATTTTTTTAAGTATGAAAATGTAGACGAATTAAAAAGTTCTGAGGCAAAATATCATAAGGGTTGATTTTTTCACCCCCTTGTATAAACATTGCAGGGTTACAAAAATTGTCAAAAGATGCCATTTTATTGGCATCAATTATCTGCCAAATTTCATTCTTCTAAATTCTTCCATAGTGGAGATATTAAATAAAAACAATGGTTTTCCCCCAACTTTAAGGGGCTGTAACTTGGAGGGAGAGCGATTTTGAACAAAAATTTATATGAAAGACCCCCCTTAATTTTTGCTGAAAAATCACCCTGTGAAATATTTCGCATCAATTTAGAAACACCCTGTATATATTATTTTAACACCAATAATTAAAACAGCAAACGATTTGGTTATCACATTTTCGGAAAATAAATAAAATGGTTATTTTTTTATAAACTTAAAAAACTAGTGATTATATTTAAGTGGAAATAAATATATTCATTTTTATTTTCACATAATCTCCAATTATAGTTTAACTAATATTAATGTGAAAAGACAACCACGCCTTCTAACCCCAACAAAGGAACCGACTTTCGAATCTAGGTTGCCAGATACATTTCCGAATATTCCTAAGTTTAGATATTTTGAAAATTTTCTCTCTACTTTACTATTCAATTGTTCGTCAATGACTCTTAGAAAGATAATATAAAAATATTCTTACAAAATATATACTTAAATTAATTAACTAGGTTCTTCATATTTAAACAGTTTTCACTTCTAATGATATCAATTTTGTATATATTACTTATACTTAAAGACATTTTTGAGTAATGGCAACTTTGTGTATATAGTTTGCCATTTCCAAGTTAAATACCCCGCATGGTCTTGTTCCCCATTACAGTATACAGTAGCGTGATTGATTTTTATTGATTTTTTATATTAGATATACATTACGGTGGGCTTGATAGTACTTAATATAGTAAGAATTTCTCGTTTAAATATATAAGATAATAACTGCGCCACCTTACGGTGGCGTTATATTATTTGATTTATAAAGGTATTTTTTTTAGACTTTATTTGTTTCGCATTTTTTCTGTTTTTAATTTTCCACTTTCTTTTAGTTTTTCGTTTATTTATTTATTTATGAATCGAAATTCAACACTATCTATTGGGTTTTTTTTACAATTTAGTAATTGTTATGGACAATGCGTCGTATCATTTCCGCATATTAAACAAAATACCTAATAATAACCCAAAAAATAATGAAATTTTAAGATTTATGGCAATCAAAAATATCGATGTTCCTAAAAAGGTTTCAGTAAAGAAGGAATTAATAAGAATGATCACAAGTCAGAATTTTAAAAATGAATACGTCATTGACACCGTTTGCAGCAGACATGGTCAAACCCTTTTGCGTTTACCTCCATACTACTGTATTTTTAATCCAATCGAAATGATTTGGAGTACTGTAAAGAAACGTTTACGAAAATATAATCAGTCACCAACCTTAAGCGCAGTTGTTCTTGATAATATTCGAGAAGTAATTAGTGGCATTAATAGCGATGTATGGAAAAATTGCGAAGCACATGTTATAAAAATAGAAAAGGAATATCCTGTTTTACCGCCAATGGCGCCAATAGCACCATTAGTTATTCAACCTGGGAACGATTCTACTTCAGAAGACTCTGACAATTCTTGTTAGTCATTCTAACCAATTTCCTTTACAACTATCGTGATGTATCTTGAAAACTTGTTTTCAAAAACAAACTAATTTTATATTCTTACTAACATACCCAACCCTTTCCTTTCCAGGCAAGGAAGGCTCATACCTCCTCGTGGTCCTTGATGGGCAGACAATCTTTTAAGATTGTCTGACAAAATGAGTATTATTTGTAGACAATTGTTATAAAAATATTATAAGTTATGTACTATTTGAATAATGAGTCAAATGTTCTTATTAATAACTAAAATTAACAAGTTTTAATTAGAAAGAATTAATTTGTTATTTTACAATTTTCAAATTGATACAAAATTTACAAATATACAAAAACCGTTTTTCTTTCGAAATTTAAAACAAAAATTAATAAAAATTTTGAACCCTTTTTATTAAATTCCACGCCAATGGTCGGCATTGCTATCAAAGGCATTCAAATCCGATAAAGAGCAAAAAATTTTACATTGACTTTGGAACAACTATGCCAGAAAAAATATTTATGCCATAAAAAACATGTACGTTTTTAATTATCTATTAATATAATAATTAATTCAATGAATTAGGTATTTATTAAATACGGAACTTTTTGGAACATAAAGTAGATATTTTTTTAACAAAAATACTCTTAAACTTGTAATATTTATATTAATAATTTAAATAATCCTTGACATACCTGGCTCTAGCACATGTTTATCGTTCATCCTATACATTGTTGGGTGACTTTTAACAAAAATTATACAAAAACACACCACAAAAATTAGTTTCAACATATTTTTTATAAAAAATTCTTCTAACCCACCGCAAAAACAATGTTAATAAAATAAAAGCTAGATTTATACTAAAAAATGTTAAAAAACCAATTCGCAATAACAACGCAGTAGACCTGTTAAATAGTGAAAAGAGAGTTTTTACTACAGATTGCGGGAAAATATTCTTGTAATATTATTATGGATTGTATTATCTTACAACAAAACACTCGAAAATAAATAGAGGGATGTTTTTGCATGTTATTATCATTAAGAAAACGATTTATTTTTATTTAGTTCATATTTAGGTTTATTAATAACAATTTAGAATGGTTATCTTTGCCCAGAAAAAACATGATATTAAATTAATCCAAAATTTAAATAAAAAGCAAATAACTAAAAAGTCCGTTTGATCTTCTAATCGAAGAAAAAATAAATAGGTATCTAACAAAGATTAAATTTAGTTTTATACAAGAAAGTAGTAGGTTCTTTTCGAAAAAGGAGGTTAAATACCTACATAAATATCTACCTATTTAAATAAACGAAATACTACAATTTTATTGACCCTTGTTACATCCACAAAAATATGCATAAATTGGGTCTAATTTATAACCACAACAAGATTAATTTTAATTTTTATATTAGATTTAATTTTTAAAGACTAACTGGAAGCATTACTGGCATGGCTCCAGCTTACTCTTTCTGGTGAATCGAATTTTATGACAGGGGTTACATAATGACGGCTAACAATGCTTTTCTGTAATCTAATCTATGTAGGATCACCAACACGACAATGTTGCAGCGCTTGAATAAGACCACTGAGATCCTCTCCACTATAAAAAAGAGAAAATTAGAGTACTTCGGCCATGTGATAAGGGGAACAAAATACCGGCTCCTACAAAACATCATTCAGGGCAAAATAGATGGCAGCCGAGGACCAGGCCGGAGAAAAACGTCATGGCTAAAAAACCTATGTGACTGGTACAAAATCAACTCATGTACACTTTTTAGAGTTGCCATCGATAAAATACGACTAGGCTTGTTGGTAACCAACGTCCTGAAACGACATGGTACATAAGAAGAAGGAGAAGAATCTATGTAATCTAAATTTAACACTATTTCTTAGTTTTGCTGTTCGTTTAATGTGCACCTCCGATCTGCTTTGTAAGGAACATGAATTTCCTACGGTAGTAACGTCTTAGAGTAACTAATTTTTAATGTATGTACATTGTATGTTGTAATATTAAATTTTTATGTGGAATCAAAAATTCCTAAAATCTTATTTTGTACGACCCATCTGAATCTCAAAATTTGGGCTGGGGCGAGCAAGTGCTCTGCCAGCATTGAGGCTACATACGGCCCATTGTGCATCCTCCCGTTATGTAGGTATATCCACACCTTAGGCTATCATCAGGCCTAGAGATTTAAAATAGATGATGAGGCTCCAAAGGGGCATCTCCCTGATATCGGCTGGTGTAAGCCAGTACTCGTCCAACACGGATCTTCTGATTTCAGCAGAGCAGTCATATATTTTATGGTCTATTGTTTCCTTTTCTTGTTCGCAGCCTCTGCGTATCGGCGACTCTGCTAATTTCATCCTAAAAAGATGTCGCAATTGGAAGTGACCTGTTAATATCCCCACTTGTTCGGTGATTTTGTACGACCCAATTTTAGCACGTGGAATAAATATGTAAATTATTAAATTTTTAAAATTTAAATAGTAGTGTAGCAAGAAATAACATTAGAAAGAAATTAAAAAAATGTACCTCCTGTATGAATTAATAGCGCTTTAAACGATTTACAGCTAGATTTTAAAGACTGGTAAATCAATTTTTAAATGATTTGTCATATTCTCAAATAATAGAAAATAATCCCTTGGGAATACTTCTATAATCTAATTCATATGAAATTTTATGTTTCTTATTATATATCTATTGATTTTATAATTACCCCATTATATATATGTAGATTTTTGAACATTTAAAAATATTTTAATATTGTGTATTAAAAAAATATATCTATCTACATATTTAAACTGCACATAGCCTTCTATTTTCACCATTTGCATGGCCGATTGGAATCTACTTAAGTGAAAGTGGATTTGACGTCCGGAATAATGGTAGGCGTGTGATCTTGAGTATGGTGTCGCTGTCGATTTCTTTCGCTATTTAGTGAGTTAAACAAAGAGAGAAGTCGGTTGATGGTTTGTAACGATCAAGATACGGCAGGTGTCATACACCACCTGTCCACACTTGTGACATAATGCGTAAAAATAACTTTTCATATAAATATTACTAAGGTAAATGTAAATATTGGTTTATTTGTGTTTATTACCATAAATGAGAGTTTTAGTTGAGGGATACTTTTTAGAGCTCATAATATTTTTGAGTGCCATTTACTCACCAGAAATAAAAAAGTCAAAATTGGCATTTCAGGAGCAGAGGGTGAGCGAGTCTTGGATTCAATTTGATAAGAAGTTATGTTACATTTAAGTTTAACGAAGATATCTTAAATTAGTAAAAATCTTACAAATAAAAAAAATATTCATGTACCGCACCACCATATAGTTTTTTTTAAACAAGGAAAAACTGAAATTGATGTAGTACTTATTTCTTTGATTAACACTGTTCCAAATAATGACAATGTACTTTCTTATAATTTTATAAAAAATATAATATGTCTCTGTAAACTGGGCAACTTGCTATAAGAAAACTGTCTTTGCAACTTTTTACCTTATATATTAAGAAAATTGTATTCAGGTGTTAAATATACATCTAATTAACATTATACCGCAGAGAAACCTAAAATATTTCTATTAATTTAGGATATATTTTTATAAAAATAGGAGGGACTCTGTTGAGGGACAGGGGAATGTCGCCGGAGGTCTGTTTATTTTGATTTCATTAAAAGGTGGCAGGCTATATTTTTCTGTTGTACACAGGATATATTTGTTGGTTACAGTGAAATAAAATTCCTACGATGGTTATTTATAAACTAATAGGTAAGTGATGAAAATAAACCTTATCAGAGAAATAATTTGGTTTGGTAACTCACCAGAGGCTTTTTTGAGACCTATTAAAACAATTAAAGAGTCTTTAAAGTTACCCCTTACCTGGGAACAGCGGGCTCTCTATAAATCCGAACCTTTTGTCGACCCTCACAGCATGTGGTGGTATGCACTTATGTTTTTACAATCCATTATTTACATTTAAAAAAATATATGTGATTAATTTTTTAAAAATAAAAATAAATAAATACCAGAAACGAAAAGATATTTTTTTCTAATTTCAACCATATATAGTAGGTATAGTTTTTAATTTTACAGATCTTTCGTCACTATAAGTTTCGAGTGATTCTATTTCTAGTTCTTCTCTTATTTTTATATTCCTTACTCGTTTCTTTCTTATTAGTCCCTTTACTCTTCTTAAATATTTTATTTCGATTGCCTGCAGTTTAATTTTATCAATGTCCACGACTCGCATCCGTAGATGAGCGTCGGTCTGCAGACTGTTTTGAAAATGCTCATTTTTAATCGACTTTAAAAAAGGAGGTGGTTCTCAATTCGAAAATATTTTTTATGTATGTTACCGAATATCTCCGGTATTTATAATCCGATTTGAAAAACTATTTTTGCAATCAAAATAGAAGAGTGTCCGTGTGGTCTCATAGCAATTTGGTCTTCAATGTGGAAGATATTACAGAAAATACTACAAAAATCAACAAAATAACCACTACAGTTAATGTGTTAATAATAATATATAACCTAAAAACATAATAATTAGCTCGTTACTATCCCACTCTAATGCCAAAGTCCTGTTTTTACAAGGAGAAGGAGAACTTTTAGTTACCAAGATAATATTTCATTCCAAAATAAAACTGCTAAGGATTGATTAATTTTTGTTGCCTTAGAATTTAAAAATCACTAGATAGTGATTTTTCAAGATAATGTACCAGCCACCCGAATTCAACACAAAGATTCTCTCACAAATCAGTCGAGATAAAAAAGGGCAGTTAGGAGAAATGAAATTACGTTATAATAATTACAAATTAAGACTTGGAGAATGCGATGAAATAAATATACATGGAATTTACTGGAAAATAAAATGTAACAATACAGTTACGAATCGATCCGGACCTGTCGCCCAGACGAAGAAGTGAGGTGTTGTTATAATTCTTGGAATTTTTGAAGAGCCTAGTTTATTTCCGACTGAAATCAAAACTTCTTGTGGCTGCTATAACGTCGAAATGGTTCGAGAATTTTCTGTTCGAGATATAACTGCAGGGATGTTTCTGAAAGGATTTGATTCCATATAAAAAGGACCACTTCGGACGGGGGAATTAATTGTAATTGTAATTGTAATAGCTGGCGATAAAGTGCGAATTCGAACTAATAACCGCAGTTAAGAAGAAATGAAATTAGGTTATAATAATTAAGACTTGCAGAAGGCGATGAAATAAATTTACATGGAATTTACTGTAAAATAAAATTCTACACAAACAGTTAAAAAAAATAATGTAAGAATTGTTTCACCTTGTATGTTTAATACATATGAAATTATGAGGTATAAATACGCAGTTGTAACGTATTCAATAAAACTTACCTATGTGTCAGCTTATTAATAAACATTTTTGTAAATTATTTTCATTCAGATTTCATGTATAAAGATTTCTTTTTGTATCAAAATCGTCTATCCACAGACACATTTCTCTACAGCCATGTTTTATTAGGTACATAAATCCTATTATTTTGAAAACGTTGTTGTTCACTTTAGACTTATTGACCATTCACTTCTGCAGATTTATGTCCCATTGATTTTATTATTTTTTATAAAGTAGTAGATCTACCATAAAAACACAAATTTTGTTTAGTGTCACTTTTATTTTTAATATAAAATATACACCTAATTTTGTCCCAGTAAATCTTTCTTTAAAATGGAATCTGTTTTATAATTTTTTTATTTAAAATTCAGTAATATTATTTATATCTTATTCAAAATATTTCTTATTCCACTAAAAGTGACCTGAATAAAACATTTAATCTCTGGATCTGGAAATTTGGGGAGGGGCGAGCTAGTGCTCAGCCAGCACTGAGGCCACATATAACCCATTGTGCATCCTCCCGTGTGTAGGGATATCTTCACTCAGGCTGTCACCAGGCCTAGTGATTTAAAATAGGTGATGAGGCTCCCGAGGGAGATCTCCCTGACATCGGCTGGTGTAAGCCAGTACTCGCCCAACACGGATCTTCTGATTTCAGAAAAAGCAGAGCAGTTATACATTATGTGTTCTACTGTTTTCTCTTCTTGTTCGCAGCCTCTGCATAGCGGCGATTCTGTTTATTTCATCCTAAAGAGATGTTGTCGCAATTGGCAGTGACCTGTCAAGATTCCCACAGCTGTTCAGAAATTTTGTCTGGTCAATGCCTTAAATTTTTTTGCTGTTTCCTCGACAGGATGAGGTAATAACTCTCTGGCCAGTCTACAGTTCGTAGTTTCATCCCAGCACTGTATAAAGTTTTGGTGAGAGTGCTGTTTGATAAGGTCCACGACTGCGGACAATGTTAGCTTGGTAGATAGGCGAGGGCTTACATATTTATAGCCCGCAACCCTTCTTGCTAAATTGTTCGCAATGCGGTTGCCTTTAGAGTTCCCACGTTCTTTGATCCAGCTGAGAGTGACCACGTTATTCTGGCTGGTCTCAGTTAGAGATTGGTGACATTCTAGTACTAAACTTGAAGTGAAACGTGGTCTATTCAAGGTCAGTAGTGCTTGTCGGCATTCTGTGTATATATTTATATTCCTGCCTGTGATGTTCCTATTGATTAATTCTTTTGCAGCTATGGTTATGGTTGTGAGTTCTGACTGGCATAACCATGGCTGCAAAAGAATTAACATTTAATATTTCACATATAAATGAAAAATGTGCCTTAACCAATTTAACTTAATTAAATTGTTAATTACATATGTGGGAGATAAATTTCAAACCACTTGCAGTTAACTACCTCCTCAGATGATAAAGTGGTAATTTTAATTAATTTTGTAATGGAAGAAATAAAAACTTTCGAATTAATTCGCAGATTACAATTGATTTCTGTGAATTTTTGTTTTTTAAGTCAAGGATCCTGAAAATATTACTAAACATGGTTTTAAACATAATATATTTTTATAGAACTTGAACAGATTTTGAATATAATAATATTGAAAATAAGAAAATAAAAAATAAGTAATACAGTTGAATTTCGCAATTGAAAACACAATGTTAGGTATTATTATTTACTGTTTTCATAATGCTTGCAGAATCTTTGATTTATTTCTTTTACTTGCAGCATTTAGTGGTTTATAAATATTTATGATCGGAATAGATGCTTTAGATTAAATTTCATCAAACAATGCACAATATTAATAACAATTTATCTCTTGATTTTATTATTGGTTCAATAGAGATCGCTCGGCATTTGAATCGATTATCCTGCGGGCACAGGAGCTGGATAACAGGCACAGAGGAAATTGGTATCGCTTACAGATAAACTATTTACAAACAATATCCATGTCACAAAAGGTGGATACACTCTCCATCTGTATATACATACACACATGTATGTACAAACACCTCATGTTTATAGGGGGTGGAAGATAAATATTTATTATAACATAATTGCAAATAATAACTGTTTTTTGTTTAGAATGAATTTAAAAATCATTATTTCCATTTCCAATTTCATTATCCACAATATATTTTTTAAAGACAGAAACATGTTTGTATTCGTTTTGATGGGTGAGAAATTAGATTTCAGCAAAATTATTTCAACTCCTATCCTATAACTGTTAGGCTAAGTTTAATCTATACATAATAATACATATAATAAAACTGTAGAAATGTATATGTTTGTGCGCGCATCACTGATCCTATTTGAATGCGATTTTTCAAAGACGTATTTGTCTTCTTTCAACTTAACATCTGGTTTATAAAACTTTCTCCCCCCACCCCTTTAATGGGGCGAGGAAAGAAATTTTTATACAAAAATCAACACGCCACGCGAACGACGTCGCGGGTACATCGAAATAGAACCCAAAAATGTAATTAGATTTTTTGTCTGTCTGTCTGTATGTTTGTGCGCGCATCACATGAAAACTACTGATCCGATTCGAATGCGGTTTTCACAGATGTATTTGTTTTCTTTCAACTTAACATCTGGTATTTCTGTCCCATTTCTTAAATGGGGTGGGGTAAGAAATTTTTATACAACAATCACACATCACGCAAACAACGTTGAGAGTACAACTAGTTTAAAATAAGATTTGTTTGTTATTTTTATTTTACTTATAAAAATTGATTGTTGCTGTTTATTTGATGTGATTGTATAATTATCTCTCATCTGAAAGTTGTTTTTTTTAATATTTTATTTTTCGCATCAACCAAACGGTTATTAGCGGTGGAATTGTTAATAACAATATTTCATTAAACTATGTAATAAAAAGAGGGATTAAACATAAGTAATCAATTATTACAGTTAACAGAGACTTATATTTAAATATTATACATTATGCCTACATTTTGCAGGAATTTAAGCATATCTTGAATTCTACAATTTTGATATATATTGGCTAAATTAGAATTTTGGTTAATAGACTTTCAAAACTATAATTAAGACAATTAGAATTTATTTCCTTTTGAGTGGGACTGCATGAAATTCAAATTCCGGTTGTAACTAATGGGTTCATGGGTTAGTTTTGTGTCACCAAAACGAAGTCTTGTTATGATTTTCATTGCATTTATTATTGAATTGTTTTATTAAATTTAGTTTTAAAAATGATTTGAAAACTATATCAAAATGTTGTATGGATGGTATTAAATGTGGTTCTAATACTGTAATACACTGGCTGCTTTTTTATAACCTTTTATTTCTATATAATAATAATAATAATAATAAATGACTTTATTTAGAAAAATAAAATGTAATTAACATGTGATGGTAATCATAACAAAACAATTTTCTTGTTTGTTAGCTGATATAATTTCGCTTTGTTTAATTTGACAAGTGGGTGGTCGTTTTTTAGATTACATGTAAAGAGTTGAGTGAATCCGTAATAATTTTATATTTATCATTTGGTGCTTATATAATATGGATATGGTGTAAAGTTCTCCTGTTAGAGTTGTTGTTTCTTGATGTAACTTGTATCTAAATGTTTTTCGGCATATCCCACTACAAAATTTGATTTTGATGCATCTGTGAAGATTTGGATATAATCAGGTTAAGACGTGATAATGTTTTGGTATGAATTAAGAATAATCTAGGGATGGGTTTCTTGTTTATTGTAGTCTAATAATTATAAATTGGATTGTGGAGTTGAGCCATGGAGATTTGTTTAAAGTATTTGTTTAAAAGATTTGTGGATGTCATTGAGATTGATGGATGCTAAGATGTTTTAGATTCTTGTATAGAACGGAAGGTTCATTCCGGTTTGATGAGTAGCGACTCTTAAACACATTTAAAATTTCGGAGTTCACAGATTCTTTATGGCATAGGCGAGACTTATAATTTGTCTTTTTAAATCTAGAGAAAGCTCACCTAGCTCACACTGAATACTTTGTAGTTCTATAGGCACCGGAAATTATTCGAAGAGCGTTATACTTGACTACATCGAGAAGTTTTAAAGTAGATTTAGATTCTGATGAATAGGCTTTACATTCATAATCTATTTTTAAAAAAATGATGATTCTCTATATTGTTAGATAATAGGTAGTAATTCCTCCTCAGCACCGCAAATTTCTTACACTTAAGTCGATAAAGTTCAATAAGAAGTATAAATGAAAAAAAAACAATATAAAAAAAGTTTTACAGACAACAAACTGATTTTTAAAAAGTAAATTGCTGATATTTTATAAAAATGAATATATTTAATAACGTGAAAAAACAATTCTCGTCCAGAATTTTCAAGATGATCCAAAGTTTATTAATCAGTGACATCAATACCCTTTAAGATATCTAATACTACATTATGTGAGTAACCATAAATAAATTTTATTTATCTACCCCTTTGACAGTAAATGTCATTTATACTCATTGTCACCATGCAGGGTAAGTAAGCTATAACACACAGCTGTGCGTAATGAAACGTCATGTTGAAATGACGTTTCATTTATGTAGCCAACAACCTCAAAAGCATAGTGCAGAATATAATGCAACCATGTGACGGTACTATGGACTACAATACAATACTCATTACGAAATATTATTATTAATATCATTAATATAAAATACTCAACTTTATATGTAGGTATACTGACGTGACAGAATTATAAAATAATCTGTCAAACACAATATGATCCGTCACGTTCAAAATATTAGCTCAGACTGTTTTTTGTATACCTATATCTATCTCTTTTCAATGTACTGAATGTTTAAACGGTATTCAAAGACTTATAGTTATGACTAAACATGTGGTAAATATTTCATCTTTGTTTTTACCGACCAATATACCTTATATGTGTTTCTGTCTCTCTCTTAATCACACCATTATATATGTAATGATTTTTCGATTTAACCCCACAAAAACTTTTTCCGCCGAGTGCACGAATAGAAGTATAACTTTAAAAAAACCATAATCAGGTTCAAAAATTACAAATCTATACTCGACTTACATTTTAGATTTCCAATAAACATAAGTTCGAGATGTGATATTTATTTGTACACATTCTCCAAGAATAAAATATGTTTTCCCAGAACAACTTTGTTTATCTTTCTTTTTACTTGTGATTTTTTTATTTGGGAATTTGTATTGTGAACGTACTACAGAAAAGAATTTCTAAAATAGTCCTTTGAAGCTTTATATTATTTTAAAACAAAATTCTCAAACATTTGGTTGTTAAACCCTGTAACGAAATAAATTCTGAATGGGACACGAATATGTGATGAGAGTACAAACATTGCGTATAAATATTGTTTCAGTGTATTCCAGAGAATGGTTCACTGTAACAGGGATCAATTTTCAATTAACTGAAATCGTCGAAATATGTCTCTCGAACTGTCGTTATCGATAGGCTGGAGACATTTCGAGTAGGTCTAACGGAATTTGTTATTTGATATGTGTGTTCATATCTCACTATATCGTCACATATACACAACTTTCGCTGTTAAGCTACACAGGTATTTGATTTTGTTGGTACAAAAAATGGAAGTATTGCAAAGATTGAATGAAATAGAGGTCTATTTGAAATAAGTGTATTCGTTAGCCAATTTAAAGAGTGTGTATTAAATCGCAAATTTCCTAATAAATTAGGATACTAACCTACCCAACTCAATTTCAAAGTACGTTTTCATTTGAGTTACAAGATGTTTAATTCAGAATATAACCCCATTTTTCAGTACATAATCGTATTGTGAGAGAAACATTATCAACAGATTAATACCGATATTTTTCGTGTTTTTGTATGCGTATCTTCATCTTACATGCTTTATAAAATTTAGTTTACAACAGAATACCACTGCAATCTACTATCAAAATAACGGATACAATAACAAAATTTGTATCTAGAAATAAGACTATATATTTCAAAAAGTTTTCAGTGTACTCAATCTAAATCATGACCTTAAAACTGGAAGAATCGCTTATCAGACCTCTGGTCGATTATAAGGCCGTGCGATAATCTGCCCTCCCTCAGAGACTTCTTCACTCTATCCTCATGCCACAGACAGAGCTATCATACGTAAAGTGAAAAACCTACACTTCCTCTACCCAAGCTCCCTTGTCGACAATAACACAAACATACTCGTTTTCAGACGTTACAACAACGATACGTCACTCGGATTCTTCAGGGAACGAACACCACAGCCCAAAGGACCCTCTATACCCACTGGAATGGAGGACTCCGAAGAAGATCCAGAGTACCGAAAATCAAGATACCCCTTCCCAACATAAGACTCCTTCAAACGGTAGACAGGGACCTTCCTGAAGACCTGCAAACCCTCCTAGATGAATCCCCACTTTGTTACACGTAGATGGTGCCCACAGGACTGGATATGAAAAAAAAATTAATGAGCCCTTGACAAAGGTTTCTGTGGTTCCCTTCGTCCTTGCCAAATGGGAGGGCATCACGAAGGGGGAGACACGCCACAGCGTCCATTTCCCAACCTCATATTGCACCACGTGGGTTACACTTCCATACACATATTTACACTCACATCCTAAGAAAAAAAGACTCTTTAGGCACGTTCAAGTACTATGGATGACAAGAAGACACAGGGGCAAAAGCTGAAGCAATCCAACCTGCTGCAAGTGAGGAGATTTGTGAGAGCGGAGCCGGCGACTGATACTAACACCATCCAATCCTTCCCATCCACTCCCTGAAAAGGACAAAAGTCCTACAACAGGGTCCTTTAATCCAACACTCCTATAAAATTTCTCACATCTACCTATCAATTTATTTTTGTTTCTAGAGGAATTGAGATTTCCCCCATTAGTTGCAGTTACGGAGCACTGGCTTGAAGTCAACGAGCCTTTTTTATAGAAAAATATACCATAATAGCTAGGTATGATCGTCCAAGCTCAGCTCATGGGGGCACACTAATTCTTTCTACATATAATGATTTCACTCAGGTATGAAAATATGACTTTCTAGTGGGTGAAAACTTCTTCGAGTTTTCAATGGTTTATCATAAGTATCTTAATCTTTACATTATTTGTATTTATAGATCACCTAACTCTTATACTGAGCTATTCCTTCAAAACTTGATAAATTTGTTAGATAACCTACCTATTAAAAGTAAAAAAATTTTATGTGGGGACTTTAATATTAACTACGCTACCCAACTGTCCTTGATAACTATATTTGAATCATATGGCCTTACAATGCACGTTAATTCTCCAACAAGAATCACGAAATCAACATCATCCATATTAGATTATACTGTTTCAGATTTCTCACCCCTGGATGTCCGCACCACAGTTAATAATTCGGGATTATCTGATCATGAAGCAGTATTTACCAAGTTTAAGATTCTAAGCAAATCCTCCTTAAGAACTCAGCGTTTAGGTAGGGTTTATTTCGCTCAAACCTTTCGTAAATTCCAAAACTTATGTTTGACTTCTGACTGGAATTTTCCTTCTAGGGACTTGGACTGTAATTTTAATGATTTTTTAAATAATTTGGTTTATACTTTTAATAAGGCATTTCCACTAATCACCATTAGGCCAAAACGTCACAAACCTTGGACTACCAAGGGTATCCGCGTATCAGCCAAAAATATGCGTTCACTATTTTACATCAAAAAATATAGGTAGGTACCACGAATGTCTTCGTCACTGAATACATCAACAAGTACAGAGTTACCTACCAAAAAATTATCAAAACAGCTAAAAAAATATACTATCAAAATCATCTGACAAGTGCTAAAAGTGTTTCAAAAGAAACTTGGTCTATAATAAATGATTTTCGTAACAAAACTAACTCAGCCCAAACACTCTTTCTTCCAAACCCCGAAATTCTAAATGACTATTTCATTAATGTGAGTAAAAATATAACATCAACTATACAGCCACAGCATAATCCTATCTCTTATCTTTCTCAGTCAAATAAGGTATCGGATTCCTTCTTTATAAGACCAGTTGATAAAGCTGAACTGAATCAAACAATAAATAGTATCAAAAGTAAATCCTCCTGTAGTACTGATGGACTATCCATAAAAATTTTCTCAAACCTCCCAGATAATGTGTTGAAAGTCTTGATCTCACTTATTAATAATTCCTTTGAAACTGGTACATTTCCAATGTGCCTAAAGACAGCCATTATTATTCCTCTTCATAAGGGTGGCGACAAATCTAGTGCCGGTAACTATAGACCTATTGCCTTGCTACCGGTACTATCTAAAATCATTGAAAGACTTATGAAAGCCCGACTTATACCCTTCATCGTTAAAAACAATATTTTATCCCAGAACCAGTTTGGCTTTTTGTCTAATAAATGTACCAGTGATGCCATATTTTCTGTGCTACATGAGGTTTACCAAGAGCTAAATAATAATCTATACACCACCACGGTTTTCTGTGACTATGCCAAAGCTTTCGACTCTGTAAATCACGATATTTTGTTAGAAAAACTTAATATCTACGGAATTCGAGGTATTTGTTCAAACTGGTTTAAATCTTACTTGGGCAATAGGAAACAACTGGTAAGAGCAAATGGTACTGACTCTAATCATAAAAGCATCGTTTGTGGAGTACCGCAAGGTTCAGTGTTGGGTCCATTACTTTTTCTTTTCTTTATTAATGACATCACTAATTTAAAAATAGATGGAAAAATTTTTCTATTTGCTGATGATACCAGTATAACCTGGAGCAACTCTAATGTGGCAACTCTTCATGCAACTATAACTTCTGATTTGCTTAAAATAAAATGGTCTGACTCGAATCTACTCTCTTTCAACGTAGATAAGACAGTAGCTTTATGCTATAAAGGAGCTCTTCAACCCTTGGTTCTAAATAATAGACAAATTAGAACCGTTGATTCGGTAAAATTTCCTGGTATTTTTATGGACAGCAACCGTAAATGGTCCCTTCATACCGAGTCGTTAGGTAAAAAGCTAGCCTCAGTATCTTATGCAATAAGATCTGTTTCTAAAGAAGTCAATGTATCATCGGCCAAAATAACATATTTCTCGTTGTTCGAATCTCACCTTCGATATGGTCTTCCTTTCTGGGGTTCTAGTACGGCTGCTCAATCTGATATTATTTTTAAATTGCAAAAAAGAGCAATACGTTATCTGTTTGGTCTCAATCAAACAAATCACTGCGGAAGTTACTTTAAAAATCATAGAATTTTGACGCTCCTCTCGTTGTTTATCTTAGAAACTGTCTGTTTAATTCGTGAACACCTACATCTCTTTCCTGCAAGACCTAATCATGGCTACTTCACTAGAAATTCAAATTATGATGTTTACTTACCGACACCATCAAATGAGTTAGTAAAGAAATCTTTATTATATTCTACAAAAAAACTTTATAATCATCTCCCTCTGAAAATTAAATCTTTTCTGGAATTTCGAAAAATGACGAAAACCTATCTATCTGTAAGGCCATATTATTTAGTAGTTGATTTTTTTAATGAGTGACTAAGAAATTGCATTTTTCTAGAAATTGGGATCTTTCACGTATGACTGGGTAACATATGCAACAGTCTGATCTTGTTACATCCTAGGGCTGTACTATTGATATTTTTTTTATTGTTTTTTTTATCGAGTAGTTAGTGACATAGGAAATTTTTCTGTAAAATTTTAAAATTATATGTAAAATTTTACGTAAATTGTAATCTTTTTTTTTTATTAATTACTTTTGTAAGCTTTGTCTATAAAATTGTACAATTTTTAGTGGCAATAAAGCATATTTATTTATTTATTTATTTTATTATCTTGTCTTGTCTTCGTTTGGACATATTAGAGATTATGTACCTCTACGAAGCATATTAGAGTACATTCCTATTTCAAATGACGTTTAATTAATTTTTTTTTCGCTGAGATATTGAAAAATAATTTAACAAATTTTTTATTACATAAATCATGGAAATAATATAAAAACAATACAATACACTTTTTTTTTCATTAAAAAGTAACAATAGAAAATGGTTGATATCTAATTCTTTAAGTGTAAAGTAGCAAGCTTCTTCAAAAACATAATTAGTTTTCAAGAATTTTTCCGAAAAAAATATAGTTCCCAGTAACTACAAAATCCAACATAAAGCTTAAAGATGTAAACAATCATATGTTTCTTGTGTTCGTTTATATAAAAAGTATCTACCTATATGTTTGACCCGATTTAGGAAAATTTTGAAACTTATTATCATATGATAAAACTGTAACTAATTGCTGTCTGAACATGGCAAATATATCTAAAAATACATAGAGGGTCTTTAAATACGAAAAAACCCCAAAATTTTTTTTTTCATATTGTCTGTTTACCTATATATCAGTCTCTTGACAGGACATTGTCGGCTCAGAAAAACCTGAGTCAGCTAAACTTGGTAGATGAAGACATTTGTCGATACTGTGTAACTTGAAAATTCCCAAAAAGGGCATAAATCCCCTATCTAGCTCACTAGGTCGGGGCTTGTTTAAAGAGTTTTACCAGTCCTCCCCAAACATAAAAAACCCGTCAGAGTACAAACTACACAAATTATAAGCAAACAACTTTTAAATGATTTATTTAAAATAATTTTAAAAACAATTATTTAAATTGATAATAATAAATTTAATTTATCTGAATATCAATTTGCTTAATCAAGTTTTTTTAAATTAATTTTATCTCTTATCTGCTTTAGGAATTCTACCTCTGTTGTTATCGGGATAGTTTCTCCTGGGAAGAATTTCCACAATGTCTATATTAGTCGTAACCAGGGTTTCCAATCTGTTCTGTTTTTACTAGTAATACCGCTAGAGGTCAAATTATTTCCGAAAATTTTTTCGAGCTCATGAATATTTTGAAAATTTCCCGAGTCGAAGACTAAGAGTTATAAAGAAAGACCTGGATAATCTGGTTAGTAATTGAAGGACAACTTAAATAAAACACGGTAACTACAATAACTTAAAATATTCTGAAGTAAAATTTATTAAATCAAGTTCCTAAAGGCTAGGGAATTTGATTTGTTAAATATTCTTTATAATAAAGTTTTGAGCAGACAAGACAATATATCGTTATAAGTGACATGTCCTGTAATTTTTGGAACGAAGTTCCCTTTCGCGCGTTACGACTGGGACTAGCCGAAAACAATTCAGACCAAAAAATGTCACGACACGACACACGCATGTTTCTCTGTCTGTCTGTCTCTCTCTCTCTCTCTCTCTCTGATAGATAGATATATCTTTATTTAAATAGGAAACCCTAATATACATAAATACTAATAAAAATAAAATTAAAAAGACACTAATTTAAATTAAAAGAAAATTTACATTAAAAAGAAAATACTGTAGAAAAAAAATAAGTTCGTAACTTGACTAGTTAGGTACGTCAAATTACCTTAACTGTCAGTTACTGTCAAATATTTTAAAATTTTGTATTAAATTGTTAATTCCTGTTTTAAATTAAATTAAAATAAACAGTAATTTTTGGTATATGTATGTCATCTAAACCTCTGGCATTGTATGAATGGACACTTGTGTTAAAAGAAACGAACTGTTGAAAATATTTAGGTAATAATGGATTTACTATTTTCTATTTTGCTTTGAACAGTGTAGTGTCGCGACTTTGTTAAAAGTTTATACAGGTTTTTGTAGATAATAAATAATAAAATAATAACAATAATGTATCCTGACAGAGTTTCTCCACAAATTCCGTATATTGCTGATGGAGTTAGGTAAGTAGAGATTTTATACAGACAATAATAAATGCTTATGTATGTATGAACACTCTGTTGTGTTTACAAATTACAATTCCTTCACTAATTAATCGAAAGGAACTTCGTTCCATCCGGGTGTCCCTTGACACCTCTCACTTTTTTGGTATAGATTATGAAATAACTTTATCCGTTATATTCTTGACGACTTAAATATAGTCAAATATTTTACGCAAAATTTAATAGTAGCTAGTTATAATAAATTATAATTTTTGTGGTTTTAGAATAATCTCCGAATCCTACAATTGAATCATGAGTGGTAAGCGATTTAATAACAGCCGGAACTTGCGTTGCTTTTTCTCGTGGTCAACGTTCATATGGTTTAAGTTTATAATTCGCAAATAACTTTACAATCTAACACAAAACAATCTCTGCTTACCTTTTTAGCAACGAAAACACCGAGTACATACCGCAAATATTGTCCAATCGATTTTCCCATATTTAAATCTAGTATGGCGCGGAATTTGAGGGTATTTTGCATAACGTGTGTAGTCCGATGGTTACATAATTCGGTAATGATATAATTGATAACACATGCATAACAGAAGCTGACCCGCGGCTAGATCACTCTACTGGACTGGATTTGAATTTTAGAAGAGATAAACCATATTCTACCTTTAAGGCAAAAGAATAAATTAACAATTGCATATAAAAATATAGATTGTGAGTTTTGTATGTGGGTTTAGTAGGACTTTTCCAATGCGAAACTTACTGAATCAAATAATTTAATAAAAAATAAAAAAGAAGATTAAAATAAACTATCAAAATTAATGAAGGAAAAAATAAATATTTAAATTTCAACTACAAAGTTGATTCCGCTAACATTTTAGATTCTTTGTATTTCATTATGAGGTTTCGCTTATTTCGTATTTGTTTAACCGAAAATTCACAGCAATTCACTCCTTTGTGATATCTTTTCAGGTTTAAAAGTTAAAAGTTTTTTAAATTTGCTCAATAATCTTCTTTCATATATGTAAATAAAAACACAATTGTCTTCTTTCATCTGCATTCTTTATGTTTCTTTTATTTATATACATTTTTGTTTATTTTATCTATCAATATTGTTATCCAATGTAACTAGTTTATCTATTTTAGGTTTCTTGTAAAATTTATATGTTCGGCGTCTTCTATAATTTCATTTCCATTACTGATCGGGTAAAAAACCGTATCGTCATATATGTTTTCTCCAAATTCTTATTCTTAATCTTAGACTACTTGATACAATGGTAATTTAAGTACATATGTATAAAAATAACAAATTCTTATTAGACTAGGCGGGTACCCCGTCAAAACAGCCCCGACAAAATAGCTCCCGTCAAAACAGCTCCCGATAAAACAGCCCGCCAACAAAATAGCCCCGACAAAACAGCTCCCACTAGTTTTTTATACAAAGAACTTTTTATATAATTCTAATAATACAGGAAATTTTATAAAAGTTATTAAAATCACTAACACCTAGTTGTAAAATTAAAATTTTATTTAAAAAATATTGTTATAATTTTAATAAAAATTAAATAAAATATAAAATTTGAAGTGCTATAGGTATTGTGAGATTTCGCCCTAACATAATACATCTTGTTTACAACATTTTTATAATTTTCAGTAGCAGAAGCGTTTGTATATCTGCCAAACTACATTGCGTCCCAAAGAACCGTAGAAAGGGTGCAACAAGCAGCAAGGCATCCATATCCAGCGATACATCGTATTGCAGATAGGTATAGTTATTCCAAATATATTTTGTGGGATTCCGGAGAAGATGATCCTGATGTACCCGTGTAATCTACTATTGTTTTTATACTTTCTAAAATTACTTATTAATTGTTACAAATTTTTTACACTATGAACGGTATATACTTAAGGTTATATTTTGTACACATAAGTGTTCATATTATGTTCTTCAGAGTGATAGGACCATAGAATTCATTGTTGCATGTGAACTCTATGAATAGACTTTAGACAATTAGAATCGTAAATTACAAATGTTTTTTTTAATAATATATTATAACTATGGCCATAACTTTAATTTAGAACTTCGAATTGAATAAAGCCGTAACAATGTAGGGTGGAAGAGAAAATGATAATGGCCGCTTAATGACAGAGTGATACAATATTAAATATTGCATGTTCGTCGCCACTAAATGGAAACTACAATCGTTAGATTAGGACTCGTGATGTCCACTTCATATAGCACTTTGACACGGCAGGTTATAAATATATATATATATATATATATATATATATATATATATATATATATATATATATATATATTATAACATGTATGAATAATAATAATATGTTTTGATAATATCAATCACTATGTTATAAAATATTCCTTACCTTTAATTAATTTTAAATTTTAAATATAAATAGTGAATAGGTAAGAATTAACTCAGTGTAATTATTTTCCAATATGATTAATTAAATATGCTACCGGCTATTCCCTTAGGTCAAGGTCAGAGTTCAAATATTCAACCAAACTAGATTCAAAATCAATTAATACACAAATTTGCAATAAAATGACTGTATAACCGCACTATCCTAGACCAACAAGATTTTCTAGGCGTGAATTGCATATAAATTTCTAACCTTTCTAATTCAAAATGTGTCAAACTTCAAAGATACCGTTGATAAACCAAAACATGCATCAAATATATAAAATGAAGTATTCTGACTTGAGTTACTGAGCAATTTAGATTAAACTTAACAAAAAGTGAATAAAAATAATTTAGTTAAATACATAAAACAGTGAAATAAAAATGTTCATCAAAATTTCAAAAATCAAACACATACAAAACTCTTTATTATAACGAGTGCAAAGTTGTTACCATTTGTGTGAAGCTTCACTCCTCTTCTGGAATCAGGATTCAGTTCTTAGGACAATCTACTTTCTTCCTCCAATACAGCAAAGATTTCAGGAAACTTTATGAAGATCAAATAATCACTTCCTCTTCAAAACCAAGCGATGGATGGCTACTATTTTCTCTTGTAAGTGTAATTATGACTTTCTTTCTTGTTCAATATTAATTTAATCTTCTTCAACTCAATTAAAATACAGTTATACCATAAAGTGCTCAGCCCCATAAATTGAAATATCTATTTCTTCATAAAATCATATAAATTTCTCTTACCAATTGTTCTCTCTGGTTACCTTGGGATAATCTTTATACTTTAAACTGTTTTAATACTTTCTATCATCAATACTTTCAAAAAAAACTCAAAATTTCTACGGAGCAAATTTTTAATACAACTTCTCTTTCAACAACCAGAAAACAAGAGAGTCTATCTTCTACAAACTTCTTAACTAATTATTTATAATATAAATCTTACTAATCTCCTTTTAACTTTCTTTTAACATCATAATTTTTACAAAAATCTTCATCGAAACTTTTTACATCCTTCCTCTTCAGAAGGTCGAAAACAAGAGAGATTCTATCAGAATCAACAAAAAAACAAATGACAAATTCAACAAACTTAAATCTATACATCTTTTCCATCTACTCGCCTACTAATTTCTTATTCAAATAAAATTATTAACAAAATCTAATTCTTGATTCAATATTACAATTTAAAACAATGATCATTCTTTTTTTATATTCTTATGAAATTTACTAGCACTACAAACTAATAATTTTCTCTTTTTCAGAATATTTCATTTGGCATTTGAACTATTAATAAATTAGAATATGGTTGGTAAATACGTATACTTTAAAAGTAAGTAGAAGTTTTAACATGTAATTTAACTATTTGTGATGTCTTTTTTTTTTATAATTTAATTTTCTCATTTACTTACACCCCTAATTCATTTAAAATTAATGTTTGATTACTAACGTATTGGCAATTTTATAAACTTTTAATTATCTACTTTACCCATTTATCAATTTCATAATTATCAAAACTTTATATAATGTAGATTAATCATTTTTGAATCTTTAAATAAAAATCTTTGAAATGTATTTGTAATTTTTTTCTTATTATTCTATTTTCTTTTTTCTTTTTTAGGAATTATGAAGAAGATGATGATAATCAATCCCAATGTTACTAAATTTGCGCTCTGACTCGAAATAAGAAAATCTCCTTTCTCTACTTTCCATTAGATTTTCCTTCTACATCTTATTTAATATAACATAGTAACTAATATCATCTCAAATCCCCCAATTAAAATTTTTACATCAAACATTTTATTGATGTTGGATTAAAAATTATAATTTTAATCTATTTTTTTTTTTTTTTAAATAAACACTCATTTTACAAAAACTTTAGCCTCAATTAATATTATTTGCACAGATTGTATAAACCTTTTTTTTTTTTTTTTTTTTTTTTTTTTTTTTTTTTTTTTTTAAAACCATTGAATCTTAATTTGATATTTACATCTTAATACTATTATTTACAAAACTTTGCTATTAATATCATCTACCTAACATCTTTATGAATTTTTTTTAATTTGTAAAATTCTGTTAATCTCAAATTCCTTCCCCCTTTCTAACATTCATTCAAATATAACTTAATTTTTCTACTTTTAAACTTGTTCCCCCTTATTTAATATATTTCCTATACATTTAATTTTCCAATACACCTAAATATCTTGCCTCTTTCCTGATATTTCCAAATATACCTAATACCTATTATAGATTTAAATTTCTTCCCCCTTTCTTGGTATTTTCCTATATACCTAAAAGCTATTATAAATTTAGTTTTCTTCCCCCTTTCTTTATATTTCCAAATGTACAATTTTTCCCAGAATGCTACTTGCTTTGCTTTATATCCATCTACAAATTTCTTAATAGTCTTCTTCCTTTCTTCATCTATTTTATTTGTGTCTTCCTCTATGCTCTTCAAATTATCTTCCTTCATATAGTTTATTTGTCTTATAAATGTCTTAGTATCTTCTTTTATTTTCTCCAATCTTTTATTAGTCTGCTTTATTTTATCATTATTCTTTTGAAATTTTCTTTCTAATTCCATATTTATATGTTTCCTCATATCTTCGTTTATTTCTTCAAATCTTTCTTTAGTCTCATACAATTTTTTATTCTTCTCTTCAAATTTCTTTTCAGTTGTTTTATTTATTTTCATAATATTTTTATCCATGGTCATTATAATACTTTTATTCATTTCTTCAAACTTCTTATCCAACTCTTTTATAATATCTTCCTTCCTTTCATCCAATTTTTCATTCTTATCCTCCAATTTCTCTTCAAATTTCTTACTATCATCTTCTATTTTCTCCAATATTTCGTTAGTCTCATTCAATTTCTTATTGTTCTCCTCTGGTTTATTATTCATATCTTCTTTTACTTCATCTAATCCTTCATTATTTTCTTCTAGTTTGTTATTCACATCTTCCTTTTTTATAACTTTAACTTCTTCTCTTATCTTCAAATTATCTTCTTTCATACTACTTATTTCCTTTTTAAACATATCATTATCTTCTTTAATTTGATCCAACTTTTTATTATTTTCTTCAAATTTCTTATCTATATCTTCCCTCATCTTCACATTATCTTCTTTTATATCTTCTTTTAGTTGATCGAATTTCTTATCTATATCTTTAATATCTTTTATGATATTTCTATTAGTCTCTTCCAATTTCTTATCCTGCTGATCAAATCTCATCATAAGAATTTGTAAAAACCTGTCCATATCAGGTTGACTTTCTTCTTGTGGTCGTTCTTGTACTACCTGTTCTTCCTGCTTATTTTCACCAGCAGTTTCATCTGTCTCTATTTCTATCATAGTTCGATCCTGCTCTCCCCCTATCTCTATTAAATTCTCTCCTTCTTCCATCTCTGCTTCTTCCTGTGTCTGTCCAGTTTGAATCAGCTCTTCCACTCGATAATCTCCAGCTCCTAACACTCTCTCTTCATGTACTTGTACCGCCACACTTTACATCTCAATCTCTCCTCCATCACTACTTTCACTCTCATCTCCTACTATCTTACCATCTCTCAATCTCATTTTTCCCTCCATATTCACAATTTATTCTATCGAGATAAAGATAACTAATATGAATCACAAAAAAAAAAAAAAATTTCAAATCAAGTTTTCAAAGAAAAATATTTTAAATATTAATTATTTAAATCGGCTCTAATTTTGATTGTTTAGAGCGAAATAAAAAAAAAATTTAACAAAATTCTCAAATTTTAATTATTTGAATCGGCTCTAATTTTGATTGTTTAGAGCCCCACGTTGGGCGCCAAAATTTATAACATGTATGAATAATAATAATATGTTTTGATAATATCAATCACTATGTTATAAAATATTCCTTACCTTTAATTAATTTTAAATTTTAAATATAAATAGTGAATAGGTAAGAATTAACTCAGTGTAATTATTTTCCAATATGATTAATTAAATATGCTACCGGCTATTCCCTTAGGTCAAGGTCAGAGTTCAAATATTCAACCAAACTAGATTCAAAATCAATTAATACACAAATTTGCAATAAAATGACTGTATAACCGCACTATCCTAGACCAACAAGATTTTCTAGGCGTGAATTGCATATAAATTTCTAACCTTTCTAATTCAAAATGTGTCAAACTTCAAAGATACCGTTGATAAACCAAAACATGCATCAAATATATAAAATGAAGTATTCTGACTTGAGTTACTGAGCAATTTAGATTAAACTTAACAAAAAGTGAATAAAAATAATTTAGTTAAATACATAAAACAGTGAAATAAAAATGTTCATCAAAATTTCAAAAATCAAACACATACAAAACTCTTTATTATAACGAGTGCAAAGTTGTTACCATTTGTGTGAAGCTTCACTCCTCTTCTGGAATCAGGATTCAGTTCTTAGGACAATCTACTTTCTTCCTCCAATACAGCAAAGATTTCAGGAAACTTTATGAAGATCAAATAATCACTTCCTCTTCAAAACCAAGCGATGGATGGCTACTATTTTCTCTTGTAAGTGTAATTATGACTTTCTTTCTTGTTCAATATTAATTTAATCTTCTTCAACTCAATTAAAATACAGTTATACCATAAAGTGCTCAGCCCCATAAATTGAAATATCTATTTCTTCATAAAATCATATAAATTTCTCTTACCAATTGTTCTCTCTGGTTACCTTGGGATAATCTTTATACTTTAAACTGTTTTAATACTTTCTATCATCAATACTTTCAAAAAAAACTCAAAATTTCTACGGAGCAAATTTTTAATACAACTTCTCTTTCAACAACCAGAAAACAAGAGAGTCTATCTTCTACAAACTTCTTAACTAATTATTTATAATATAAATCTTACTAATCTCCTTTTAACTTTCTTTTAACATCATAATTTTTACAAAAATCTTCATCGAAACTTTTTACATCCTTCCTCTTCAGAAGGTCGAAAACAAGAGAGATTCTATCAGAATCAACAAAAAAACAAATGACAAATTCAACAAACTTAAATCTATACATCTTTTCCATCTACTCGCCTACTAATTTCTTATTCAAATAAAATTATTAACAAAATCTAATTCTTGATTCAATATTACAATTTAAAACAATGATCATTCTTTTTTTATATTCTTATGAAATTTACTAGCACTACAAACTAATAATTTTCTCTTTTTCAGAATATTTCATTTGGCATTTGAACTATTAATAAATTAGAATATGGTTGGTAAATACGTATACTTTAAAAGTAAGTAGAAGTTTTAACATGTAATTTAACTATTTGTGATGTCTTTTTTTTTTATAATTTAATTTTCTCATTTACTTACACCCCTAATTCATTTAAAATTAATGTTTGATTACTAACGTATTGGCAATTTTATAAACTTTTAATTATCTACTTTACCCATTTATCAATTTCATAATTATCAAAACTTTATATAATGTAGATTAATCATTTTTGAATCTTTAAATAAAAATCTTTGAAATGTATTTGTAATTTTTTTCTTATTATTCTATTTTCTTTTTTCTTTTTTAGGAATTATGAAGAAGATGATGATAATCAATCCCAATGTTACTAAATTTGCGCTCTGACTCGAAATAAGAAAATCTCCTTTCTCTACTTTCCATTAGATTTTCCTTCTACATCTTATTTAATATAACATAGTAACTAATATCATCTCAATATATATATATATATATATATATATATATATATATATATATATATATATATATATATATACATAAACTTTTGTTCATCTTTCTAGTTTTGAGACAAATATTCCTCTTAAAAATTTATAATATGCAGGTATTGGGTAGGGTAAAATGTGCAATCTGTTACGAATTCCAAATTAACAACTGATATGATTTATATTCAATTAATTTCTGCATTAATAAATAATAAATTTTGAATTTTTTAACCAATCATGCGCTGGGAAATTGCTTTTGCAGGACCAATCAAATCAAAATAAAGTAATTATTTAGATACTATCTTCCTAAATACTGGTCTATTTAAACATCTTCCGTTTTTTTTTAATTTAGAAATTAGACAATCTGAATCGAAAAAAATTCACAGGATTCAAACCTGGTATATCATACTATAGCCGGTAGCGCCTTTAACAACTTTAGCCACATACACATTATTGGTTAGACGGCGTTTTTGAACATATCTCTTTTCAACTAGATCACAAACACCGACTATTTATAAATGTATCTGTTGCTGAAATAGTTAAAGTAGCCGCCAGCTTTAGATAGTGATCAAAGTTTCGAATCCTATCTTGAATGTTATATTTCAACTTTAATGACGCCCTTTTTTTCAAAAAATTTTCTCCTTTTTTAGAGAAAAATATATGCAATATACGAAAAAGTCATTTTAAAAACAGCTAAATTTTTGCATGAATTTGTTTATAAATTAATTAGGATAATTAATATGTGCTAAAATAATCATTGCTGTTTTGATACCTTAAAAATAAAACAACAATATTTTTTAAAGACTTTTTGTAGCTAATTATAAGTACGTCAATTGTCCCAATACACTATAAAGTAATAATTAAAAATCAAATTTTCATTAGCTGTTTAATATGTGTTTTAATTGCCTTTCTTTGAATATATTCGTGTATAAGTTACATCTGCAGGAAGTTTACGACAAAAAACATACGTCTCGAAGATTCACAGCATATATCGTTTTTGTTTATAAATTTGAGAGCTACATTTTTTTTAACACGTGAGAATACAATATAATATTTTCATTAAAATATTTGAAAAATATTATTTTCAGAGAAAGAGAAAAATCATGCACAAATGACAGTTAATACCCTAAGAACGTTTTACTTTCATTATGTTCTCCATAAATTTCGTTCTAAAACTCGGTGTGCCAGCTATGAGCTCAGTGCTCGGAAGCAAGTATTTAATTTAAACTAAACACCTGAGGCTCCGAATTGATTTTTAAAAATATCTTTTTAAACAATGGAGATGGAGGCTTCTCAAAACTGTGAAGCTTTTGTTTTAAAATTTTCCTATACTAAGTTTGGAGCAATTTTTATTTTACGTTTTATAAAAGAAAAATTGAAATAGTGTCTTGGATAATTAATTGTAATTATACACTATTTTATTTTATTTTACCAATTTAAAACTTACATAGCAACTAACCTAATAAAATACGTAAATTGTACAATGTAGTCTAAAGTTTAGAAACGGTATATATTAAAAATACAGAATATAATAAAAATAAAATTATAAACAATTATAAATATATAATATTTATATATGTATAACGAGATGTGGTACTCTGGATATGACCGAGGAGAGAAAGCATAGTTTTCTTACATACAATCACTTGGAATCACTTGAATGACACTTAAAATGAGTAGTGATCACTTTTAATCACTTGTGATCACTTTAAATCACTTGTGTTTTTTTGCAATCACTTGAAAAATCTCTTGATCTGTCGTGATTACTTGTAACCAATTGTGAACACTTAAAATCACTTATGATCATTTATAATCATGCTTTATTATTTTCCATACGTTTGATGTGACCGGAATGGGACGATTCAGCGCCGCCGTTTCATCGCCAGCTGTTTCTTCGCCTTTTTAGTTTAATGAAATTAAAATATTTTTTTAATAGGATGAGCAAAAGTAATAAAAATATATTAAGTTCTTGTAAAATATAAGTTCTTAAAAACATTTAAAATTATTTTGTTTTTGCTCAATAGTTAATTTAACCGTAATATGCATTTAACGATTAAGCCTTTTTTCTTCTTAGAACAACGCTCTAGGTGTAGGTATTAACATTACGGATATTCCGAAAATTAAGACGACCATACGAACTATGTACTTAAGAAGATTATAGAATAATGGGACAAAATATTTTTTTCCTAATTTGGAGTTTACCAACAGAGATTGTTCATTGAAAAATGGGCGGGTAAAAAGTAAATAGGTACATAAATTTTGTAAAATTCCCAAGGTAATTAACTATATTGCTACAGATGTTTCTTTTAACCAAAATAATAACCCTTGACGAAGAATAAGAACTTACTAAAGGTTCAAGTTGTAAATCCCATGTCTATACAAAGTAATAAACAGATAAATGTATTAAGCATGAAAAATATTTATAATTTTTAGTAGCTTAAGGACTAAACGTTTATGATATGAACACAATAATATATGAAAAAAACGTGAGAAGAATAATAGCAAAAAAATCCTAAAAAGTAAAATTTAAACTAAGATAAATAATTCTACGAAACTGTTCTACTTGCTGTAAATGCCCTTTTTGAGAAATCCAAATCAAGGGTGAAGTGGGGAAACCACCTCACAAATTTGATTTTAGAATTTTGTATTTAAATGAAATTTGGAAAAGATTATTTCACTCTTTAATAGTCTTTTGAACTTACGGATTATTATCTTACGTTATTTTTGCTCCTGTTCTGTTTTTGCTAGTTTTGTTCAGCCCTTGAACTTCAAGCCGTAGTTACAACTTATAAGTATGGAAGTGTCCATTTTGAGTAAAAGAGGAAAACTAAAATATTCATACAATGGTTATTTATATGTACTTGATAAGAAGAGCAAAAGTAATGAACATATAACCTTCTGGCGATGTGAGCAAATGGGACGTTGTAAAGCTCGAATACATATAAAGAATGAAGAAGTGATAAAAGAAATCAATAAACATTCTCATGATTCTTCCGCTGTGGATGTAGAAGTTGCTTCAGTTCTTACATCACTAAAACGTCGCGCTGAAAGCGCCGTGGAAAACACTACCCAGGTAATTAATGAATGTTTAGTCAATACATCACAAGCTGCTCAAGGTGCACTTCCAAATGTTAGTGCATTGAGAAAAATAATACGCCGCAAAAGAAATGAAATGGGTGTTGTAAATACAAATCCAGATTCCTTAGAAGAGTTAGTAATTCCAGAAAAGTATGAATCATACGAAACGCCAACAGGTTCGAAAGAAAAGTTTCTTCTTTATGACAGCGGGCAAGATGATGAAGAAAGAATTTTAATTTTTGGACGAGAAACGTGGCTTCAACACTTGCAAAGTTCACAAATATGGTATGCTGATGGAACCTTCTCTATTTCCCCAAGATTTTTTTCTCAAATTTATGTGCTCATGGCAAAAAAACATGGTGGAGTGCACCCTATATTCTACGCACTTTTGCCCAATAAAACAAGAAGAACATATATAAAAATGTTTGAAGCAGTAAAAAGTCTTGTGGAAAATTTAACTCCTGAATATATAAATTGTGATTTTGAGCTAGCTGCTATTTCTGCTATGAAGGAAAGTTTTCCTGGTGTAAACATCAGATGTTGTTTTTTTCATTTGGCTAAAAATATAAAAAAATACTTGGCATATAATGGACTCACTGCACAATATAATAATGATCCTGAATTTTCATTAAAAGCAAAAATGATTATTGCTTTGGCATTTGTTGCAATTCGAGACTTAGATGAGTATGTGGATGCGTTGGCAAATGAAATACCTGCTGAGTTGCAACCATTATTAAATTGGTTTGAAGACACATATTTTGGACGCCAAAATAGACGGGGAAATGGAAGGAGACCTGGTCTGTTTCCACCTGAAGTTTGGAATTTATATGAAAGGGTAATAAATGATGAAGACCGAACCAACAATCACGCAGAAGCTGCACACAGGCGTCTGCAGGCAGAGTTAGGAGTCGATCATCCTACCATTTGGAAGCTGATCGAAGGGTTATGGAAAGTACAAAAGGGACGCAATACATACTTCGAACAACTCGTAGCCGGAAACGAACCACCGGTCAAACTTCGGAAATATCGGCAGGCTGACGAGCGGATAAGAAAATTAGTGTCCGAATATCATGAGAGGAATGCGATAGAATATATGCGGGGCATAGCTCATAATTATCAATTTTAAAAATCGGTTGTACTTTGTATTGTATGTATTATTATATTCTGTGTTATTGTTTTATATTTTTGTATTCTTATATGTACTAATTATATATTTTTTAAATTCAATTTTGTTTAAAATTTAAAAATATTAAATTTAAATGGTTGTTACTTGAGTACTTTTGCGAAAAAAATAAATAGCAATAACCTAGACCTGACGATGAAACGGGCGGCGATAAAACGGCCGGCGATGAACTGGGTCTGGCGATGAAACGGCGACGATGAAACGGCGGCGCTGAAACAGCGGCGCTGAAATGTCCTAGACCGTGATGTGACGTATCGTTTGGTGGTTGACGTAAAGTTTACGGAAACCAAAACGTTTCTATTGCACTTTTATCTACTCCTTTGACAGTAAATTTCATTTATACTCATTGTCACCATGTAGAGTAAGTAAGCTATAACGCACAGTTGTGTGTAATGAAATGTCATGTTGGAATGACGTTTCATTACGCACGACTGTACGTTATAGCTTACTTAGGTACCCTGCATGGTGACAATGAGTATAAATGACATTTACTGTCAAAGGAGTAGATAACAGTACAGTACGTACGTCATATATTTTTTTAGAGATGTTAAATATTTAGAATTAAAATTAAAATATTGAGTCGTAGATAAAGCATAGTACGTAAGTCGAGTGGTAAGAAGTATTACGTACTCGTGTCATTACGCACTCGCCGCTACGCGGCTTCGTGGGTAACTTTTCCACTCGTACGTAATGTCCTACTTACCACTCTTGATACGTAATATACTATTATTTATTTATTGTATCGTGTATCAAAGAGTCAAGTAAGCGAATAATAAATTATTGGTCATAAGTAAGGGGCAGCTAATGCTGGACCTCTAAATTAATTTTGAATTTACATGGAAAAAATAGTTTTCAAAATTCTCATATCGGTTTGTCATTCTATTCCTATTTCTCTTGGTCTTCATCTTTTTATCGATTGAATTAATTGCATTTTATATTTTCTATTTCTCTCATAGAAGTTTAACCAAAAAGATCTAAAAGTAAATGGCTTCATAAAATATTAAATAAATTAAACACTCACTTAAAAATCTACACTATTATTAATTATATGTTAGTTAATATATATATATATATATATATATATATATATATATATATATATATATATATATATATATTTATTATAGTATAGGCTAAATCAATTCAACATTAAACATTTTTTATTACTAAACTCCTGTGCTTGTTGCTAAATTCCATAAACTATATTGAACGAGTTTACTCGCAAAGAAAATATATAAGTGAAAATATTTAGAGGGCGCCATAATTTTCACTGAATTATGATTATGCACTTAAATCCAGAGATAATAAAAGAGGCTGTTGATGCCTAATGTAAAATGTGAGCTCAAGTGCTGTCTCGTTCGTAGCTCAATGATTTAAAAATTGGCAGGATGAACCAGAATATTTAGTTTAAACTTTATATTAAAAGTATATATTTTTAGTGTGATATAAAAAAATAGTACTTTATAATGATTAAAAAAATAAATGAAACAACATAAAAATAAATCTTAATAAATACCATTGTTATTTAAAGACAAAAACATATTTAATAAAAAGAAAACATAGCTTCAAAACAAAACTGTTAATCAAAAAGTAAAAAATATATTCTATCAATAAAAATCTTTTTTTATATATATAAAATAATAATAATAATAATAGGTAATATTAATAAAAATAATAATAAACCCGCACGGGGTAGTTTTACTATCTGGGGAGTGACGCCACCTCGGGTCCGAGTTACCTGGGCTACCAGGGGGAAATGGTAGCACCTGGCAGTAGGTATAAAATGCAAAAACCACGATGTCGAATTTTAAAACTATATTACCCCAGGTGGGTAAAGTGCTACGCTTACAATCCCACACGGCCGGTGTACCTGTTATGTCGGCTGTCTGCTCCACGGATTCTGGGGGGAGCAATAATTCGATTGTTAACGATACCTTATCACTCAGGAATCGTCAGGTGAATCGACATTGCAACACCTACAACTCTTGTCGCGTTCAAGTTGATGACAGAAGGGCTTGATCGAAAAATGATGCATCTTCTTCCTCGGTTAGCGGCATGCGCAGCGTGACACCGAGTATGGCTACTGCGACAACACAAGAGGAAAATATTACCGAATCTCCTCCACCGGTTTCTGCTGTTTGTGGAGTATCGCAAGACGCTACATCCATGACCACTAAAGCCGGAAAGCACAGGAAGCGTATGAAGTGAATTCATTCATTATACGTTCCTATTTTAAAATCACTAAAATTGAGACAGATTTAGCAACTTATAGATTCGCACTTCATCGAGCATTTATTCAACAATATCCAAAGTTACAACATGTTACGGAGCAACGTATTGCTGATCAGCGTAGAACAATTATTAAAAACAATTTACTACCAGACGAGGATATCAAGGTGTAGAGAACAACTGATTATCGATTCTGTGATTCTGAAACTATAAAATAAACACCATCCTAGTTTCTTTCCTCGAATTAATAATGAAGCAGTGGCGAACCAACCTCCACCTACATCTTAACAGTAAGCACCTTTACACTAATGAAATTGTTATTTGTAGAGGAATGCTTAATGACTCAGAATATGGATTTAACATCAAAGCTAATAGAAATTCCAGCTTGAATATCTGCTATCTTTTATATATGGACGACCTAAAACTGTACTCCTTAAAACGATAACAAATTATTATTGTGATAGTGAATAAAAAGGCTAACTCAGTTCATCTATAATAGTAAATGTTGTGGTCCCGAATAATAACAAACAAATAGATGTGACATGCTGAAAAGGTCGAAGTGATACCAGTAATCGTGTCATTTTAGAAATCCATGGTAATTTGAGACTCCATAGGAATATCTTAGTCGACATCCAGAAAGCAGTGATTCTGAACACATGTCACATTGTTCTTAAATGTCTTAACATGTAAATATTAAGTCTAATTCCATTTGCGTTTACGCTTGGGATAGGTAAATATTACCAGCAATTGCTGAGTAAGTGTAAGCTTAATTTAACGTTGAAAAGACTAGGTGCTCTAAAGTTTTGAAAGTCACTTGCATTCTGTAGCTTTCAAACTTTCCTGTTGGCAGAATTACAATGTCAACTGCGTAGGCTACTGTATAAATTTTGTCATGTTCGTTGAGGTGGTGAATTAGGCTGTCTAGAACTATGTTCCACAGTAGAGGTGATAAAACCCCTCCCTGTGGACAGCCTCTCGTAACCTTGCCTCGTATCTTGACTCATCTGCATTTATTTCTGTTTCACGCATGGAGAACATGCTGAGAATCCATCCGCTTAATATTGTAGGGACATTTTGGGTAGTAAGCGAGTGCATTATTCTAGGGAACGTGATTTTATCGAAAGATCCCTCGATATCTATGAATACGCCCAGGGTGGACTCTTTCCTGTCCAATGATGGCTCGATCTAACCAACCACATGATATAGGGATGTATCGGTGGATTTCCCTGTTGTGTATGCATGTTGATTGAGATGCAGTGGTTTGGTGTTAATCACTGTATCCCTTATGTACCTTTTATTTAACGTCTTTAGCTGTGTGCCAGCCCTCTGCCGAGGATATGTGGTGTTCTCGTTTCACTTTGCATTTACCCTGAACTACGGAAGCGGGAAAGTCTACATATTTCTCGCAAGAGATAAAGACTTTCTTCCAGGTTGGTAGTTTGGCTACCATCCTGTTTTGTAAGAATACCAATGTCTCTGTATGGATCCTTTATTAACGCTCTTTGGAGTCTCGCTGCCTGTGGAAAATCCTCGATTTCTTCAGAGTAGGTTCTCCATGCCGTTCTCTGTTTTTGCCTAACGACTTTTTTGTCGCCATCTTCCTTACGCGTTCTAATTCTGGGCACCACCAAGGAGTGAAGTTGCCTTCATTATTAGTCTGCTTTAGGGGGCAAGAGCTTTTATATGACTTCATAATCGTATTCTAATCGTTGTTGTATACCAATTTAGATCACTATTATTGCTGGGTGTGGTGACTTCGCACTCCCACAGAGCCCTTTCCAACCGAGAAGCATAAACTGCTCTGTCGTTCTTTCCATGGTCGCGGGATAGAGTTGAGGGCACAGCACCCAGATCTATTTTAAATGCTAACCACCGGTAATCTGACATTGATATTTCGTCAGACACCTGCCGGCATCGGATTTGTTTTTATATTTTAGTTGTACACAGCGTTATATCTACTATGGATTGACTTCGAAAGTTTACAAAGGTGGGAGTGGGACCTCTGTGCATAATGAAGAGTTTATTACCTATTATATAGTTATAAAGTGACTTACCTCTGGCGTTTATGTCCTTACTGCCCCAGTTGACATAATGCCCATTGGAGTCACAGCCGATTATGAGCTCCAATCTCTGGTGCTGGCAGTACTTCACCAGTTCATCTAGTTCCCTGCTAGGTAGTGGTGCGGCTGCATCAGTGGGGAGATAGACTGATGCTAGGACTACGGTATTTGGTTGTCCGTCGCAACTAGCACATTCCATCTGTACTGAAGTAAAGTCTGAGCAAGAGAGATGTGCCAGAGGATGAACTTTATTTTGCATAGGTACGTACTGGTTATTACTGGAAAAGTAAAAAGTTTTACCAGTTAAAGTACTTAAACCAATAATTCTGGTTATCCTGGATTCTTGGATTAATGAAATGGTGTCCTGTTGCTCAGCAAGGTGGCGGCTGATGGTTGCCATGGTCACTCTGCTATGCTGGAGGTTACAGTGAATAAATGAAGTCGTGTCGGCTCCTCCTCTACGATCCATCTCTTTTTGAAATTATTTATTTGGTAAGGGAGACCGTTTCTGAGGACCCTTCAGTCTGCATGTTTTCAGATGCCTCCTTGGGTGCCTCGTCTGCAGGGCTTTTGACCGCCAGATTTCCTGGCTCGACGGTACTGCTGGTTTTCTCTTGACCTCCCTTTTAGGCCTCTTTGGCCTTTACCCTCATGGTCAATGAGGTGAATGCATAGCTTTACCTCGTTGACTTCCGTTTAAGGGTAGCCAAGTCCCAAGTCCTCGTCCCCTACTCCGAAGACAATGAGATTCCTCCTGGGGTCTGTTTTGGCCTCGTGGTGGAAGGAGCACCATTTCGAGACCTAAAGGTTTGGGTTTTGCCCACTCGGCCGACGTAGCACGACCTCCTTCTCCTCGAGTATCTCGGTTGATATACTCGGAATCCAGATGAATACTTTTGTCAGCTTCGGTAGGCAGTCTAATCGCATCAACTCGAGTGATGCGTCCTCCTGCGGTCGAAGTTCAACAACAGTGTTAGTAAGCCATATCAGTGTCGCGTCATCGTTGCAGGTAACTTTGATGATTTCATCTAAGTGCGACCGCTGACGGAACGTTGGTGGCTTGGCTTTACTGGAGGAGGTAGCCAAAATTATTTTGTCCAGCTCTCCCAAGAGCATGTTCTGGATAAGAGCTTTACTTTCGGCAGAGATTTTGCCGTAGATGTTACTCTTGTCTATTATAGCTACTCGAAGTTGACTGGTAGCCACCTCCTTGTAGCTTTTTGGTTCAGCGGCCGTTGTGTCCTGCCTAACCTTTTTCAGGGTTTTAGGCGTCACCTCGGATGAGGAGGCGCCTGACCTGATCCGTTTTTTTTTTGCTTTACCCTCAGGTATGTTGTGTTCCTTGCCTCTTCTGGTGGAAGAACTACCAGCATTACCTGAAGGTTCTGCTTCTGAAGGTCCAGAAACGGTTCGCGTTGCGGGGTTTCCCTCAGCCTCGCGTGCCTTCCTCTTTATCTTCAGTTCAGCACCTTTTCTGGTTGAGGAGAACATTTCTGTCCAGCATCAGTGGTGTTGTTTTTTGGTTGGTCGGTTTTCATGTTGGTCACACGAGTAGCAAGTGAAAGAAAGGTCACCTCCTAACAGAACCTGTATGCCAGGGGAAGGCTAATTACAAGAGGGTATAACCCGGTGCCCTCAGGGAAACGTTTTCATTGGGGTAGATAATTGTTACTTTCCAATGTGGTCGAAGGAATAGTATACCTATTACTTTACGAGTGGGATAAATTGCATATTACAGCGAGTGTGTTTGGCCTATGAGCGAGCTTGCGAGCGAGTGGACTAAAGAAAAGAGCTAAATATGCAATTTGTTCCTCGAGTTTTGTATAAAACTGAAAATAACAAACATGAAATTAAAATTTTGGCATAAGTTGTCAAAAATATTCGATTTCGCAGACAGTTCTGTCTGAGAAAAAAAATGTATACAGTAGGCAACCAACATAATAATACAGGTTTCTATCCACTTACTCCACTAGTGCAGTAAATAAAACTATAACACAACTCCTCAATAATTTGACACTTACTGACAGAGATATAGGTTAAAAAATAGGCAATTTACTTATGAGTCGTGGGTAAAAGTCTTTTATTTTGTCTACAACTAATCCGCTTTAGTAGCTCAGTAAACAAAGAGCTAATAAAGAAGATACATCGACAGGCTGCAACCATGATTACTCGTTAATTAGCTAAAGATGAACACTGTTTAAAAAAAAGGTCCGTCTCTAAAAAGGAAAATGCACCAAAAAGCACAAAATTACATTTTTATTATTTTAAAATAGCTCGGCATCTAACTTCAATTTCTTTGAAGTCAGCGCCAATACGAATCGAATTTATAACTTTGTCGGTAATACTTCCTTACTAAGAGTGCGAGTTATAGCATTTAAGGTTTATGTTTATTATTTGACGCCGACTTCAAGAAACTCGAATGCAGGTGCCTAAAGTTGCCTATTTTTTATGAAATAAAGATTTTACTTATGCTGACGGCTAGTTAGTAGACTCGTACAAGATAATTAATTATTAAAACTAGTTTCACGAAAATTTAACATAAAAGTATGGAATCTGGATTAATTATCCACCTTTGGCTTAAAGATACCCGAAAGTTCAATAATGTGGATCTGATTTTAAGACGGTGTACATATATTCACTTTCTTGTTTTATATTTGTTGTTATTATTTATTAATGTATTTGTCTATGAAGGATAATCTTCTTTCTTTAATACTTTTTATTTTTATAATAGGTTTTTTCTTCAAGCGTATAATAATAACTATATTACTTTTTGCAACACAGACCGTAGAAATATCCCATTATTTTACTAGTACAAAAATGAATTTTCATTATTGTACTAATAAAATAATGGGGCGTTGTAATCAAGTAGGTAGGAACTGTCATTTTTAAACTTATTTAATTTGACGTTTGTCTGTTTTGAAAATTTTGTGAAAAATGTCTCAAGAATTGCAATGTACGCCTCCGGAATTAGTTGAAATAGCTAATTCCAGTATTGAAACTCTAATTCCAACGAAGTCGCGTAAACTGTATGATTTTGCATACCTACGAAAAATTTCTAAAATGGTGCAATGAATATAATGTACAGCAATACACGGAAAACGTTATGCTTGCATACTTCACGAATTTGTCCAGAAAGTTTAAAAGTTCTACTCTATGGGCACAGTATTCAATGATTAAAAGTCAATTAAACATTAAACATAATGTTAAAATAGAAAAATATAGCAAATTAATTGCATTTATAAAGCGCCAAGGGGAAAATTATACACCGAAAAAATCAAAAGTAGGTATTAACACAAGATCAATTTGATAAATTTCTCAAGGATGCACCAAATAATGTTTATTTAGCAACAAAGGTAGGTACTTTCTTATTTCTTTTTAATCATTATTACGTTTATTAAACCGTTGACAGTGATATCTACTAGCAGATCAATATTTAACTTGACAGCAAATATTACCTCATTTCCTACTTATAACATTTAATGACGGTAGCTCAGTGGCAGAGCTTTTGTCTTCGGTCGCAAAGGTCAGCGGTTCTAATCCCGGTGCTACCAGCTTTTTTTTTATTTATTTCAACGTTTGTTTTAGGTTATATTAATATTTGGAGTCACAGGAGCCCTTAGATGCGATGAACTTGTTAATTTAAAGTCTAGCGAAATCCAAGATTTGGGAAATTTAATTTTGATTAAAATCATAAACACAAAAAACAAAAAACAACGGTCGTTTACTATAATTGGCGATTTTTATTTGAATTTGGTAAGACAGTATACGGCTCTTCGTCCGGATGATATTGGCCTGCAGCGATTTTTTATTAAATACCAGAATGGTAAATGTCACCGTGTGGTAATGGGTATCCACAAAATATCAAACGTACCAAAAGACGTTGCTACGTTTTTGAAATTAACAAATCCTCATGAATATACAGGACATTGCCTTCGGAGGACTTCCGCAACTATTTTAGTTGACAACGGAGGTGATATTACCGCTTTAAAGCGGCATGGTGGATGGAAATCCACCAGTGTTGCTGAAGGGTACTTAGAGGATTCCATTTCCAGTAAAACACAAACTGCACAAAAAATACTTAATTGGCAAGAACAACCAAGTAATAGTTCTGGAATCGCTGACATAATAATCGACAATCAACTTACTAATAATATGATGTATACCAATGACAAAATTGTAAATGTCGAAGCTGAAAGCGGTGGCAGTGGCTTAAATTTAAACAACTGCAGTATACAAAACTGCACATTTAATATTACTGTTAATAAATAGGTAACACTTTATGTAGTTTTTCGTTTGTATTAATTAAATAGTTGAGATATAAACAAAGCCTTCTATATTTTTTATAAAATGCATATTATTATTACGCTTGAAGAAAAAATAGTATATGTTACTCGGAGCAGAAGGCCCATTATATGTTTCGCCCAGTTTGCACAGCCTCGGCTAGCGCCTCGGCAGTGCAAGAATCTGGGCTCAACAATAATGTTGGCCTTCTACTCCTAGTAACATAATATACTATTTCGTGCTGAAAAAATTAGATGAGTATAGTAATGAAAGTTTTATTATTAATAAATGCAAATAGACCCAGTGAGTGTTCAAAGAGAAAGGAAAATTTAAAGCTTGTTTCAGATTTTCTTTTGTCAAACAAAGTAGGGCAAATATTAGAACCTACTTTGTTATTCTTGCAAATTCTGGTGTATATTTTGGCTACAGAACATTTTAATATTTAAAATGAATAACATAATTTCAGTAGTATAATAATATACAGAATATAAAAACAGTAAACATTATAATACAAACAGTGAATGCTAGAAATAATAAAAGAATTTATTACGTGACGATTGTTTTTTTTAACTTAAATCTAACAAAGTTTATGGAGAGTGAAGTATTTTTCATGTGTATTTTTTTATCTTTTGCTTTTTTATATGTTTCATTAGTTTGTTCCTATTTTATTTTATTAATCATTAAATTTGTCTTAATATATTTCTTTTTAATACTATAAAAGATTTTATTAATATTTTATTCCATTTGTTTGGTTTTTGAATTTTTTAGATAATTTAGAAAACATACTTATAACTTTAAAACATTTTAAAATTTTGGGTTCTTTTCTTTTTTGCGTTAATCTTGTCCTATTACTTTGGTATTTTTTTTTTTAATATACAAAGTTAATAAAGAAAATTGCTTTTATATTTTTAAAAATAGAATATTTTTTTATATGTTTGTTTGCAGTACATCTAATCTAATCTAAATCACCTGGCATGGTCTCTCCTGTGGAGCCCCATGTTTGAGCACTGCTTCCTATGGGAATATTGTGACCAGGTTCGGCACCAAGAGTCCTTACATGCACCCGATGCGTGCAGGACTCTAGTTTGTTAAGCTGAAAATCAACATCACGCTGATCTTCAGGTAGGCTAGAATCCAGGTGACCGAAATTCCTTGAGTTACTGTTGCCACAGGGCAGTTCCCTTTATAAGAGATTTGAGTCCTGTGACTAGCTCCTCAAGGATAGGATTCAGGATTCGTGTCACCGAAGATGAGGAACCGTTTATAGTCCAAGGCCTCACACTCGAATAGAATATGAGTTGCCGTCTCATCGTCCATGGCGCACAGTCGGCACGAGGTGGGTTCCTGTGTCAGAATCCCCATCCTTCGAAGGTGTAGTCTGAATGGTCCATGCCCAGTGAGCAGGCCCACTAGTACTCTTATCTGACTCCTACCAAGATTCAGTATGTGAGACGTCAGTTTTTTGGAGTAGCCTTTGAGCATCAGCTTCGCGTGTCTCAGCCCTACAGTGTTACTACAGTGTTTGGTCGACTCTTCCCAGGCCCAGTTACTGACTTTGGTCCTTACCCAGGCTCTAGGCAGCCCCAAAACAGGTTCTGGATCCGTGAATCGTGTATCCGCTCCCTTCTTGGCCACAAGGTCTGCGGTTTCATTACCTTCAAAGGTAAAACCACAGTACATAACAAAAATCGTGTTTGATCTTAGTTTGACATAATAACGGGTGAAGCTTATCTTATCATGAAAAATATACACAAACTAAAAAATTCACAAGAAACAAAGGAAATACATATTGTAAGAATGGATGAAGACCATACTCTTTATTTTTGCTTTAATTTAAATATTTTGATTGGCTGTTACTTGATGGATATCCATAACTAAACATTACACTTTGTAAACTTTCTATGCTTCATTTAGTACCAATGTTTGATAAAGCTATATCATAGCGAAACGCGTCACATATTACAAAGTAATATATTCTGGATATCGTGAAAACATTTGTGTTTTAAGTTAACTTTTAATTTAAATTTTTAAAACTGTTGAAAGCCTAATCTAAACCTAATAAAACTGTAACTGATCGCTGTCTGTACATAGAAAATTATTTAAAAAAAAACATACTGAAGGGCCTCTGTTTGTCTGTGTATGTCTATATTTTTGTTACGCTAATCTCAGAAAAGATTTAATCGATTGGGATGCAGTTTACAGGAATATATTGTGATGGGTTTCGCTTAATACTTAGTGTGTTTTAATTTAAATGACTTAACAAATAAAGAAGTTATGTCGAATTATGTCAGTAACAAAATATGTTCCAAGTAAAATAGAGCTTATACCTATCTCTTTTTCTTCTCCTTTATAAACCGTAGTTTCTCCACATCTGGAGGTAGGCCCCTTCCACATTTTTCCAGATATATCTATACCGTGCTTTTTGTGTCCAGTTTCGTCTTGATGTTGTTTTAATGTGATCGGCCCGTCTCTTCATTGGCCTGCCTAGCTTTCTTTTGTTTTCCCAGAGCCTTCATCTCATTACTCTAGATGTCCATCTATTACTTTCCATCCTGGCCACGTCTACTGCCCATTGCCACTTCAATCTGGCTATTCTCTCGATTATGTTTGTTATTCTAATCGTTCTCCTAATCTCTTCGTTTCTTATGTAATCTCTCAAACTGACAACCAGCATTTATCTCTACATAGCTCATTGCGTGCAGTATAAGTACAAATTCTATTTTTCTGAACGATCTATTCTTCACGGTATTTCTGTTTTTTAATTTTGTTCATCGATTTTGAGTTTGTACCCTCCATTCTTCTAAATTATCAACCTCTTTTCCGCCAATTGGCAGTGGGATATTTTGTTTACTTAGGATTTTTGTTTTTGTAATGTTAAAATCGAGTCCTACTTTTTGAGAGGCATGGCAGTCTTCAGCTCTAAAGGGTCCTCGCTTATTAGAATCATATCGTCTACAAAGCGTGGTGAAGATTTTCGCCGTCAATTCTGATTCCTTTTCCTTTCCAATTTAGTCTTTTAAACACGTCTTCGAACGTCAGAGTATATAATTTTGGTGAGATGGTATCACCTTGTCTTACTTCTTTTTTACTTTTATCTTATCTGTTTTCAGGTCTTCATATAATTTAACTATTATTACTGATGTTTCGTATATAGACTCGAAGAGTTCTGCTTATCTTGAGTCTATCCTGGCGTTATCTAAGGAATGCATAATTGTCAATGTTCCATTGAGGCGAAATCTTTCTTGTTATCGACAACCTGTATTATTAAATCAAATTTCCTCCGATAGTAAATATATTTGTCATAAGTTTGAAATGTATACCTACGTGCACAGTGCACACATTCCTATAAATTTTATACATAAATGCATATATATAATCTCAGTCCAATCCCTAGAAAGGAGTTGGGCAACAAGATAAAATGATTTTTACAATTTCAGTTACTTTCCGCTAGCTAGCTGTTTTAATTCGAAAAACAGTAATCCCCTTGGGGCCGTAAAGGCGGCCGGTTTTCAGTTTTCTGCCTTGTTTTCACTATTTTCGGAGAATGATTTCGCTTTGTTTACCGACACAGAAGTAATTTTTCAGAGTGAGAGTCACAGCACAAAAATTTTAATAACCGTCTCCACTTGTGTATGAAATTATCCTTAAGTTTACATTGTAACTTCATATCAGAGTTAATATATTTTTGAACGTTTAATAATGCTCATAAAGTTGGACAAAATATACAGTGCCGGTTTAGCTTCAAAGATTTATATGTTTAAGGTTTCAATTCTATTATGATAGGTAATACAAAGTTTAGTTTACATCTAGATTAAATTAGACTGAAAATAACCTGTATCACTGCGACCTTTACAGATCTACTTTGCACACACATCATTTCTTAGATAGGATTAGACATGGAGGGAAAAGGTAAGGAGAACTGTCTTTGTATCACGAGGGTAATTGTTAAGTGAAGTGCTAAATATTAATGAATATAATATTAGAACCATTTCGGTCAAATTTTGAAATGTAATCTGCTGTTTAGGTACTTCTCATATGAGGTAGTGCCCCTTATCTCTACCCTCAATAGGAAATTAGAGCACCCTATCTAGCCCTGCGTCTTAATAGCCTTTACAGTGGTCTCTCCGCCTAACTTGGAGCAGCCGATTTCTCATCTCCCAAGGTCTTCACATTAGCATAGGACATGAAATGCGGTCTCCTCCTTCTCTTAGCAGTATCGACAGATGCCTTCATCTGCCAAGTTGGAATTTCTGCACTTATAATATATAGCCGATACTCTTTATAAATGTTTATGAAGAATCATTTACTTGAATATACAATTTTGTTTTATTGTATCTCCAATGTCAGTTTACCTTTTTAATCTCATTGAGCCCATTGCCGACCATTGGCGAAGAAGGCATATTTCGAGAAAAATCTTATCATTGTTGAGTTTTATTAATTTTTGTTATAAATTAGAAAAAAAACACGGTTGTTGTATATCCATATATTTTGTATTAATTTGAAACTTGTCAAATAACAATTTAATTCTTTCAAATTAAAACTGTTATATCCGCCATTGTTGAAATGAAAGATTATGCCAGGTTTTCAAGTTAAGCGACTGTTAGCAACCGCGGTGTTACCATCATCAAACACGATATCGTACGCTTTAGGTTTAAAATTTCATCTAAATGCGTAAAAAATACATCCAGAGAGACCGACAATTTTTTTTACGGACCTACACAAACAAGAACACTTTATTAAAAGTTTTTAATTTCATTACTCGCATTTGTGAAAATTAATTAAGAAATCATATCCAAAAGTATTAACGCTAATAGCATCAATATGGCAACGTCAATTTAAAACTCCTTTCTTAATTTACACAAGATTACAATCTTGCCAATACTCAAAAACGTCTTTATGTATAAGCATATACCAAGTTGCTAAAATTCATTAGTAAAGACTACATTCAAAAATTAAGTATCGAGTTAATTAATTTATATATTTTTTAAGAATGTTTTCATTATTATTTCATTATTATCCCAAGAGTGTAATTGACTAACAATTAAATATTGAAGTAGAGACAACATTTTCATAATATATAAACTTAGGAATTTTAGGAAATATATCTGACAACCTTGATTTAAAAGTCGGTATCTTTGATAGGATTAGGAGGTCCGTTTATGTTGGTAAATTATCCTTACAGCAACTATAAAGCAAAATTAAATGTAATAATTTACTGTGATTCGGTCAATAATTATTTATTATAAAAATTTTCATACTATATATGTTTCGTTGGAATAAAATTGAAAATCACACATCTCTTCCTTAAACCTAAGATGGAATTTCCTTACAAAACCAACGCGCAACGTAGTATATAAAATACATTGTCAAGATTGTCCTTCGACTTACAAAGGCCAAACCAAACAATATTTAAATAAAGGAATCTTCCAACACAAATATGATGTAAGAACCGAAAATGAATATTTGACTTTGACAACGTTAAAATTCTTACAAAAGAAAATGACCTAACAAAACGAGTTTTTTTGGAGATGGTAGTAATCAAGAAAGATCCCAACAACGTTAATTGTCAAACAGATATACCTAAGCTGTTTATCTCCTATTTATTCGCCATTAATAAAATAACTGTTATAGAGAGATTTTAAGCCACCTAAATTATAATTTACGTTATCCGCTAAACGCTAAACTGAGCATGCGTACTTTATAGAAAATAGCAAACGGATTTTCTGCTTTATTTAGTTTTCGAACCTATAACATCGCTAAACTTTATGCCAATCATGCGCAGTTGTTATGATATTTGACTTTGACATATTCGGCGTTGCCAAATTGACATTCATTGATGGTGGTAGCATATTTTAAAATTGATAATGTATTAAAATTAAATTATTTAAAAGTATTAATGTGAGTTCTAATACTAGATACGTATATTTTATTGCTTTTTTCTTTTGTAAACCAGCTAAATATAATACCTTTGGCAATGTTGTAAAACGTTATCCTCGTTAACGTTAATAAAATTCCCTTTATTTCCACCTAATTAGCGGAGGGCGTTATCGCTTGTTAAGGGAATCGGTTATTTTGTCATAACTGCGCATGATCAGAATAACCGATAACGTGTAACGTTGGTTAAATATGTGGCTTAAAATCTCTCTAATGTCTTGTATTCTATTAAATCATATTGTATTGTTAACCTTACTGTTTATTTTATTATTTATTTCATTGGCCCTATATCAAAAATATTTTACCCACCTGTTTAAACTTCTTATCATATTGTGTTTCTAATTGTTTTTAATAAGATTTTTTTATGTCCCTATAATAAGTTGCCTGCTGGAAACTTAATTTGTGGTAGCACGCACCGAGTTTTAAGAACAATATTTCGCTTTACAATTAATAGAGGATTATTTCCTTTGTTAAGCTTTAAAAAATTTGGTTTTTGATGCATGCGCAGAAACCAATGCAAGGTAAATTTGTATGTTTACAAATAGAATAAATTTTATACTGCATGCACCTTTTAATTTATCATTAGGTGGAAATTAGTTTAATTCTTTCGTGCATTAAAAGATCTTCTTCAATTACAAAGCCAAATAATATTAGATCTAACGTGTCAAAAAACGAAGTCTGAGAATGATTTGCAATTAGTATTTATATTAACTACAAGTGGTTTTGATTTTCTTAAAGATTAAGATTAAAGATTAAGGTGCGAGTAGGCAACCGGAGCGCTGAACATATGTTAATACACGCATATACCTATCCGTCAAACGGTATTTGTTTATAACGCTAGGAAACAATGAAATCCCAACTAATTCCTTTTGTTCTACCTGTTCTCGTGTATAATAAGAGTCGAGCTTTTGAATACGATCTACAAAATAAAAAAAAAAAAAGTAATTTTTTAAGTTTAATCGCAAATATTGGAACGTAGTTCCTTATCGCGCGTTGCGAAGGAGACTAGACGGAAAAAATTCAGACGAAAAGTTGTCACGACACGACACTTTTAAGCCGTGCGGCGTGCGCATGTTCCTCTGTCTGTCTCTCTCTCTCTCTCTCATAGATAGATCTTTATTTAAATGGGAAACCCTAATATACATAAATATTAATAAAAGTACACTCAAAACGACACTAATTTAAATTAAAAAGAAAATGTACACTAAAAAGAAAATACTGTAGAAAAAAAAATTATAAGCATTACTGATTAAGTTTATATTACATTATACTTGTTAATAATAAAAGAATTATTATTTTATAACTTAAAAGAAATAAAAAAAATTATTACAATTCCTTCACTAATTAATCGAAAGGAACTTCGTTCCATCCGGGTGTCCCTTGACACCTCTCACTTTTTTTTTCTTTAGAATTGTACATAGCAAACAAAACAGCTTTTGATTTGCAATAATTTGCAAAAAATATTTGTTTATAACAAATTTTCTGCCAAAAGAAGTTTAAAAATATCTACTTTAAAAAACTTGGGTAGCTCGAACTAAATAGAATTGGTAAATAATTCGGTCTACCTATAGACAACACCATACTAATGTATTACTTGGTCCAAGTTCATACAGACTGACTAATCCTAACAGCTACAAGTCAATACTTTAAAGCTCAGGGTCGTAATAAGATCTATATTACATTAGCAGGAATCGACTGTTCTTTTTAATTATTTTACTGAACCGTAGCATGATGTTTTTTTCGTAAACCCAATAAAAGACTACTTTTTTAATTTTTTTCAAATCACTTAATATTTTGTTGATTAGCATAATATAAAATTATCATAGTACAAATCAAAAAAAGTTTAAATCATGATGATAAGTACATGTTGTAAAACGTTATCCTCGTTAACGTTAATAAAGTTCCCTTTATTTCAACCTAATTAGCGGAGGGCGTTATCGCTTATTAAGGGAATCGGTTATTTTGTCATAACTGCGCATGATCAGAATAACCAATGACGTGTAACGTTGGTTAAATATGTGGCTTAAAATCTCTCTATTACTTGCAACCCAAAAATTATTGTTCTGATTTTCAGTTATTGGTAACCGTAATTAAAAACAAAAAACTAATAAATAAAATAACAATAACATAATCAAGAATAAATTTTAACACGAAATAACAAAAATTTTGCAAAAGTTTTGATCGACGCCAATACTCTGAAAATACTAAAATTTGTGAACCCAAACCTGTAAAGATCAAAACCAGCTAATATAACGCAATGAAGCGATAACAAGCAGTTGTTAGTTTTTTATTAAGATGGAAAAGATCAAACAAATAATACCTTAGATACAGATGAAAAGAATAAAATAAGTTTGATTAAAAACGATCTCAATAACTAAGACTTTCAAGTGCTGTTGAACTGCATCATGAAAAGATGTCTGTGCGTAGTACTTTAATTTATTTGATTGTTAACCAAGAAAGAAAAGTATTGTTATATTTTTGAACATTTTGAAATTTTAGAAAGTATACAAACAATAATATATTAAATGACATTAACGAGAAATTGAATAAATGTCGTATCCAGCAGGAGAGATATTTTAAATAATTGTTTACAAAAAATTCATGGTTCCGGTCGCCTAACCGAATAAAAATATAAGACACGCCAGATTCTCAAAAATCTCTCTCATCAACGTCATGGTATATGTGCTTAAGGAGAAATTAAGTGAGTGTCGCATGTGACATGAGTTGAATTTCATGACCAAAAAGTAAATTGATGGTTAAGCATTCATGGCTTAGGTGTTAGAGCGTTGGCACGTAGAGCCAAAAGTTGCGGGTTCGAGTGCTCCTGGATGCAATATTTTTTTTTCTAGTTTGTTCTTAATAACATTTAATATATACTTTTTTCTATACTTTTTAAAAATTCTAAAATTTCTAAATTTTTAAAAATCCCATGAGATCTCAAATAATCGCTTTCTATAAAGTATTGTTATATCTTATTTTATTAAAAATGGTACAACATCACACCAAATATACAAAATAACACGACAAAACAATTAATAAACAAATAAAATTTAAGGTTTAACTCCTTAGTACAACAAATCACAAAAAAAAACTTTCTACGTTTTAACAGGGGCTAGTTTTCAGTTTGTCTTGGTACATCCACACCTACGTGGAGAAATTTGAAGATTTTTTTATGTATTGGTTTAATCTTAAATAGGTTTAATGTGTTAACGTCAAACAGCTTATATAGCAATCTCACGACTAATTTCGAAAGCTAGACTATAAAGTCAAAGAGTTTTGTCACTCCACGATTTATGTACCATTATTCAGTCATCATTAAAATTTATAAAGTCATATTATACAATCAATTGAGGGAGGGATCCTAAATATGTTAAGTGTACCAAATTCCAAATACCTGTGACATCGATTATCTTAATTGTGTTTAGTATTGTTTTATGTAAAACCCATACAAAATCGAAATAATTATGGATTCTTATTTAATGTCATTAAAATAAAATTTAAGTGTAACTGATACACACCTGTGTTATTTCACAAGAAAGAAACGTGTCTATACATAATTAATATATAATTGTTGTTCTCATTAACTGTCTTACTCATAAATTTTACTAGTACCTACTTAGTTTGTGCTTTCCAGATTTAAGCAATTTTATTTTAAGTTAATCGTTTAAAGTGATAGAAACCTACCAAATATGTAAAAAAATATTATAAAGGTATGCATTAAATTAAAAGCTTTGATTATTGTAAGGTGCAATAATATATTTCTGTCAATGAGTTTTTTGTGAAATGTTTTTGTATGGTGATATTTCATATCATATGATATAAATTAATCTTTATATATATATATATATATATATATATATATTTATTGTGTTCGTGTGTATGTTACTGAACTCCTTCTAAACGGCTGGACCGAATTTCATATTTTTTTTTGTATATATTTAAATGGATTCGAGAATGGTTTAGATTTACTATTTGGTCCACTATAAAATGTTTTTTAATATTTTTTTTACTTTTTTGTATATTTCGACGGTAAAGTGACAATAGAGAATTATGGCACACTTCAAATACTGACCGGCATTATTACTGCTAAGCCGTATTTAATTACGGACTGACTTTATTTTGACAGTGTAAAACAGTATTCTGGCACGTATCGTTTGGGATTTATTTACGTCAAGCCTTATTTTTGTTTTCATTTCGGACACCTAACCTCTAAAACGCGTTCTAGTCGTTTTTCTGAGTGAAATTATGGAAGATCAATTGGAAGTTGCAATTTTGGGGAATGCAAATGATGATGAGATAGAATATCTTATATTAGATAACATTCTCATTAATAGGGACAATTTGCAAAATGTGAATAATGGAGGAAATCATTTTCGGCTGCGGGATCCCTAAACGGATTCTCCGATAGAACTTCTCTCAACAGCGTTAAATCGTCATTATACGTAAAACGTAGCCTTTTTTTGGACTTATTTAATTGGGCCATATTCACTTTCACCGTCTATCACAAAATTTAGCCAAACCAAATCTTTTTTCAAATTTAAATTAAAACGTTCAAAACACAACAGTCAAAATTAGAGGTTATAGAAAACATAACATGAAACGTAAAACAAAATTTTGTCCTATGATATAAAGGCATGGTTGTACCAGGAATAATCTAGCCACAAATAGTGGCAGGCAGTAACTTTAATAATTCCAGGCGTTATTTTTGTTTCACTGCGCATGCTTAGATGTCAAATACGGCCAGGATTTATTAGTGCCTGGCGCAAGAACGTATATAAGAAGGATGCTCCACTCCCTATGTTGTACTATGAGCTGCCGTGTGCAATGAAAACGGAAGCAATGTGGGCAAGGCGAGAGAAGCGACTGGCGCAAACGGCTACTGCGCATTAGCGCTGTCTCTGTTCTTCTCACTGCTCGTTCAAGAGTGAGAAAGTCAGTAGCGTAGCGTGCTGGTGTTTTTCATTTACATTTTTCCATATATTTTTTGATTGCCTTGATCTTTATTTATTTGTTCTTTGTAATAATTAATTTTTGCTTGTTTAATTATTTTTTATAATTGTTTTTTATAATTTAAATAATTTTGTCTTAAATCTACATTATTTTGATTTTTTCTGTATTTGTTGTATAATGATTTTTTTTCATTTATTGAGTTAATTAGAGATCTTGTCATCCATTTTTTCCTTTTTTCTCTTTACTTTTAATTCTAATATTTTTTGAGGAGTTTTGTATACACATCTGCAGGGAACTAAAAAATTCCTTTGTTTCATTTTCTAAACTTGTTTTATTTAAGACATTATCCCATGAAATTTTTTGTATTTCTTGGACAAGTTTTTTATTATTAATAATTTGGTAATACCGAGATTTACCATAATTCTTACTTATTTTTTCAATTAGGACTAATTGTAATAAGATGGTATGATAAACTGTTATTGAAGTTGATATTGTTATAGGAATAAGTGTATCAAAATTATTGTTTTTTGATTTAATAAAGATGTGGTCTAAGCAAGTTTTTGAGTTGTTTTGTACCCTAGTAGGTGTATTAATTGTTGAGAAAAAACCGTGTTCATTCATAATGCTTCGGTACGTGTTCTTATTTACAGTATCAACTAATAAGTCAATATTTATGTCACCTACAAAGAAATTGTAATCGGAGTTTTCATTTTCATTTTGTAAAACTTCATTCAGTTGATCTAAGAAACTCTGAATATCACTAGAAGGAGATCTGTAAAATGAGTATAAAAAACATACTTTATTTTTAAAATTTACCTTCAATTTTAATAACTTTGAACCATTTAGATCAATTATTTCATGATAATTATAAATATCAGTTTTTATAAATACAAGGACACCATCATTCTGATTATATTTGCCTGAATTATATAGGGTCTTAAAGCCTGGAATATTAAAAATAAGGGAGTCCCTAATTTGCCAGGTCTCTGAGAGTACAATACAATCTAACGAAATATCAAGAGTTTCTAAAAAAATTTGAAATTCGTCGAAATGTTTGCCAACACTGGATATATTTTGATGTAATATTTTGAAATTCTTATTTTCTTTATTTATTTTTAAAACTTCAGATGTTTCTGTTGCTGATTGCAAGGGGTATGTTATTTTTTCTAGTTGAAAATCCCTTATATAAGGATCCATTAAAAAATCTTTTAATTACTTTGAATGTTGACAGAAGTGGAATCTCATAAAAAATTGTATTTATTATAAAATTTCAATGCTTTTATACTTACTTGAACAAAAAGTTTCTAATAAACCTTTATTAAATAAAATTAATCACAATGAATAAAGTTAAAAAAGATATAATAAAGTTAAAACAGATAAAATGTAGTATAATATTATAAAAAATTCGAAAAATTATCAAAGTAGAACGGGAAGTGCGAACTCTAAGCTAATAACTAAGAAATGAAATTAAATAAAATTGATTGAAATATAAAGATAAAATAGACACTAATAGTTTACTTTTTTTTAAATCGTTCCACCTTTTTTTTGTTGTTTATCAGTTGATGCAGATGGTTTTCTTGTTCTTGTTAATATTTCTTCTTTCTTTTTTTCTGGCTCGCTTTCTTCTTCCTCCGAATCAGCTCCTAAATCTCCAATTTCCGCCTCTATTTCAGAAATCTCTTCGGCAGTGTAAGGTTTATTATTGATATAAAGTTTTCACTAACTTATTATGCACTTTTAACTATGGTTTTTGTGGAGCAATTTTAGGCCCGTACTTTATGTTACCTTGCCAACGTTATTAACCCGTATATCAGTCAAATAAATGCATGATTCCCCATTTACATTTACAATCAATTGAGTTTACAATTCTCACCGGTGTCATTATTTATAAATTGAGGTATCTTAGTTAAAGATTCGATCCAAAGTTTCGAGAATTTCCTCAACATTCCTGAAAGTTTCCGAGGTATTCCAAGTGATCCATGATAACAATTCACCGCAGTAATACACCTTGGAATCAAAAGAAACTAGCAATGAAGCTTTCAAATTGTCCTCAATCCTTTTTAAATCTTTTACATCACCACTCCACATATCACGACAAGGCAAATCACTTTTACCTTTGTTTAATTCTCTGTTCATTCAGTATTAAATTTACCCGTAATTGTTATATACTGATCGAAAAAGTTTTATTTCAGCTCATTTTCTATCCACAACGCTTTGACATTTCGATCTGTCTTGACAGTTCACCAAAAAAAAAACCAAACACCAGCACGCTACTGACTTTCTCACTCTTGAACGAGCAGTGAGAAGAACAGAGACAGCGCTAATGCGCAGTAGCCGTTTGCGCAAGTCGCTTCTCTCGCCTTGCCCACATTGCTTCCATCTAGCAAGCATACCCCCACCAAGCAAGTGGAGCATCCTTCTTATATACGTTCTTGGCCTGGCGTTATGAATTTGCCATAATTCTCTATTATCCCCTAAGTGACATTTATTGTTTAGTTCTACGAATTTCTAATAGATGACAGTTTAAGTTAATTAAAGTAACTCTATAAACCTTTGACATTTAGGTTAGATAGACACCCGGTAGATGGCATTGTATTTTAATTTTTAGATTATTGAACAGTTACGTTGTGAGAAAACCCAATAGATAATGTTGAATTTCCATTTATAAATAAATAAATAAACGAAAAACTAAACGAAAAGGGAAAACACTAAAAAAATAAAGCCAAAAAATATGTTTATAAAATAAATTATATAACGCCACCGTAAGGTGGCGTAGTTAATATCTTATATATTTAAACAAGCAATTTTTACTAAATCAAATAATATGGCGCCACCGTAAGGTGGCGCAGTGGATATCTAATATATTTAATCAATAAATTATAAAATACAACGAAAAAATAGTATAAACCTGATAACGAAAAAATATGCTAAAAAAGGGTCACGACAGTGTTATGCGGTACGAAGTCCGCCGGGACGCGTAATTACAAACCCTAAGTGGTCTCAGCGCTCGAACGCTCGGGTCCCGCCAAGGCTTTTCGGAGAAGCCCGTACACACGTTTAAACAAATTGTCAGCTTTTAAATTCAAATACATTTGTATATATAAAAAAAACATCATACTATCAGCATTGTAACGGTGCTATTTATAATTTAGTTTAATATATTTATTAATAATTAATCTTCTTCAAAAATCTAGTAAGAATTTGTGACTTATAATTTATGTCACTGAAAAGTTACTAAGCTAGTTTTTTTTTATTTATTAAGTAGGTAAGTTTCGTCTGTGAGAAAGTTGGAGATAATTGTTAGTAGTATTTTTTTTGGAAACGATATTCAAATACAACGTATGGTTTGGCTGTATCGTTATTGCTTTTAAGAGGCCCATTCATTGGCATTATTAAGCTACTACATAAGCTACCATTAAGCTACAACTCACAGTTGTATGGTATACTCTATATTTATTTAAATTATAGTACAATTTATTTTTACAACTCACACAGCCGGTGTCATACAGTCTTTCAGAGTTCGACAGTTCATCCCTGTCAAAAGCACTGAAACCACTTAGGCTTAGTTCAGATGCAACGTGCGTTAACGCACGTTTTTGAACCGCACGTTTAGATGTCATAGTGTTTATTTACAAACAACCACATAAACGCACAAAAAAGGACGTTACCGTGCGGTACCGCAAGCTTACGCAAAAAATCTCAAGACGTTTTCAAACTGACGTTTCACTTGCGGTTTGAAAGATCAACAAAACAATATTGTTGTTCAGTTGTACGCACGTTTCTGCAGTTATCACATGGTTTTTACATAGACATCGTTTTGGTTTTTGAGTGAAATTGAATATCTGACAGCGTTGGGAGATGCGAGTTCATTCCGGATGTATTCTAACAACTCAAATGATTTGATAGACATTCTGAAGTAGCTAAAGAATCTACATTCATTTGTTCTAAGTTTAAGGGTATATATTGCAAATAAACTTTTTTAGAGTCTGTTTTGCAAAACTGGGTGAACCCAATATCTCCGTTTTCTGGTATTTTTATTTTTCTTACAAGATAACCACCAAATAATTGCTTCTTCCACGTCCATTTTCCAGGCTCCAGTTATGGAGGGTAGAGGTAAGGAGAACTGTCTCTGTGTATTGAATGTGTCCGTCAAAATGTGGTAAATAAGGGTGGCGCTACGATCGTAGTAGGGTAAATTTTAAAAAAAGCGCCATAATTTCTTAGAGTAGGATAGATAAATAAACAAGGAAAGACACATTTCCGCTTTATTATGACACCATTTTTAAAATAATCATAAGATACATAAGATAATCATAAAGTATAAAACGAATTTAAAATACACTAAACTGAATTCGCTGACCACGTTTTTTTATAGCACTTATATAATTTGTGACTTATATTACGAAATCATACGACATTTCAATCAATTTGTCAAAAACTGCTACATTCATTCTGTACCTTACATCTACTTTAGCGCCATTGTAGTGGCAAGTTTGAGAAGTGTTATGTTCCTCTAAAAAGTGGACACATTTTTAATCATTTCCCATTTAAGATCGTTCTCCTTACCTCTACCCTCCATAGCTCCAGTGAATACGACTATAATCGCACCGCACGTTCGATTGTCATTTGAACTCCTCGTAATTTAAACGTACGTTGACGTGCGTTAACGCACGTTGCATCTGAACTTAGCCTTAGGGTTTGTAATTACGCCGCCGGGCGTAGCTAGTTATATTTATATAAACCTCACCAACGAATTTTCAGAATTTTTTAAATTGAAATAAAAAAGTTACAGATTATTATTTTTTTATTTCTGTTAGCTTTTTCTTGTTATTATAGTTTTCTCTAATAATCGTAAAATTTTAAAAATCATACGTCAAAAGAGATGATAAAAGTTATATTAAAAAGCATTTTTGTACAACTGTCATTAAAAGTGACACTTTTAATGATAGCAAACAATGTTAAAAACGATTGTTTACATAGCAGCGTGTTAAAAATACTTTTAACACGTTGCCATGTAAACAAGTTTACTTTTAACACGGTTTAGTTTACTTTTAACACGGTTTGGTTTATTGTCATTGCAAATTCGCTCGTTTCATTATCAAAATAGGGAAGTTGTACAAAAAACATTGTATGGTATTTGTGTTAAAAGTGATTTTATTTTGTTCGTGAAATTGTTCAATTCGCTCCGCTCATTTCACAAACGTTTTCACTCACAAAATAAAACCTCACTTTTAACACTCATATCATAAATAACTATTATTGATTGATCTAATAATCGGTTGTCAATTTTAATATTTTTCCCTTTTGGTATTTAATATTACCATGACCAACATATCCATTAGAATTTATAAATTTTGTATGAAAGTATGGTTTTTTCACATTCCAGTAATAACAGTCACCGGCTCGAAAAACGAGCACTTTGAAACTTTGACCAAATATAAGTTTGATTACTTTTTTTCTTTTTGACCAATTTTAATGATTTTTTCAACAATTTATAACTAAATAAGAAAAGTTATCTTATGTCATTTTCTACGAGGAAAAACAAAATGTTGTTTTTTCATCAAAACTTCTTTTTACAGTTTTTTTTTTTCGTTTCATCTTGATATCTCAATACACAGTCCTAAAGGAATCGTTAACAATTTAAAGTAATTTTCATTTTCAGCGGTTCTTTACAAAAGTATGTAATCGTTAAGACTCGATAAATTACTTATACCCGTATTCAGAACACTCGATTAAAATATAACGGACCGTTATATTTTAACGGAGGCGTTATTTTGACAGTTCTCTCTGTTAAATGATGATAACGGAACCGTCAATATAACGAGCCGTTATATGATATAACGGACCCGTTTTACGCTAAATGGTATTCAGAAACCAAATTTTTGTTTAACGGTTCCGTTATATTTGAGATAATCAAGCTGAAATATAATCAGTGCTCAACTACTGGTTAAATTCGTATTATTGTCCAGCTATTGGAAGTTCTTGCTAATAAAAGCTTTATTATATTGTTTAGGATTACTGTTGAAAATACTTAAAAGATAAATAAACATTATTAATAACTTTCTATGGGTTTTTTATTAAAATTAAATCTTTATTTTTCATGAAATATTTTTATTCCAATTTAACATTTCATTTAAACATTCTTAAATTATTTTAAAAAACGACTAAAATAAATTATCAAATAAAATATAATGAGAAAGTAAAACTAATTTTATTTTAGCTTAATAAAAGTTATTTGATTCCTCGCTACCAGTCTTTCTTCATGAGTCATATTTACTAATGGATACAGACCTATCTTCTTTATCGGAGTCCAGTGATGGAGAAGAGGAACCAAGATATCGAAGAATTCGATTCATAAGACCTCGAATTAATGTCTTTGAGAAATATGACGATGTTGATTTTAAGGCCAGATATCGTTTTCGTAAAGACGTTGTATCAAGTATTTTAGATAGAATTGGTAATCATTTGCAGCCAAAAGTTCATGCTAACCGATCCATAGAACCAATGGCCCAACTACTTCTTACATTGAGATTTTATGCAACCGGTGCATTTCAAAATTGTATTGGAGACAATGTAAATATTTCGCAGCCCTCAGTGTCTCGTATAATTAAAAGAGTTACGCACTATATTGCACTGTTAGGGCAAGAAGAGATTAAAATGCCATCGACCCAGGAAGAAATTCTAGAAGTGTGTACCCAATTTTACGCAATAAGAAATTTCCCCAGAGTTATTGGTGCTGTGGATTGTACGCATGTAAAAATTTTATCTCCTGGTGAAAGAGATGCAGAGCTGTATCGCAACCGAAAAGGATATTTTTCTTTAAATGTTCAAGTAGTGTGTGATGCACATTTAAAAATAAGGCACATAATATCACGTTGGCCCGGCTCAGTACACGCTTCAACTATATTAAATGATAGCACTTTAGTTGTTAATTTGACTCGTGGAAGATATGGCAGAAACAATTTTCTCCTAGGTGATAGTGGATATCCATGTAAGACATATCTATTAACACCTGTGTTAAACCCAAGAACTCCAGCTGAAGAAGCGTACAACAGAGCCCAAATTGCCACAAGAAATACTGTGGAGAGGTGTTTTGGAGTTCTTAAACGAAGATTTGCCTGTTTGTCTGTGGGTTTGAGGACGAACGTGGATACCACAGCAGCAGTTATAGTTGCTTGTGCTGTATTACACAATATTGCCATTGATCTTGGGGATAACTTTATGTAAAACAACAACATAAATATTTAATCTAACTTACTGCGAACACACGTATATATTTATATAAAAACTTTTAACAAAACAAGGATTTCAAACAAATATCAAACCAACAAAAACAAAGATCGGTTAAAGTTTGAAGTATGATTGACACTTACGTTACAGATTTAGTTACCGATACAACGTTGCCACATTGTGTTCACTCGTTTTGTAACGGTGCCGTTATATCTCGTCTGGTTAAGTTGTGAATACCAACTAAAATCAAACGGAGCCGTTGCTTTGACAGGCCGTTATCGAAACGGTACCGTTATTTGATATTTATGAATACGGCTGTTATTGTTTTAATTCGATATAACGCTAACAATTTAAAGTAATCATAAAATCAAACCTAACTTATTAAACAATAACATATAATAATAAAAAACGAAGCCAATACCGGGTGTTAGCCCCTCGGGCCTAGATTACAGTATATATTCTTTTCGACATGCTTTCCACTAAACAGCTTATATTCCCCTGAGACATAGTTGCTCTAGGAGTGCTCGTCGCAATTTTTTTAGAGCTCCGGGTACAGGTTCCAGGCTTCGAATTCGTCTACCAAGCATATCCCAGACGTGTTCGATAGGATTTAGATCTTGACTGTGCGGTGCCCATTCCATCTAGGCGATGTTAACATTATTTAAGTATTCTATTACCCGTATTCAGAACACTCGATTAAAATATAACGGACCCGTTATATTTTAACGGAGGCGTTATTTTGACAGTTCTCTCTGTTAAATGATGATAACGGAACCGTCAATATAACGAGCCGTTATATGATATAACGGACCCGTTTCACGCTAAATGGTATTCAGAAACCAAATTTTTGTTTAACGGTTCCGTTATATTTGAGATAATCAAGCTGAAATATAATCAGTGCTCAACTACTGGTTAAATTCGTATTATTGTCCAGCTATTGGAAGTTCTTGCTAATAAAAGCTTTATTATATTGTTTAGGATTACTGTTGAAAATACTTAAAAGGTAAATATACATTATTAATAACTTTCTATGGTTTTTTTTATTAAAATTAAATCTTTATTATTCATGAAATATTTTTATTCCAATTTAACATTTCATTTAAACATTCTAAATTGTTTTAAAAAACGACTAAAATAAATTATCAAATCAAATATAATGAGAAAGTAAAACTAATTTTATTTTAGCTTAATAAAAGTTATTTGATTCCTCGCTACCAGTCTTTCTTCATGAGTCATATTTACTAATGGATACAGACCTATCTTCTTTATCGGAGTCCAGTGATGGAGAAGAGGAACCAAGATATCGAAGAATTCGATTCATAAGACCTCGAATTAATGTCTTTGAGAAATATGACGATGTTGATTTTAAGGCCAGATATCGTTTTCGTAAAGACGTTGTATCAAGTATTTTCTCCTAGGTGATAGTGGATATCCATGTAAGACATATCTATTAACACCTGTGTTAAACCCAAGAACTCCAGCTGAAGAAGCGTACAACAGAGCCCAAATTGCCACAAGAAATACTGTGGAGAGGTGTTTTGGAGTTCTTAAACGAAGATTTACCTGTTTGTCTGTGGGTTTGAGGACGAACGTGGATACCACAGCAGCAGTAATAGTTGCTTGTGCTGTATTACACAATATAGCCATTGATCTTGGGGATAACTTTATGTAAAACAACAACATAAATATTTAATCTAACTTACTGCGAACACACGTATATATTTATATAAAAACTTTTAACAAAACAAGGATTTCAAACAAATATCAAACCAACAAAAACAAAGATCGGTTAAAGTTTGAAGTATGATTGACACTTACGTTACAGATTTAGTTACCGATACAACGTTGCCACATTGTGTTCACTCGTTTTGTAACGGTGCCGTTATATCTCGTCTGGTTAAGTTGTGAATACCAACTAAAATCAAACGGAGCCGTTGCTTTGACAGGCCGTTATCGAAACGGTACCGTTATTTGATATTTATGAATACGGCTGTTAGACTTTCAGAGCTGTATGCATGTTATAGTGCATTAGAAAAACATTAGTTTCTACCAACTCTGTATGTGGAACAACATAACCTGCTAACATTTTATTAAAGAACCTTACAGAATTGATAGCTCCCCTGGAAACAAGAGATAAATCTGTGCATGATTCCATAGAAATGTCGGCCCATACCATAACTGAACCTCCTTAAAAGCTTGCTCTAAGACTAAATGCACATTCAGCATAATACTCACCTGTTGGATGCCATACCCTTTCTGAGCCATCTGGAGGTCTTAAGCAATATCTTGATTCGTCGGTTAATAACACATGTCTCCAATCATTTTTAGTTCAATTTTGGTTATCTTTAGCAAATCGCAACTGGGGGATACGATACTCTCTAATAAGTTCTGGTCTTGTAGCAGGTCCTCTTGATATCAAATTTTCTGCATTTAATCTTCATTTACTTACGTTTACGGCACTTACATGCTATAATTGATTGCGTATTTGTACTGCTGACGATTTCTAAAAGACGAATTTACAATAAAACGATTATCTCGATTGGAAGTCCTCATACGAGGGCCTGCTCATGGACGTTTTCTGCATGAGCTTGTCTCAAGAAAACGAGTGTAAATACGCTGTACTGTACTTCGTGAACACCTAAATATGTCGGCGAAATAACTTTGGTCTCTACCATTTTGAACTAAAGCAATAATCACCGCCTCAGTTTCTGTACGTAAATCCATCTTTACCCATCTTCACATTAGCAAAAACAACAATATTTCAAAGATATGTTGAATATTATCATAAGATTATCAGTAAAGGACCGCAGGAAATACAAAATGTTTATGATTCCTTTAAGACTGTGTATCTCCAATAACATATCGTGATGAATAAAAAAAAAAACTAAAAAAAGGAGTCTTGATGATTACATTTTTATTTTCAATTTCGTTACTGTTAAATGACTCTACAGGGTGTTTAAAACATAAACCCAAAAAACATTATGTTTTTCCTCGTAGAAAATGAGGACTTTTCTTTTATACTTTAAGACTAGGTTATTAGGGCGAATAGTTTAGCTAAGAATTGTAAAAAAAATCATTAAAAAAAAGAAAAAACTATGAAATTTGGTCAAAAGTGCCCGTTTTTTGTGCCGGTGAAGGTATTTAATTCAAACTTACGTTTACATTATATCTCTCAAAAAAAAAATCGTTTTACACAAAAATTACTAGTCATTAGCGTTCAATTTTTATATCTATTACTAGTTATTACAAACAGATATTTGTCAATAAAAATTTGTGTTGATTTTTGAAGTTATACTTCTATTCGTACACCCTGTAGAAAAATATTGTGTAGAATTAAATGGGAAAAATCATTACATATGTAATGGTGTGAGTAAGAGAGAGACAGAAACACTTATAAGGTATATTGGTCGGTAAAAACAAAGATAATATATATACCACATGTTATTAGTCATAACTATAAGTTCATTGAATACCGTTTAAACATTCAGTATATTGAAAAGGGATAGATATACAAAAAACAGTCTGAACTAATGTATGAATATCATAGTGACGGACCACATGATTATTTGACAGATTATTTTATAATTCTGTCACGTAAGTATACATATAAAGTTTAGCATTTTATATTAATAATAATACTCAGTAATGAGTATTGTATTGTAGTCTAAAATACCGTCACATGGTTGCAGTATATTTTGCTCCATTTAAGGTTGTTGGATACATAAACAGAGTTTTTACCAATAGTGGAGGAAATTAAGCACCAAAACCTCCGAATTTTGTAACGTAAGATGGATCGGAATGCGTTTTTTTGCATTGGATTCGTTAAAGTATCAGGAAATTTCTCGCTATATTTTATAATGTAAAAATGGAAATTGCATTTCTGCATTCGAAAAGTACATTCAGACAATAGAGAGAAAACTTACAACTCGGTAAGTATTGCTGAAAATAGGTTCAATTTATATACTCGGGGTTTTTGGAGTCGCTGAACACTAATATCACGATTCCAAAAGTCTCCGCGGCACTTGGTGTCTAGGGTATTTACCTCTTCTCCTGGGGTTTTATGTAAGTTCTGTACGATATCAGTGCACACTTGGTACTCGGTGGTTTTTTTGAGTCGCTAAATACGATTATAATAATAGCGATGGTGTTCGAAACACCTGGTGCTTAAGACGGACCTCGTCTCCAGGAATTTTATGCAAATTCGATACAAGAAGAGTGTGCACACGGTACTAGGAGGTTTTTGGAGTCGCTTACCACGAATATCATATAGAAGTATAACTTCTGCCGGCAGTCCCACTGACTGCCACACTAGTTTTTTTGTAGTAATATAGTAATATTAAAGCAGATTCATTTTTTTATATGGAACCTAATCACGAACATATTTATAACTTATAACCTACTTAGTGAACAGTGGATTATTGTGTTCATTTATATTGTTTTTAGTGTTTAATTCAATTTCATTCTGGATATTGATTTTATGTGGAATTTATTATTCACACATATAATAATTATTTTAATGTTCTTTTAATGTTTTGGTTGCGATTGTTTGGATATCAATTATAGTTCCATTGAAAATAATTTTCTATATTTAAGGTAATTACATATGAGATACTAGCTGACCCGGCAAACTTCGTACCGCCTAAAAATTAATGATTTCTTTTTTTCATTTACCGTTTCTTCAAACGTTCACTATATCTTCTAGTTTTTGCGATTTTTTTCTGGTTTTTTGTTCTGTTTTATCATATTTTCTTGTTTGTTTCCAGAATTTTACGTATTTTTATGTTTTCCGTTTTTGTACATTTTTACAATTTTTTATAAATGCTTTCTTTCCTTCTTTACGATTTTATCATTTAATAGTAATAATAATAGTAGGGTGTTATCGTTTTAACTAACTTATCTTTACTTATATTCACCTTTAGGGGATGAATTGTAATAAACCATGAAACACGTGTTCAATACATAAATCGTTTATTAATTGAAAAATAACTAATTTTAGGTACATGATAATACACTCACATTTAATATAAAAAATACATAAGTATATACTCAAAATAAATGTAATTAAGAAAAACTAAAAAGCATGTTTCTGAAAAACATCGAACTAAAAAGTTAAAAATAATTTTCAAAATAAAATTAAAACAAAAATAAATGAAAAATACTAGTATTATTGTGAAAAAAGCGTGGGCGCTGCATACCATATTTTTCGAATGTCAAGCGCCCACGCTTTTTTCACAATAATACTAGTATTTTTCATTTATTTTTGTTTTAATTTTATTTTGAAAATTATTTTTAACTTTTTAGTTCGATGTTTTTCAGAAACATGCTTTTTAGTTTTCCTTAATTACATTTATTTTTTTACTTGTTAGTTTCATATGCTATAAAAGCGTGTTTTTTAGTTTTTTAAACTATATTTATTTTTTACTTTTTAGTCCAATTTATTTTATTTCAATAGATTCGTTAATTTGCTGTGACGATTGCAAGACCCTCACTCAATCATTATTCGTTTATTTAGTTGGAAAAGCTTTGAAAGCGTGTTTTTTTGATTTCTCAAATTATATTTATTGTATTCATATTGTTGATGATTAAACATATTGTTTCAATCACTTGGAAAAAAAATATTATTGTGAAATCTAAAGAATTGTTAGACTGATTCTAAGACAATTTCAGTCATATCGTTTATAATTAAACGTATTGTTTTCAGAACTTTGAAAAAAAAAGTGTGCGTGTAATCTTCACGCACGATTAAGTAGAACTGTTAAGAAATGCCCATTTTCGTTATGAGCTTGATCATTTATTGGCGACTCTTATAAGTTATTACCTCTTACAGCTCGTTCAGACGGCATGCACGGGACGGTTTTGGATAAAAACCGGTCACCGTGATACTCATTCACAAGACACACGGCGACCGTGATACAAATTGACACGACACCTGGCGAAAGGAAACGAATTTCTATATTCATAGCGCTAGTTGGTTTCTTGCAACAATAAAAATGGATTTGAATACGTTTGTTATGATGTATTGGTATATAAAACATATTCATTGCTATAATTTGAGGTAGTTGTATTACATGTCATTTGGCATAAAAAACATAAATTAATAAAATAGTGCGAAAAAGGTGTTTTTTCAATTATCTCGGTTAATGGTTTATGGATTTAAATAACTTTTATATTAAAAAACTTTTTAAAATCTTTGATTTTTATTTTAACTGTTTGTCTCATAAATAAAAAAGAAAAATTTTATTAACCAATAAGTTTTTTTTCGATTTTTGTAATTGTTAAAAAACAAACAGGTCAAATTTAGCAGTATGTATACGGATTTTTCAACTACTACCTTCCAAATACCCATTTCGACCCTTCAAATACCTTAAAAACATTTTTTATTGTGTCACGGCGCACGGTTTGCAGTGACAAACCCGGGTGTAAATACCGCCGGCAACGGCAAGATGTCCCAGCCCGGTGCACCGTCGACTTCGGTGAAGACGCACATTTAAAACTATGCGCCACGAAGAAACCCGACATCCGATACACCGTCCCGTGCATGCCGTCTGAACGGGCTGTTAGTCGAGTCATTTCATCTAATGCGCAGCAGCCGCGGAGTGGAGAGTTACAAACAAACATACATACATACATACATACAGGTGAAGTTAATAAAAGCGTGTTAACAAAAGGAGAAGTTTGTTTGCAAATATAAAACCATAGCTCGATGCATTGTTAACTATTTAATAAGAAACGTGTGTATGCGAATGAAAACTTGCAGGTCTAAAGGTTGCAACACCGGATTATTTGAAATACTATTTTTTGTTTTATTTAACTGCTTATCTACTTGATTTACAGTTTCCTGCTAATCAATTGTCATTTTAGTAAAGCGTTTATCAAATAGATGTCAAAGGTAATAATAGTTTAATACTATTATAACGTTTTACAGAGTCTTTGAAAATCAAAGAACATAGTGGTAAGTGTCACTTGGCGCTACGCGCTCTGGTGGTTAAAAATATAACTACTGCTAGGATGATAGCTGCTATTTAATTACCTAAAGTTATGTAGTTTTTATTTACAATTGAAATGTTTTTATCATTAAATCAAGTTCTTGACTTTATTGAGGCTACTCCTAAGTCTCGAAATTTTGTAGAAGGAGAGAAAATAATTAATGCAGGACATTTAATCTATCATGGGTTGGAAAATCAAAACAATGATCAACACGATATTTTGTCGTATTGTATACAATCATCAACTTTTCGTGATAAACCCTATGAAATAAAAACAGTTATACAAAAAAATTGTCAAATTGTGTAGCTATACAGTTGGATTTATTGAAAGATGTAAACACATCACAGCGGTGTTATTATATTGTACTCGGTAAGTGTAAATTTTAATGACACTGAATATAGTTTACCTTTTTCATTGTTTTTCTTTTAACAAAAAACTGATTGGGTTTTGGAAAATGATAAAAACGAACGTCTGAATTTTGGACTGCATTACTTGAAAATCCATAAACACAACAGCATTTTCTACTTTTAGTTTTTTTTTGGAGAAAACCTGGCTCCACCATTATTTAATAAATCTGATGCCATAGTTAAATGTTAATTTTCACTGATGTACACTTTTTTTATTATTAATAGACGAAATATAAATAAACAAAATTACACAGCATACAAATTTGCCTATTTTTATGTATGGCTAACTACCAGCTGTCACCCTAGCGCTAGTTTATAATGTGACCACCAGTCAGCGCACCATGTCCGGTGACACATACCAATATAAGAACCAACTACTTCCCTGGCTATATGCCCCGACGGACAGTTCAAAGTTAAACGGGGTTAGTATATCTGCAAGATAGAACTAACCATTTTAGTTTGCAATTCGAAAGAATATCACTTGTAGACCGGTTTCGGCGTATTGCGCCTCATCAGTACAAGGAAGATATCCGTCCAGAAGCTCAATTCGTATCAGAAACAAAAAATTATATTGTGGTTAATTTTTTAGCTAATTAGCTTTTTATCGCTGTCTAATTCACTGTTATGTCTAGGAATTATTGTTAAAATGTTTGTAAAGATTATTAGATACATGCAAACGAAATGTTTTAAAATTTTTGTCACCTCAGTAGAAAACTCATGATATTTATTCCAGGGGCCAGGCTGATTTCGTGACTGATCAAAGTCAACAGAGTTTCCATGTACATATATGTATTTTGATCCGGTGATACCAAATATTAAACATGCTCACTCGCCCGAATTAAAAGTAGATATCAATATTTAACCACTATCAATCGATTCTTAAACTTAGAAATAATCTAGTCCAAGGATTAGCAAAAAATATTAATTTGGACCGGAGATATTACAAATTTAGTGAAAAAATGTTGGAAAATTACGATATGTCCGAGATTTTTCGCATATAACTGGGTCTTATTTTGTTTATGTTTATACTATAGAATTTGCATCTTTTTTGCTGATTCTAAAGTACCTACTAAAATGCCTGTGTATAGAAAATATCCTAATCGGAATATCAAATAGAAAAGTTTAACATTCAGTGTATATTTGCATCTAGTTATCATAGAGTTAAAATGTAACAAACAATTAATATAGCGAAAAGTGTGTGAAAGATTAATTTTTAATTATGTTAAAACTAGAACACAGAGTTCTATAATCCCTTGAAATATGAATACAACATTAAACCAACTTAGTTGAAAACAGAAACTGCTTCTAAACGAATTCTAAATGGAACTACATAATGTATTTATAAACATGAACTTATTAATCCAGTGTTTACAAATAAATGTATGGTTAGTCCATCTAGGTCGAAACAATTCGTTAGTAACAGGTATAAAGGTTTTGTGAATGTTACAAATATTCTAATATTCAAAATTATGTATTAACTAAGTACTCTTTCATTTTTCAATTGACATTTTATTATTTGTTTAAACTATTATGTGCGGAATTATACTGTTTTGTATTATCGTCAGATACCGTGTTACATATCAAATTATTTCAAACACAATTTGCGTAAGTCGAATAACTAAATTTAATTTAAACAATCTAGATATTACTTTAAAATACAGAGAACAAGTAATTTATGTAAGTGGTAATAGAATGACCAAATAGAAAAAAAAGTTAGAAACAAGAGAGCTAAGTGGTTCCCCCAAATCTGTTCCTTTTTCATCGAGGATATGACGAAATTGAGTCATGCTCGCTAATTCTATTTAAAAGCTACCCAATAAATTGTACACAATTGTCATCTATCTATACATATAATAAAACTGTAGAAATGTATATGTTTGTGCGCGCATCACATGAAAAGTACTGATCCTATTCAAATGCGGTTTTCAAAGACGTATTTTTCTTTTTTTAACTTAACATCTGGTGTATAAAAATTTCTTTCCCATTCCTTAAATGGGGTGGGGTAAGAAATTTTTATACAACAATTACACGCCACGCGAACGACCGACGTTGCGAGTACAACTATTTAGAATATAAAAAAGAGACTGGTAAAATACTGCGATTGAGTCACCCTTTATTGATTGTATAAAAAAATATTAATGAAAATCAAGAAAACCCCAAAATACATACTTTTTAAAACACTTTTTCTACCATAGACTAGCACTATATGTTAAAAGATGTCACTTAAGTTGCCTATTATAAGACTTTATTTAAATTTTGCTAACAAAATAATTCAGCCCATTTCATGTGTAATGTAGTTCAAATCTTAAAATATCTACAATAGATAATGTTAAGCAAAAAAACTGAATTATCAAATTGTAGATTTAATTTTCTGATACATAACAGATAACTGTAACTGTGATGACTTTATCCTTTTTTTATAACTATAAATCTAAATTGTTTGTAGATAGTTTTCAGCACAGATTATAGGTTTTCAGCTTTAATAGATTAAAACGACAGTAATATTACAAATTTACGCTATTCCAGTGTTTCCAACCTTCATCCGACCATTGCCTTAATAGAATGTTATAAAGTCAGGCAAATAAATACAAACATTTACGTTTGTTAGATTTTAATCACAGGAACCATCAAAGAGACATATAAAAATATAAAATATTATACGAAAAGTAAAAACCTTTGATGTCAACTTACCAAACATGACGCAGTTTTTCCAACCGAAGAATAAGATATAACTCTAGCACTCCTTTTCAATTTTTTACAGATATAGAATGCTTATTGCTTTTTGTACTCATATTCATTTTTAATTAACTAACAAAGAACAATAAGTTTTAAGCTTGTATTTTGAAATTTTAGAAAGTATACAAACACGTCGTTAAATTTAACTCAATTTCTCCTTAATGTCATTTAGTAATTGTTTGCATACTTTCTAAAATTTCAATCCCATAATCATTTACTAAAAATTGATGGTTCTGGTCTCCTAACCGAATAAAAATATAAGACGGCACAAAAAGTGACTTAGAGTTTGATGTTTCAATTGTCGATTTGACAAAAACTTTCTCTCATTAACGTTATGCTATATTTGCCTAAGGAGAAAGTGTGTAAGTGTCACATGTGACATGAGTTGAATTTAAAAACAAAAAAACGAAATAATTACTAAGCATTCATAGTTTAGTTGTTAGAGCTTTGCCGCGTAGAAGCAAAGGTTTCGTATTCGAGTCTTCTAGATGCTACATTTTTTTAAATTCTTAATGTTATTTATATATTGTTGATTGTACCTATACTTTTTAAAATGTTAAAATTTTTTAAAATCTTTTGAAAGATATATCTCAAATAATCGTTTTAAGTTTATTGTTGTTGCTATTTGGTTTATTGCGATGATAAATTGTCTTCGTTAGTTCAGACTTACAAAAGTGTTTCATTAGTTCCTGTTTACTTTGAATGGAGCACTAATCAGTCTAATCACGCAGAATTTGGGAACCCTTGTACTATAGAATTCCAATCAAAGATATTTATTTTTATAAAGAATAACATGATTATAAATTTATTGAATAAAACGACTGTTTTAATAAATTGAACACTCTATATTAATATTTTTGGAAGTATAGCTTTTTTAAGGCTAGGTGTATTGCTAGTTCGCTGAAACGTATAAATTGCGAAAACGTGAGGTCACAACAGTCACAACTGTCATGTACGTCACGACGCGACATATGTACGTTCAGTGAAATAAAACTTCAGAGCGTGACTACTTGTGATCGCAAGTGATCATTACTGATAGCAATTGATTTCAAGTGATCGCTACTGGCCACAACTGACCGCAAGTGTCCACAACTGATTTCAACTGATTAAGAGTGATTACAAATGATTACAACTGACTATGCGTGACATTTTATTATTTGTTTAAACTTTTATATGCGGAATTATACTGTTTTGTATTATCGTCAGACACCGTAAAGTTTCATATCAAATTATTTCAAACACAATTTGCGTAAGTCGAATAACTAAATTTAATTTATACAATCTAGATATTACTTTAAAATACAGAGAACAAGTAATTTATGTAAGTGGTAATAGAATGACCAAATAGAAAAAAAAAAGTTAGAAACAAGAGAGCTAAGTGGTTCCTCCAAATCTGTTCCTTTTTCATCGAGGATAAGACGAAATTGAGTCATGCTCGCTAATTCTATTTAAAAGCTACTCTATAAATTGTACACAATTGTCATCTATCTATACATATAATAAAACTGTAGAAATGTATATGTTTGTGCGCGCATCACATGAAAAGTACTGATCCTATTCAAATGCGGTTTTCAAAGAGGTATTTGTCTTCTTTTAACTTAACATCTGGTGTATAAAAATTTCTTGTGATCGCAAGTGATCATTACTGATAGCAATTGATTTCAAGTAATCGCTACTGGCCACAACTGACCGCAAGTGTCCACAACTGATTTCAACTGATTAAGAGTGATTACAAATGATTACAACTGACTATGCGTGATTAAAAGTGATTGCCTTTTTTCATACGTAAGGTCGATCAAATCACACCTTAGAATGCTAAAAAACCTACCATTCTTTCTCTCAGACATTTCCGGAGTACCCCATCTCGTTGCATTTTAAAAATTATGTTTACTACCATCTTATTGCCGTCTTTTTAAATTGGATAGAAAACATGTAGGTTTATATTAAAAACACATTACATGATGTATCTAATTATTACGCCATAACAACACCATCATAACATCACAGTATGTAATAGTTTTTGATTTTTTGTTTGTTATTGTAAAATGTAATAATAATAATAATAATATTATTGTTACACTTTAAAATAAATGTATGTTTTATGATACCTACGATTTTGATTTTGTTTATCTAGGTATGGTGACGAAATTGAGGACGTCTAAGAGTGAATAAGCCACATTTTATCAATCTGACGTGGTGAGTGAAGTAGGCATATGTGTGCAATTTCCTTCCTGCTATTCAATATTTAATGTTAAAACAGTTACTCACTAATTTCGTATGTGCATTTTTAAGATGTTGTCGTCACTTAGTAGGTGTATATTCACAGCAAAAGTGTTTCTTTCTATGATGCGTATCGGTAAGTTGACAATTACAGTTATATTTACACTTTTTAAATTTAAATATGTGGTATAAATGTCAAATCAAGTCAATAAAGTGGTAACACTATAATATAATGTTTTTTACCGATGAAAATACGTTATTGCAACCAACATTTTTTCCAGTGCCAACTGGTATCGATACTTTTTCCGTCTCCCTATGCATATATGCATTAAAATACCGAACAAAAGAAAAGGTGATATTAAGTAATTAGAGTAAAGTGTATTTGTTCTGTTGTTCGCAATAATCAATCAATTTATTAATAATAGAATTTTATAGCTTATATAGGTGTATAGATATATATTAAAGATAATCTTGATTAGTGGGAAAAACGGAGTCTAAGTGGTTTAAAAAATAAAGTGGTTAAAAGTCTTTAAATTTAAACCAAATAAATAAAAACAATATCGTCGTCTATGAAAATGGATCAACTTAACCCATTACGAATGTCAACGTCCTTTGTTCATGGTCGTTTTTGCAGAGTTCACAAAATACTGTTTATTGGTTTATTATACAAAATAGTAGAGTGTTTACCTAGTAAAAGATGTATCTATTTGCGCGATTTTATACAACCACAAATTACCTTTTTCTACTAATTGTAATAATGTCGTATAAATAACTTTGGTTAATTTTTTGTTTTGGTCTTCTATAATTTAACGGTAGCTTATTCAGAAGAGGGCTATTTAATTATTCTAAGTGATGTACAATAACGATTTGTTCTCTCAGGATACTTTGTCCTACAATTTGATCACGGATGATCAATAAGCGGTTCTATTCTAGCCTAAATTGTTACAGCTGTCACTTTAAAAATACTATAGTTTCATTCAATAATGTTTCTAAAGGTACTAACTTAGTTGCAGTAAGTAATATTTATACTTTACACATGTATATTAAGCTCGCACAATGCTCAGCTTTTGCACTAACTTTTTTTTCACTTTACAAGCTTGAGGGGTTTTGTCCTTTTGAGCCTTCTTTCTATATGTGCGGTATCGAGGAGTTGGATGGCTCCGATATTCAAATGTTGTAGTAGACGTTCTTCATGTCTACTGGCACATTTGGCTAATATTTGTTCCACTGTTTTCTTCTTCAGATCTCACTGGATGCAGCTGTTTTGTACGTAACATAGAGCATCAACGCTGCTCCTTAGTACCCTATTTTGAAATCTCTGTATAACTTCAATGTTGTTTTTACTGGCGCATCCCTAGAGCTGTGCGCCGTATGTACCTACATACTGTTCTTAGTATCTACTTATAAATCAGTAGTTTGTTGTCAATGGATAGTTTTGAATTTCTTCCAAGCGCCAGTACATCTTACTAAATTTTGTGTTAAATTTATTTCTCTTCTTTTTAATGTGGATTTTCCCGATCTCTAAGTATCTTGTCTAAATGTAATCCCAAGGTATTTTGCAAAATCGCTCCCTTTTATTAGTGAAATTGACATACACTGATTTTGTACCATTCAGTTTAATTCTTCATTTATTTACTAAAATATGGAGTTTTCTTGCAGCTTCTTCATGGTCTTTACCAACAAAAAGAATAGCCTGGTTATCAGCAAAGGTGCTTATCATTTCATCTTCAAGGTCTGGAATTTTATTGGTTAGTAATAGGTAAAGTAAAGGTCCCAGTACACCTTGTGTTACCCCTACTCTGATTTCTTTTAGCTTACAATAGACCTGTGAAGTATCTATTTAGGATGTAAGATTGCAATAATTGAGTTTGTTCTCACTTTAGTTTGTGAATAAGTACCATTTGCCATACTTTATCGAAACCTTGAGCAACTTCCAGAAAAACGGATCAGCAAACTTCTTTCCTTTCAGTGCTATTTCTATTAAATTAGTGATTCTATGTATTTGATCCAAAGTCGAATGATTTTCCCTGCAACCAAACTGATAAGGTGGTATAAGGTTTCTTGTATTAGTGGTTTTAATCTTTTTAGCAATAATTTTTTAAATAGTTTCGATAGTACAGGCAAGAGTGATATAAGTCTGCATGAAACTTGGTTTGGAGGTTTACCTGGCTTTGCTATCATTATGACCTCTACCACTTTCTATTCAAGCGGAACGTTTTTAAGTCTAAATAATGCATTTATTAAGTGAGTAATTCTCACTACTGATTCTGCTTTAGTTGCAAATTGTTTTAGTATTTCTCCTGTTACTAGATCAAATCCACGGGCGTTTCTAGGATTAATATTTTTATTTATCTCCTTTTGGACTTATTTAGGAGTAACTAATATAATTTCCATTTCGTCTTGGTAAATATCAAACAGTTCCTCAAGGTTTGGAATATGTGGAATAAGTTTTCTAGATGTTCTGTGAAACGTTTAACTTTTTGTTTATTATTTCTGACCCATCTGTATTTCTTATTGGAGGGTTGCGAATGATATCTAGGTCTTTTCAGTTTCTTAGTACATTATGTTTATTATACAAAATAGTGTAGTGTGTACCTAGTGAAGGATGCATCTACTTACACGTTTTTATACGACCATATGCTTGTATAAAGACATCATTCATGTACAAATTACCTTTTTCTACTACTGATAATAATGTCGCATAAATAATTTTGTTTTAAACACCAAAAATTATATTTGCTTTAAGAATATTTTCAATGCGTTTATCTTGTATAATTTAATTAATGTAAGTGATGTACAATAACAATTTAGACAATTATTTTTGTAATTTCCGAAGTTATGGATTTGAAGAAAGTGGTTTCGAATAATTTGTGGTTATTGTCGAATAAAACATTAATTTCGATGAAATAATAATATCGAGCCAAATAAAAAAACTAATTTAACTTCATTCATTTCGTACGGTAAACGGTGGATCAAGGCATGCGTTATTTTAAAACCGCCCTAGCGATGCATTCTCGTGTGTTGAAACCATGTTGCCACATATCTCTAGGATTTCTTAAATTTAGACATAAGGTAAACCAGAAATGACATTAAATATAAATCGACCAAATGTTTCATCCGACAGAAATCGAACCAGCCACCTGTATCTATATTCGATAGAACCTTAAACCGCTTGGTCACGGATGATCCTAGCACTCAGTCGGCTCTTTTATTCATATCTTGATGTAATTTTTTTAAATATTTTATTAATGGCATTTCTTGTTTATATTATTGCTAAATATCACTTCTCTTGTTTATGAAATCGTGTTTAATTAACTAAGATCTTTTTCTTTTACAGCTTCTGGTTTAAATTGTTTTGAATGTACTTTATCTGAAAAAGGATGTGAAGATCCTGTACAAAATAACATTACTGCAGTAAATTGTCGATTATCTCTGTTTACTCTAGTACCTGATAATGTTCAAGCCAGAATGCGTGGTACTGAAGGAGATGATGATTTTCTATGTTTAACAACGATAGAAAGTGAGTGAACTTTAAAAATATTTTGTTCATTAGATTGAAACAAATTTATATTCAAATAAATACATAAAGAGGCATAAGTCGTTTCTATTTATATGTATAATATTTTTTAATTTTAAATTTGTTTTCATTGTTGTTGATATTTTAGAGAATGAAACAGACCGTTTGTACACAAGAAGATGTGCTTTAAAATCAGAAGCAGTTTTATGTGAAATAAACTCTAGAATTCTTAACGATTTGGAATTTTTAGAATGTTCTTTATGTGATCAAGACTATTGTAACGCAACCAATAAACTAAAAGTGAATCTAAATACTATTTATTTATTGTTATTCTTAATTTTTTTTGTACAATTAAACTATGTTGCTACTTCTTATGATTGTTAATAATACCACTATACCTACACGAAATGAACCACTAACTAAAATTAAACTGATATTTGTATCTACTTCCACAATTATCCATTTTACTATTAAGGTAAGGGGTTGGTTGAAAAGTTTTGAAAGCGACAAATATTAACCAGTAGAGAAATCAAAATTTATACGCTATTTTAATATTTCATCTTCCATTTGAATACACAAAAAATTCTATTTTGATTTGTCAATTCATTCTCCAAGTTATAGTTGACATCTCAGTGTATTTTGTCATTATGAAAAAAAAAACGAATATTGCACAGTGATAAAATTCTTTGTTTTGCAAGATTTATCAGCAACAGACATTCATACAAAAATGTAAAGTGTTAAAGGAATCTGCTCTTTCATTTCTAACTGTGCACCGATGGATTTTAGGGTTAAACGTGTCGAAGATGAAACATGTAATGGACGTTCAAAAAGTGCAACAACACCAGAAATTATTGAGCAAATCTATAATATTGTTTGCAAAGATCCAAGTTTGACCAAGCGTGAAATTGCTGATACTATAGCCGTCTCAGATGAAAGAGTACCTACTCCATATTTTGTACGAAGAATTACATATAAAAAAGCTGTTCGGAAAGTTAGTGCCGCATTCGTTAACAATTTAACAAAAATTGGATCAAAAACAAATTTCTCAGGGAAATATGGAGCATTTTAAGTAGAATAAAACCGATTTTGTGCTTGATTTGATAAGTATGGATGAGACTTGTATCTACCATCAAGATCCTAAACTGAAACAAGAACGTTTATAGTGAACTGAAGCTGGTTCTTCAGCTCCAAAACAGGTAAAGTCAGAACGATTGGCAAAAACGGTTATATAATCAGTTTTTTGAGATCAACATCATTCTATGAAGAACCTATTAAATAATTTAGTCAAACTTACTCGAGGGTTTTTGAGGTTAATGAACACGAGTATGACAATGACTGTCCAGTACCTGGTGTCCAAAAAGGGTGGTATCAACACCTTCCTCTGGAATGTTATGAAAATATCTCATATAATTATCACAAATCCGAAAGTTTTTGAAAAACATAAGATGAAAATGATTTTAAAACAAAATTTTTTGTTATCTAATTTTAAAGCTGTGTGCACAATGTTGTTGAATATCCAGAAATCTCAAAAGGGAAGAACAATTGTATTTGTATTCTTGCACAGAAACTTTATTATTGGTCCATTTATAATGCAGAGTAAGTCATTTTCAATGCTGTCTTTGTCAAAATACAAGACGAAGGGATAGTTTTGAAAAGTTAAACTTCGAAATTTACACTAAAAATATTACTTTAAATTTAAAATATTACAGAACGCCAATATCACTCACGCGTTCAACTTGGCAAAATGTGTCAAAAAGCTTGGAAAAATCTCCATAATAATAAAAAAAATATCTTCTAATAACTATGCAACATTAGCCAAGTGTTTTTTTTATGTAAATTTTTTAAGTACATTTCTACGTTCAACTTTTTAAAACTATGCATTCGGCTTGTATTTTAACAAGGACCGCAATAAAAATGAGTCAACAGCGCTCTGCATTATAAATCGACAAATAATAAATTTTCTGCCCAAGAATACAAATATTTTTTGTTCCCTCCGGAAATTTCAGGATAAATTTTTTGTGTTATGAGTCCCAACTATTCTTTTAATTAAGCTCTTTAAATTTAGTAAACATATTTTTTAGAACCTTAATGCAAGATATTTTCGCTTAAGCTGCATTATAAACAAACAGTGTAAATAATGGCTGCTTTTTTATACTAAATAAATAATTGAAACACAATTTTATCCATACCAATGATACTTAAAAATCATTCAACAATACATATTTCTACCAATAATAATTACACTAAAAATTAATTTTCAGTACTGTGTTAATGTGTTAATAAAAAATAGAACTTTCTTTTTTTTTAATTAATAGTATTGGTCGTAGAGTATATAACTTGTTACTTACCACTCTTGTTATAATATACTATTATTTGACCGTTTGTGCTAGCTGGCATAGCCATAACTGTTATTCGGAAAACTAAAGGACTGCGAAGTTTGTATAGGTAGCATATTTTATTGCTAATTTATTGCTCTCGAATGGTATATCGACCAACCCTCAAAAGCTACCCTTACATATTCTAACGTGAATTATATCCCCAAAAAAATCTGAAAACGGAGATATCAACCAGTAACTAAGCAACAATCAAACCAGATTTAATTGCTATAATATTGCTGATGAGTTGCCGCACACAAGAAGTCTGAAATCATTTTTTTTTTTTCGTTTTTTGGTTCTCATTGCCGAATCCAACAAAAAAATCAGTTTTTGCACGTAGTTGTTGGGTAAGACCTAACAACAAAAGCTAAGCAGTAAATTTCTGTGGGAATCCATAGAAAGAAAAACCACAAGATTTTCTCAATCTGTTCGTGACTAACAGTTAGCTCAACCATGTTTCCACTTATTTTTTTTATCTGTGTACCTAAAATAATAACAGAAATTTGTTTGTTACTGTCTATTGAACAATTATTTACTCATTTATACCTCGCCTTTAATAGCAACTTAAATATTACTAATATAATAAAAAAATAAAAAATCGTTGGACAGCAAACTTATACTTAATAATTATTTCTGGTTTGCTTGTTGTTTGATTACTAATTGAATTCTTCGTTTTTCGTTTTTTTCTTTTTTTTTTTTTTTAGTTAGAATCACGTTAAAGGATGTTAGGGTGGTTATTTGGATGTTGATGGGTATATATACCATTCAAGAGCAACAAATTAGCAATAAAATATACCAATTTTTACCAACCGCGAAGTCCTGTTGGGTCCCAAGTTACAGGTATAGCTATGCTAATTTAACTGTGGAGCTAGCATAACCATAGTTTATCGGGAAGGGTTGGAGTTATATTTTTTTAACTAATAATTTAGCAATCCACCTTTACGAACCTTGATTGGTTCTCAAAATACAGCTATGGTTGTACCAGCTTCGCAGCTTCACTGTCAACTAGCATAACCATTGTTTCTTGGAAAGGATTTAAGCAATAATTTTTTGCGTAACAAATTAGCAATAAAGCATGCTACCTTTACGAACCTCGTTATCCTTTTGGTTCCCGAGATACAGCAATTGATATGCTTGCTTGATTGTCATCCTAGCATAACTATTGCTTTTTAGAAAGGGTTAAAGCAATATTTTTTGCCTAATAAATTAACAATAACATATGATTGTGGTTGCAATTGGTCCCTATGAAATAAATATGCTAGCTTGTCATAGGTGTTTGTGCGGCTATGACTGAACAGTTTTGAATTTATTATTTTTATATACATAAAAACATAAATACAAATATATCAGTGTGTAAAATAATATGCCATATAAATACATAACTTTATTGTATAGAAAAATTCAAGTATAGTTGACGGTAAACGTTGTAAAATAGGTTATTATATTTGTAGATTAATACCAAGTAAAATAACTGAATAATTTTTGCATTCATTTGAAAAAATACATACGATGACTTCTTTGAATAATACAAATTGTATAAATAATTACATGTACTGAAACAAGAGTCTTCGACATGAAAAAACATAATCAATAAATACAGCGTCAGAAAAAATTCTTAACATTTTAAAGCAAAGGATGTGCAAGGTATATTATTTTTAAATAAATATTTTCTTTATCGATTTTTTAATATTCCATAAATCGAAACAATAAACACTACTATAAAATAAAACTAATATATTTGTTTAATGAATTGTATTAATAATTCAACAAAGGATTAGTTTTTCTTTTATAATCGTCACTGCCATCTATCTGTGAGTAGTTGAGTTTTCAAGGTAGCTTAGTAAAATTAACATCTTAAGTAAGTTAAGTTTATTAACACCACATGAAGAGGTCTCTAGTCATTCCTATCTTGATATTGGGTATCTGTACGCAGAGTTTTATTAATAAAAATACTAAACTTTCCTTTAAGAAAACAATTATTTTTATCACTAATTCTAAACTATCGGTTAAATTAAGGCCATTAATACGGGGGATTCTTTTACATTTGAAATTAAGAGTTTAAGTAATAGATTAAAAAGATTTTTAGTACTTTTATTATTTTTTCAGACATTTTCCCACAAAGATAGACAGTATCTTTTGACGACTTGAATCTATTAACTCTTGGTTCATTGTTGGTTCCCGGAAAAGTAAAAAAAATGTAACTCAGTCGAGTCTCCAACGTTTCGTTGCGTCTAAAATTTAATTGCCTTGCGACTGTTATGTGAACTTTTTTCTTGGTATGGATGATGGGTCGTTTGGATTTTATTTTTTCGAACCTCAACACTAATTTGTGACAATCAAGTGGTTGTATACTAATTGGCAATAAAAACCACTTGATTTGTAGATGAATTGCAGATACTTGACTTGCTTTTGAAGCAAAGTCGCTACCATCTTTTTGAAGACATTGCAGATTATTGTTGTCAGGTTTTGTTCAATCTAGAACAGCCATGCAGACGACTGACGTGTTGTGAATGTTACAAAGATTTTTACTTTTTCTTACACATAATTTTTCTTATACTTTCTCTTAAACAAGTAAAGTATGTAACAATTATATACCTAAATGAGTCTTTTGTGGCGGCCGTTATTGGTGCACTGTTCTTGATTCGTCGCTATCGCTAAACTAATCCGTCCATGTTTGAATTCCGAATACCAACGATAAATTGATTACTGATTTTTAGTGCTTAGTTGCCGAGACTCATTCGATTAAACATAATTCTCTTGAAAAATGGTAGAAAGGTTAACTATGAAGTTGAATTTTTAATGGAACCTCTAGTCTCAATATGTAAAAATAAACATATTTGACCGATCTGTGTCTTGTTCAAAAACATTTCCAACGATTTTCTCTTGCAACTATTAAAATATGGTTGAATCGTGTCTGTTATTTAAATTAATGGTCGAAGATTACAGGCATGAATATTTTATCCGGCGTTTTAAACTCGCTATCAATCGTGAATCTACTGTTGTCCTTATAACTCTTTCAGTAAATGTTCTGTATACATATTTATAATTTTATTGATCTTGTATTTCAAATGCAAAATTTGAAATGCAAAATTGTTTTAATAATCAAGATTTATATAACAAGGCTAATTTTGAGAATGCCAAGTTTAACATGTTTATCAGTATTTTATTATTCGTTGAGTAATTACTTGCGACAAGAATTTACGAGAATCTCGAAGAAACAGATTCGTTTCGCCTTGAAAAAATCTAGGGTCTCGCTCAGAGATAATTTGTCTATGGTCTCGCTACTGTCTCGATTTTAGGTCGAGATCATACACGACTGAAAACTTTCTAGAAGTATCGTGCAGAATAAAGATCAATAGAAAAATATGCGTAAAAAGAGAAAGAATAATTGAGAAAAGGATACATCACTTTTTTATTTTTAACTAGCTAACCCGGCGGACTTCATACTGCATTACATTGACGTCTTTCTTCCATTTGTTGTTTTTTCATTTTTTTTATTTTATCGGTTTCATCATATTTTTTCGTTAGTTATCAGGTTTATACTATTTTTTTTCGTTATATTTTCTAATTTATAGATTAAATAAATAAATGCGTCACAGTACTTAATTTAGGAAGAATTGCTTGTTTAAATATATAAGATATAAACTGAGCCACCTTCCGGTGGCGTCATATTACTTAAGTAAGAATTGTTATACGAATTGCGCCACCTTACGGTGGTGTCATAGTACTCAATTAAGTAGTAAGTATAAATATAGAAAATATTAACTGCGCCACTATACAAGAGCGTAAGATATTTTTTTACGTTCTTTTGTCTGCAATTTTTTCTGTTCTTTTTTAGTTATTTATGCAACTAGTGCGTAAAGTGAACTTTTTTGACGAATGTGAATGTTGTCGCATGAGCCGCAGGAGAACTAAACAATAAATAAACAAAGGAATAAACTCAAAGTCTAGTACCACAAAAATATTTTAATTTGAGGGGGTACAAGTTTCGGTAATAAATATTCCCATCAACGAGCCCTCAAAAGTAAACAAAACGAAGCAATAAAAATTATGGAATTGAAGTCAACAATTCCTGTTTGCAGTTAGAGGGCCAACATAACTTGTAGACCGGTTTCGACCTATTGCTTACTCGCTGACTGAAAACGCACTAAAATCACCAATCACCATCTATATATATCCACCGAGTGATGGAAACATAAACGATGCGATAGTAGTGACATCTCCACCTCCAACTGCAAAACAGAAATCGTTTGACTGAAAACAATTCACACACAGGTGTTCAACAAAAATTAAGGATGATGATAGCCGAACTGGCAACTTTTAAAAAAGATAAAATCATCCATATCTCAAATGTGGTCCAATGGCAAACAAAGGAATAAACTCAAAGTGTAGTACCACAAAAATATTTTAATTTGAGGGGGTACAAGTTTCGGGAATAAATAATATTCCCATCATTTTCAGTCAGCGAGTAAGCTCCATAATTTTTATTGCTTCGTTTTGTTTACTTTTGAGGGCTCGTTGGTGGGAATATTTATTCCCGAAACTTGTACCCCCTCAAATTAAAATATTTTTGTGGTACTAGACTTTGAGTTTATTCCTTTGTTTACCATTGGACCACATTTGAGATATGGATGATTTTTTAAACAATAAATGTCACGTAATTATTTATGTGGAAAAAATGGAAGTCTTATTTTTTATAAATTTTCGTATATAAAAATCTTGACCTGACAATAAGGAACACATGAAAAAAGAATCATCCAATTTGGTGCAGTCGCAGTCGTTCTGAAGTTTCGGCGATTCATTTTTATTTATATAGATTATTTGAAGTTTAAAGAATAAATAGTTTCGAAGGAACAAACTCGTATTTCGAGCTTTTAAACAAACTAATAAATTATAAAACTCTTATACAAAATATTAACCCTCTATATAAAAAGAATAAAACATGCAGGCCTATCCAAGTTTTTAATATTTCATAAAATCCATCAGGCATTTTTTCCGTTTGATTAAATCGCTGGTTTTCCAAATGCTTTTTAAAAATTTAGGAGACGATTTGGTCGATTATTCAGACAGGAGAAACAGTTTTTTAATTTTTGCAATCGCTAAACTCGTTTGTAAAATATTGATCTTAATTTATTATTAATAACGAAACAGATTTTGATTTAGAAGTTTGGATGTATCTAGCTGCCAAAAAAACTGATTCAAACTGTAAAATATTAGATTTTTGGATTTCTGATTAATATTACATTCCATTTTAACGGATAAAAATCGATTATTTCTTCCAGTGGATGTATTTATTCATCCAGAGAGAAATAATATATACTATTTTTCTTCCTATTTGGTCCAAAGTGAGTAGCTAATGTTACGGTGGAAGGATGTAAAGAGGGAAATCTAATTTTTAAGTAGGAAGAAATAGTTTTTACTGATAAAGTATAGGAAGTGCAGCTTATTTGGAATATCGTTTTGTATTTCGGGAAAAAGCAAAAAGTTAAAAAGGTTATCCCTATAAAAATGCACTAACGACGAAATACAACAAAGTTTAAGAACTTTTGAAATTTTTTAAACTATATAAACAAGAATATATTAAATGTAATTTAAAACATGAACAAAATTGAATATACCGAGAAATAGGAAAAAAACAATAAAAATAACAGAAAAAAATTAAATCTAAAAAATCAAAAAAAGGCAGGTATAAAAAATAGAAAAAATTGAAGAAAATAATGGTTACAAACGAGAAATTTAAGTAAAATGGAAAGTAATAAAAAAAGGAGTACCAAAAAATATCCCAAAATTTCTTGATACAAAAATAAAATAAAAACTAAAATAAATTCGAAAATAGGTTGACCTTAAAGGCCATCCTTGCAACTTCCCGCTAATTTTAACCGCAAAGCAAAGCAAAATGTTATATAAATTGCGAAATCTATTAGTAAAAATATCTCAAAAATTAAAAAAAAGAAAATTTCGACAACGATATCTCAGGAACGAGTCAACCGATTTTAATTTGCAAAACGGCATTCGACGTGGTTTTTTAAGTTTGAGAGCTGATTAGGTTATGAAATTTATCGATGTAATATCAAAAAAGATATGCCCAAAAAACATCATTTTTACCAATTGTTTTTTTCGGATATTTTGCAATTTCTCGAAATCTACCAGTTCGAATCGGTTCAAACCTACAGTGATTCTAAGTTAGATTAAACTCTTTGGAACACTTTTTAGGTCATTCCGATCGGTCAAGCCGTTCAGAAGTTATAAGATGTTTGCATACATCCGCGCACACACATACACACACACACACACACACACACACACACACACACACACACACACACACACACACGCACGCACGCACGCACGCACGCACGCACGCACACACACACACACACACACACACACACACACACACACACACACACACACACACACACACCCTCATAAAAATAGTCAGGGGAGGTTCCAAAGACCTCAAAACGTTGAGATCCGATGAAACCTCGACTACAGCAAAAAAAAAACATGGAAATAATCTCAATTAAAAGCGAAAAAATGAGAATAAAAAAAATCATTGATTTTTTTGGCGATACGAAGTTCGTCGGGTCAGCTAGTTTACTATTAATAAATAAAAAATAAAATAATTGAGTATAACAAAGACTATTATAAAAACATTAGTGTCAAAGAATTTAAAAATATATAAAAAAAGCAATAACTGAGTGTACTACGCAGGTTGCATCTCCACGTACTCAATGAAAAAAGCGCATTGGTAGAATATCATAGAGTCATAGAGTATTATATTTCAAAAATCATGACAATGTCATATCTAGCGTTTGTATGTGTACCTATTTTATATACAAATTTGATTTATGAATACAACGTGATAAAAAAATTTGCATTTCTATTTTTCATTTCGGAAGGTTTATTCTGTATTTCGGATTAGAGAGTATCAAACAAAGGCATTAATATTGTAATACTTTTAGCCGTAAACGTTTCCAATTTTAATTAATCAAATCAGAAAAACATTTGTTTAGATGCTCGGTACATTTGTTGAGCAAGTTTGAATATAGTAGCAATGAATATGAGGATAATTAAATAGGTGGACTTTAAAAATAGGTTTGTTTTAATAGTCGAAGAGCTAAATACATACATGTATTTAGGTTCCTGCTTAAGCAGACACCTAAGGGTGTGTATAAAGGGTGAAAGTTCGATTTTTTACGGGAAACTGTAGCCATCGATAATATGGATGAAAATTTTACCAGCCAAAGGTGTTGATACGAAAATTTGAATTCCCGATGGGCAGACCCCTTAGTGGATACAAAGAAGGTGGCAGACAAGTATAAAGAGGGCCAAAATTTGGACAAAAATTGTCATTGATAATATTTCCGCCTTTATACAATATTCTCTTAAAAAGCCTAAATTTAAAATGACGAAAAGCTTGATGGATACAAATTTTGGCCCTCTTTACCCTTGTCCGCCACCTCCTTTGTTTTCACTCAGGTGTCCGTCAGTATTTAGAATGTAGTTCGTATCAACACCTTTGACTGGGAAATTTTCATCCATATTGTCGATCACGACAATTTCCCGAAAAAATGGATTCAGACCAAACCACTCTACCCAAAACCAAATTCTAGAACTTCAAACTTTTACCACCTCCTTAATTAGAGAAAAGTTGTCTCTGCCATACTTATGGATGCCCAAAGAGCTTTCGACAAGGTTTGGCACGCTGGCCTTATCAGAAAGTTAAATAAGGCCCAATTACCATTACAAACATAAAATTAATTCACTTATACCTCTCCATCAAAATGAACCGTATTAAAGTGGAAAATGCAATTTCAGAATCATTTACCCCCCTTTCAGGTTCCACAAGGGCCAATCTAGATTTTCCTTCATGATAATTTTGTATTATTTCTCTGATATCATCCTTTTCAAAAACATCTATGAGTTTTTTAGAGCATTTTTTAAATTCCTAGGTAGAGTATTTAAAATAGTTTTGTAGTGTTACTAAAAATGGTTCGAATATACTCGGATCTTCAAAATATAAAAGATATTTATAATCTGGGTTTATATAATTTTTTACAAATTCTATATCGTCTGATTTGAGATTATGTTCAGAAACTTGAAGGTTGATCCGTTTTCTTTTTTTCGAAGAGAATATTCAATTTAGGATTTACTGGTGTGTGCAAGACGGATGTAATAATAATGTCATTCTGTTCGTAGTTAACGGCGCTATCTATAGAAGGAATTTCGAATGTTGACTTATCGCTACCATTAGAATGGATTGTTTCGTCATCGTCATTGTTTATTTTTTCTGATTGATATTGTCTGTCTGGTTGGATTTGTAGGGATAATTGATCTAATGCGGGAATAGGAAGACTTTCTGGTCTATTTGTAAATCTTTTGGTTGGGTGGTATTTGTTTCTAGAGGTTCTTTAAAAATGGCGGAATTTTTAATATTTGAATTGACCTTTTTTAATATTTCCCAAAATGTTTCTTTTTTGTGTATTTCGATTCCAGAAAGTGCGTTGTCATTAGAGTTAGCACGTCCTGGTTTAAGGTTTTTGTAAAATCAGGATATTAAAGAATTGGTACAATTTACGTTTAAGTGCCTTAGCTTCTGGGAGATTTAAGCTTAGTGCCGCTCTAGGCTCGATCTGATACGCCGCCCTTTTTGATCACCAAAATTTCATACATTTTGATTCATAATTGTTATTGAAATACATATTTATTCAACTCTTACAAAAAATCTGAAATATCATGTACTGCTTAATTTGTAATTTTTTTTCCTAGATTTTTTCTGTTCAAAAACGTCAACTATGTCCTCGTAGTCCAGCTGTTAAACTAATAGAGCTTCAATAGACAGTAGTCCAGATCATTAAGTTTATCTTGGCCCATACTTGCGCGTAAAAAAGATTTAACACTTTTCAAATTGGAAAAAATCTCTCTCCCGAACAATTCGTAGCAGCAATGCTTAAAAACATACATAGAGCAATGTCTATATTTGGATAAACATCTCGAAAAATTTTAGAATACAATACATTGCATATTTCTTGTATTCGCTAGGGAATCTTTGAGTTGACATCCTAAATGAATATATTCATTCCCTAATGTCTCATCCAAATCATTAGGATAATTCTTGACTAATTTATATGCAAGATTTTTCAATTCATTTGTGGCTATTCCAGATAAATTGTCAAAACAATAAAAATTTTCGTAGAGATTTTGATAAGTACTTTTACGTCCGGCTAATTGTACGTTCAAAGTATCTTAAAATTCTCTATTATATATTGGTGCAAAAATAAAAAATGTTCTTGGCCAGGTAAGGGTATCCTTTCATTCACTCGTGACTCATCTGCCAGAATTTTTGTGGTTTACTTGCGACCTGTATCAAAACGATAATAAAGTTGAACATCAGATAGTGCTTTAGCGTTTTCTCTATATTCAGAGAATTGTTTGTCTCTTATATCTTAAAGAAATAATGCCAAATAACCGCAGATTTGTACCACAGATGATAAATCAGCTTGAAGTTCCTAAAGCTTCTTACTTAGAGCATTAAAACGATGTAAAATTACATTCCAAACAGTGACCAGAATTGCCGTTTCAATTAATTTTTACTGCAATCCCGTAGCCTCGGATTGCGTAGTCGGTTTTTCATCACTATTGTGACCAATAAGTTTCAGTGCATTAATTATTTTGTGCCACTCTTTTTCTACTGCATAACTTTATCATGTGGAGATCAACGAGTTTGAGAAATACTCTTATATAAGTCGTAAATTTGTATGCTGCACTAAGATCTCCCATGGAAAAGTAGAAAAAGAGTCAACTGCTTCGGTTACAGATTCAGCAGCAAAAGTTCGTACTAAATTTAATAAATAGGCAGCACAAGGAACATAATCTGCCAATGGATTAATCATTGTAAATCTTTACTTCACTCCTGAATATAACCCTGACATGTTGCTTACGTTATCATAAGATTCATTACGACAGTTCATTATGTCCAAACCATTGTATTCGAGAGATTTTAACAGAGCATCTTCCATGTCCTTAGCCTTATGGCCAGTAATTGGTAAAATTCTAAAAAATGTTTCGCCGTTATCACGTACATATCTAATAATAATTATCGTAAGCTCATCGATATGTGCAATAGCAGCCGTAGAATTCACAATCACACCAAAATAGTAAGCAGATTGCTCTTCTCTAGAAATTTGTAGTAGGTAATACTTTATTTTGTAATAATAATATAACATTTTTAAAAAACCCAGATATTTAAAAGCCAACCCTGCCTGTTAAACGTTCTATCTTGTTCTTAAAAAGGCTACGTCACAAAGAAATATTCAATACTTTTATCGTAACGAAATTCTTCGAGAGATTATCGATCTGTTTACTGACCAATCATATCCCTCTGTACAATTACGTGCTTTCGAAATAATTACTTAAACGAGACCCGACGCAACGGTTACTTACTTAAGGTGGGGCTTTTGCCACGAAAACCTCAAGTCAGTTAGTTTCAACTTTCCCGGCCTTTTTCTCTTTTTCTTAAAATTACGAAGCAATTAAGTGTTTCTAGTGCCTAGTTTCGTTTGTTCCGATTGAAGGTTTATCTGAAGATTTCCATGGGGTTCACAGTCACAGGGGGGGTACAGTCTAAGGTCACCAGCTTTATGTTGTTGTGGTCCGGAATCTTTGCTCCTCAATGCTACTCTCGCCTCCATGTGGAGAACCCCGGTAACGGCCTGGAAACAGGCTGGTTAAGGAGAGTAAAGTAGGCTCGGTCCTTTTGGATTGGGTTTCATTCGTCCTGGTCACAGGCCAGTGGCTAACGACCCAAGCTAAGGTGTGAGGCATCGTTCTGAGGGCTTAGGTTGCAGGGTATACAGCCGCGAACGATCACCTTGGAGCACCAGGGAGCACCCCATTGTATTTATCCCTTACCTTCCTACAGGCCTATGCTGACGATTTCGTCATCTTGGTCCAAAGCTTTTGTGTGACCACTCTGACGGAGATGCTCAACGGCGAATGTCAAAAGTATAACGTTGGTGCAGGAGTCGACATCTCACGGTCAACCCTGCCAAAACGGTAGTCGTACCTTTCACACGCAGACACAAGCTGGCAGGCTTAACGCCACCCAGAATCTTCGGTGAAAGAGTAACAATTGCCGAGGAGGTAAAGTTCTTAGGCGTCCATCTGGACAAGAGACTTACCTGGGATCGGCATTAAGAACACATTATGGACAAGTCTAAGCGTGTTTTAAACATGCTCAGGCTATCTGTGGGGAAGACGTGGGGACTTTCACCCAAGGTCGTCCGATGGATATACCTGGTGGTTGTCAAACCCAATGTCTCCTTCCTCCTTTAACAACTAATCAAATCGCCGAACGGTCGTTAAATTCAACTCATGCCACATATGACACTTGCCACTTACTCACTTTCTCCTTAAGCACATATAGCATGACGTTAATGACAGAGAGACTTTGTCTTATCGACAATTGAAACATCAAACTCGAAGTCATTTTTTTAGTGCCCTGTCTTATATTTTTATTTAGTTGGAAAAAGTGAGTAAGTGTCACAAGTGGCATGAGTTGAATTAAACGACCGTTCGCCGATTTGATGGTTAGGCATTTATAGCTTAGTTGTTAGAGCTGAAGGTTGCGACTTCGAGTATCGCTGGGTGTGACATTTTTTTAATTTCTCCTTAATGTCATTAAATATATTCTTGTTTGTATACTTTCTAAAAATTTTCAAAACATCCCATGACAGAAATCAAATAATCTTTTACTAATCTCACCATTATAAGTGCATATGCTACAACCTTTGTTACTGATTAAAAAACAAAAGATGCTTTCTACTGGAGCCTTGATTCTATTCTTCGTTCGGTTTATGACCGAGATACAATCTTACTCCTCGGAGACTTCAACAAACGAGTAGTCAGGGACTATGACATTTGGCAAGGAGCTATTGGAAGACATGAATTGGGAAACATGAATGGCAGTGGTGAACTGTTATATACTCACTAAATGCGTTGAACATGATCTGACAATAACAAATACTGTTAGTCTAAGATCCGGGATTAGAAAAATATACCCTCATCTGTTATTTAGATGAAACAATTTTTTATAAGCTGATTTCAATATCATGAACTTATACAAACAACCTCTGCCATCATAAGCCTGCTGCAATTAATAGTAATTAATTAATTATCAACTAATTTATTTGTAATTTTTACTTTCTCATGTTAGTTAAATGTAGTAAGTTAAAACGGTCAATATTTTATATTATATACCTCACTGTAGTAGGCACCCATCTCTATGATTGCTATACTTACCTGCAGCCAGGTGAGGAAAGGTAGATAAATGTAGCTTATTTCCCTTACATGTTATTTAAAAAATCCAAGTACAATAATAAACGGCGTCGAATTCTAAACATAATAATGTTTGGCTACCTTATAAAAAGCTGCTGCAGCCAAAGATAAATAATAATAATTAAAATTAGCGGCAGCTATGGGAGCTCATTGCGAAAAGAGAGATAGAATAATACATATTCCTTCAACGAACAAAGACAGCGTAAAACTAATGCACGCGCACCACAGGCTCATTTAAACGTACTAGAATAAAGAGAGGAGATAAGAATTGAAGTATAAGATAGACAGAAAGATAGCTCTAAATTTTTACGAAATTTTTTGAATTTTCGGAATAGTGTGCAATATTAAAGAAAATATACTTTTGAGAAAAATTACCGAAATAGTTCACGCACCGTGAAGTTTTTTTAATGCTTAATTATTAAATCTATACTAATATTATAAAGCTGAAGAGTTTGTTTGTTTGTTTGTTTGAACGCGCTAATCTCAGGAACTACTGGTTCGAATTGAAAAATTCTTTTTGTGTTGAATAGACCATTTATTTAAATAAATTAATAGCTGCTAAATTTATAGTCGTGTTTTGGGAGAATACATACTTTATTTGTAGAAGCCGTTGATGGGGCCTGGTCACCAGAAAATATAACAAAATTTGGTATCTGTAACAAATTATTTTATTGAATTTTGACTCAAAAATAAAAGTCCTTTAATAATAAGCAATTACTTTTTCACATACCTCTTGTGATATAAAAAATTCTTCAAATGCATCTTTATATTTTCCTTTTACAACTGTAATTTTTTTTAAACAATTACGATGATATCCAAATTCATGGGCAATTTTAACATTGAATTGTAAATCACCGTATTTAAATTTTTTTTCCTTACGAAATAAAAGTTTTAAATAACAATTCTCAAATTTTTGCTCATCAAAGTCACACACATCTCCATTTTCACTGCACATAAAACACAGCTTCATTTTTAATTTTTAGGGTAATAATATGTTCAAAATGTAATATTTAAAATTAAGTGATGTTTTGACAAGCGGTATTACGGACGGAGCAAGCTTTGGAATTTACTGGACTCCGGGACGCATGCGCAGCCACGCTGTTGTATCTTTGTCCATTACACAAAAAATCAGATTGTCTGTCTCTTTTATCAGAATATATTTTTCTTAAACTTTCAAAATTGAACTTTTTATTATAAAGGCTGCAGATGATTTGAAGGTACCTGCCACATCTAAATAAATTCAATTTTATTTTATTTTTCAAATCATGCTCGTAATTTTTAATTAACATGTGAGGGAAATAAGCTACATTTATCTACCTTTTCTCACCTGGCTGCAGGTAAATATAGATGAGTGCCTACTACAGTGCAGAACATAATATAAAATATTTTCTTTAATATTGCACACTATTCCGAAAATTCAAAAAATTTCGTAAAAATTTAGAGCTATCTTTCTGTCTATCTTATACTCCAATTCTTATCTCCTCTCTTTATTCTAGTACGTTTAAATGAGCCTGTGGTGCGCGTGCATTAGTTTTACGCTGTCTTTGTTCGTTGAAGGAATATGTATTATTCTATCTCTCTTTTCGCAATGAGCTCCCATAGCTGCCGCTAATTTTAATTATTATTATTTATCTTTGGCTGCAGCAGCTTTTTATAAGGTAGCCAAACATTATTATGTTTAGAATTCGACGCCGTTTATTATTGTACTTGGATTTTTTAAATAACATGTAAGGGAAATAAGCTACATTTATCTACCTTTCCTCACCTGGCTGCAGGTAAGTATAGCAATCATAGAGATGGGTGCCTACTACAGTGAGGTATATAATATAAAATATTGACCGTTTTAACTTACTACATTTAACTAACATGAGAAAGTAAAAATTAAAAATAAATTAGTTGTTAATTAATTAATTACTATTAATTGCAGCAGGCTTATGATGGCAGAGGTTGTTTGTATAAGTTCATGATATTGAAATCAGCTTATAAAAAATTGTTTTATCTAAATAACAGATGAGGGTATATTTTTCTAATCCCGGATCTTAGACTATGTATTTCGTTCGTACAATGAATTTAAAGGCAACTGGCGTCACTCGAGGTCAGGCCACTGGCATGATACAATATCGCGCAGGGTAGACGTGTCTATTTACAGCAGGTGACGTCACCCTGTGAGAAGAAGCTAATTTGTGTATGCTGTGATCATGTATAAAACGTTGTTTACAATAGTTTTATTAGTGGATAAATTTAATAAGATGAGGTGTGCTATTTAGGTGCGACTAAAAAGGTCCACCTAAGGAAGAATGTATATAAAATAAAAACTTCTTATCCGAATCAACAAACTTTAATATTAATTTAACATACAGAAGAACTACTATATAATATATAAAAAATGGCATCTTTTGCTGCAAATAAATATAAAATTATATATTTTAATAAAACCTTGTCAATAGGTCTTATTATATTATGGCAGGATAATAAGGCCTAATATTTTAACACTCCTAAATAATCAAATTGGAAATCTAATATTTGGTAATTGAGATCAAAATTAATTATATTTCCATTAATTATGCCCACTGTATAAAATTACAATATATTTCTTTGTTTAACTGTTTAACAGATATAAGGGTACTCAAAATAACCTGAGTTATCCTCTGTCAAACACATTCTTCATGGTACTACTTGTCGCATTCTGAACATTGTTTTATATCCTTTATTTCATTCTCTTCACAAGCGTAAATTTTTTTATTTTTGAGGTATTCTTTCTTCGGTTAAATCTGGTAGGCCTTATTTACCGCTAGCGCTGTGTATATAAAAAAATACAGAAAAGAATAATAATTTTGTTTTTTGAAACAACAGGTTTATAAAAGTATGAGAAACAACAACTGTAGAGCAAAATTATATATAAATATCACACATTATTTACAGGGTAGAGAAAAGAGGTGGTCTAACGACTGTATTTCAAAATGCTTTAAGCAGTGTCACAAAGCTTGGTCCTTCTATTTTTTTAATTTAGGTTCCGGTTTTATGCTGTTGTGTGTAAAGCATGTGATATAACAGATACCTACTTTATCATTATAATAATCAAAGTTTTTTAAAATATATGTTAAAAGTGTTTAAATTATTCTTTTTACAAGCAGTATTAGCAATAAAATACGTATTTACAATTATTATTATTATTATTATGCACGGACCGCACAGGTAAAGTCATCTACCAATCATTTAATGAAATGGTAAATAATGTGACATAGTCAAACAAATCGCTAGACCACCTCTTTTCTCCGCCCTGATTAATTACAAAAATTAAGATTTAGTCGAATGATTTTTTATTACCTATTCGTGCTACACAACTGCTCCTTACAAACGAATCCCACCACACTAGCCAAAACCCAAAACAAACGCATGCCAAGTCGCGGAAAGTTTGTAGAACCATAAAGGTATAAGAGTGTTACGAGTTACGAGTGTTTTCTTGAGTGTATCGAACATTTTAAATTGCATTTATGATCCCCAGGCCATATTATTCGACAGGCCTTATTACCCGCTTCTACCATACTTTATAAAAAATAAGTTATGACTTGTTTACACATTTATATTTTCTTGATCTGAACGTAATATTTTATTTAAACTACTATTTTTAATACAATAACATATTCTAGCATAGCAAGTATCCAAAAAAACCAATAACTAATACAAATATTGAAAAAGTTAATTTGCCACTCGCTGTGTTGCATAAGTCATTTTCACATGTTTTACAAGAATATAACAGTCCTACACCGTACGAAAAAGTTTTCTTAAGATAATTGCAGAATTCATCACTGTTTATAAATTTTGGAACACAATTCCTGGTTGTAGTATTCTGATATCCATTATGTGTTTCTGTAAAAATTAAAGATAAATTAAATTATATTAACTTTTTGGATTAATTGTGTCAAAGAATTATCTACACCACTTTTTTGACTAGCAATGAATAACAAAAAAAAAAAATGTAAACTAATTTTGCAAGCACAGTTTTTTATGGAGGAGTATGTAGCTGATCCGTTGAAACGTATGAACGACGAAAACATGACCATCGTGAGCGTCACATTACGTCACGTCATACGTAGTTCGGTCAAATAGTACAGTGATCACAATATAAAATGCACTATTGTGTGCATGCATTTCAAAGAAAATTGTATAAATTTAAAGTTAAGAGTTATTTATGATACGAGTGTTAAAAGTGACGTTTTATTTTGTGAGTGTAAAAGTTTGTGAAATGAGCGAAGCGAATTGAACAATTTCACGAACAAAATAAAATCACTTTTAACACAAATACCATACAATGTTTTTGTACAACTGCCCTATTTTGATAATGAAATGGGCGAATTTGCAATGACAATAAACTAAACCGTGTTAAAAGTAAACTAAACCATGTTAAAAGTAAATAAACTAAACCGTGTTAAAAGTAAACTGAAGCGTGTTAAAAGTATTTTTAACACGCTTCCATGTAAACAATCAATTTTAACATTGTTTTCCGTCGACTTTACATTAATAACAATGTTAATGTAATAACAATTGTCTAAAATTGATCATTAATAAGTCGTAATAACGAACAAGAGCGTTTACAGGCTATTAATGAGATCTGTCAATGTCAATATTTTTGATCAGTCGCGTTTTTTTTATCATGCCATTTTATTTGAAACTTCATTAAAATTATTGCCTGATCAAAGCAAATCTATATATAATAAAACATACGCAGAGTTTATTTTATAGTGTAATACAAAAAAATATTACTCATTATTCAGAATCAGTAGGTAGGTACTAGCACATTTCTCATACCTTGCTGAAAAAGGCTTAATAGCCAGTTTATGGCCAAAATATTCGATGCTAAGAACAAATTTTAATATTAATACAAATGTCGATATCAGTAAATATAATAAACTAATAATTATGTTTATTAAAAAAAAGAAAACTGGATATGTTTCAAAAAAATCAAAAGTTTTTAGCAAAGACCAATTACATAAATTTATTTAATATTTATTTATAAGCTATTTTATTCATAAAAAAAGTCTACGGAAAAATTTTGTAAGCAACTCATAAATTAATAGGAAGTTTAATAATCTTAAACATTAATGCGCTCGCTATCGCTCGCGCATTAAAATATTTCGATTATTAAACTTCTATATTAATTAACTCGTTGCTTAAATAACTATTGCTATCATTAAAAGTGTCACTTTTAATGACAGTTGTACACAAAGTTTTTTTTGCTTAACTTTTCATATAGATAAATTAAAATTACCATTTAAAATCATAATACTCAAACTGCGCGTCGCGATTCAGTGTGAGAGAGTAAAAAGATTGGTGCAGTATTTGTTTATATTTCTACGGGATACCAACCTTACGATGTCGTAATGAGGTACTTTTGATTCTGCTTTTTGCATAGGTGATTAGAAAGAAAAGCAAACACTGTTCTGATCGTTAATTTTCTCTTGCTCTGGCAGAAAGAATTCAATGTTTATTTATGTTTATATTTTTTAGTGGATAAACTCAAAGTCATAAAAAAAACCTGTGTAAGAAGTTATATCTACTTCTTTAGAGTAACAGGATAAAAAAAATTCTGAAAATTTGATCCTTTATGGTATCCTATGTTTGAAAATGAAACTACCCCAATAATAGAAAAACAAGGTATTTAATAGATTGAGAGAAAGTTTTATTCTAACGCATTATCTGTGAAATAAATTTTGTTTAAATATCATAAAAAAATATTCTTTAGTATTTAAATTTATGGCCTTTTACTGTTGCTGCATTTATTCAGCGGCAAAACTGTCATTTAGTGTTGAATTGTAATAAAAAAATAATAATAAATATCAAGTACATCAAGTAGAAATCTAATTTGAAATTTTAATATCACAAACGTAAAAAAACAAAATGTTGACTAGCTAATTTCATGGTGTTGATTTTCGTGACGGTGTAACTTCAAAAAAATGTCATACATTTACCTACAGTATTTTCTTATTTTGAATAGCAGAACAGATACTAACTTCATAAATATCAAAAATTGACAATAGGGTACCGGAAAGTAATCGAAAAAAAATCTAAGATGTGTTTTAAAATAAAGTTTGTTATACAAAAATATCACTCAATAAAGATTTTTAAGACATAACAATGATTTATAATTTTAAATCAATAAATAAAGTTGCGTAAATTATCTGTGCCGCGTAAGAACCCAAACGCCAATCACAGTGCGTAACGTCATATGTGAGTAGCCATAAGTAAACAACACTGCTTTGTATGTTATTTCGCGTTTTTCTATAATTTATTTGCATTTTTCTAAAAATATTTGATTGTAATTAGTTACGAATTGAAGTACTATAGTCATAACAGAAGTTGTCGCAAGTGTTTGAAGCCTTCTGTTAATTTTTTATTATGGAACAAGGTTATACAAAAGCCGAAAATAGATATCTCCCAAAAGTTGATATTTTCATGGTCAGCAGTTTCTTTGCCACTAATTCAGAATTTTGTTCTGCAGAATTTAGAAATGTGAAAACATTTGTGTAAGTATTTCAATCTCTTTTTGTTCATCTTAACCATTGAAGAAATAAGTAAAACATAATCTATAACACATACATTACATACACACTAAATATGATTATTTGTATTATGGGCGGTGTAATAGTAATAACACTCTAGGAACAGTACTTACATCAAAGTGATCTTCACAAAAGTAAATTGGTGAAGTAATAGACATTTCATCGCACTTTCGTCTTGATAGTCTAACCATTTCTTTCTTATGTCTGCTTTTCGAGGTACATCAATAAAAAAATTATTTGGAGTACTGATTTATTTTCACATCGGGGTACAACACACCAACGATATCTTTTTTGGCCCATGATGATTAAGAAACACAAAATACTTAATTTATCCAAGCACTGATCACTTGTAATATGGCTCGTAGTTTGTTTACCTCACATATGACGTCACGCGATTTTAAATAAATTATGTTTTTGACGTTTTCAAGTACCTACTCCAGAGGATTTATTTAATTAAAATATTATTTTTTATGACTATATATATATGAATAAAGATTATTTTTAAACACTATTTGAAAAGTTGTCCGGTTCCCTATTAAGGAATTATTATTTTCGTACACTTAATGCAGATTAATCAGTGTTAGTTTATGTGCGATTTTTAGATATCTAGATAGTAAAAGAGTACAAAAAACGTATGTCCTCTAAACATTCACACTAATTTTACTCCGGCCAAAATATAATTTTGTTGCTAGTGGCATATTTGCCGATGAAGTACTTTAATTTTCGCAAGGATCAACTAATACAAATGTTACTTTGATTTTATCTTTGCGAAGAAATGACTACCCACAATATCCCAGTTGTTTAAATGTTAATTTACTGACATATTTAACTTCATATTTGTTGATGTTTTATTGATGTTGTTGTAAAACCCCTCGTTGCTGCTTAATTCATTGTCCGAAAATGTGAAGTATATACGATTCAGCTTTCAAAAAGATAAATTTTTCAATTACAAAGTGTTTGACCGTTCATGTTGGTGTTTAAAAGTTAATAAGTCCACAGCCCTACTCTACTAACAAGCCATGAACAACCACTTGGCAACGCCGCAACCAGCAAGAGTTTCAGATCTATTTCAAGCGTTAAAGATCGCAACGCAAAGTAAAGTACGGCTGTGATAAGTAACTGCAAGTCACAAACTGATAAGCTTGTCAAAAAATAGTATAAATATAATTGTTAATTATATTCAAAAAGTAAACAGAGATGCTATTACATGTTTAGAAAAGACTAGAAAATTTCAGAAGATGGATATTTTCAAAAGATCTCTGAGGTTTAAGTATTAATTGTGTTCTATACAAGATTATTTTAATGTTTTTATTAGCAAATAGTCCCAAACATTTTTAATTCCATTAATACTTGTATGTAAAGTTAATTCCTACATAAAATACACTTTTACGTTTTTATACATTCAGAGTACTTATTTATTTAAGAAAACTAACTTACAAAATCTACATCACTTAATATTTTACAATATTGTCAGGTAAGATAATCAAGAATTAAAAATGCTTTAGGAATAAAATATTTTCTTTAATTAATAAAGTATTCATGATCCTTTTGATAACTAAAATATAATTTAATGAGACATGGATGAATAAATGAAACATCAGTCCAATGTAAAAAAACCGACGTTTCGCCTGGGGTTGAAACTGCCCTGATTAAGCCTGCAAGCACAGGCGAAACGTTGGATTTTTTAAAATACATTTTTTAAATATTTTGTGCTCTTTAGGTTAGCGTTAATTGTATTTGACAAATCTTAAATGAATATTTAATAAGCGACCGATTTGAACGTACTATTCTAAAAACGAATATTATATTTTAGAAAAACTTTTGAGTGACGCAAAATGAAACTGGGATTTTAAGGATGAGCGTACTACTTTATACAAACTTATATAATCAATGGGATGTAAATTAAAAAAGTGAACGGGCGACAAATTTTAAGTGAGAAATAAATGGAACTAAAAAACCGTCATAAACTAATCAGATTCGTGTACGAAACGTGGATATAAAAAAATGGGACTTCAAAACGTTAATAGGTACTGGAATCTGATTTAAAAAATAATCAGATTGTATGTGAAACGCGAAGAAAAGTGATTTACAATTTTACACGCAGGAAGGATGAGACTTATGATTACAATCTCCAAATATTGACATTGACTAATACAAAACTATGAACGGTGATATTTTCAAAAACAACTCATTCCTACTTTATATATTTTATCAGAGAAATATGTAATGGTTCATATCATTCTGTACAACTAAACAACCACCTTCATTTTCAGCGAGAAAAGAGATATTGCAGGAATAATTGAGCAGCAATAACATCGAATTTGACAAAAAAAGATTTATACACAATAATTTAATGATACAAAGGTAACGATAAGACATATGTATATGTAGTAGATGAAATTTTAAAGCAACATGGACATGATGTACTTCGACTATTCCCATACCACTTTCAATCTAATCCATGCCATGGGGCTTTATAAAGATGTACTTTAACAAATATATTGCATTTTTATATTCGGACCACAGATATAGACAATATAGATCGGAAATGTCATTTTTATAAAATACGTACAATTGAAAGCGAAAAAGAGAGGTTTATGCGACTGCGCATTGAAACGTACAGAGCAGGATTTGTTAAAAATTTAAATTTTAACTTGAACTTATTAAATTTAATGTATAAAGCGTTTTGAGTACAGATTAATAACGCCAAATAACTAATTTACAATAAATAATAAAAATGTCAATTGACACAAATGAAAGATGACACATGCGTCATACGCTTCAAAACGATAAAAGAGCAAATGCGCATGAGCATAAACCTCTTAATTTCAATCGCATGGTGTGTGTATTTTTAGGATTTCGCCAAATGGTTATTTCCGATCTATATTGTCTATATCTGTGATTCGGACAGGCATAGGGTTAAAAAAACTTGTGACAGAAGCGTTAAAAAAATGTGTAACATAGATAGGAAATTATTTTGACGGAATGGACTTGTTAAATGGGAAACTGTTCATTTAACAACATTCCACCTTTGATTATTGCACTAGATGAATCAGACTCCGATGATTCTGATATTGAATTTGGTAGTGTCTAATAGATCCAATGAAATAATCGATGTGGATTAAAAATACATAACGAGTAGATTAACGTAGGTACTTAATAGTTAATTCTGAAACACTTATGGAGACTTTAACACAATTTATTCACAAAATTGTAAAGATACACAGAACTCTGCTGGTTAACGTTTAAACTGACAATACAATGAACTATTATTTGAACTCTCCTTAACTATCTATACATCCCCTTACATAAAACAAAAGAATATTCTGGAATGAACGCGAAACATAAATCGAACTAAATTATATAATAGAAAGAGAGAGAACATTCTAGAAAAAATAACCTAAAAATAGTCTTTCACGTAAAGGTCTTTTTCTTAATCGGTTAGCCCGTTACACTGCCCCCTCCTTAGATTCATTCCTCCTGGAATGTTATTGTCTAAATCCCGCACATTCCTTGAACCAGCTAAACCATATTCTTGGAGCTGCTGCACATCTCCACTGTGGTTTCCTTGGTAAGGCGCCAACCGATCATGATGGACCACAACGGGTTTCCCTCTGGGGATTTTCACGATTCGATATATGATATCATTAATCTTTTTCTTGATGGTGTATGGAACTTCCCAGTTTTTCTGTAATTTGGGACAAATGCCTCGACGCCGGCAAAGGTTATAGAGCCAGACTAAATCCCCCACTTGGTAACTCTTTTCCATTGTCCGCGTGTCATGGTAGGTACCTCTTCATCCGATCACTAGATAATTTAAGTTTCCCACGCACCAAGTTGTGAATATTCTCCATTCGATTTTGAAGATCGGTGACATATTCTTCACGGGCCACTTCACCAGGTTTAAAGCCAAACACCAAGTCACATGGTAGCCTCATTTCTCTACCAAACAGGACCTTCGCAGGCGTTTGGCCTGTTGATTCGTTAATGGCCATTAGAAATAGCGGAATATGTCGATCCCAATCCCTCTGACACTCTGACACCACTTTTGACAGGTAGTTGGTTATGGTCCGATTCATTCGTTCCACCATTGCATCAGAGGGTGCATTGCTGTGGTTCTCGTTTTGTGGATGCCTAATCTTTGGCAAACTTCTGGAAATAGCTTGCTCTCAAAATTTCTCCACTGGTCTGCATGTAATTCTAGTGGTACCCCAAATCGGCTTACGAATTCTCCAACTAATATATCTGCTAAAGTGGCCGCTTCCTGATTGGGAACTGCATAGGCGTCAACCCATTTAGTGAAGTAGTCCATTACAACAAAGATGTACTTGTTTCCTACATCGCTCTGTGGAAGTGGCCCCAATACATCTACTGCGATTCTTTCAAAAGGACTTCCGACCAGGTATTGCGGCATTTCCGCCTTCGGTTTTCGATGCGGACCATTACTGGCAGCACAGGTGGTACATTTTCGGCACCAATCTTTAACATCATTAGTGCAGTTTACCCAGTAAAATCTATCTCGGACCTTTTGCAGCGTTTTCGTGATACCCAGATGTCCTCTAGAACTATCATTATGTATCTGTTTTAAAATTTCTGGTACAGCAATTCTTGGTACCACTATTTGTTTCCTTGTCTCTGTGCCCCCGGAATTTTCTACAAGTCTTTGAAGGAGCCCACCGTCCAAAATTAAAGAATTCCATTGTGCCCAATATGCTTTTAAAGCAGGAGAGGATGAGGATATCTCTCTCCACAACGGACGACGGTCCATTCTCTTCCATTCCCGAATCTTTTTCAGAACGGGATCGTTTACTTGTTGCTCCTCCAGCATATAACTCTCTTCTTCTGGCACAACCTTAACTTATGCAAGTTTTTCCTCGTTCTGCTCCATGCGGGTACAATGGGGGCAATCAGGTCGACATGGCCGTCTAGAAAGTGCATTAGCATTACGATGTCTTGCTCCAGATCTGTGCTCGATTTCAATATCATATTCCTGCAGTTTTTCGAGCCATTTTGCTATCTGTCCTTCTGGGTTCCTAAAGCTAAGTAGCCACTTTAAACTGGCATGGTCTGTTCTAATTACGAATCTTCTGCCATACAGATATTTATAAAAGTGCTCGACGGATTTTACAACTGCTAAGAGTTCTCCCCGAGTCACACAGTAGTTCTTTTCAGCTTTCGATAAAGTTTTGCTGAAGTATCCAACTACTCTTTCTTTACCATCTTGTAGCTGTGACAAGACGGCTCCAATTCCCACATTGCTGGCGTCGGTATCCAGAATAAGCTTACCGTCAGGAAGTGGATAAGCAAGAATAGGGGCAGACGTCAGCTGTTTCTTTAATAGTTCAAAAGCCTTTTGACATTCCTCATCCCAACAGAAGGACTTGTCTTGTTCTGTCAAACGAGTCAAGGGTTTGGCTATGTCTCCAAAATTCTTGACATACCGTCGGTAATAGGAACAAAGACCCAAGAAACTTCGCAGCTGATGTTTGTCGATAGGAATAGGCCATTCTTGAACGGCTTGAATCTTAGCGGGGTCTACAGCAACGCCATCCTTGCTTACGTTATGTCCTAAACAGTTAACCTGTCTCTGGAACAAGTGGCATTTCTTAACATTCAATGTTAGATTAGCTTTCTGTAATCCTTTAAAGACTTCTTCTAGGTTGGATAAATGTTCCTTAAAGGTCTTGCCCATTATGATGATGTCATCCAGATAAACTAGACAAGTTTCCCATGACAAACCCCGGAGGATGTTTTCCATTAGCCGTTCAAACGTCGCAGGAGCATTACAGAGGCCAAACGGAAGGACCGTGAATTGCCATAGCCCTGATCCACTAGTAAATGCAGTCTTTTCTTTGTCTGCAGGATTCATTTTAACCTGCCAGTATCCGCTTTTAAGGTCCAAGGTAGAAAACAAAGTGGAACCTGCCAATGCGTCGAGGGCATCATCAATCCTTGGCAGAGGATAACTGTCTTTCTTAGTGACATCATTAAGCTTTTGATAGTCGACACAAAACCGCATTGATCCGTCTTTCTTTCTCACTAATACTACAGGAGAAGCCCAAGGACTACTGGATGGTTCGACTATGCCATTTTGAATCATTTCTTTAAGGGCTCTATCTGCTTCTTCCTTCTTAACTTGAGGCAGCCGTCGGGGAACCTGTCGAATCGGACGTGCATCGCCAGTATCAATTTTATGTTGGACTATATCAGTTCTTCCAAGTTTATTTTTAGAACCAAATACAGGTTTATAGCGGTAAAGTAGGTCTCTTACCTGTTTTCTTTTTAATTTTGACAAAGAGGGATCTATTTTTGTCATGAATTGTTCGATTCCGTTGGTCTCATCTGTTTCCGTAACGTTCACCTTGTGAATTACGGCTGTTACCGGTTCTAAAGTTTCTATTTCCGTGTCCTTTCGAAGAAGAACTAGATAATCGTTCAAATTGATGACTCGGATGGGTACCTCTTTGGCAGATCTAACAAGAGTCTTACCAATAAGGAGTCCTTTTCCCAATTCATGGTCAAGGTTCTTTGGCTCTATCATGGCTGGGGCTCCATCTGGCTCAGGTCCATCCAACCGAGCTGTTACGACACATTCGCAGCTAGCCGGAAGTTCGAAATCATTGACTAGCTTAATCGAGGCATCGTCAACTTGTTTTCGATGCAGGAATATTTCCTCATTACCAGTACTAAGGATACGTCGTTGAAGATCCAAATGAAAACCACAGTGAAGCATAACGTCCATACCCAGAACAACATCTTCATCAACTTCAGCCACCAGCACCGAGTGAACAAGAGAGGTTGAACCAAACTGTAATGTCACCTGCATCTCACCATAGACTCTAGCAGATTCTTCGGTAGCGGTACGCAGTCTCCAACTGGTAGGCAACATCTTTTTCCGCATAATGATGGTTGGTCGGATGATAGTTTTCGTAGCTCCAGTATCTACCAGCATGCTGAAGTTCTTTCCGTCGATGAGGCCATCTACATATAAGCTGCCCACGTCGTGTCGTAGAGTTGCCAATTTAATGGTGTGAGGGACTTCGAGATTGTTTTCCTGCTGCTGTGGTACTTCAGCAGGAGATTTTTCTTTTTGGGGGCAAGCATTTCTTATATGGCCTAGTTCCGCGCAGTACCAGCATCTCACTGGTCGCCTTCTTCTTGGAGACAACTTCATTAACCTCTCCACTACCGCTTCGACGTTGCCAACGGAATGAACGGCATGGTCGTGGTTACCGGTGACTTCCCTTAGTCGAGCAACTCCACGTGAGGCCTCCGTCGCCGCATCAAACTCCAGGGCAATGGTTAAGGCGTCCACAAGAGACTTCGGCCGCGCCAACCGTACAGCTGCAACTTGACGTCTCGAAGACCATCGGTGAAAGTTTGGACCGCCAGGCACTCCAGGAAATCCTCCGCTGCAGTTGGATACGCAAACCTTACCATTCTTGCCACTTCTGCCTCAAACTCCTGGATTGTCAGCTTCATCCGGAGTCAATGAATGCAGGACGTCTAAAGATTCGCCTCGCAGAGCTATGGTTAGGGACAATGCCTTCTCCTGTGATGACCATCCATTTGCTTTGGCTGCTGCATCAAACTGTTTAAGGTAATTTGCTCAGGAAGTCTTCCCGTCGAAGGTCGGGGGTTTCATCGTCATTCGTACCTGGGTGGCCTCTCCGTTTTCTCGTCGTTCTTGGTCTACGTGGCAGGTTTCTGTCCTCTCTGCATCTCCGTCGCCGTGGTGGATGGTTTGATTTCGACGACAAGCTTCCTGTTCTTGTTGAAGCTTCCTTATTTCGGACTGCATTTGCTGGTTGATCTCCTCTCGCAAGTTGGCAACTTGCTGATTTTGCTCGTCTCGCATGTTGGCCATTTGCTGATTCAAGTTGTCTACTTGCTGATTTAAGTTGGCCACTTGCTGATTTTGCTCGTCTCGAAGAGTGCACATTTCGGACCGCAAATGCGATACTTGCTGAGAGAACGAAGTGAATAATTCTTCTGATAGGGTAGACATCCGTTGTAAGAGCTCCTCTTGTTGGCTCGTGATTCGTTGTGATAGCTCCTCTTGTTGGTTCGTGATTCGATGCGATAGCTTCTCTTGCAGCCGGGAAAGTTGTTGGGCTAGTTCAGAATTCGCTTTTTGATTTGGGTTTTCGAACTCCACAGCATCTGGGTCCACATTGTTACTTAGGTAGTACTCACGGAGCCTCCTCAACAATACGGATTTGGTCCCAGTAGTCTCCAACTTTAATTCTTCGAGCTCTCTTCTAAGCTCAGCCACCAATAGTTCATTTATTTTCTTTCCAGGCATTCTTGTATCTTCACCCCACACCTGACACCAATTTGAAACACTTATGGGGACTTTAGCACAATTTATTCACAAAATTGTAAAGATACACAGAACTCTGCTGCTTAACGTTTAAACTGACAATACAATGAACTATTTTTATTTGAACTCTCCTTAACTATCTATACATCCCCTTATATAAAACAAAAGAATATTCTGGAATGAACGCGAAACATAAATCGAACTTAATTATATACTAGAAAGAGAGAAAATAGTCTTTCACGTAAAGGTCTTTTTCTTAATCGGTTAGCCCGTTACAATACGTTAATAGTTTTAACCAAATCTATAGTTTCAATTAAATTCAATGAAATAGGTATACTCTTTTGTACTTTGTTTATTTTTCTCTCAGTCTATCCGCTTTTCTGCCAAAGCATCGCACTGAAGATATTGAACATATTTTAAATGGATTTCCATTATTTGAAAGCTTAGACATACAATAAATCTTAACATTTTTTGGGAATTTTTGTATTTGTTTTACTTATCAAAATAGCTGTAAAAAATTGATAAGTCGTAACACCGCACACCTGGGGAGGACCAGGAAAAATTCTTTAATATATAACTGCTTTAATAGTTATCCTCAAAATCTAAAAAATGAAATATTTTTTATTTTCTCATTTATGGCTGGTCATATTTTATTCTATAATACTGATATATAAACATAGAAAATTTGTTCTATATTGTTAATATTTTTTGCTTTCATTTAATTATATATTAATAATTTATCAAATACGCTTATCACATCTAAATACATATTTTTAAATTAAGAATTTCATTTTTTGTAAAAATACTTTATTTATTGTCACAATCACTATTATTTTATTGTGGACGTGACATTAGTGCAATTACAACTGAAAATAAGTTAAAATGTACAGGGCGAAAGTTATCATCCTAACAAGGCCTATTTTAAAAAATTTAAACTTGGAATTGATTATAAAGTTTGTCTCAAATTTTAGTAGACATTAATAAATTCTGTTTACAAAAACCGTTATAAAAATATACTTTTCTTATCGCTGAGCCCTATAATTAATAACGTAGAACTGATTTTTATATACTATTAATACTTACGATCGTAAATAAAAGTTGTGCAAACGTATTCAGGTGACACTAAATCACGAATACCATATCTTCTGAACATCTCCCTTTCCTCATTAGAGTAACTATTGGGATTACTACAGTTCTTAATTTTAGCATAAGATGCATTAAATGGATCATTGCAATAACTTGAGCTGCATTGGTAGCATTGTGAAACCCCTGATGTTAACGCTATAACAAAAATGTTTTTGCAATAAAGTGATTTATTTTCCTCACAAAAGTATAGGAAAAAAAGGACTTCAACTCGGTTAAAGGTTATTTTAAACTGACATTTCTGGTTCAGCTCATAATAAATCCTCTATGCGCTCTATTTTTTATGTAGATATTATATTTAGGACAATTCGGTTTCTGGTCAAGTGATTCAAAGTAACAATTATTTAAAACCATAACATTAATATTAGTTAATACTCCAAAGTTATAAAGTAAGAGAAAGACTGAAAATAAGATAGATGGATAAAATAAATAATAGAGGATGATTGAATACAGACATGTGGAAACAATTGTTACGGAATGCCAACGATTACCCCAACTAGGCTTGGGATAAGGCTGAAAGAAGAAGAAGATTGCATTTTCGAGGCATCAAATCATAAAATTTTTACTTAAAATGTATAAGATAACTACCAAATATTATTTATTATTATATTCTTATTATTTCGACGGTTACTGGCAGAATAAATAACTTAATAGTGAAAAAATCGGTGGTTTTAAGAATGTTTGCAATCATTTTGGATTTTAATGTAACAAATCTTGAACTAAAGAATTTTTTAAAATTTAAACTTTTTTCGATATTTGTAAATGTTTAATCAAAATTAGCTTGACAGAGTTTTCATCTACCAATACCTGAAGATTTTTTTGTTTCGTTCCCTTCTTGATCAAGCAATATACCTACTGTATGTACTTCTTACATACCTAACTTATTTATTACTGGTATGGAAAGGTTTTTAATGGAAGGGGGGTACAGTTGATGAAATATGCATGTTAAGGACCTGTAAGATATGCCCCTATTTTTTATAAACAAAGGTAAAAGCCTGAATTTTATGATATTTGGCTATAACTTTGTTGTATGACATTTAGAGCAAAATATACCTGGTATGTGTCTCTAAGGGACGGTTAATTTTAATATTTAAAAGTTAAAATCCGTAAATAATACCAGATAATGGCAAAAACCTCTTATTTGCACTATTTTATAAATGTTAATTACTTTTTAAGGTATGGTAAATAAATTTATGTATTAAAAAAAAGTCAATTTCAGGCATATTGGTTCTTAGTTTATGAGATGTGTTAAATGTTTATCTAAGAAGCCAAATGTTTAAACAGTTGTACTTGCCCGAGCAATAACTTTGGAGTGATATAGCATGGTGCAATTGTTTTGTCAAGACTCAAATTTTCGGGTAAAGTAAAAAAATAATTTATTTTACTACAATTGTTGTAAAAATGATTTTAAAACACATGTTATTTTTTAGCTTATAAACAAATTAAATACTAAATATCTACTATTCCTGAGCATAAATCGCATTAATATTTATTTGAATATTTAACAAACGAATACCAGCATTAGATATGGAGAAATGTATATTAGATACAAGTGGAAAATTCATCTTGATATTGAATAAATTTACTTACCAGTATTCAAGCAACACATCACAAACAAACCAATAACACAAATAATGATATTCCTCATTTCTGTAAATCAGAACAAATCTCAGTAGAAATAATTATAAATCTATAACACCTAGCAAACTTTTATAACAAATTTACTAAATTTTAAACAAACCTACTTTATATATAACAACCCTACCATGCATTTTTAAATAAATAAAACGACATTCGGGTTTTCACTTTAAACAATAAATAAATAAGGATGTTTAAATTTTGATAATAGATTAATAGTCACTTAAATGAATCGATATTTCATGTACCAATATAAGTGGTAATGACTAACTAAAATTATATAAATATTCTAAAAGCACACTTTTTAGTAGTTATTTTCATTACTGAAATTCAATAGAAGAATTATTAGTAATTTTTTGGTTAGTTTAATAAAGTTGTAACGGTTTATAACGTTGATTGCCACTCACAATTTAATAACAATCGGTTCAAGCTTACATCGGTGTATGTTAATAATTTTTTTTTTGGAGAAGCCATTGCAATTTAACACAATACACTGTATTGCGCATTTTCATGCAACAAATTTACAAAAATATGCAACAATATTTAAAAAAAAATGCAATAAAAAATGCAACGTCAATAAGCCGCATTTTATATTTTTGTGTAATTTGAGTATAATGAATCACATTTAAACACAACAATAATTAGTTATCTACTTGATTTACAATTTCTTGCTAATCAATTGTCATTTTAGTAAGGCGTTTATCAAATAGATGTCAAAGGTAATAGTTTAATACCATTATAACGTTTTACAGAGTCTTTGAAAATCAAAGAACATAGACCGTTTACTAAGAACCAACAACAACTTCACTGTACTGATGAGGTGCAATACGCCGAAACTGGTCTACAAGTGATATCCTTTCGAATTGCAAACTAAAATGGTTAGTTCTATCTTGCAGATATACTAACCCAATTTAACTTTGAACTGTAATTCAATGTCCGTCGGGGCATATAGCCAGGGAAGTTGTTGTTGGTTCTTACTAAACGGTCTATGTTCTTTTAATTTTCAAAAACTCTGTAAAACGTTAAAATAGTAGTAAACTATTACCTTTGACAACAACAATAATTAGGTTTTAAATAAAACTTTATTTACTATTATCGTATATCAACAAATATGTGCATACTACATTAATAAATACGTATCCTAATTCACTCTAATTTTTAAAAGCGTTGACAATTAGACATTTTGAAAATTTTTAACAAGAAAATTTAGTTTTTTATTTGTGTACATATGTTTATACATTAAAAAGCTTCATTCGACATCTACAAATGAAATAGGGGCTTATTTCAAATGGGGTAAAATTAATTCCCATTTTTTTAGCACATTAATAATAAATGTTCCCATTTTTCCTTGCAAGTTTTTTCTCCGCAATATCAATCAATTCAACAGATTCAACTAAAGATACAGATTTATTTTGTAATTGCACAACTTTTGATATCCTACTAATATTATATAGGCGAAAGTTTGTTTGGATGGATGTATGGATGTATGGATGTTTGTTCCTCTTTCACGCAAAAACTACTAAACGGATTTTAATGAAACTTTACAGTAATGTAGCTTATAGATCAGAATAACATATAGGCTATAATTTATAAAGATATTGTGTGAATTGTCCAAAATATAACGATAAATGTCATTTAAGTCTGAAAAAATTCTGCAATCTGCGAGCTACTCAGGCGTGTGCTTACATAAAGACCTTGATTTTATTCGAATTACACGCAGACGACGTCGCGGGCAACAGCTAGTTAAGGAATAATTTGGTTTTTTGTAAACAAGTTGATGTGGAAGTTTTTCGTTTTTAAATTACTTATTAGACTCTAAAAAAGCGTCTGAAGCAGAATCTGTTAAATCAAGAATGACTTTTTTATTGATTCATAGTGTTCTGCATAAAATAAAGCTGCATCAAGCCATGTGCCCCACTGGTTTATTATTGGTTTTGGCAGTTCTTCTTTGCAAAATTGGATCCTTGATGGAGATTTAAGAAAAACTTTTTTAATATTACTTATCAAACTATTAACGATTGGAAACTGATATTTAATGTGTTCTGCAACTCGGTTAATACCGTGAGCAACACACGTTACATGGATAAGGTGTTCATGAAAAATTTGTGAATTTTGTGCTTCTTTTAATAATATAAGGGGTAGCGTCCGATAATAAAAGTACTTATAAATTTATTTGGTGGGACGAAATCCTGTACAAATCTAGTTATAGTTAAATTGTTTGTTTTTTCAACTTAATTGGACGAATAGAGATGTACTTTACCTTGTTGGTCTTCATGTAGAATTCCAATTTTTAGATGTGCAATAAACACATCTTCCACTAGAATTCATTAATTACTATAGAAAAGTAGTTATTGTATATATTATTATGAAAAAACACAGCATTGTTCTTTAATTATACAATCAACACGTGTTTTTCTTAGTGTAGATTCATCTGGTACATCGACCTTACAATAATTTTGCAAAAATGATTTGAAATTTTATTATTTAATTTATTTAATGGTTTATGTGCTAAAATCACTGCGTTATATAAATCTTCGTTAAACTGCGTTTGGTTGGTTTTCTGCGAATTTTGTTAAAAACATTTTTTTAAACACTGCTGTGGTCTTGACCGCAATGCCAAAATGTGTTTCGATGTTTTTACATGTTTATCCAGGATAAACTTTCTGTCGGCGTGGAACTTAAACAACAGAGAAACGGAAGTTAAACGTTTTGCACGTAAAATAAAACAAGATATAGTTGAACATTATAAACTAAATGGAAATTAGGGAAATAAAAAAATGTGTAGAATAGGTACTTACAATTTTTGAGCACGCTGTGCAAAATACATTGCTGCCGTCCCATGAGAGCTCCACAATTATTTAAATATTGTTACTTTTGGCATTTTTTCGATGTTATTCGTTTCTGAACTCAAACACTGATAAAACAATGCAAAACAATCAATATTCAACAAGACACGAACTGAATTTCAGTTTTTCAAAATATTAAAATCTAATTCTTGTAGGTAGGTACCTAAATATCACCCTACATGAAATTACGGGTTTTTTCAACCAAATTACCAAATTAATCAATAGGAACATCACAGGCACGAATGTAAATATTTACACAGACTGCCGACAAGCACTACTGACCTTAAATAGACCACGTATCACTTCAAGTTTATTACTAGAATATCACCAATCTCTAACTGAGTTCAGCCAGAATAACGTGGTCACTCTGAGCTGGATCAAAGGACAACAAAGGCAACCGCATTGCGAATAATTTAGAAAGGAGGGCTGTGGGCTATCGCCGCTATGCCGAGGTTGCGAACAAGAAGAGGAAACAGTAGAACATATAATGTATAACTGTAAGATCCATGTTGGGCAAGTACTGGCTTACACCAGCCGCTGTCAGGGAGATCCCCCTCGGGAACTTTATCACCTATTTTAAATCTATAGGCCTGCGTACAGCCTAAGGTGTAGATATCCCTACACACGGGAGGATGCACAATGGGCCATATGGGGCACCTTTGCTGGTAGAGCACTTGCTCGCCCCTCCCCAAATTTACAGATCCAGATAACTGCATAAAAACGCGGGTGAGTTACAGCTTGATGTCTCATTAGCGATTTGGCACATAATATTCCCTTCTTTAACGTCATTCGTGTGTGCTTAAGAATAATTTGAGTAGGTGTCAGATATGTCATGAGTTAAGTAAATTTAAAAACGCCGATTAACGTCTAATATATCTGTGGCTTAAGTGAATAGAGTTTGCAGGTTCAAATCCTGCCGGATGTGACCATTTTTCGATTTCTCCTGTATGTTAATTCCTGTTTGTCTAGTTCCTAAATTTCACAAAGTAAATCACAATTTTGCTAAGTTTTATATACTTTTCTATTGGTAAACAATACGCGATTTTATTTTTGTAACTTTATTTTTTTTTAAATAAATTTTAACAGTAATATTGTTCTATTACCTCATGTTTTTTAAACCTATGTTTGGTTAACTGCTAATAAACTATTGAATTTTTTTGTAATCATTATAATTAAAAAACGTAGCTAAAACAATATAATATTGTAGATGTGATTACAAAAGCTGATCACAATCATAAACTTGTCGGAATGACGTTTATCCTGTTCCACAATGAAAGCTTATCCTCTTTCAGTGTTCCCATACATCAAAGTTTGTCCGACTCGACACCGTTAAGCTATAAACAAATTTTCAGCTTGCTATTAATAAACATTCTTTTTGGTACGCTGGATCCAGGACTAATACTGCTATTATCTTGTAAATCATGTAGTGCAGTGTTTCCCCATCTTTTTTAGCTTGAGGCATACTAACTTAAAAATTCGTTTAGCCACGGCACACTTGGATAATAATTAATCTGTATGTATTGTTATATAATATGTTACCTTCTTTATAAATATACTGAATTAAGTTATTGCTGTGCTCATTAAGAAAACTAATTAGAGAAATTAAGGAAAATACATTTTAATGAAGTTACAAACATGTATTTTGTGCTAAAAGACCAATACGTGTTTACAATAAAGAACATCAAAGGAGTATAATACAGAATATTCCTTTTATCGAAGATATCTACTCAATGTGATGTTTGTGCTTGGTGTCCTTTCATTATCAGACCTTTCTAGGTCGTACTGTTGACAAGCACACCCTCAAGTAATCTTCAAAAAATTTTAGCTGTGAACGATTTTTGTTCTTGGTGGAATTCATCGACAAGAACGCAGATTGACAGACGTTGAAAACGGTATTATTGCTTTCATAGCTTTCTTTGTAGCGGATATTCAAAAGAAAAACCCGAAATGATGCAACATCTGCATTAACTTTGGTTTTCTTAATTTTGACTGAGCCTCTGCTTCTTTAACTAGTCCACGGTCGTTTTTAATATCTATTAGTTTAGTCACTTCATCAGTAGTAAACAAGGCCGGGTCATAAGGAGACTCGATGTATGGATTTTGCACCCAGTCCATTGACGGCAAATCAAGGGTGGGAAAATACTTTGATATTGTCATTCAGTTTACCAAGACTTTTTAAAGAAAGGTCTGACAGATTTGATTCTACAATGGAATTTTTTGTTAACTCGAACATGTCCAACGTGGTTTGATTTTCAACTTTCTTTACCCACAGTAAAAGCTTTTGCTGGAAATGATTTTATCAATGAGGATGTTTTCTTGTTTCTTGTCCTTATTTAAAAATTCAAATTTCCCAAAAATGTCTTTCAAAAACGTAACCAGGTATCATCACTAAGGAAATTGGCATATTTAGACTGTTCATAAGTGAAAACTATTAACAACTCTTCTTTCAGTTCACAGAATCTTCGTCTGCGATATAGCCACAATGTAACAATAGCGGCTTATGCTCAGAATCCATAGCAGAACACAAACTGTTAAGTAATCTTGCTTTTGAAGACCTACTTTTTATGAAGTTTACCATATTCACAACTTTTTGACTAAAGCCAGAAAACTTTTTAAGTGTCCTACCATCGCAGGGCAAATGTCTGTGCAAACACCCAAACAAGACAGCCAAGACAAACCAGCAGTGATAAAATAACTGTTCACCAATTGAAAAATGTCTAGTCCTGTTGTATGTTCAGGAAGTTCTTTACAAAATAAAAACTGTTCAATTACGTTAATTTCTCAGATAAATCTAACGAAAGCAATAACCTAGTCCTTCCTAGCTATATCTGTGGATTGGTCCGCTTGAAGAGCAAAAAAATCAGCTTATTTTAGTTTTTCATTGACTTGGGTTTCAACATGTTTGGGCATGTCCACGTTACGCCTTTTGATTGTATTATTAGATAAAGATATTTTTTTAATCTCTTTTTCACATTGTTCACCATGCTGCAAAACGGTCGTCTCGGCAGTTGTATGGGATTTCATATTTTTTGCAATCAACTCAGCCACAGCGTAACTGGCTTCTTGTGCAGGTGAAAAAGTGGAAGCCTGAGTGGACTTTTAAAATATTCAATAAATTTTTCAGCTGCAAATGAATGCTTTGTGAGTAGTTGTCTTTTTAACTTACTCAATTCCATGGCTTCGTTCGACAGCTGTTCGCCACATATCAAGCATCGAGGTTTAGGCTGTTCACCACCAGATGACGTGAAAACCAACGATAAATAGTTGTCATGGTACTGACGAACAATTCCCTTTTCACAATCCCTATTGCCATCCCTTTGCGTTTTGCAGGTCTACACCACAATGTTTTTGTTATCAGCCAAATCTTCATTGTGTTCATTTGAACTCTGACTACAACGTGCACAGATATTCAATAATACGCGTCTAAAGAGTTTGACGCGGGTTCCAGGACACGTAGGAATAGAAGGGAATGAAACAGCAGACAAGCTGGCAAAAAAGGAGCTGAAACCCCATACCTGGGACCAGAACCATCCTGTGGAATCAGCAGAAGTACAACCTTAGAAAAACTAAGGAAAAAAATGGATAGCGAAAAATCCAAGTACTGGAATGATCTAGAAGGACTAAGACAATCGAAGACGCTCCTGGGAACCTATAACCAGAAGAGATCTCACAGCTGTCTTAACCTTAGTAAGAAAAACCTCCGAATTATAACAGGAATACTAACCGGACACTGTCGATTAAGAGGACACATGAAAAAACTAGAATTAGTAGATGAAGCAAACTGCAGATTCTGTGAGTTAGAGGAAATAACCTCAATACACATACTCTCAGAATGCATCGCATTAAGTACTTCTAGCGTCAAATACCCAGGGTCATACGAAATAGAAAGGAAAGAGTTACCTAACTAAAAACTCAATGATATCCTAAACTCTCTAAGGAAGATAGGACTAGAAGAGCTGCTATAAATTTGAGATATCCACAGAAATGTAGTAAGAAAAGGGGGACGCAATAGATCTTATAGGTCGCAGGTGTATCTGTTACCCCTTACTACATACATACAAAGAGTTTGACGGTTGACAGACGACTGTCTGACTGTCTTCAAGTGCTACCGCCATAAGCGGTAATATCTTGCACTAGCGCACATCTGCATACGATACTGCCGCTACCGCATTCTTTTGGTTGAGTTTCAAACTATTGAAACAGTAGACAAGCTCAGAACAGAAGTTTTATTCAGTGAAAAATATGCGGTAAAAGTTACATTCATGGTGAATTTAAAAGAGTAAATACTCGTAAAAATACAGTGCAATGTCGCGGCACACCTACAGGGACCTCACAGCACTGGTTGGGAACCACTGATTTAGTGTAATTTCTTTTAATTCATGAAAATGACAAGCTGCAAATATTATTAATAATATCATTAAGAATTTCTCGCATTAATAAAGTAATTTAACTTACCTTAGTCATTTGGAGTTGGGTGTATTCTTTAAGAAAGTGTGTATTTTATCGGACGAAAAATTTTGAGATTTTTTACTTTTAAAACCAGGTCACCAGATATTAATTGTTTTTAAATATAACTTTCATCACAAGTTATGAAAGTTAACGTTATGAGGATTTCTCTCACTTGTGTCAGAAATCAAGTTTACCTACGTTTTTTTGTTACAGTTTGTGGAAAAATGTGATTTTTGCTAAGATAATATACTATTTGTAAAAGTGAACTAGTTCTTGGTGCTTTTTTAAGAGTAGTTGTAATAATTTTGACTGGGATTAAAAAAATATATTTATTCAGTAGAAATATATTTGAATACTTATAGGTATATGTCTAACAAATATCGGTAAAAATGAATATTCTATCGTAATATATATCCTAAACAACTTATAATAATTGTGAGAAACAGAAAATAATTTGATTTAACGGCGGAATTACACAAATCGTAATCACATATGTCACAAGATTTTACTTGACCAATACTTGAACCTACAGTTATTTTAACAGCTTCACACGCTGGAACATTGTTTATATATCTAGGTGTGCAACGTCTCATTGTGAAATTGTAATTCGGTTGAATTGTACCTAAAACAGATAATCATCATTAGTGGATAAACGAAACATTTCTGTTACATTGAAATCCCTGCTCCAAACAATAGTTATTTGTGACACAAGGACGGAAAATGACATTTTGCAAGAGCGAGTAAAGTTGTGTAGCCGAGGTGCGTAGCACCGAGGCGAAACAATACGAGCACTTGCAAAATATTTTCCGGACGTGTAACACACACTATTTTTTGGTTCGACTAATTTTTAATATTTTCAAAAGTTCTGTTATGTTCAAGACTTGACTGCTTGTGCTAACTGAACTAAGACCACTGACTAGAAGATAGCCGACAAAATGTCAGCTGGTAATTAATTATTATACATACAAATACTGTGCTAATAACATGGACAAATTACTTAATTAATTCTATTATCTCTGGCTAATAAGCAGCACAGAGAAAATTGTTATATTGAAAATATTAAAATCAATATTTAATAATTTTATATAAAAATAGCAGAGACAATGAACTATATCCATAATCGAATGATAAGTAGTTGTAAATTGACATAAATGTCAAATTTTATAATACAAGTTGTGAGAGAAATTAAATGTAAATTAGAATCCTGCTTACATTTAGAAAAAGTTATAGGTAAGTTTAGTATATTGTACGTTGTTTTTAATTAAATTTAATTAAAAGTTATATTTATTATGTATTTTTGGTGACTTAAAATTTAAACTCATAGCGCCATCTCTTTAGATAATCTAAAAGCTACTTTGCCGGCCTAGGCCGGAAAATGCCATTTTCCGGACGATTTTGAAGTAATTAATAGTATTGTTTCTGGACGGAGGACCTAAAAATTAAATGTGTTAATTTTTTGTAATATTTTAAAATTGAAATTACTAAAATTTTTATTAGAATTAATACAGTAAACTGTAATATTGTCGTGTTTAATAAAGCGACTTACTCATAGATATTAAAGAATAATATAATAAATATAATTCTATCGCTTTACAAGTTTTGAAAAACATTTTTAAAGAAAATGACCGTTCAACCAAGAAGAAACAACTACTTCCCGGGTTATATACCCCGACGGATATTGGATTACACTTCAAAGTCGAACGGGGTTGGTATATCTAATAGATAATTTAAACTAACCATTCGGGTTTGCAGTTAGAAGGGACAACATAACTTGTAGACCGGTTTCGACCTATTGGGTCTCGTCAGTACAAGGTATCTCTTATCCGTCAGCGAGCTTAAGGCATAATCGCTGACTGAAGATTTCACTAAAATCACGAAGATATATTACTTTCAGTGATGAAAGTGTAAACACCGCGATAGTAGTGACATCCTCACCTCCAACTGCAAACCAAAATTCAAAAGATTTTGACAACGAGACGTATGCCTCGAAACTATAAGAATTAATACAGTAAACTGTAATATTGTCGTCTTTAATAAAGCGACTTACTCATAGATATCAAAGAATAATATAGGGACTGAGCTCCAACTGTAGAGGCAGCACTTTGACTGAAGGCCGCGCGCCCTAGTGCGGAAATTAGGAATTAAATGGGCAAAAATTTATTAATAACAAACGTCATAATTAATAAATAATGGAAAAAATAACTAAATACGGATTTCAACCGATAATTAATGATAATATTCGTGGTCAAAATGTCTTTCCACGTGACACCAATGGTAGTTAACAGAAAAGGATAAAATTTCACAGGTAAATTTATATACCGCTCTCTGCGAGACTATTCTGTACAGCCTTTTATACAACATGATTTTATTGATAAAGACATCGTGAATAATTTTAAAATTTATTTTAATAAAAGGTAAATAAATAATTTATCACCTACTATTGGTTAATATTTTTGCCCATAAGTTTACAATTTTTATCACCAGAGGGGCGTGACGGTCTAGATGCTCGGTCCCTATTATAAATATAATTCTATCGCTTTACAAGTTTTGAAAAACATTTTCAAAGAAAATGACCGTTCAACCAAGAAGAAACAACTAAATTATCTATTAGATATACCAACCCCGTTCGACTTTGAAGTGTAATCCAATATCCGTCGGGGTATATAACCCGGGAAGTAGTTGTTTGGGATTAAAGTAAATTCTATTTCAAATACAAGAATTTTTTGGTAATTTGGTTTTGTATGAATAATAGATCCATACAAATATATGTATTAAAAAAAAAGAAAATTTGTGATAACAACAAAAAACGAAAATTTGTGATAAAAACATGTGTGTGTGTGTGTTCGTGTGTGTGTGTGTGTGTGTGTGTGTGTGTGTGTGTGTGTGTGTGTGTGTGTGTGTGTGTGTGTGTTCGTGTGTGTGTGTGTGTGTGTGCGTGTGCGCGTGTGTGTGTGTGAGTGCGTGCGCGTGTGTGTGTTTGTGTGTGTGTGTGTGTGTGTGTGTCTGTGTGTGTGTGTGTGTGTGTGTGTTTGTGTGTGTGTGTGTGTGTGTGTGTGTGTGTGTGTGTGTGTGTTTGTGTGTGTGTGTGTGTGTGTGGGTGTGTGTGTGTGTGTGCGTGTGTGTGCGTGTGTGTGCGTGTGTGTTTGTGTGTGTGTGTGTGTGTGTGTGTGTGTGTGTGTGTGTGTGTGTGTGTGTGTGTGTGTGTGTGTGTGTAGTTTTATTAAGAGGTATTATCTTATTAAATAAATTTTATTTAAATATCCCTAAAATATATTTGTAAATAAATCACATTTTTGACAATGCTATATAAGTTATTTATTGTAAAAAAATTGGTTTATTTTCATTGGTTTATTTATAATTATTGTAATTTTGTTAAATTTTTAACGTACTTTATGCATATTTTTTAATATTTTAAAAAAAGACCTTTTACTTAGACCTAAATTCATTTAAATACAGCAAATTTCATTATTAAATATATATTAACAATCTTATTACATAATGTCTGTCGCAATGTAAACGGGACAAAGAAAAAAAAATCACATTTTTTTTTATTAGCCCCCTTTAGAGTTAATACAGCGATTTGCACGGTACGGTCTCAAGTTTTTCTAATGAGGATTTCAGCTGATTGACCGAGATGTTCTTAAAAATAGTCGTTGACGTCTTTTGGATGGCCTCTATACGGCGTATCACTGACTTTTCATTAGGAAATTTACTTTACCGAACAGAAAGAAGTCGCACGGTGCCATATCCAGAAAATATGGGGTGTGGTTGATAGTTAAAATGCCATTTTCTGTCAAAGAATCGGACACAAGTGTCGATAAATGTGATAGTGCATTATCGTCTAACAAGCACCAGCTTCCTTCTTCGCGAGATTCTTGCCGAAAATGACGAATACTGGAAAGCAAGCGCCTCATACTACCAACAATACACAGCATTAACCGTTTGGCCCGCTGCTGGAACGCATTCCTTGTGAATAATTCGCTTCGAATCGTAGAAACAAATCAACATTGTCTACACTTTTGACTTTTTCAAACGGCTTTTTTTCGGAATTGACTCGCTTGTGCGTGCTAACATGCGGAATTTTAACGAATGGTTTCGAAATCGTATTGAAAACACCACGTTTCGTTACTAGCCACTTACTATCTTTCTTGTTCTGTTTAATGATAACTCTCGAATGTTGAATTCGAAGCATTTTTTTTTCATCCGTGAGCTTGTGCGGAACAAACCGTGATCACACCTTTCTCGTGCCCAAATTTCCGGTCAAAATGGGATAGATCGAATCTTTGGAAGTATTTAATTTTATTTGCATGTATCTCAATGAAGAATTTGGCTCATTTCTTTAAACATATACACTTTTTCGACCGTTTCTGTCATAATCACAGATTTCAACTGGCCATCATGTTCGTCGTCTTCCAGTTACTCACGACCCTCTTTAAATCTTGTAAACCACTCGTGGACACGGATACGAGATAAACAATCATCTTCATAAACTTGCTTTAACAATCGATGCGTTTCTCTAAATGTTTTACCAAGTTTACAACAGAACTTGATATTGGCTCTTTATTCGAGGCTCATTTTTCGATCGATGTTACGAAGGTATTATCACTTTAAGCGTGATAACTCGGTGTGACGTGGTTTGATTGTTATGAAATTCTGACAGAACATTAGACCTTTCTAATATCGAACGCTAGCCCCAATAAAAGATGGCTTAACAAGTATCGGATATTTTGTGTTTACTTTGCAACAGACTTTGTATTTTCAGCATCCTCTATTATTTTAACAAGATAAAGATGTATTTTACCCTTTCTTTTTGTTTTTTATTACATTGCAAATGAATTATTATTTTTATATTTTTTCCGATATTATTTACAGAGAAAGGTCATTTTTGGTAGCTAATCCTTTTCCAATTATTTTTTTTGTTAAATCTCATTAGTAAACAGGAAATAATGACAAATAATTGAATTTTTTTTATTCAGTGTAAATTTTAAGAAAAAACTTATTATTAAGCTTTGTATTATATTTATAATGTAAATAGATCCATTTTTGTGTAGAATTTGTTACGTTAGATTTAGTATAATAATAGCCTAGCTTATTTTAGGGTTTTTCGTGACGATGTGTACGCGCATTATAAAAATTTACGCTCACATTTTTTCTCGAATGCTCCAAAAGAAGTATAACTCTAAAAATATATACCAAAAAAAAATCTGTAATCCAACTTTTCTCTATATTTTGTAACGATTGTATTGTTGGTTTTCGAACATTCCGTCCGGACTATAAATATTTTTAATTTATCTATTGTTATCGCGTTGATACGAGAGGGGATAGGTAATTGGGAAGGACAGAATGGGTTTCATCGTGAGTTTGTGATTTTATTTCGTTCACTTTATCGATGAATTTGAAGAAATTCAGGGCTTTTCCGACTATCTTTGCCCTTCTGTTCTGGTGAGTAACATTTTGCCTTGGTTTTAATTTAATTAATTAATAATGATCCAAAATTCGGTGAATATAATATCTTATGTATTTTTACTAACATGTAAATTTCCAAATACAATCTCTATTGTTCAAGGTCAGTTTTTGTGATATTTTAATATTTTTACATGAAAGGTAATTAATTTTTTCTCGAAATTTGGATAGACGTATGTTTTTGAAAATTACGTATGTGTTTGAAAATTATTACTTGAAAGTCGGAGTTTTGATTCCAATTTTATTAATAGGGTTATTGCCAACTATAAGAAGGGCCCTATTAAGGACCAACAAATTGCTATCTAAAAGAATTTCGCAGTTTGACTTCATTCTGTGAAGCCGACGCCATTTTGCTATTCCGTTCCAAGTCGATAGAAAATCTGAATAGAAGTCCTTGAGGAGTATTCCCTTCCGGCAGCTCTTCTGTTCCACGACGTGTGAGATTCCGACAAGTATGTAGTTCCTAGAGTGGGTATTCCATTCCGTTGCTGTTCCGATCCCCCGTCGCTAGAAAAATCCGACAAGAAGTTCCTACAGGGAAATTCCATTCCGTTTTGCTGTTCCGTTTCCACGTCGGCGTCGTGTGAAAATCCGTCTAGAAGTCCCTAGGAAGGTACCCCATCCTTCCTACTGCTCCGCTCCACTGGATCAAATCTCTGTCAGAAGCCATCGGAACGAAACCAAGATAAGAGAAATAATTAATTAAATATTTTCAATTAAATTACTAATCTCTTTTAAAGTAATAAAACATTTTAAACTGATCTTTCGAATTATATTTGTGTGTCTGTACTTTGCGCCCTTTAATTAATGTTTGGAGAGAATCTAGTAGAACATAGAAGGAAGCCACGACCCACGGGAGCTAGCCTAGGGTACTTTTAAGGTTACAATTTTAGACGTGATTTTTTTTGAAATCGGTTAATATCTAATATTAAAATGGGTTAATATTTGTACCAAAGGGTATATTAAACAAGGAATTTTATAAAATTGATTTTGTTTTGAAACATATAGGGTTAGTTTATTTACGTGATAGCCATCAATGAAACGCAATTACTTAAACCCGTTAGAACCGTAGTAAACCAGAAATTAAAATGACTCTCGCTCGCTCTCGAATGCTAAGAAAGAAACAATGTAAATGTAAATCTGTGAATTTGATGGGTTGCTTTTATTGAATCAGTATGTGGGACCTAGGAGATGAATTTCTTCACTAAGACAAATGCTATAATTGAAATCGATTTTAACGAAGAACCCGAGGCAACTGTATGAGAAACTGTAAATAATCCCGTTCAATCTAGGAAAAAAGTTATAAGAGCATTCAGGGGAAAAGATCCAGAAGTTGCTATTTCAGATGGTTTAAGAATAGTTTTATAAATTTATGGACTTTATTATTCAAAGACATTCTCCGTGTCACGAAATCAATATTTGCACAAACAATTCGTGTGAAAAGTATTAACGATTTTGACAGCTTTCGGTCTCTTCTCTCACATGGTCTTTTACATAGTCAGCGAAAGCTCGACGTATTAGCAAAGAAATTATCTTATCCTTGGCCATCCTGACTACATCCCCAGATCTTCTTATAACTTCAGCTTGTTCAAGGATCATTGTTCGGGATTTGTTTTACATTTATATGTCTGTATTATGCATAGATATGCTGACACTAATACAAGGTAAATGAAACGATACCAATTTAAATTTCGCGCTGTTTATGTATGATGTGCGCTTGCGCAGGTTTTATTTATTTTATAATTGAGAATAAAATAAATAATTTAACAATTAAAAATTTAAAAAAATATTTATAAAAAAACTAAAGAGGACCTAACAAAAATATTGTGGGACCTTGAAGGACCTAACGGAGACCTAGCGATTAAGGTCATTTTCGACCCAAAATTCCATTGATGGGGTGCTAAATTTGCGCAGGTATTATGTGTTCTGAATTTTTAATTTCTATTATAAGCTATCGTGACAGGACAAAAAGATTACATATCTAAATGAATCCTGGCATGATTTACACGAAACGAAGACAAAAGGTTGGATTAAAGATTTACCAAAGTATTATACTAGCTTACTGTCAAATTAAGAGAGAAAAATTACAATTTTAAATCTATAGGATGTTGGATTTAAAATTGCCCATTACTATTTTAAAAAAATATACTGTCTCAAAATTATTTGAAAACTGGTTCACACATTAACTCCAATAATTAAAAATATCACCAAACTTGACAAGTACAGCAATAAGCTTGTTTAAAGAAGAAACTGAATATATCTCTAAAAAAAGTGGAAAAAATGTTGTCACCAAAGTTATTAGGGATAGATAGATGGATAGATATTTTTGGGTTGGCTGTTAGCCTATATCACTGCGACCTTTGCAGATCTATTGTGAACACCCATTATCTGTGGAATAGGATTAGAGCACCTTGTCCAGCTCTGCCCTCTTAATGAGACTTAATAGCCTTGACAGTGGCCACTCCGCATAACTTGGAGCAGCCGGTTTCTCCTCTCTCAGTACTAGATACCGCGTCCTTGCAAGGCCTTCACATTGGCATAGGACATGAAATGCAGTTTCCTCTTCCTCTTGGCAGTATCGACAAATGTCTTCATCTGCTAAGTTTAGCTGACTCATGTGTTTTCTGAGCCTACAATGTCCTGTCAAGAGACTGACAATCACTCTGACATCATTTCGCCTTTGTGATATCAGCTCTGCAGTAAACTTCGCCGAGTAACCCTTTATGAAGAGTTTGGCTTGTCACTTGCCCGGTGATGTTTCCCACCACTCCTGGGCCTTTTCTAGCCTCCATTTCACAATGGCTGCCTTTCTGAATGTATTAGAAACTCCGCCGAATGGTTCGGGGCCAATCATTGGAGTGTTATTAGGGATAAAAATTTATATAATCGTTTTAAAAAATTATTTAGTTTTAATGATAATAATTCCATTAAGAAAAAATAATTATTGAATAAAAGGTCGTAATGGTAGAGCCAGAGGACCCCGGGATGATCACGAGCATCCTGAAAATGTACAAGGAAAAATTTCCAGATTTAGCTGGGCTCGAGGAAGATTTCGAGATTCTCGAGCAAGTTACCAGGCTGGGATCTAAGGCAGAACCCATATCAAGGCAAGTAGTTAAGATCTGCCACAATGGCTTAATCGAAGATATATGGGGTAATCTGGAGAGTCTGAGGCAGATAATGGTGGGTGATGAGTCAATCGCCATACACCACGTGCTGTCTCAGCCACTAGGTACATTACAGAAGATGGTGGAGGCCACCATCAGAGACTCTGAGTGTAAAGTAGATATTTACACCACGGAGGGTTTTAGAGATGGCAGCTCAGTAACCAAAGAAGGGAAAAGACGGACACCGCAGACCTACGGCCTGGTAATAAGCGAGGTACTAGGCACAGTTAAAAAGGCCCTCCATAAAAATGCAGATAAGGAAGCGATCAGGTCTCTAAGGAGCACCAAGGATGGAAAGCTCCTGATGATCATGGACCGCGACCGGGAGGCCTTTACCAACCTAGGTAAGGTGCTAAACGAGTTTGCGCTAGACCTAAAGGCCCGAAGGATTGGCCGGGACTTGCCGGAAATCCTGTATATCGGGGGAATGGTGGAAGACACCACAAAAAATGAGATTAAGCAGGCAATTAAGAAGGTGGTAAAGGGAAAAGGCGAGTATAAGTTAAGTGATACTCGCCTAATGAAACATAGCACTTTGGCCGTGACGGTCATGGCTGACGAGGTCACGGCCGAGGTGTTAAACAAAGTTAAAAATGTAAGGGTAGGACAACATGCATAGATACGTGCTATAATTTAGTTTTGATATTCGAAATTAGATGGCGCTATAAGGTTATTAAAACAAATGACTCACAAACTACTATATCCTACAGATGATGTAGAACTGTCATAGATCAATATTATAAGATAGTCATAATCGGTGTTGCATGATTTATTTTTATTAAAATCTGTTCACTGGTTGCAGCATGATTGACTGACAAACATGAAATTTTAAATAAATTTTAAAAGTAGTTAGGCCAGACTTGTTTTACTAAGGATATACCACAGCCCTACTGTTAAAGTAAAGTACGGCTGTGGATATACCTACAGAATGATTAAAATTAAAATTTTATATGTAAAATAGATAGTTATTAAGTCATTTGTGAATATTCCAATTTCACGCGAGCAAAGCCACGGGTAAAAGCTAGTTAAAAAATATAATTAAGTAAAACTTCCAAAAAAGTGTAGTTTTGAAAAAACTAGAAAATATCCCTTTGCATACAATTATTTTTAAAATTGTTAGCCACACGGTTAATCTGTTAATCTTACCTATATAAAATAATACTGTTTAAATATAATTTTTTAAGAGTTTTCAATATTAATTAAATAACTGCCGCCAATTATTAAATGTTGAAAGCATTTATTGACTACTATCCGTGCCCGCGACTTTGGAAGCGTTTGAAAAAGTATGATATAAAAGCTGTAAATCAATTTGTACGCGCATAGACAACCTTTGTGTATATTTTTAAAATAAATATAACTCTAAAATAAAAGTAGCCTTTTTATTATATAAACTATCTGCCAGTGAAAGTCCCGTCAAAATCGGTCCAGCCCTTTTATAGATTAGCCGGAACAGACAGACAAACATTGCAAAAAATATTAATTTTGTATAATATGTTATGTGTTTACGTACATATTTCAGTTATTTTATTATAACAAACAAATCCAACAATTTTATTTATTTGTATAGATTTGTAAGAGTAAATTATACAAACTTGGTCTAGTAAATTTGAATTAAATTATTAGTTTTTTGATAGATATTTAGTTTGGTTTTTTTTTTACTTTTTAAGTAACTAATGTCACCGCATTAAAATAAACCCAGTGATTTTAAAGATAAATAGTAATACTGGTTTGCACAAACATATACACACGAATATCCTCTCACCCCAAACGCATTATACCATCTCCGTTCCGTTGTTGGTTAAAAACAGTACTATTATTTTCACTACCTTCAAGTACAAATACAAATACCAAAACTAACATGTTAACCACTGGGCTGTAGAGGTTTAGTTCTCTTTATTACTTGGGTCACTTAGCGCCTTTTCACACTGCTATGTTTATAAAAAGTCAATTCCGTGTAGGTATTTCTGAAAATACTATAAGTACCGAAAGAACTGAATTACTGAAGACCAAGAATAAGACTTTAGTACATTTATCGTCACTTCATAAAGTAATGTTTTAAGTAACAATAAAGATTGAATCAGATTCACATTTAGTTGTGGAGATGTATATTTAATGCACAGAAAGTTTGACTAGATGAAGCATAGAATAAAAAATTTGCAAGAGCCATACAGTAAATAATGTAAAATAATCTTGATTTTGTAACGTTTGTTTTTGGACCGAAATCCACCTGACTATAGATTGGTATTGATTTTAAGTTTTATTGCGTCGCCGTGGTGGGAAGACGGGCGATGTGTTTTCTTCGACAGCAAATTATTTCGGTCACTTTCTCATAGTTTCTTCAACTAATTAGAAACATATTTTAATACTTCTGCCCTTCGATAGTAAGGTATATAATATACCGTATATTGCCAAATCAAGAAGGGCCCTAGTAGGAGAATTATCTTGCAGAAAGAGAAATAATTATATTTTTTTTTAATTCTTAACTTTAACTTGATTTAATAAATCATCCTGAAACTGATTTTTGCATTTTATTTGATTGTCTGTACTTTGGCGCCCTGAATTTGTTTTGCAGAGAATTGATAAAACTCAGAAGGAAGCCACGAACTCAGGAGCTAGCCTAGGGTAAATTAGGTTTAATTAAGCTACAATTTTTACTTATCCCTTATAATTATTCTGATAATCTGATAACACTCTCTGTAAAATTTTCTTCTTACCCATTAAAATAAAATTATGAAATACCTTGTGCCTTTTTTATTAATGTTATGTTTGCCAAGGCCGTCTTTTAGATCTTTTAGATGTGTAATAAATTCTGTTTAAATACAAAAAATGTATTCACTTTATTTGTTAAACTTTTAGGTCGGTTCTCATTATCAAAGACTTTTTTATTAAAAACGAAAAATTCACAAAATTACAACCTTTCTTTGTATTAATATGACAGCAGCGTTTTTTATTTTTTTTCGGTTCTATACTTACTTAGATTAGCAACACATTTCTTTTGTGTGGAATTTTCTTCCAAACACGAAATCTTAGTGTCATTCCACTAACTTCATGACTCAATATATTTTTGATTTATATAGATCTCCATTTCTAATTTTTGTATTTAAATAGGCGTATTTCTAGTGGTCTTCGAGATTCCAATTTTTTTTTGTTGGTGTATCTAATCTAACTGGTTTTGTTCTAATTATTATGTGTATTATTTGTTTGATAAATTTTATAATGTCAAAAGCATTATCTATTTTTCGAATTTTTAAAGTTGTAGGTAGGTACCTACTTCTGTTGGCACGTTAGGCAAATTATTTAACGGTGTGCGCGCACACTGTGAAAACCAACAGCATGAAATTAACTAGTCAACATTTTAGCCTTTTTTGGGTTCCTGATAATGAAATTTTAAATAAGGTTTCAACTTGTTTAAATAATTCTCGCTCATTTGATATTTATTGTTATTGACCTATTTTTTATGACTACTTGACTCTAAATGACAGTTAGAATGTTGTTTTTTAATTAAGTACAAACAAGTTTTTTGTGATTTTAAATCAATTTGATTTAATTAGATAATTGAAAGTAGAGTTATTTCGTGTACGTATATTTTAGGTAAAACTTTAAAAACGTTTAGAAGACATCCCTTGAGAAATTTGACAAACAATAAGAAAAAGTAGAAATTAATGCAGCAAAAAAGTTATAAGGAATACTAAAATATTGAACATTAAATAGGTTATTATTTTACAATCCGTAAGCAATAGTCTTCAATACGGCTTGATTTAATCCGAAACATCCTTCATAAGCGCAGTCGTACACCAACGAAACATCAAACACGCAACATGTAACATGTGACATGAGGTACATACTGCATGTTGCTTAACCGCGTAGACAAGTGTGACAACTACATTTGTAGTATTTAAAATGTCGTCAATCGAGGAAGATGTAGTAGCTTGGCGATTTTTGCGAAATGGACGTAAACGAAAATGGTTGCGCCGATATTGGATTCATCTATTATTTGTACATAATCTGAGCCATAGCCCCGTCACTGTTGCACAGGAGCAGTTACCCCTCAATCCAGAAAAGTTTAAAGAATATTATAGAATGAACCAGGAAAGTTTCCGAGTGGTGGTGGAACTTATAGGACCGAGAATAGAAAAGCTAGATATCCACTACCGGGAGGCTATTTCTTCAGAGGAACGTTTATTAATAACATTAAGGTACGTAATACAAAAATAAAATATGTAATACCATTAAAATAACATAAATACTTATAGCAACAATATTGGTGTTAAGTACCTACCTATCAAATATTTTGAAATTGCGATTATCGTTAGCTAAGTACCTATTTTATGACACCTGAAGGATCGTTACCAATACAGTGGAAATACGCATAGTTACTTGTATAGAACATTAAATAAAATTGTATATATTTACCTGAATCTTTTGTTTCATTTGCAACCTCCGCCCATGCTTTTTCTGTGACATTTCTTTTGCTATACTTCGTTAAGGAATAGTTCCATATGGACGGACGTTTTTCAATAGCTTTTACAAAATTTATATTAAAATCAGGATTTTCAGACATTTTTTGAACGTTATTTCTATTTTTAATAAATCACCGATCTTACGTCTTCAATGACGCAACAACTACTGCGACGAGACATGCACAGTAAACCGCATGCAGTTTTTGTTGCGAGACACTTGCATCAGCCGCATTGGTGTACGATGATTTTGTCTTAATGCGGCACAAGTCTATGCGCGGTATTTACCTCATGTCCATGTTGCATGTTGCGTGTTTGATGTTTCGTTGGTGTACGACGGCGCTAAGATTTAGTTTGTTTTGTGAATCACTTGTATGGTAAACAATATAAGACAATTATTAAGGGTTCCATTAGCAACAAGTTTTTTTTATTGTTTATATGACTTTAAAGTGGTCCTCTAAGAGACCGCACCCGGTCAATAAAAATTTACTTTAAGTGGGATGATTACGACCTGAGCCCTTCACGAAGGTTTCTGTGGTTCCCTTCATCCTTGCCAAAGAGGAGTCCTCACGCCGGAGGAGACATACCACAGCGTCAATCTCCCAAACCCACATTGCACAACATGGAGTTATACACTAACACACACTCACACAACATCAAAAAGAATTTTGATTCTGTTTGGGCACGTTCCAGGATTCAGAAAACAGGAAAATTATAGCCGAAAAACAAGGAAGTGAGCACCGAACGACACTCCATCCCAAACGCCACCATCCATCCTTGAAAATGACAACAAGTCCTTTAACATAGTCCTTAAACCTAATATCTAAATATCTTAAACCCGCCAACATTATACTCCTGTATACCGATTATTCCTTGTATCCTTGTATCCTGTATCTTTAGGACCATGAGTATATTAGTTAGAATAGTAATTAAGGAGTAAAGAATATGTAATGTGTTTAATTATAGCATATAAAAGTGTTAAATAAACATAAGCTCCAATTGATTTTTAAAATGTTGTATACTAATTTAATTTTTTTAAATTTCATAAACGTAACGATCATAAAGGAAGCAAATTTTATTTAAATTTAATATATCAATATTTATTAGAAATGTGACTTACTATTGACGAAGAATTTAATGCAGACATTGTCAGTAGCAGTAGTATATTTTTGAAACATATTTTCTTCATCTATACCCCATTCACTGTTTTGGCTATTTAGTAATGACCTGTAACTACTAACATTATTGCAGTCAATTATTTGGGCATTTGAAGGAGAGAATGGATCATTACAACTTGGAGTATTACAAAAGTAACATCTTGATACAGCAGACACTAAACCTACAAATCAATAACAACTTTAGATATATGGGAATCTTTATAACGTCTTTATAAATTTAATAAGATAAATATTTTATTTTATTCCAAACCCAGAAAGTAATTTTACCCGTATGCGCGATCTTAGTAGTTCACTTGTAAGTTAAAGCTGAGCATGTATGGAAACTTGTTTTGAAAACGCGAGAATAATAAATTTTATGTGCTATATTACACGCGATTGGAAAAGTTTGTAAAACGAGCCAAAGGTGAGTTTGACGGTTAGGTACAGCTCAACAGATATAACTGCAACTTTCAAGGTCAATTCATCGATAGTGGGAGGAGCAGAGAGTCAGTTGCATTCAAGCACCCGATGCGTAAACATCCGTATACTTAACATAGTGCGTTTGCTACGTTGTCAGATAATTTCGTAAATCGTGACTAAATATCGCAATTATCAGTATGAAACAAATTTATCTTTCTAATTTAATAGACTTCCATTCATTTAGTTCATTTTAATGAGTATGACTAATAATTTTGATATTAATGCACTGATAATAAATAGGTATAATTAAAAACTCATTACAGTAACTATGGAGTATTAATATTACAGTTCAATACCTCTAAAATAATATTCGATTAGGCATCACCGCATCAACCAACGTCTGTCGTGTCCGGTCGTGTCAAATCGTCACGGTTGCAGTTATATCTGTTTAGCTGAACAGGAATAGCTATTCGGTACAAATATAGATCTTACGTTTTCTACTATTACTTATAAAACCCATTTGTAGTTTTCAAAATTTTCAGGAATTTATATGGTACTTAAATAATTATTTTGTCGTTTATTTTTACTCGCAGAACGCGATGCACTCCCAATTTAAAGCTACGGCTTTGTTCCGCACAATGTGCCTTTTTTCTTTTTTATATAGGTAATGAAATTTTTCCTAAACTTTTTTTTTATAGATACTAGCTTACTCAGCTAACTTCGTACTGCCTAACAATTAATAACTTTTTTTTTCTCATTTTTCTTTTTTTCAAATTTTTATTATTTTCTCTAGCTTTTTTTGATAATTTTTTTTCAGTTTTGTCATTTTTAGATGTTTTTTCGATTTTATACATTTTTCTTCTATTTACAACTGATATGGTATTTTCACGGACTTTTTTTATTATTTTTGTTTTTTCAGTTTTTTTTTTTATTTTACTTTAGTTTCATATTTTTATTTCTTCTTTTGTTTTCCTATTTTTTTTGTATATTTTATTTTTTCGTTTTTTTTTTAATTTTTGACTGTTTCTTTCCAATTTTTTAATCTTTCTTGTTTTTTTTTTAATTTCTTTTTTGTTTTTTTTTATTTTTTTTGTTAACTTATTTTTTTAATTACCCATTTTTTAATATATTTTTTTTTCGATTTGAAGTTTCTTGCAACTTTCATAACTTTTTCACGTTTTTTAAGATCTTTAAGATTGTCAGCAATTTTTCTCGATCGTAAATAATTTTTTATAATTCACGTTCACAAAGTTTCTAATACAATACAATTTTTAATATTTTTTTAACGTATTTCAATTTATTTTTGACATTTTCAAGAATTTTTAACAATTCTCAACAATTTTTTACACTTTTTAAGATATCTTTATGATTTTGGACACTTTTCACCATTTTTAACAATTTTTCAAGATTGTGAACATTTTTATACGATTTTCATGCAAAATAATACCGAGCACAATGGAAAATGGAGCATAAAAACAAAATTTAAACACAGCGTCCTCTATTGCATAACCGAAAAATATTATCGTTTAATGAAAATTGTATAACTCTAACCGCCATCTATTGAAAACTTGTAGACGTGAGTTTAACCCTTTAAAACCTTGAATTCGCGAAGAAAAAAAATTACATTTATAAATCGAGATATAAAGTTGATCTCTCGATCTAAAATCTAACACTATTTGCCCTTGTATAATAAATACCTATTATTGAACTTACAGAAACAGTAAAAACTCTTCTGACTTGTGACACTTGCCTACACTCATTTAAAAAGTAGCCAGAAGTCGTATTATTTGCCCAATTTTGTATTACTCTACTATTATTTGTTATATTAAAAAGTTTTTCTGTTTACCTATACTGCAAAGATTTACAAGAGCCACTAGTAATTAAATTTTACATAAATACTTAATGAAATTTTCTTCTATTATTTGGGCACTTTTTGCACTAAAATAAAAAATAAATTAATATTTTTGAAAATTACTCTTGTTTATTTTATTTATCTTGATATGTCAAATTAGTCAAGGTTTGTCTTTAAAATTTAAAACTGCTTAAAACAAGTTGAATTAACTTAGTAGTATATTGTGTGGCAAGGGGTGAAACAAGACGATTTCTGAGTGGAGCGAGAGTTGACTACCCGAGCGAAGCGAGGGCTGTCTTCGCCCGGTCAAAAATCGTCTTTGTTTCAACCCGTGCCACACACTATATTTTCCATATCACATGCATTGAAACAGCAAGTTTTAATCTCTGTAGCCAGTTGAAGTAAGACTATTTCAGACAAATAGCGTGGTAATATCTTGACAACGATTTGACGACAGCTCTCAGACGATTATGATTTTATTCGCTTTTGTTTAATACAAATGCGATTCTGACAGACTTGAAATAAAGACATAAATAATAAATAAATGAAACGTTGTTTCTTCCCTAGGGCAGAAAAAACTTTCAATTTCTGACTGACAGTTGCATTTGTCTGAAATTGTCTTGTTTTGACTGACAAAACAGGGATCAAAACAAGCTGTTTCTATGCATGTGATATAAAAAATAACTTTCTTCTAAGCTTTCGACAACCAGATCGCTTGTCGTTTTAACAAAAAACTGAAAACGACAATCGATCGATGTCGAAATTTTAGAAAAAATTAAAAATTAACACTTCAACTTTTATTAAGCATTTTTAGATTTTAAAGACGGCACTTGACGAATTTCACATATCAATAATTAAGATTAATAAAATAAGCTAATGCCATTTTCAAACATATTGATATATTTTTTATTTAAGTGGCAAAAACTTCCCCACATAATAGAAGAAAAAATACATTTGATGCCATAAAGAACATATAGACAATATTTAAATAGCTACTTCAATAGATTCTCCAAAAATATTTTCTGAATGACTTTCCGTGAATGCTTTAAATTTTTCATAAGTTAAAAAATTAATCAATAAATTAAATTTAATATACTTAAACTTACCAATATTAAACAAAACAAATATCACAATAGTTTTACCAATGATTTTCTTCATTTTAAGTTTTATTTCTACTAAACTTTAGTATATGTTAATACATATATAAGTAAGTTCACAATAAAACTTTGATTCATCTTAGATGGATATTTATACTTTGTATTTTATCTTTTGGTCCAATTTCAAAGTAAACAAATTGATTGCTAAGAATTCTTAGATAAGGTTAAAAAATACAAATGATCTTGAACAATAATTACAATAGGATGTTTGTTTATCATAAAAGGGTGACTTATATACACACACGCCTAGAGATGATTCAAGTACATATAAAAATCCGTTTTATTGCAATTTTTTAGAGTTAATAGAATTGAAGTATACACCAAATCTATACAGATACTTAAATATCTTCTGTTTTAAGGTTTTCAAAATTAACGTTTTACTAAACACATGTAGGTAAAAACTTCCGATATATACTAATTTTAAGCATTAAATCCTTTGAGGGCAAGACGAGTAACGGCAGAGAAAAATAAATAAAACTATATGCTATCTCTCTCTCGGAGCTCACTCCGATTGATGGCTAGTTGATGCATACGTATCCTCCGCTCTCTAAAACAAAAAAGCGAGATAGTTTTTTGTCATCTAGTTTCATACAAACTTGCAACCCCTATTTTAAACCCTTGGGGTGGAATTTAAAAAAAAAACCTTTCTTAGTACATCACTTCGTAATAAAACAAATTATTCCTCCAATTTTCAAGACTCTACGCGTCTATCCAGAGTGTCATGTCGGCCAACAGCACCGTGCTACTGCCTCACTGCTTTACACACCCCGCACATTAATGCGCACGTGGTATTAGACCATTCTTATGTTAAAACTATATAACCTTCTTACATATTGGTTGAAACCAAATACTGTAAAGGGTAATTTTGTTCAAAAAGAATTGCCTGTGATAAATAGCTTATTTATTTGGATAATGATTAAGAAGAAAGTTAAGAAGTATTATTATTAGGGATAGTTTTGCGTCTTTACTTTTGTTTAGCGTGTGTAAAAAATAAGGTTCTACAAAAATTCTTCGTACACATTATTCTTAACTAATCTATCATGGGGCGCTAAAACTATCCAGTTACTGGATGAACTTACTAGCGAGCAAGCAACATAAAACTGTCCATGAAAGAATGCCATGTTCTGTCAAGTCAATACACGCAAATTTAAGAGTTTGCCCATAAGACTTTTTTATTGTCATGGCATGACTTTTAGGATAAACTGTAATCGTTTAAATTCAAACGGGATATCATTTAGTATTAATGGGATTCGTGGTACAGATACAATTTCCTCTTTCACACACCTAGTTAATATAGTGGCTTCCACTATATTGCTATGTAAAGCTTTCACTTGCAAAGTACGCGCCTGGCATAAGTAGCATATTTCACTATATCAGCAAAATATTCGTCAGGTGTTAAGTAGTTATCACCATTTCTGTCGAGGGTCATAATTGAAAACTAGTTCTAGTCATTAACCACATATCTGACAATTTCTGAACGCATTTCTACCAACAATAGGGACGACAATACATTCTTCAACTTCTCCATTAACGTTTAAATTTTCTTTAGCCATTTTAAAAAGTCTAACCGAAAAAAACCTATACTTAAACCAAACGAAAACAAAACACATGCCAAATACAAAGCAGAGTCTATAACCGTAACTACTAAACCGAAAGAAAGCAAATGCAATCCAAAATATGCCAAAAAAGAACAGCCAAAATCGTTAAATATAATCCGCTAGAAATATTTAGGTATACTATGTACTATAAGATACGGCGGCCAATCAACATCGGGTATATGTAACCCATTACCCATTTCAAATATCTGGGATGCTACATCACAGAACAATTAGACTCAAATTAGGAGATAAAATGCAGAATTGAAACAGCTAGAACAACTTTTTTGAGAATGAGATCTGTCTTCTGCAACGATAACTTAAATTTAAAATTACGTCAAAGAATGATTAAATGTTATATTTGGTCTGGACTGTTATATGGAGCTGAGACCTGGACTCTAAAGGCTGATACGATTAATCGCCCAGAAGCGTTTGAGATGTGGTTGCATAGAAGAATGCTACGAATACCCTGGACAGCTTTGCAAACCAACGAAGCAGTGTTAAATAGAGCAAATGCCGTTCGTGAATTATTTACAATTATCAAGATAAGAAAGATAGCATACTTAGGGCATGTTCTTAAAGGAGACCGATACAAAATCCTTCAGCTTATAATGAAGGGTAAGATTGAGGGCCGCAGAGGAATTTGAAGGAAACAGATATCATGGCTAAAGAATATTCGAGATTGGACTGGAATACGTAGTGCTGAACAACTATTCAGATTAGCTGAAAATCGTGAACAACTCGCCAATATAATTGCCAACGTTAGGGAGACTTGATATGGCACCGAACGAAGAAGAAATTTTTTAATTCAGGTTTAAAACGTTTATCAACTTTAATATAAAAACACTAAGAAAAACTATTTTTTTAAAATTTTTTTCTATATACAAAAAACAGATGTCTAAATAAATGGACGTCAGGATGATATCCAAACAAAATTTGTTACAAATGAAATTTTTAAAACAATTACCTATTATTTCCTGTAAAACATAAGAATAAATCACATCCTTCACAATAAACTTTTGTTTTACGTTTGCAGCCTGGAAGCTTACATAAAACAGAAGCCATTGCAGGAATGTGTTTCTTTTGTTAGTAAATGTGGCAAAATATTTGAACTACTTCTAGTAACTAAAGATGGCATGTTCACGAAACCATGAAGAAGAAACTCAAGAACAAACAAGTGAAAAATGGTTTATTTTAACAGTCCATTTTTTAGTTCTGGTTTCCATTCGATAGTAACTAATCATCCTATTAATCAAATTTATTCCCCCATATTTTTTTCCGTATTTAGTCTGGAAATCTGAACTTAATGGGAGTCTATTTTAGACCATCATCTACATTCATTCAAAGGCGCTATTTGTAAAGTAGTTGATGCTAGCATGACTGATTTCATGTCATGCCAATGGACAATGTTAATTTTTCCGTCAGACCTTAAATCTTGTTCAGAAAAGTTTCGTCTTAATCGACTCATCATCTTATCCGATATCAAATGGACTGCTTTGGGTATTCTGCAGAGCTGCCAATTACAGTTCTAATACTCTGGATATTTTACTGACTTCTCACCCTGAGCAATATAATGTAAATATTCTGTCTCCCCTAGGTAACTCTGATCATGCTGTAGTAGAAGTCAAATGTCAAATCGAATCTCACCCATTCGAGGCACCACCCAAGAGTATTTTTTGGAACTTCAAAAAGTCAGCTTGAGAAGGCCTTCGAGACTACTTTGTAACTTTTCCCTGGAATTCAGTCTGCTTTATTTACGAAGATCCATCTGCAGTTTGCAACAGTATAACTGAAATCATTCAGTTTGCCATGAAAGCTTACATTTCTCAATTTACCAAAGGCTTGAAAGCCAAACAGAAGCCATGGTTTAATAAAGATTGTGATGTAGCTCGGAAAGCTAAGATCAAGTCGCACAAATTATTTATACAAAATCCATCAGAAGAAAAAAACAGGATGATATAAACGCTAGAAACACCAGTATTTCCAATTCCAAAAGTCTCTTTGACTCTCGAATGAGAGAAAAAGTAATGCCAAACCCTAATGGAAGCCGGTCCTTTTGGACTCTCGCCAAACATACCAATAATAATTTTACTTCATTCTGTAATGATGCATTTTTACCTTTGTGAATTTCATTATTAACCCTTTTTGAGCAGCGCACACAACATTTGTTAGTCTTTCTGGATTAGGCTTACCCCGAACAAATTGTTTTATCCGCCCCCGTAAGAGGAATTATCTGTTCTTACACAGCAACTTCTTTCGACCAAGGTAATCATAGATGGTTCAAGAAAAAGGTAAAAAAATCTGTAAATTTTGCTAAAAAAGTGCAAAAGAGTATTTTGAATGTGGAAATTGCCTAACAAGCTTCCATCAAAGTTTCGGTAAACAGACTGGGCTTCTAAATAAAAACGAAATTGTTATATGCTGTAAAAGTGAGGTTAGCTTTAAAAAAATGGATTAAAGAATTATATAACAACTCCAAACAATGCTGCAAGAGCAATTTAAGTCCTTTGAAGATAAAATAATAAAACAAACCTCCAAAGAGATACAAGAATTAAAGAAAAGTATAAACTTTATGTCAGATGGTTTTGAACAACAAAAACCGGCATATGAACAATGTTTAGTACAAAATAAGGTTCTTAAGGAACAAAATAAAAATTTACAAAGAAGAATTAACAACATTGAGAATAAGTACAATTATAGAGAACAGATAGAAAAGCTTAATAATATAGTGGTTACTGGAATTCCATTGCAAGAAAATAAAAGTGTTAAAGATATATAGTGTGGGCCTTAGTAAAAGGTATGGGATTAAATCTAGAGCATCATGATATTCATGATATTATTGTAAATACTGTTTTAAGTTCATGAATAAAGCTTAAATAAAAAAACAAAAACTTAAAAATTGACGTTTTTTTTATAATTTCAGGTACCTACATCTGCATCGATAACAACTTTTAAGTTGTTCAGGTTTTGATAATATTTATCTATATCTCGAGTCATAGCACGTGCAATACTAGGTACTGGCTTTGATTGTCTTAGCTTCGAACATCATAATTTAAGGGTATTTCAAACACGACATTAAAATGCATATTCCAAAAAAAAAATACTTCTCGGACAGTTAAATTCATATGTTTACCGTTTTCTTGTAAATACCTTACATTTGTACAATTACTAATATTTCAGAGTCAGAATCATTGAAATACATACCTACGGATGTAATCTCCAAGTTTCCAATTTTGTCTGTCTTGAACTGTATTTGATGAAAGGATTTGAAGGAGTAAATACTCATTTTTTCCATGTTTTACGTTGATCAACGTTAACACACTTCATTTGGACCAAGAAAGTCATTACAGTCATCATCAGAATTTTCAAAAACAGCTAAAACCAAAAAATACTAATTAAATATTTTTGTGTGTCTAATACCATGACGTCATAGACTTTTTAGTTAAAGAACCAATAGAAAATAATTTATTTTTACTCTAACAGTAGGTATCTAAATAAATTGAGTGTATCTTAAATTTAGACCGGGCAAACTAACTTTGAGCACGGAAAAATTAATACCTGAACTAGCCCAACGGGAAATGGTTAAGGGGGTTACTAACATCGAAAAAAAAAAAATTGAACCCATGGCCCATGGGGACTAACTTAGGGGGGGGAGGTTAAGTGAAAAAAATCTGCGGGCAACAGTTTGGACGCGTTTTCTGAGAAAATTTGATGTCGGAGGCAAAAATGAACAACAGCAAAGTTGTAGGTAATAAAAAGATCTTCAATTTTTGTTAAGTGTACTTTTTGACATAACCTCAAAATTATCGAGAAATTTGCAAATTTTCCAATCAATAGCCAAATTTTCGTTTTTCATTTTTAATTTTTGTAAAAATGAATGAATTAATATGAAACTTAGTAAAAGGATACCTTTATATATTATAAATAACCAAAAAAAAATTCAAAAGCAAATAATAAAAAATGTTTGAGTTTGAACTTTTTCAAAAAAAAAAGAACCCATTTTTCAGACGAAAATTCTCCGGTGAAAAATCATCGTAAATGGATTTTTCAAAGCTCGTTTTGTTTGTTTTTACGTTTACTTTTTGATAAAATAGAGAACCAATATAGCTTATATTTAAGAATATGCTAAAAAATGCAATAAACGCAAAAACTCAATTTTGATTTTTTTTTTTTCAGTAATTGTTGATAATTTTGTTTAAATTTTAATAAACTGTTAAAAATAACTTCACCAATAAATTCTATGGAACAAAATACTAAAGAAATTGTATTTTGTTGTTAATAATTGCTTCAAAATTTAGGGGTACTAAAGGGTTTTTGGAGGGTGAATAAAGTATATAATGATTGTTTTTATGCACTTTTCGGCTAAAATTGACGTTAAACGAAAATCGGTATTAAATAAAAGTTGTAGATTTTAAAAAATTGTACAAGATTTGTATGGGTCATTTTTACCATAAACTCAAAATTTTCCAAGAAAATGCAAAAAATCGAATTTTCTTAAATTTTTCAGTTTTTTAAACTTTCTTTTTTTTTTCTTCTTTTTCTGGTGTATACAATAAAAAAAAAGGTTAAATAAAAGCATTATAGTCATAATTATAAACATTTAAAATTAGAAAAAATATTACGGTATGATGAACGAGTATGCGCAGACTTAATGTATATATATATATTTTTAACTGTGAAGTTTTTTGTGACAGTTAACTGTTTTACCTGGACCTTTTTACACTGCTTCTCTGGTTGCGATACAACCTCTGGATTTGCAGGTAATGGAAGAAAAACAATAGTTGACTCAAATATTTCAACTTCAAACTTGTCAGAGTTAGTAAAACCTTTTTATGAGCCGAATACAAATCCGAACGCCATAGCTAATAACGGTTGTGCAATAATTTCATCCATCTATAAATGCAAAAATAGTTCTATTTCCAAAAAAAAAACGATTAAATTAGAAAACTTGCCTCCAACTGTTGGCGGAGGAACGCAGCATTCTTTATAGAGTCTATTTTCAAATTCAAACGTGGCTTGGAAATAAACTTGATCCAACCAAGTGGGGTTGGAGGGAAGTTATTCACTCTGCCTCAAAAATACTAATGCCTCGCTTTACGGAAATGCCAATAATACCATAAAGCTTGTTAAAAACAGTCTCTTGCTGCTGCAAAACGACGTGTTCTACCAACAGATGCGGATGTAGAAAAGTTGGTCTACAATGTACAGATCTGTGCACGACATGTCAAGATTCTGGTAATTGTTGTAATGATAAGCTAGTTTCAGAAGATTTAAGCAATGCCGAAGACGAAGAGGTTACTTCTGAAAATGATAGAAATAAAGGTGAAGTCGAAGATGATTTTGAAGAAGATAAAGTGGAGTGGGAAGATTTGCAGTCTACCGAAGAATCAGAGGGCCAAGAAGAAAAAGAAGAAGTTATGCATTTACATAAAAGAAAAAGATTATCATTTGTATCGCATAGGTGTATTTTTTAAATTTATTCATTTTTTTTATAATAAAACGTTCTTTTTTTATAGTTTTGATCGTATTTTAAAAAAATAACTACATATATATGACTTCCCGCATTAACTTCCTATGGGTTTTCTAAAACTCTTAAAATTTTTTTCAAAATTATATTTAAGAATAATGCTTTTATTTGACCATATTTTTTTTAATTATATATATATATATATATATATAAATATATATATATATATATATATATATATATATATATATATATATATAAAATAAGAAAAAAATGATAAGAAAGTTTAAAAAAGTCAAAAATTTAAGAAAATTCGATTTTTTGCAATTTCTTGGGAAATTTTGAGTTTATGGTAAAAATGACCTGTACAAATCTTGTATAATTTGTTAAAATCTACAACTTTTACTGAATACTAATTTTCGTTTAACGTCAATTTTAGCCGAAAAGTGCATGAAATCAATTATTACTTTATTCACTCCCCAAAAACAACCCTTTAATGTCCCTAAATGTTGGAGCAGTTATTAACAATAAAATACGATTTCTTTAGTATTTTATGCCGTAGAATTTATTAAAATTTAAACAAAATTATTAACAATTACTGAAAAAAAATAATTTCAAAAATGAGTTTTTGCGTATATTGCTTTTTTTAGCATATTCTTAAATATAAGCTATATTGGTTCTCTATTTTATCAAAAAGTAAACGTAAAAACAAACAAAACGAGCTTTGAAAAATCCATTTACGATGATTTTTCACCGGAGAATTTTCGTCTGAACAATGGGTTCTTTTTTTTTGAAAAAGTTCAAACTCAAACATTTTTTATTATTTGCTTTTGAATTTTTTTTTGGTTATTTATAATATATAAAGGAATCCTTTTACTAAGTTTCATATTAATTCATTCATTTTTACAAAAATAAAAAATGAAAAACGAAAATTTGGCTATTGATTGGAAAATTTGCAAATTTCTCGATAATTTTGAGGTTATGTCAAAAAGTACACTTAACAAAAATTGAAGATCTTTTTATTACCTACAACTTTGCTGTTGAACATTTTTGTCTCCGACATCAAATTTTCTCAGAAAACGCGTCCAAACTGTTGCCCGCAGATTTTTTTCACTTAACCTCCCCCCCCTAAGTTAGTCCCCATGGGCCGTGGGTTCATTTATTTTTTTTTTCGATGTTAGTAACCCCCCCCCCAACCATTTCCCGTTGGGCTAGTCCAGGTATGAATTTTTCCGAATTTCGATTAAAATTATGTTAGTTTGCCCCGACTAATTTCCAATTTTAACAAAAAAGTTCAACCATCTTAACTGTTCTTTATCAGACAGCTAAATGCGTTAAATTATGAACTTGCGCGGTTGTCACGTTTATTTATAAATCCACTACGATGAACCGAGGGACATAAAACAGTAAAATCTGTATTTATAAAAAAAAATAATACCGTACCTAATGTCCATTTAATTGGACGATATATACAAATATGTACTCCGTTTACGATGTTATAAATTTATATGGATAACAATTTCTTTAATGACTTTTACTTTAAATATTGAATTACAATATTGACAAAGTACAAAGTATAAACAAACTTAATACTAAAACTAAATAACTACGTATTAAGGTAGGTGTGAATGTAATTCCAACACCCCCCCCCTCATTCTCACAAACCTAAATTTTCACGAATTGTTTGAAACCTTTTTAAATGTAAAGCTTTTGTAAAGATGTCCGCTATCATTATATCAGTTGGACAGTAGCATGTTTTTACAAGTCCTTTATCAATAAAATCTTTAACAAAATAAATTTTGTGTCAATATGTTTTGATCTGTTACTGACTTTTTCCGAATTAATAAATTTAAGGCAACTCTGGTTATCCTCGTAAATAGATATAGGTAAATCGATAGAACAGTTAAAATCCTTTAATAGACTTGTTAACCATGCTACTTCTTGACACGGGTGTCTTCCTATTTTGTGAATTCTTGTTTTGTGACTAGACCTTTTTCAGGTAAAATTTTTCCCATTTTGTGCCTAGACAAATTTTTACCTGAAAAGACCCAAGATGAATTTCCCGTTTTGTGACTAGCGTAAAATATAGCCACTTATTTTAATACCTACCTGATTTAATCATTTTAACTTAAAAATCATTTTTGTTTATAAAGTCGTCTTTTCCCATTTCACCCATTTTAATAATAGTCATATGAAATATAAAATACATTTATTACAAAATAATATAATGAAACACTTATGGGGGCTTTTTACACAATTTATTTACAAAATTGTTAAGATACACTGAACTCTGCTGGATAACGTCTAACTACTTGTCTTCAAAATTCTTGACATATCGTCGGTAATAGGAACAAAGACCCAAGAAACTCCGGAGCTGATGTTTGTCGATAGGGATTGGCCATTCCTGAACGGCTTGTATCTTAGCGGGGTCAACAGCAACGCCATCCTTGCTTACGTTATGTCCTAAATAGTTGACCTGTCTCTGGAACAAGTGGCATTTCTTAACATTCAATGTTAGATTAGCGTTCTGTAATCTTTTAAAAACTTCTTCCAGGTTAGATAAATGTTCCTTAAAGGTCTTACCCATTATGATGATGTCGTCTAGATAAACTAGACAAGTTTCCCATGACAAACCCCGCAGGATGTTCTCCATTAGTCGTTCAAACGTCGCAGGAGCATTACAGAGGCCAAATGGAAGGACCGTGAATTGCCATAACCCTGATCCACTGGTAAAGGCAGTCTTTTCTTTGTCTGCAGGATTCATTTTAACTTGCCAGTATCCGCTTTTAAGGTCCAAGGTAGAAAACAGAGTAGAACCCGCCAAAGCGTCGAGGGCATCATCAATCCTTGGCAGAGGATAACTGTCCTTCTTAGTGACATCATTTAGCTTTCGATAGTCGACACAAAACCGCATTGATCCGTCTTTCTTTCTCACTAATACCACAGGAGAAGCCCACGGACTACTGGATGGTTCGACTATGCCATTTTGAATCATTTCTTTAAGGGCTCTGTCTGCTTCTTCCTTTTTAACTTGAGGCATCCTTCGGGGTACCTGTCGAATCGGACGTGCATCACCAGTGTCAATTCTATGTTGTACAACATCAGTTCTTCCCAGTTTACTTTTAGAACCAAATACAGGTTTATAACGGTAAAGTAGATCTCTTACCTGTTTCTTTTCTAATTTTGACAAAGAGGGGTCTAATTTTGTCATTAATTGTTTAATTTCGTTGGTCTCATCTGTTTCCGTAACATTTATCTTGTGAATTATGGCCATTACTGGTTCTAAACTTCCCATTTCCGTGTCCTTTCGGAGAAGAACTGGATGATCGTTCAAGTTGATAACTCGGATGGGTACCTCTTTGGCGGATCTAACAAGAGTCTTACCCACAAGGAGTCCTTTTCCCAATTCATGGTCATGGTTCTTCGGCTCTATCATAGCTGGGGCACCATCTGGCTTCAGTCCATCCAACCGCGCTGTGACGACACATTCGCAGCTTGCCGGAAGTTCGATATCATCCATTAGCTTAATCGAGGCATTGTCAACTTGTTTTCGGTGCAGGAATATTTCTTCATTACCAGTACGAAGGATACGTTGGCGAAGATCCAAATGAAAACCACAGTGGAGCATAACATCCATGCCCAGAACAACATCTTCATCAACGTCAGCCACCAGCACTGAGTGAACAAGAGAGGTTGAACCAAACTGTAGCGTCACCTGTATCTCACCGTAGACTCTAGCAGAATCTCCGGTAGCGGTATGCAGTCTCCAACTGGTAGGCAACATCTTATTTCGCATAATGATGGTTGGTCGGACGATAGTTTTTGTAGCTCCAGTGTCTACCAGCATGCTTATATTCTTCCCATCAAGGAGGCCATCTACATATAAGCTGTCCACGTGATGTCGCAGAGTTGCCAATTTAATGGTGTGAGGGGCTTCGGGAATGTTTGGGGTCGATTTCGCCCTCCAGGAGTCGACCCGTTCTAGTTTTCCTGCTGCTGGGGTACTTCAGCAGAAGATTTTTCTTTTTGGGGGCAAGTATTTCTTATATGGCCTAGTTCTCCGCAGTTCCAGCATCTCACTTGGCGCCTTCTTCTTGGAGATAACTTCATTAATCTCTCTACTACTGCTTCAACGTCGCTAACGGAATGAACGGCATGGTCGTAGTTACCGGTGATTTCCCTTAGTCGAGCAACTCCACGTGAGGCCTCCGTCGCCGCCTCAAACTCCAGGGCAATGGTCAAGGCGTCCACAAGAGTCTTCGGCCGCGCTAACCGTACAGCGCGCTGCAACTCGACGTCTCGAATACTATCGGTGAAGGTTTGGACTGCTAGGCACTCCAGGAAATCCTCCGCTGCATTTGAATACGCAAGTCGTACCATTCTTGCTACATCCGCTTCAAATTCCTGGATAGTTTCTCCATTTTTCTGTTTTCGGCTCTTTAACTGCATTCGGTACACCGGTTGTAGATGAGTTTGACCATAACGCATCTCTAGACGATTTACCAATAACTCGAAGTTGTCAGCTTTATCCGGTGTCAATGATTGCAAGACGTCTAAAGCTTCGCCTCGCAGAGCTACGGTTAGGGACAATGCTTTCTCCTGGGATGACCATCCATTAGCTCTGGCCGCTGCGTCGAATTGTTTCAGGTAATTTGGCCAGGAAGTCTTCCCGTCGAAGGTCGGGGGTTTCATTGTCGTTCGCATCTGGGTCGTCTCCTCGTTTCTTCGTCGTTCGACGTCTGCGTGGCAGGTTTCCATCCTTCCTGCATCTCCGTCGCCGTGGTGGATGGTTTGGTTTTGTAGACAAGCTTCCAGTTCATGTTTAAGCTTTTCTATCTCGGACTGCACTTGCTGGTTGATCTCGTGTCTGAAGTTGGCCACCTGCTGATTTTGCTCGTCTCGCATGTTGGTCACTTGCTGATTCATGTTGTCCACTTGCTGATTCAAGTTGTCTACCTGCTGATTCAAGTTGGCAACTTGCTGATTTTGCTCGTCACGAAGGTGTGATATTTGCTGGGAGAAGGAACTGGATAACTCTTCTGGTAGGGTAGACATCCGTTGTGATAGCTGGGACACCTCTTCGCGCTGGCTTCTTATCTGACTGGATAGCTCCTCTTGTTGGCTCGTCATTCGTCCTGATAGCTCCTCTTTCAGCTGGGACATATCTTCGCGCTGGCTTCTTATCTGACTGGATAGCTCCTCTTGTTGGTTCGTCATTCGCTGTGATAGCTCCTCTTGTTGGCTCTTCATCTGACTGGATAGCTCCTTTTGTTGGCTCGTCATTCGTTGCGACAGCTGGGACATATCTTCGCGCTGGCTGCTTATCTGACTGGACCACTGGGACAGTTGTTGCGTCTGTTCCTCTTGCTGGCTCGTCATTCTTTGTGATAGTTGGAAAAGTTGTTGAGTTAGTTCAGAATTTGCTTTTTGAACTGGGTCTTCGAACTCCACAGCGTCAGGGTCCAAATTATTATTTACGTAGTACTCACGGAGCTTTCTCAACAATACGGATTTGCTTCCACTAGTTTCCAACTCTAATTCTTCAAGCTCTCTTCTGAGCTCAGCCACCAATAGTTCATTTATCGTTTTTCCAGGCATTCTTGTATCTTCACCCCACACCTGACACCAATTTGAAACACTTATGGGGGCTTTTTACACAATTTATTTACAAAATTGTTAAGATACACTGAACTCTGCTGGATAACGTCTAACTACTTGACAATACAATGAACTCTTGTGAACACTTGACTCGAACTGACGTTAACTGTCCGTGCATCCCCTTATATACAACATTATTTAATCTAGTTAGTGTGTTTAGAAGTTTCTAGAATTTTCTAGAAAAATTATTTAAAATGGTTAGTTGATTTTTTTTACAAACTTCTAAAAATCAACTGTCAACAACAATCTTTCAAATTAAGGTCTCTTCCTTTACGGTTATCCCGTTACAATAATATTAAATAATCATCAAAGAAACATATACATTTTTAGTTGGTAAAATAATTGCTAAAGGAAAATTATTATTGCATTTTTGTTATGAATGCCAAACTTATTAAGCAATGGCCAACGTCCAATCTTTCTTCAACCAAGTCTGTAACTGTACGGCGAATTCTTTCATCCAGTTGTAGGTACATACTTGGTTTTCCTTCGTTTCGGTGTCATATGCAACTCAACTTGTAGTTTTATATTGTCGTAATATGCTTCTTCTTTAAGTGCTTGTGTAAGCTCGAAAATGTATGGATTTACCTTGGCAATTTTTGTATTTAGCCGGTTGTGCCATCCTTCTAAGGAATTTGTAGTCTGTTGCCTTTGGTTATAGCACACTCACATCAGTCCTAAAATATTGTCGTCAAGCCACTGTTCCACAAAATAATCTTTAATTATTTCGAGAAGTGGATGATTTTCAAAATTCTCCATAATCCACATCCAACCGACGTCCACTTTCTCAGGAGGAAGATGTGCTAATGCAGCACACATCCTTATGTGGGTACGCACTAATTCGTTTTCCTTGTATAGAGAATTTAACCCAATTTTTTTAACTTTTCGCCATAAACATTGGTTAAAATGAAAATTGCATTCAGTAATGTTTATACTAGGAAGGTTTTCTTAAGTGACTGGAAGGTAGTCAATTTTAAAGTGTTTTGGTTTCCACTATGATATAAGTTTTTCAATTAAAGAAAAAAGCCTGGTATACGTCATTTTCTTTTTTATCTGGCAGCAAGGCGAAAATAACAAAAATAATATTGGTTTCAGTACCCGTGCTGCCAACATCGGCGTGGATTGTTTACAACAGCTTTTAAATGTCCCATCACCGAAAAAAAAATGGTTTCTACGAGTGTCTGTCGCGCTTTTAGCGAAGCAAAAAAACAATATTTTGTCCTCTTTGCCATCTTCAAACAACACAAAGTTGTTTGTTATCTGTTTAGGGAGGATGATTTCTTTCCTCGACTTGAATGTGACGACTCCTAACGCCTTGTGTCGAGCGGAGTAAAACTGTTTTTTCTTGTTACTGAAATTTGGTATCTCAGTAGGTATAATTTCAGCCCGGCATCCATAAGGGGCACTATTTCCTCGTTAAAGATTCTTGAAATCGCTGTGGTCTCCTCACGGGCTCATTTTTTTGCTTTGTCTAAATATATGTCTACTTCGTTTTTAGCGACGTTTGGCATACATTTGTGTTCTGATTTTCGCACAATGTCATTCCTGTAACAATAAAAATCCATTATATGCTTACATATCTTAAGATATATAACTGAGGGAAAGCATTGTGATGGTTAAAAATTTCGACTTCAAAATCTGTGATTTTTACGAAATTTTCACCAAAAATCGATTATGTTTTTCCTACAATTTTTCAAAAATTTTATACCCCTTTAAAGTTCGCCATCCTACGTTCTGATTTCTCCCAAAAACTAATCAGATTCACCTTATTAGATACATATTTTACATATCTTAGCAAAAGTAAAAAATGGCTGAAATTTATTAAAAATTCATCAAAATACTAAAACTGTCACGGATCCAGAACACAGTTTTCTGTTCACACACATCCATAGTGTGGAACAGTTTTTATTTTTTTTTTCAAATAGTACCGGTGACCGGAATTTAAAAGATTTCTTCCTCCACCATTACTTTAAATGTATTGAATATTCATCTTGGAAAAAACAAAGCAATGCTTCTAAAAACTATAACATTACAATGTAACACAAGGAAAAATTGCACGATATAAATGAAATAATTTCAAAAATTGCTACTTATATTATCAATTAATTCCTTCTTCGTCTATAAATAGAAAATTTAATATGCAAAACTTCCCCGAAGAGAAAAACATCGTTAAAGGGATTATCATTATCTTAATACGTTTCAGTATTGGGGAAAACCCAACAATTAAGAGATCATAAAATTACATTTTATTCTAGTCACAAAATGCGAATTCATTAGGGGTCTTTAACAGGTAAAAAATTCTCTAGGCACAAAATGGCAACAATTTTAATCCAAAAAGGTCTAGTCACAAAAAGGGAATTCACAAAATAGGAATATACCCTTGACAAGCTTCCGAGAGTGCAATAAATTCCGCTTCTGTATTAGATAAGGCAACACACCTTTGTTTTCTGCTAGTCCAAGATATTAATCCTCCAAATAATTTAAATAAATAACCAGTATTGGATTTCCTTCCATTCTGATCTTCTGCCCAATTAGCATCTGCCCAACCAACCAATGAAGGATTTTCTACTTCTATTGAACTCAACTTAAGTTTAAATTGCATAGTTCCTTTTAAATACCTCGCTATTCGTTTAAGTTCAATCCAATCCTCTGTAGTTGGACTTTTTTGTGCAAGTATACATACTGCTGCAGAAATATCCGGTCTAGTGTTTATGGACAAATAAAGCAAACATCCAAGAAGTTTTTGGTATTCTGTATTATTTGTTAACATTGATGAATTCAAATTTGTTTTTCCGTAACCAGGTTCTAGAGGATATTTTGAGCTTTTAGCATCTGCTAAACCAAACTCATTTAATATCTTTTCTATATAAATACTTTGACTTATTTCATAATTTCCATATAAATCTTTATCTACATTTAGTCCCAAGTACTTACTTATTTCGCCCAATGATTCAATTTCGAATTCTCTTTTTAAAATACATTTAACCTGTTGTATAAAAATTTTCGACTTGCTTGCAACTAAAAAGTCATCCACATAAACCAAAACATAACACCATATACCATTTTCTTCCTTACTGTATAAACAAGGATCTGCAGTACTCTGACTATACCCATTTGAAATTAGTATCAGATGTATAGTTTGATTCCAGACTCTTGCAGCCTGTTTAGGTCCATAGATACCCTTTTTTAATTCGCAAACTTAATCTTCTTTTCCCATTTCTTCGTATCCTTGTGGTTGCTTCATATATATAATTTCTTCCAAATCTCCATTAAGGAAAGCTGTTTTAGCATCGAATTGCATAATAATCATGTTTTCTTTTGCTGCTATAGAAAGTAACAATCTAAATGTAGTTTGTTTTACTACAGGTGCAAAAACAAGATCATAATCTATTCCAAATTTTTGGGAAAAACCTTGAGCTACAAGGCGAGCCTTATACCGTACAATTTCATCATACTTATCTATTTTAATTTTATATACCCATTTACATCCCACTGCTTTTCTTCCCTTGGGCAACTCTACTAAATTCCAAGTTTTGTTTTTCTTTAATGATTCCATTTCACTATTCATTGCAGAAAGCCAATTTTCTTTATCTGTAGACAAAATAGCTTCATTAAAAGTAGTAGGTTCTTTTACCTGGGTAATATTAATTTTTTCTGGAAATCTCTTTGGAATTCTTTTGATTCTGTTTGATTTTTGAATTGCAATAGGTTGGTTTTCATTGTTTCTGTTTGCTTTGCTTAATTCATCTTTATTTCTATTATCTTCGTTTTCTTCATTCTTATTTTCGTTATATATTGTCGTAATTTCCTTCACTTCAGGTTTATCTACAAAATTATTAAAATCAACTTCCACGCAATCTTTTTCTAGTTTTTCTTTAGAAATAGATATAAATTTAACGTCCCGTGATACATAAATGCGTTTATTAACACTGTCATAACATCTGTACGCATTTGACTGTTCGTCATAACCCATAAAAATCATTATTGATGCCTTTTTATCAAGTTTTTTTTCTCTTTTGATCTGGTATGTGAAACATAACTTTACATCCAAAGATTTGAAAATTTGAAACATTTGGTGGCTTACCATTCCATAATTCGTATGGAGTTTTTATAATTGGCTTGGATGGCAAGCGATTTTTAATGAAATTTGCCGTCATAACAGCTTCTGCCCAAAACGTTATATTTAAACTTGCTTCAATAATCATACATCGTGCCATTTCAATAAGGGTTCTATTTTTTCTTTCGGCTACTCCATTCTGTTGAGGGCTATATGGTGCTGTGTACGGAGGCATTATACCTAATGATTTTAAGTATTTCTTCATGTTTTCGCTCGTATATTCTCCTCCTCTATCAGAACGAATTACTTTAGGTTTCTTTCCAAATTTAGTTTTAACCATGGCAATGTACTCCTTTAGCTTTTCAAAAACCTCTGATTTGTATTTTAATAAATATATTACGGTATAATGACTAAAATCATCAATAAATGTTAAAATATATCTCTTTCCACTAAAAGATTAATTCTGCATAGGACCACAAATATCAGTATATATTAAATCAAGAATACTCTCACTTATTTTCTGATTTGATCTAAACGGTAATCGCTTCATTTTTCCTTCAAGACAAACAGTGCAATCCTCTTTAATGCAACAGTCATTGATAGTTATACCTGTTAAGTAAATTATTTTTCGTTAAATTTTTTACTACCTCGTAATCTCGATGACCAAACACTTTATGCCAATAGTGATAGCAGTCTCTTTCATGTGTTTTATTAACGCAAATTTTTTCTTCCTGAACTAATTTAAATAAACCACTACTTCCATCTAATAAAGCAACTTCCATATCATCCTTTTTTTATAAAGCTTCCTTTTTTATCAAATACTATGGTAAAGTTGTTGTTGTTGTTGTCTTTACAGATAAAATATTTCCTTCAGATTTAGGTATATACATAACATTTGTAACTGTGGCCGATTTTGTCTGTCTGGAACTGTCTTTAAACTTAAGCAATACATCACCTCTTCCTTCTGACCATATTTCACTTCCATTTGCTAAAATTACTTTTTCTCTTTTATTTATTTTAAAATTTGAAAACTGATTTTTATCAGAACAACTATGCGAAGTGGCTCCTGAATCAACAATCCATTCATTCATTTCCGATCCCATGTTAAATAAGTATTCTGTTTCATGTTCTTTAGCTGTTTTAATCGCTTCTTTTCCATCATTCTTTAATTTCCATTGTAAATATTTTACACAGTTTTGCTTTAGATGACCCATTTTTTTACAAAAGAAACAATGTACTGAATCGTATTTATCAATTTTTGACGTCGAAGTTGTATTTGTTTTGAGAAGAGTCTCAGTATTATTGAATTCTGCGTCCATATTTTCTCTTTGGCGTTTGTATGTATATCTATTATTTTATTTTGAACCAAACTTAATGTCAATTCGTCTTCTGATCTGGCCTCTAAAGCAATAATAAGAGACTCATAACTTCTAGGTAAACTGCTAAATAACATTGCAATATTCCAATTATCAGACATTTGTTCTTCTCCCAAGGCACGTAATTTTTGAAATATTATGTTTAAATTATTTATGTGCTTAATAACATCACCTCCTTCTTCAAGCTTCAAAGAACAAATATTACGCATTAGGGTTACTTTATTACTCAAGCAACTTTTCTCATGGTAATTTTTTAACATCATCCATGCTTCTTTGGATGTTTTAGCGTTTCGTACTAAATTAATCTGATTATCTTCTATGGACAATGAAATAAGTGCTCTCGCCTGATCATCCTTTTGTTTATTTTCTTCGCTTAGATTTGGTCTTTCAATACACATCCACAGATTTTCTTTAATCAGCAACATCTCCATTTTATATTTCCACATAAAATAATTGCTTTCATTAAGTTTATCAAAATAAGCTTTATATTCTACTTTTGCGTGTTCGCCCATAACCTGTTATAAATTTATATGGATAACAATTTCTTTAATGACTTTTACTTTATTATATTGAATTACAATATTGACAAAGTACAAAGTATAAACAAAATAACTAAGTATTAAGGTTGGTGTGAATGTAATTCCAACATACGACTTGTAGTGATATCATATTGCTAAAAATGTAATTTTTGTGAATGTAGAAATTATGTATTTTTTTTATTATTTAAGTTAATAAATAACAGAAATAAAAATAACAACATTTTTTGTGTTCATTATTAACCATTAGATGAGCTAGGAAGACTTTCGAAAGCTTGTCTAATTGCCTATTGCGGTAACTACAAATTTTGGAGTAAACTCTAAATTATATCCACCGAATTTAGTTAAGTATTAGGCACGTTTTTGTTTTAAAAAAATGGCTCGGTTGTTGCTTCAAGGAAATCGAAATCAGATGCCTAGTTGGTTCCAATTTTATTAAGAAATAAAGATTTGATTTCTGGCTTTTTGGAGTAAATTTTTTGAAGGCTGTTTAATTTTTTAAAAAAAGTTTTTATTAAAAAAAATATGCTTTTTTTAATAAACAAAAACTTTAGTTTTCCGTTAATAAAATGTGAATTTTAAATCAAATAATAATAATTTTAAAGTTCTTAAAATATTCATAAAAATATCTATGAAGTGTTTAGAAAATAAAAAGCTCTGCATCTAAGTTGAAAATATTTCAAAAGATTCACGCAGTTGTGTGGTAAATCCCGCACGGGAATCTTTTGAACTAACAGAACACGTCTGTTGTGTTCCCTCTGTACTGATAGTCAGTAGAATGGGGCGAATAGGCACAATTTTCAACTTCTATGGTGATCTTCTTACATATTTTATATGAAAGATGTTAAAAGTAAACTGATATTGTGAGTCTCATTGTAGTTTCTAAACTACTAATGCTTGAAGCATGTAAAAATTATAAGATTCTTTGTAAATTAGGAAAAAGTGGTATGTGCCTAAGTAGGTAACTTATATACATATAAAAATTACCAATGACTAATTATTATTTTGTCGGTGCAATCCAATTAATCTCTAGTAGACTTTTAGGGATTTAGTTATATAAAAGCAAGCAAGAAGTATGCGAAAAGTAAATAAAGGCAATAATAATAATCTATGTATCAGGTACAATTTGTTTGTCAATTGTTAGTAATACTAAGTTAGCATTGTTTGTTACTCACTAGCGCTGCTTGCAATACGTTACTACAAAATATATGTTTCTTTTAATTAATAATAATAAAGTTTTTAGGCAATTATGCTTACCTGTTACATTTTTAAATACTGTTAACTGTTTATTAAAAATGCATAAATAAGTAATTGCATTATTATATTCATATATAAGAAGATTTATTTCTTTTGCGAGAATTTCAATGGGATGCTGCTGGAAAAGCAAATTTACCGCAAATTTCCAGCTGGAAAAATACTGTAGGATTGCAAACCTTTATGCCACTATTTATAACAAGTAAATTTGAAAAACGTTCAATATTTTCGAAGTTACACATAGAAATTGCTTTATTTATAATATTTTTAAATATAATTAGATGATTTAAATTAGAATAAAAGAACAAGGTTATTTTGATTGGTCTTATTGTGTAGTTTTACAGTGCCAAATCCAATAACTTAATTTGTATCTTCTGCAATTTCAATTGTATACGATTCATTAAAGTTATTAAAGAGGCATTGTTAGAATTTGTTTTTTTTTTGTTAAGGAATTAAAATATTTTCGTTGTTCAATTATAGTTCACTGCCAACTCCGGTAGATTGAATATGTTAAAAAAGCACAAAAGCAATCTCTTATGTAGATATGTAGTATCAAACTTTTTGCAACTTCCTTCATGAATGAAAGGTACCTATACCTTTATTAAATCCATTATCTTGCATTGCTTTCGAGATATTTTATTTATTTCGCTGTATTTATGTTGCAGTATAATTCGTACTTTTTTAAAAGTACCTATATCTTCGCTTACAATTTAAATTGTAGTTAAGATAGCTTTAAGGCATATTTCTTTTTTTTTTCAAATGATTAAATGCGCGTTTATGCTCAATTAGATTTTGTTGGAAACACCGTATATAGACAAGAATAGCAGGATCACTCTGCGCTCCAGCTTTGATATTCTTTGATCCGTATTTCGTTTCAGTTTGCCGACGTTTTTTGTGGGGCTTAGTGAGAATTGGTAAGCAGCGATACCAACTCTACCGATTTTTCAGTAGATCTACCGATTTAGAAAATAATCTACCAATATACCGTTATAATTTTCATTAAAAAATTATTTAACTTTTTGCATCTTAATTTAAACTTACTTTTTCTTAATAAATAAAGACAGTTTTAAATTTGCCGCTCTTATTTTTAAATCTACAAATTTTTTACTTTTTTTTGTATCACTCTACCGATTGCAAATATTTTAAGTTGGCATACTGCTGGTGAGTGACAAAGATACAGACCGAAATGCAGACCAAAGAGCTTTGGCGGCATGGAACTAGTTTTAACTAGAGTGATCCTTCTATTCTTGTCTGACGGTGGTTGGGAGTAGAGCGCTTGATCGTTATATCCAAATAGAAGCAACCAAATCGAAAGCTATTTTAAAATAATTTAATTAATTTGTTGAAACAGGTAGTTTTCGTCCTAAAAAGATAACATGAGGCCTATCTCTCATAGTAGAAAAAGAAGAAGAAATACTAGAAGCAGTGGCAGCAGATCCAGAAATTAGTAACTAGCAGTAAAACAAACAACCTCAAAATCTATTTAAAAAAAAATTATATCCTTACAATAGTTTAATCTTTTAGCAGAAAACTTATGCTTTATAGACTGTAGATTACAGTTTACTCATTTCATGACCTCTCAGCAAAATTTTGTCTATGAATTTTTAACTAATATGCTGTTTATCGATACAGCCACCTTTACTTGCTAAGGAATTTTCAATTTTACAAACAAGCACGAACGCGAACGGGATAATCAAAATTCTCACGTTTTCACTGAGCATCAGTTTTAAACTAAATGACGATAAATGTTTGGTGTTAAAATATAGGAATTTACCTGATGGATCTACATAAACTTTTTCCCATTTTATACAGTAATTTAATATTAATAATTCTTGAATATATAATTGATCACCTTTCACTGTCTAAATTTACAGACAAAGTCTAGCCAGTAGCTACTTAAATTTGACCTGTCAATTAGATTTTTATAAAATTAAAAAATAAGAACTAATTGAATAACTAGTGACTGATCGAACTAACTAATAAATAAGGTAATTAATAAACAAGCTCATAATTCTGCGTATTGTATAAGATAAATATTTAATGATTTATCCTGAGAGGGCTGGCAAAATGATAATAAAGGTTAGCGGTGGGTCCAGCTATACTCTTCCATATGTTTATTAAAAATTATTGTGTGTAATATAATTATCTGAAACAATTCGACGCAGTGGCCAGAGGTCATCACAGGAGAAGGCATTGTCCCTAACCATAGCTCTGCGAGGTGAGGTTTTAGACATCCTGCATTCATTGACACCGGATGAAGCTCACAATTTCGAGCTATTGGTGAATCATCTGGAAATGCATTATAGCCAAACTCATCTACAACCGGTATACCAAATGCAATTAAAGAGCTGGTAGCAGAAAAAATGGAGAAACTATCCAGGAGTTCGAGACAGAAGCGGCAAGAATGGCACCGTATGCGTATCCAAATGCAGCGGAAGATTTCCTGGAGTGCCTGATGGTCCATACCTTTACCGTTGGTCATCGAGAGTTCGATGAAGTGACGGAGGCCTCACGTTGAGTTGCTCGACTAAGGAAAGTCACCGGTAACTACGACTATGCCGTTCATTCCGTCAGCGCTGCTGAGGTTGTAGTAGAGAGGTTAATGAAGTTATTTTCAAAAAGAAAGCGCCCAGTGAGGTGCTGGAACTGCGGAGAACTAGACCATATAAGAAAAAATTGCGTTCATTGTAACCGCGTGGAGCAGAAAGTGTAAAAACTCGCCTTATTTAAGGTTGTGCCAGAAGACGAAAGCTGTATGATGAAGGAGCAACAAGAAAACGACCCCTTTCTGAAAAAGATTCGAGAATAGAAAAGAAGGGATTATCATCTGTTTTGTGGATAGAGATAATTTCATCATCTCCTGCTTTAAAAGCATACTGGGTCCAGTGGAACTCTTTAACTTTGTACGGTATGCTCCTTAAAAGACTTGTGGAAAATTTCGAGGGAACAGAAAGAAATAGTGATTCCAAGAAATGCCGTACCAGAAATTTTAAAAAGATACATGGAGTACAGCTGGGTATCACGCCAAACGCTGCAAAAGGTCCCAGATAGATTTTACTGGGTAAATTGCGTAACTGCTCTAACGATGTTAAAGTTTGGTGTCGTTAATGCACTACATATGCTGCCAGTAATGGTCCGCTTCGAAAACCAAAAGTGGATATGCAACAATACCTGGTCGTAAGTCCTTTCGATAGAATCGCAGTATATGTATAAGGGCCACTTCAACAGAGTGATGTAGGAAATAAGTACATATTTGTTGTAATAGACTACTTTACCAAATGGGTTGAAACCTACGCAGTTCCTAATCAGGAAATCACCACTTTAGCATGTATATTAGTTGAAGAATTCGTAAGCCGTTTTGAGGTACCACCAGAATTGCATTCAGACCAAGGGAGAAATTTTGGTCCATCATAATCGGATGGCGCCTTACCAGGAAAACCCAATGGAGGAAGTTGCAGCAGGCTTCTAGAAGATGTTTTGACTGGCTTATGGTGAGTGCAGGATCCCGATTTATAAAATAAAATCCCGGGAAGAATGAACCTAAGGTGAATAACCGAATAAGAAAAGGACCTTACGTTAAAAGACTGTTTTAGGTTATGTTTTAGTGACTATATTCCAGAATATTCTAGGTTCTTCTAGAAAGTAGCAATTAGGTTAGATCAGGTTTCTCGAAAATACTAGAATATTTATTTTTACTATATGAGGGGATGTAGTTAAGTAGTAGCTTTTGAATAGTTCATTGTCATTGTAAAACTGTTAAGACAATTTCCAGCAGAGTTCTTCTGTTACAATTTTGGTAAATAAATTTTGTTAAAGTCCCCATAAGTGATTCAATAGTAATATAAGCCAACTTCGATATATAAACGAAATTTTTTCCCACTCGTCCAAGCGGTTCAACATAATTTTAAAAATATAGAGCACCAACAGATACCAGCTTAAGTATAGCATAAAAAAAATCATAGTAATATAAGAAAGCTTTGGTATGAACGAAATTTCCTTCCGACTAGTCCAAGGTGTCCAAAATAATTTCCAAAATTTAAAAAAAATTTTAAAATATAGAGCGCAAATAGACTTCAGGTTAAGTACAGCATTAAATAATCACAATTTATAAAAAAAACTTTTTATAGTAGAAAGCTCTTTTTAACAATTTATAGGTCACATTACTATTAAATAAATTGTTTTGTTATAGTTTATCCCTCAATTAAATGGGTCAACGTGCTGTTCGAATTTCCAAGAATTTTCTTCATGGGCGTACGAAAAATTATTCATATGATTCTTTTAATTAATTTTTTTATTTTATTTATGATTTATGTCTGTGTTTGTGTTAATTAGGGATCTATTAAAGATGATTTTATTTAGGTGAAAGAAAAATCAGTAACAACGAAAAGGTGTACGGAAAATAAAACAATAAATTAAAAGAATAATATGAATAATTTATCCCACGCCCATGGAGAGATATTCTTTGTGCCATCGACGCCTATCCAAGTTGTATTGGGAAAACTATACTGGAATTTTTATATTATGTGGTAATTTTGTAATCGATTTAACGCTCATATCAACCACAAATTGGGTCACACTTGAAACATGCATTGTCATCCAGTTCTTGGCTATCCTAAAAATTTCAGAGCTCTAGGTGTTGGGGTAATAGGTTTAAATTCGATTACAAAATTCCACCCAAAATGACAAAAAGAAAGACAAAAAGACAAAGAACACGACAATAATTAAAAAACTTTCTATTTTTCCATATAAAATTTAGAATTTCTTGAAATTGTGTCAAAATCTCTATGTATATGCCTAAACACACTTGAAACATGCATGGTCGCCAATTTTTAGCTATCCTGAAAATTTCGGAGCGCTAGGTATCAGGAAATATGTTTAAATTCGATCACAAAATTTCACAAGGAATGATAAAGAGAAAGACAAAGAGACAAAGAACACGACGAAAATAAAAAAAAAAACTTTCTAAAAAAACAGTACTATATGACAACTTTCGTATAAACGAAACTTTCTTCCGACTTATCTAAGGGTTCCAAAATATTTTTTTACATTTAAAAAAATAAATAAATCTAAAAACTTTACATTTACTATAGCATCTAAAAAGTTTTTAAAATGTAAATAGTTCAATATAAATTAAATGATGTTAAAAACGAAATAAACGAATAAATTGAGAAATTAAAAAGTACCTGTTAAGGAATATTTTTTTATTGAGACGGCTAAATGTATGTTTCCCTTATAATAATATACATACATACCTAATTTTTAGTTGTTTCTGAAGGAATAATGTTTCCTCTTTTGGCGCTAAGATTTACGCCGGCTAATATTTCACTTTCAGTTCTTAAACATTTGTTGTCGATAGCACGATTCGCATTTAATCCTCTGTCTTGGTTGTAGAAGCACAAAAAAGACATTTGTTTGTTATATCATCAACGTTTTTCAGAATCATCCTCTTTAACTGTATTCGGAAATGGCAAGGATTAAGTCCAGTGGTCATGTCTTCGTTGTTAATAAACCTTTTAAAAAAAATGAATAATCGATAATCCACAATTAATAGTGTCTTTATGGAGTTAATGTTTAGAAATTGTAATTTTCCAGTTAAAAATATCTATTCTTTTTCGTTCTAAACAATTTTTTCAAGGTTTTTAAAATCAACATTTATTACCAACCCATTTGGTAGAAATTAATATCTATTAATGGTCTTAATTTTTTTTGTGACTCAGTTAATATCTTTCCAGAAAATAATGAGTTTGGTCGAGATTGAAAATAATAGTTAGTTTCAGAATCATTGTATCCTAAAATTCTTGGTTTCTAGGCCTAAAAATGGTTAGGGTGATTATGTAGTCCTTGAAACGTAAATACAACAAGATCACATACCATCCGACTGAGTCTTCTTAATCCACAATAGATTCATCATCTCCTTCCAAACATCTGATTCAAAGTTACGTCCGTGGTGTGAGTGGATGTTGAGAGGTACTCCATGTCGTGCAACCATATTCTGTAAGAGGTCCTCCGCAACGGTCTTGGCTTCCTGGTTGAGCACAGCAACAACTTCATGCCATTTCGAGAAGTAATCCATTACGACCATCAAATATTTGTTGCCAGATGTTGTCACAAGAAGTGGTCCGAGTATGTCTACTGCGATCCTTTCAAATGGATATCCCGATAGGTATTGCTTTAATTTTCCCCTAAGCCTCATTTTAGGACCCTTCTCCGAGAAACAGATATCACAGCGCTTGCACCAGCCTTCCAAATCCTGGGGACAGTTTACCCAGTAGTATCTTTTACGTACTCTGGCCAATGGCTTATTCACTCCAAAGTGTCCTCCGGAACGGCTATCATGGTGCTCTTTGAGGACGTCTGGAACACATGCTCTTGAAAGAACTATCTGGTAACGGACCACTTTTCCATCTGGGCTTTCCTACTTCCGAGTGATTAGGTCATCTCGGATACACAGAGAGTTCCAATGTGGAAAATAACCCTTAACTGGTTGATCATCTTTCGCGACCTACTGCCACTGCGGCCTTGCTTCTTCGTTGATCCATTCTCGGATTAGCTTCAGGTCTGGATCCTGACTTTGTTCGTCTTTCACCTTATTCTTCGTTAAGCCGTCATCACGGGTGGCCGTAATCAGCCGAATATTTACTTGTGTAACATTCGCACATTCGTTATCAGGTTTTTGTTTCTAGGCGTTCGCAAAACTTGCAATTCTTTTGCAGGCATGGTCTTCTTAAAAAAATGTCAGCGTTTCCATGACTTTTTCCTTTTCGGTGACGCATCTCGACATCGTAGGTCTGAAGTTTCTTCAACCATCGCACAATAATAATAATAATAATAATAATAGCTGTTTATTGTCAAGATAAAAAATACAAAAATATAACAATCTATGTGACATGATGGCAGTCATAATTTAGTTTCTAATAAAAACATAGATTTTAATTGAATCTGTCCTTCTGAAGTCTTGAAATTAAAAAGCCATTGCAACGCTGAATGGTCGGTCCTGATCAAAAACTTCTGGCCATAAAGGAACGAATGGTAATGTTCCACGCCTTTAACTACAGCAAGAAGCTCCTTTCTAGTGATTCTGTCTTTCCCAACGTCTTGCTGAAATATCCAATAACAAGTTCTTCGCCAACTTGTATCTGAGATAAGACGGCTCCCATGCCATTCTAAGAAACATATGTACCCAGAATAAAAGACCATCTTCTTTCGGATATCCAACACTGGAGCAGTAGTTAGGTGTTTCTTTAGGGTAAAAAAGCCTGCTGACACTACGGTGACCAAACAAACGATGTACTCTGTACGATGTAGTAGCTGCAAAGTCCAAGGAAACTTCTTACTTCGTGCTTGTTTTTAGGTATTGGCCACTCTCGTATTGCCTTGATTTTGTCCAGATCAGTTGCATTTCCCTTAGAGGATACGACGTGCCCTAGGAAGTTGACCTCAGGCTGGAAGAGGATACATTTCTTGGGGTTCGACCACAAATTGGCATTCCTCAGCCTGCTAAAGATGTCTTTTAGATTTGATAGATGTTCGTCAAAAGTTTTTCCCATTACAATTGTGTCGTCGAGGTAGACCAGACATGTCTTCCATGTCCTCGAAGTACCAGTTCCATTAGACGTTCAAATGTAGCAGGAGCGTTGCAAAGTCCAAATGGCATTGCTCGGAATTGGTACAGCCCAAAGCCGGTTGAAAATGCCGTCTTTTCCTTGTCGTCTGGATGGATTGCTACCTGCCAATATCCACTTTTTAAATCCAGCGTCGAGATTCATTTGCTATTGGCCAATACGTTTAATGTGTCACCTATTCTGGCTAATGGGTAACTGTCTGTCTTAGTAATGTCGTTCAATTTTCGGTAATCTACGTAGAATCTTATAGACCCATCTTGTTTGTTAACCAGTACCATAGTAGACCACCAGGAACTATTGGATTCCTCGATTATTCCTGTAGCATATCCTTCGTGATCGACGTGGCTTCTTCTTGCCAGGACAGGGACGACATCAAAAAAATAATCAAAACCGTGTTACGTAATAAATATGGAAACCTATTAGGGGTAAATTCACATAAATTACAATATTTTTAAACTAGAAATGGAAATCTGAGGGACCGATTGCCGTACAAAACTTATAGAAACCACATTTCAGATTTCCAAATCTAGTCCACGTTAGAGATCTTGTCATTATGATATTGGCATCACCCTGAATATATTATAAAAATATCTTGAACTAAATTTATATTGAACAGTTTGTAAGGAAGTTATTAACCTGAAAAAATTTAAACTATTCCTTCAAAATAATTATAGTAATAGAAAGTTAAAAAAACACGATTTACATTATTGAATTTACATTTCCCGTTATCATGTATGTAATTTTATAGCTAGTTACTATTAATCGAATTGTGTAAACAAATAACGCATACATTGAGATAAATAAGAAGTAATATATCACAAAAAAAATTATGAATCATTTTTCATCTAGTTGCTATCAAATACGTGACGCTATTGTAAACATGTGGTTTTTAGTACATTCATTCTCTTGTAACATGATCTCACAAATTCCATATCCTGACATATTTGATTTAATATTAGCCCCGTCTAATAAATTTTCATTTTGAAATAATTTCCGTTTAGGAGAAAAATCTGTTTAAATATATTATATTGTAAGGTAGGTAAACGTCAGGGTTTATTGCAATCTAATGTCAGTATTAGTTTAAAAAATAAAATATCTGGAGAGCAATCTTATTCGATTATATTTATATACTGTAATTAATTTTTATTTGTTCTAAAATATACCAAATTTTAATTTACACAAAAATATAATATCTTTTCACTTAATTCTAACAAAATTACATTAACTGTATGCATATTTTCTTTATGTGTTCTATAGTCCATTTCACCGTTTTTGGCCGATGACAGAAATCATACTCGAAGTAAATTTAGAGTTACATCTCTCTCAGATACAGGCAAGTTAGAAATTTAAATAAGGACGTTTGTTTTTTAATACAACACTTACGTAACTGCATCTTGTTTCACCGGTAGATAAAAAGTATTCAATACGGAAGTCTTGACCTAATTCACATTCCTAATAACCGTCATGTATGGCTCGTTATTGAAGGGTTGAATTTAATAATTATTAATGTCATATTTTTGTAGATGTCAAACCACACTGATAGTTTCAGAAACTTACGACCTAATTTAGAAAAAAAAAACTGTCCGCCATTGGTAATTTGGATGACAGTTTAATCTTATTTCAGTGGTTTTTAATATCAAATCGGCCAAAAACGATGAAATGGACCATATTATGCAATGAATCTTAAAACTGCTGCTTGTTATAATCACGTAACAGATAACAACATTCCAAGCCTGGTTGGGGTCGGCGTTAGCCTTCCGTATCATTTGATTTCACCTGTCTCTATTTAATGCATCCTTTCTTCTTAATTTTTTCTCTTTCAGTTCCTCGTTTATTTTATCCATCCACCTTAACTACGGTCTTCTTCTCTTCCTTTTACTCCCAATCTTACATTCGTCTACTTTTTTACTCACGTAATTCTTATCCCTCTCTCTACGTGACCAAACAATCTCAACCTATTTTCCTGGATTTTCTTGCTCAGCTTTTCCACCCTCACTTTACCTCTTACTCTCACATTTCGGACTCTATCTTTCCTCGTTAATCCAACGAATTATCGTTATCTCCCCTACTTATTTCTACTTTCTCTACTACTTCTAAATCTTTTGCTAGCTCTTTCGTAATTGACCAGGTTTCTGGGTTCTACATAAACTCTAGTCTTACAACTCTCTTTTACAGTCTGCCTCCTTTCATTTTAGCACTCACGTTTTTGTTACACACAACTCCACTGATTCTTCTACAGTTTATTCATCCACATTCAATTTTATGATTCATCTCACCTCCATTTTTTCTAGCACAGACCCTAAATATTTAAAGTTTTGGATAGCTGGTAGCAGTAATCAGTCTGTGTTCCAATCATCCTCAACCACCCACTTTCAAGCGCTTTTCTCCATTTCTAAAATTTTCTTTTCAGTCTCTCTTTCACAAAATCTACAATCATAATATTGAAACACGTATGGGGGCTTTTTACACAATTTATTTACAAAATTGTTAAGATACACTGAACTCTGCTGGATAACGTCTAACTACTTGACAATACAATGAACTCTTCTGAACACTTGACTCGAACTGACTTAAACTGCCCATGCATCCCCTTATATACAACATTATTTAATCTAGTCAGTGTGTTTAGAAGTTTCTAGAATTTTCTAGAAACATTATTTAAAATGGTCAGTTGATTTTTTTACAAACAACTAAAAATCAACTGTCAACAACAATCTTTCAAATTAAGGTCCCTTCCTTTACGGTTATCCCGTTACACTGCCCCCTCCTTAGATTCATTCCTCCTGGAATGTTATTTCCTACATCGGAATCCCGCACACTCCCTGAGCCAGCCAAACCATCTTCTTGGAGTTGCTGCGCATCTCCACTGTGGTTTCCCTGGTAAGGCGCCAAACGATCATGATGGACTACGACGGGTTTCCCTCTGGGAATTTTCACGATCCGATAAATGACATCGTTAATCTTCTTCCTGATAGTGTAAGGACCTTCCCAGTTCTTTTGTAATTTGGGACAAATACCTCGACGCCGTCGGGGGTTATAGAGCCAGACTAAATCTCCAACTTGGTAACTCTTTTCCATTGTCCGTGTGTCATAGTACCTCTTCATCCGATCACTAGATAATTGTAGTTTTCCACGCACCAGGTTGTGTATATTTTCCATTCGATTCTGAAGGTCGGTGACATATTGTTCACGTGCCATTTCTTCACCAGGTTTACAACCAAACACCAAGTCACATGGTAGCCTCATTTCTCTACCGAACAGGACCTTCGCAGGCGTTTGGCCAGTTGATTCGTTGATGGCCGATCGAATTGCCATTAGAAATAGTGGAATATGTCGATCCCAATCCCTCTGACAATCTGACACCACTTTTGACAGATAGTCGGTTATAGTCCGGTTCATTCGTTCCACCATCCCATCAGACTGAGGGTGCATTGCTGTGGTTCTCGTTTTGTGGATGCCTAATCTTTGGCAAACTGCTTGAAACAGCTTGCTCTGAAAATTTCTTCCTTGGTCTGAATGTAATTCTAATGGTACCCCAAATCGGCTTACGAATTCTTCAACCAATATATCTGCTAAAGTGGTAGCTTGCTGGTTGGGAACTGCATATGCTTCAACCCATTTAGTGAAGTAGTCCATTACAACAAAGATGTACTTGTTTCCTACATCGGTCTGTGGGAGTGGCCCCAATACATCTACTGCGATTCTTTCAAAAGGACTTCCAACCAGGTATTGCTGCATTTCCGCCTTCGGTTTTCGGTGCGGACCGTTACTGGCAGCACATGTAGTGCATTTACGACACCAATCTTTAACATCATTAGTGCAATTTACCCAGTAAAATCTATCTCGGATCTTTTGCAGCGTTTTCGTGATACCCAGATGTCCTCCAGAACTATCATTATGCATCTGTTTTAAAATTTCCGGTACAGCATTTCTTGGGACCACTATTTGTTTCCTTGTTTCTGTGCCCTCGGAATTTTCTACAAGTCTTTTAACGAGCCCACCGTCCAAAATTAAAGAGTTCCATTGGGACCAGTATGCTTTTAAAGCAGGAGAGGATGAGGATATCTCTCTCCACAACGGACGACGGTCCATTCTCTTCCACTCCCTAATCTTTCTCAGAACGGGATCGTTTTCTTGTTGCTCCTCCAGCATAGAGCTCTCGTCCTCTGGCACAACCTTAACTAAGGCAAGTTTTTCCTCGTTCTGCTCCACACGGGTACAATGGGGGCAATCAGGTCGACATGGTCTTCTGGAAAGTGCATCAGCATTACGATGTCTGGTTCCAGGTCTGTGCTCGATTTCAACATCATATTCGTGCAGTTTTTCGAGCCATCTTGCTATCTGTCCTTCTGGGTTCCCAAAGCTAAGTAGCCACTTTAAACTAGCATGGTCTGTTCTGATCAGGAATTTTCTGCCATACAGATATTTATAAAAGTGTTCGACGGATTTTACAACTGCTAACAGTTCCCTCCGAGTTACACAGTGGTTCTTTTCAGCTTTCGATAAAGTTTTGCTGAAGTAACCAACCACTCTTTCCTTACCGTCTTGTAGCTGTGACAAGACGGCTCCAATTCCCACATTGCTGGCGTCGGTGTCCAGAATAAGCTTACCATCAGGAAGTGGATAAGCAAGAACAGGTGCTGACGTAAGCTGTTTCTTCAATATTTCAAACGCCTTTTGACATTCCTGATCCCAACAGAAGGACTTATCTTGTTCTGTCAAACGTGTCAAGGGTTTGGCGATGTCTCCAAAATTCTTGACATATCGTCGGTAATAGGAACAAAGACCCAAGAAACTCCGGAGCTGATGTTTGTCGATAGGGATTGGCCATTCCTGAACGGCTTGTATCTTAGCGGGGTCAACAGCAACGCCATCCTTGCTTACGTTATGTCCTAAATAGTTGACCTGTCTCTGGAACAAGTGGCATTTCTTAACATTCAATGTTAGATTAGCGTTCTGTAATCTTTTAAAAACTTCTTCCAGGTTAGATAAATGTTCCTTAAAGGTCTTACCCATTATGATGATGTCGTCTAGATAAAGTAGACAAGTTTCCCATGACAAACCCCGCAGGATGTTCTCCATTAGTCGTTCAAACGTCGCAGGAGCATTACAGAGGCCAAATGGAAGGACCGTGAATTGCCATAACCCTGATCCACTGGTAAAGGCAGTCTTTTCTTTGTCTGCAGGATTCATTTTAACTTGCCAGTATCCGCTTTTAAGGTCCAAGGTAGAAAACAGAGTAGAACCCGCCAAAGCGTCGAGGGCATCATCAATCCTTGGCAGAGGATAACTGTCCTTCTTAGTGACATCATTTAGCTTTCGATAGTCGACACAAAACCGCATTGATCCGTCTTTCTTTCTCACTAATACCACAGGAGAAGCCCACGGACTACTGGATGGTTCGACTATGCCATTTTGAATCATTTCTTTAAGGGCTCTGTCTGCTTCTTCCTTTTTAACTTGAGGCATCCTTCGGGGTACCTGTCGAATCGGACGTGCATCACCAGTGTCAATTCTATGTTGTACAACATCAGTTCTTCCCAGTTTACTTTTAGAACCAAATACAGGTTTATAACGGTAAAGTAGATCTCTTACCTGTTTCTTTTCTAATTTTGACAAAGAGGGGTCTAATTTTGTCATTAATTGTTCAATTTCGTTGGTCTCATCTGTTTCCGTAACATTTATCTTGTGAATTATGGCCATTACTGGTTCTAAACTTCCCATTTCCGTGTCCTTTCGGAGAAGAACTGGATGATCGTTCAAGTTGATAACTCGGATGGGTACCTCTTTGGCGGATCTAACAAGAGTCTTACCCACAAGGAGTCCTTTTCCCAATTCATGGTCATGGTTCTTCGGCTCTATCATGGCTGGGGCACCATCTGGCTCCAGTCCATCCAACCGCGCTGTGACGACACATTCGCAGCTTGCCGGAAGTTCGATATCATCGATTAGCTTAATCGAGGCATTGTCAACTTGTTTTCGGTGCAGGAATATTTCTTCATTACCAGTACGAAAGATACGTTGGCGAAGATCCAAATGAAAACCACAGTGGAGCATAACATCCATGCCCAGAACAACATCTTCATCAACGTCAGCCACCAGCACTGAGTGAACAAGAGAGGTTGAACCAAACTGTAGCGTCACCTGTATCTCACCGTAGACTCTAGCAGAATCTCCGGTAGCGGTACGCAGTCTCCAACTGGTAGGCAACATCTTATTTCGCATAATGATGGTTGGTCGGACGATAGTTTTTGTAGCTCCAGTGTCTACCAGCATGCTAATATTCTTCCCATCAAGGAGGCCATCTACATATAAGCTGTCCACGTGATGTCGCAGAGTTGCCAATTTAATGGTGTGAGGGGCTTCGGGAATGTTTGGGGTCGATTTCGCCCTCCAGGAGTCGACCCGTTCTAGTTTTCCTGCTGCTGGGGTACTTCAGCAGAAGATCTTTCTTTTTGGGGGCAAGTATTTCTTATATGGCCTAGTTCTCCGCAGTTCCAGCATCTCACTTGGCGCCTTCTTTTTGGAGATAACTTCATTAATCTCTCTACTACCGCTTCAACGTCGCTAACGGAATGAACGGCATGGTCGTAGTTACCGGTGATTTCCCTTAGTCGAGCAACTCCACGTGAGGCCTCCGTCGCCGCCTCAAACTCCAGGGCAATGGTCAAGGCGTCCACAAGAGTCTTCGGCCGCGCCAACCGTACAGCGCGCTGCAACTCGACGTCTCGAAGATTATCGGTGAAGGTTTGGACTGCTAGGCACTCCAGGAAATCCTCCGCTGCATTTGAATACGCAAGTCGTACCATCCTTGCTACATCCGCTTTAAATTCCTGTATAGTTTCTCCATTTTTCTGTTTTCGGCTCTTTAACTGCATTCGGTACACCGGTTGTAGATGAGTTTGACCATAACGCATCTCTAGACGATTCACCAATAACTCGAAGTTGTCAGCTTCATCCGGTGTCAATGATTGCAAGACGCCTAAAGCTTCGCCTCGCAGAGCTACGGTTAGGGACAATGCTTTCTCCTGGGATGACCATCCATTAGCTCTGGCCGCTGCGTCGAATTGTTTCAGGTAATTTGGCCAGGAAGTCTTCCCGTCGAAGGTCGGGGGTTTCATCGTCGTTCGTACATGGGTCGTCTCCTCGCTTCTTTGTCGTTCGACGTCTGCGTGGCAGGTTTCCATCCTTCTTGCATCTCCGTCGCCGTGGTGGATGGTTTGGTTTCGGCGGCTAGCTTCCTGTTCTTGTTGAAGCTTTCTTATTTCGGACTGCACTTGCTGGTTGATCTGGTTTTGCTCGTCTCGCAAGTTGGCGACTTGTTGATTTTGTTCGTCTCGCAAGCTGGACACTTGCTGATTTTGTTCGTCTCGCAAGCTGGACACTTGCTGATTTTGTTCTTCACGAAGATGTGATATTTGCTGGGAGAACGAACTGGATAACTCATCTGATATGGTAGACATCCGTTGTGATAGCTCTTCTTGCTGGCTCTTTATCTGACTGGATAGCTCCTCTTGCTGGCTCGTCATTCGTCCTGATAGCTCCTCTTTCAGCTGGGACATATCTTCGCGCTGGCTCTTCATCTGACTGGATAGCTCCTCTTGCTGGCTCGTCATTCGTCCTGATAGCTCCTCTTTCAGTTGGGACAGTTGTTGAGCTAGTTCAGAATTTGCTTTTTGAACTGGGTCTTCGAACTCCACAGCGTCAGGGTCCAAATCATTATTTACATAGTATTCACGGAGCCTTCTTAACAATACGGATTTGCTTCCAGTAGTTTCCAACTCCAATTCTTCGAGCTCTCTTCTGAGCTCAGCCACCAATAGTTCATTTATCTTTTTTCCAGGCATTCTTGTATCTTCACCCCACACCTGACACCAATTTGAAACACGTATGGGGGCTTTTTACACAATTTATTTACAAAATTGTTAAGATACACTGAACTCTGCTGGATAACGTCTAACTACTTGACAATACAATGAACTCTTCTGAACACTTGACTCGAACTGACTTAAACTGCCCATGCATCCCCTTATATACAACATTATTTAATCTAGTCAGTGTGTTTAGAAGTTTCTAGAATTTTCTAGAAACATTATTTAAAATGGTCAGTTGATTTTTTTACAAACAACTAAAAATCAACTGTCAACAACAATCTTTCAAATTAAGGTCCCTTCCTTTACGGTTATCCCGTTACAATATCATTCGTATAAATCATGTCCCATGAGGCTTTAATTTTTATCCCTTCAGTCAAACATTCCCCACCATACTAAACAAATTGGGGCTCACCACCGACCCCTGGTGGAACCGCACATGCACCAAAAATCGCTCCGTAACCCCAAAACTACTTTTTATATTCGTTTTTTCCCTTATACTAATCGGACATACTTTTCTAGCACACACTCATTCGGTATTTTTTCTTGATTCATTACTTTTCTCATCAGTTCCAACCGAATATTCACTCCATCCTTACCAAGCACCTTTCATACTTATGCTGGTATACGCTCCCACCACCCTTTCATTCTTCATCTTCTTCAATGCTCTCTTTACTTACTCCCTCTCAGCATTTTTCCCGTTTAGCAGATTCTTGTAATATTCCCTTCTATCTTTCTTTTATGCTCTCATAAGTTTGTAAAACTCTTAACTTTTTTATTCTTACTTTGTCGGATAGCAGATTTTTCTATTTTCTTTGCTATATCTTCCCTTTTGTTCTTATATGTTTGTAAAACTCAACCTTCTTTGTTCTTAATTTGTAGGATAACATTTATTTCTTTTTCTTTTGCTTTCTCTTTCCTATTTATTACTTCCAAGGTTTTCACAAGTTTTTTCTAATGCCTCCAATTTTGCTTTTGCCACGCTTTCTTTTAATTCTTCTTTGCTCCGTCATATTTTCCCTTATCAATTGCACTTTTTAATGAATCCCACTTAATCTTCGCCACAATTTTTCCATTTCACTACTTTCTATACTTCCTCTTTTTACCACCATAACTCTTTATTTTCTGGTGTTTTTGTTAATGATTTATTTTGGAATTTTTCTAAAAACAATAATATTGATTGTCCATATCATTCCGTCACATCTTTTATACTTTTTTCCACTAATATACTTTCCTTAAACTTACTTTCATACTCCTGTTTTTTATTTTTTTTTTATTTTCAACAAATGCGTGATTATGATTGCCTTTTACTTGTAACAGCATTTATTCTGATTAATCCACAGAAATGGATGCTGGATATCCTCGCTGCTTTGTACAACGATATGATATACCTATTTAAGTAAGTATACTTTTTAATAAATAATAATTTTTTCGCGCTTACTGAATATAGAATCCATTTCAGTAAACCACGTAATTCCTAAGTGGGTAAATGAATACTCAACTAAAGGACATTTACAGGGAATTGGCGTAAAGAATTTAAAATTCATTTTAATTGCACCTGTAAAACTAAATAATCCGTTTTAATACACAGAAAAGGCAGAACTGTTTGCCAAAATATTTTCTTCGAACTCGACACTTATCCCACCGGACAACATGGAACTACCCTCTATTCCACGGGCTCCCCACACAATGAAAAATATCATATTTAGGGTTAAGCGTGTGCAGAGAGTCCTTGCTGCTCTAAATACCAACAAAGCAAGCGGCCTTAATGAAATACTTGCTTTACTCTTAAAAGCATGTACTCCTGAACTAGCGCCAGTTTTCACTGAGCTATTTCAACTATCATAATATGATACTGGTATTTTTCCAGAATCCTGAAAAATTGCTCGAGTACAACCAGACCCTGAGAAAGGCTCTAAAACCCTGCCTTCTAACTACAGACCCATAGCTCGTCTATCTGTTATTGGCAAAACTATGGAGAAATACGTCAATCACGAGATCCTGAGCTACCTTGAGACACACAACCTCGTAAGTGACAAGCAATATGGTTTTTGCCAACAATGGTCAACAGCCGAACTTCTAGCATATGTAACTCATGTCTGAGTTTGATCAAGTGTGGCATACAGCTCTTTTAAACAAACTGTGTTCATACGGACTCTCTCCAAACCTTTGTAGATGGATATTAAACTTTCTCTTCAACAGGCACATCCAAGTTGCCGTAGATAGATGGATCGACTCTAGTTCCTACTTTATTACTATTACACATTAATGTTCTACTTGAAGCCACTAATAACCCGATACACGGTTTTGCAGATGATGGCAACCTACACTGTAGCAGTCGCGCAACCGTCCCATATCTCCAGATACTCTGGAAGAGGACAGATCCACAACGGTTTCGCTCAATCAAGATTTAAAAGATGTTGACGATTGGGGAAGAAAGAATCTTGTTAATTTCAACGCTTCCAAAAGACATGTTGCCTATCCAACAAGAGGCAAACATATGACGCATCCATCACAATGAATGATCAGACACTAGAGGCAAGCGACTTCATTACGCTGGTTGGTATAACGATCTCCCAGGACTTACTATGGAACGAACATATTGCATCCATAGCAACTGCAGCAGGAAATAAAATAGGCTTTTTGTTTAGAGCACAGAAGTATTTCTCTCCATCCAACTTAGCTGCTGATCTCTTCTTGTTTTACTGATACATAAACGGATTTTGCTCAGAACTCCGCTCTATAGTGCATCCACTTGCCAGACCAACCAGAACAACGCGACGTGCTAACTCCATGCACCCTTACACTGTTCACTGTCAGACATCGAGAACGAATCGATTTGATCGTTCCTTTATCCCCAGGGTCTCCAGAATGTGGAACTCCTTACCTTCCCACGTCTTCCCCACTGGTCCTAATTTACAGGCCTTTAAATCCCAAATTAATAAATTGTCCTTTGTCCATTCTGCCCCAATAGATGTTCTCGGTACATATGTATTTATGTCTATATCTACGAGAACATCCTTAATAAAAAATACTCCATATTGGGTAAAGCGTAATGTCAACAAACTAAATAAATAATTTACTCATAAACGTGGAAATTTATAAGTTTTTTACAAAAAGTAAAAACCATTTAAGTTTGGAAAAATGTTTGATCGATCAGGCGAAATGGGAATTTTTTTTCATTATTAATTTCATGAAAAAAGTATTCTTCATTAAAAATTATGTACTTATTTTTTCCTTAATTATCGAGATATTCTAGATATGTATTTAAAATAAATATGTAAATATAAAATAAAATTTAAAATTCCTTAAGCCGGCCCTTTCCACTAGTTACCTTACCTGTAGTCGGGAAATCCCTTTATCGGTTCGACTTTATCAGCGGATACTCTTAAATTCTGCCTAAGTCAGTTACAAATAGTTGGTAATACACAATCATAAAAGTGGAAAACCCGGCTATTAGGGATAGGTACTAATAACTTGTCAGCGCACAATTCACGGGTCCTTTTTGAAACAATTTTATTACCGGTAGCACGATAAATGCTCTAGGATAGGTTGAAGAAAAAAAAAGAATTGCCTACCTCGTGTCTATAAAGATTTTCAAAATGAAGGAATTTTCAGCGTTACATAAAAAAGCATCGCTTGTTTGACACTAACTAAAATTGGCACTAATAATTAACTCTAGATAGTTGTACACTAGTAATGCTAGATATTCCAGACGATACTGAATTCATGAATTAAAAAACAGGATTTCTACAAACATATTTTTTGTGGAGTCTTCCAGGCATTGACAAATAGTGTCCATTGCCGTACTTGTTACTACTCCTAAGTAAGGTATAATGCACCTGCGCAAATTTAGCACCCCATCAATGGAATTTTGGTTCAAAAATGACCTTTATCGATAGGTCTCTGTTAGGTCCTTCAAGGTCCCACAATTTTTTTAGTAGGTCCTGTTTAGTTTTGATGTGAAACATCTATAGCCGCACGTGAATCAGATTTCTCGCGTGGCGACGGTGACGTATGATTCGTATGACGTAAAAAACCTAACGCATCGATAATATATAATAAAGAGATGTACTAATACCTTATATGAAATTGGTCCCATGTTTTGAGCGACGCCGACGGTGGCGCGCCAACAATAGGGGGAAGAAGCTCATCGATTCAAAAATTTGGCGGGACAGGGTATGAATTGTTTCATAAAAACCTAACTCGATTCCGCCTACTATCTATTCTATATATATATATATATATATATATATATATATATATATATATATATATATATATATATATATATATATATATATATATATATATATAAGAAAAAATGATTTTTCTTGGGGTTGCGGTCCAAAGGCCTCTAGTGATTAAAACACTATTAAAGGTGTACTCTTTTATTAAAAGTCAAGCTTTCGAAACCGTTTGGTTTCTTTCTCAAGACAACTAAAATGTGAACAAAATATTACACAACATTGAACAAAATATAAAATTTTAACTTACTAATAATTGAGAATTGTAAGAATAAAACCTTAAAACACGAAGAATAATGAAAAAATTTTAAAAGATTTTTTTTTTTTTTGTATAATTATAGTCAAAATTTTTTTGATTGATGTAAATTAGATATCGATTGTCACATTCAATTGTAAAATTTTTTTGATTGAAAAATAAAAAATAATAAAAAGGGGGATAAAATAATTTTGAAAAAAAAAAAAAAAAAAAAAAAAAAAAAAATAATATTAAAGATTTACTGGTTAAATAATTGTATCAAATAACTATATATATTACTAAGATCTTTAATATCACTTTTTTTATTTATTGTATTAGAAGTATTTCTAATGTGTAACATTTCCAGGAAAACTCTTTTGTGATAGTTCCTTTCCCCATCAAGTATTTTTGCATTATTAAAATCAAAAATATGAGAAGTATTCATAGAGTGTTCAGCTAGGGCACAGGAATTTTTTTGTAATCTACAATCGCTTTTATGGGATGTTATTCTACCCTTAAGGTTCCTAGAAGTTTGTCCTATATAGACATTATTACATTCACCACATGGAATAGAATAAATTAAATTGGATTTATCTAAAAGCTTAACAGGAGTTTTAATTTTGCTAAAAATTTGATCTAATGTAATTAGGTTTTTTTGAGCTATTTTTATATTTTCATTTTTGAAAATGTTTAATAATTTTGGAGTGAGTTCTTCTATATAATATAAAGAGGCAAAAATAATATCTGGTTCTGAAATATTACTAACAATTTCTCCATTATTAGTTAAATTTTGGTTTTCTGTCTGGGAGTGTTGTGTATTTTGATTAGTAGATAATCTTTGTAAAGATATATTAGTAATTGGATTGTTAACGTTATTTAAAATATTGTTGTTGTTAGGGGTTGATAAAATATTAATTGAAGAAAAAAGTAGTTTATTAATTAAATGCAAAGGATATCTACTAATCAAAATACACAACACTCCCAGACAGAAAACCAAAATTTAACTAATAATGGAGAAATTGTTAGTAATATTTCAGAACCAGATATTATTTTTGCCTCTTTATATTATATAGAAGAACTCACTCCAAAATTATTAAACATTTTCAAAAATGAAAATATAAAAATAGCTCAAAAAAACCTAATTACATTAGATCAAATTTTTAGCAAAATTAAAACTCCTGTTAAGCTTTTAGATAAATCCAATTTAATTTATTCTATTCCATGTGGTGAATGTAATAATGTCTATATAGGACAAACTTCTAGGAACCTTAAGGGTAGAATAACATCCCATAAAAGCGATTGTAGATTACAAAAAAATTCCTGTGCCCTAGCTGAACACTCTATGAATACTTCTCATATTTTTGATTTTAATAATGCAAAAATACTTGATGGGGAAAGGAACTATCACAAAAGAGTTTTCCTGGAAATGTTACACATTAGAAATACTTCTAATACAATAAATAAAAAAAGTGATATTAAAGATCTTAGTAATATATATAGTTATTTGATACAATTATTTAACCAGTAAATCTTTAATATTATTTTTTTTTTTTTTTTTTTTTTCAAAATTATTTTATCCCCCTTTTTATTTTTTATTTTTCAATCAAAAAAATTTTACAATTGAATGTGACAATCGATATCTAATTTACATCAATCAAAAAAATTTTGACTATAATTATACAAAAAAAAAAAAAAAAAAATCTTTTAAAAATTTTTCATTATTCTTCGTGTTTTAAGGTTTTATTCTTACAATTCTCAATTATTAGTAAGTTAAAATTTTATATTTTGTTCAATGTTGTGTAATATTTTGTTCACATTTTAGTTGTCTTGAGAAAGAAACCAAACGGTTTCGAAAGCTTGACTTTTAATAAAAGAGTACACCTTTAATAGTGTTTTAATCACTAGAGGCCTTTGGACCGCAACCCCAAGAAAAATCATTTTTTCTTTTATACTATCCGGTCAAAAATAATTATAAATCTATATATATATATATATATATATATATATATATATATATATATATATATATATATATAAATGTTTGTTTGTATAGGCAACATAATATACCTACATATTTTGCTGACCTGTAAAATTGACAGCTTGTTAATCAAAATAGATTGTTGGTGAATGGTCCCTGTAAAATTTGTGTATAAAGTGTTTGTTTTAAATATGAATAAACAAAGTGTTAATAAAGAAAGTGATGAAAAAATATTGAATAAAAATGAGTGAGTACCTACCTACCTACTCTATATACATTAGGGTGTCCGTTATTTCCCAAATTTGGTTTTGTTCTCCAAACACCCATCAAATTTTTAGATTATGACCTTACAAAAATTATCAGACCCAAACCAGCCCTTAATATTCACATTAACCCGTGCCTAAATCATAATACATTTCCCATTTAAATACCGTTTAAAAGTTATTCAACGATAAAGTTGTATTCATAGTTAAATTCATCATTTTCCTATTTTTTATTTACTATCGCTTTTTGTTTGTACTAAAATTATTGTGAAGTAACTACAATTATATTAATATAGTAACGTACTTCTATATAAATTTGTGTTTTAATAATTTCCTTTTTTAAGATTATTGAATTTAAGGTAATTAAATAAAAAGCTAAACGAAATCACGTTTTAAATTTATTTTCGTTCTGTAATCTATCGACATCTGTGAGCAATCTGAGAAAACGTACAATAAATATTGTGATACCATTGTGATACTATTATTTATAAGCGATAATATACTTTATTTTGTATCCAAATTTTGTATTTGTTAATTTTATTACCTATATATATGTATTTAGTTTGATATAAATAAAAATTATGGTGAAAATTACAAAAAAAAATCGTGAATTTAACTCTGATGACAAATTTATTGCAAATTTCCTACCAGAAATAGATATTTAATTATTTTTAGCTACATTTGTTTCAGTAAAAAAATTAACGACAAAAAGTGCAAAAATGCCATGTTATTTAAATTGGCAATGTCTTATGATTTAGGCACGGGTTAATGTCAATGTTTCACATCTGCCAGGCGTCCCGTGACGGCTCACATTTTTTTTTATAAATATGTTTTTAAATTTTGGGTATAAAAAAACTACACTTTAGCACCTCATCCATTGCAAAATTGGAGAATTTAATTAAAATTATATTCTTTATCGTTAGGTCCGTATTGGTCTATCATTTTTATTGTTAAATTATTTATTTTATTTGTTTCATTCTCAATAATTTAAACCTGTGCATGCGCACATCATGCATAAGCAGCGCGAAATTTAAATTGGTATCGTTTCATTTACCTTGTATTAGTGTCAGTATATCTATGCATAATACAGACATATAATTGTAAAACAAATCTCGTGAGAATGATCCTCGAACAACCTGAAGTTGTAAGAAGATCTGGGAATGTAGTCAGGATGGCCAAGGATAAGAGAAACTTTTTGCTAATACGTCGCTGACTATGTAAAACTGTAACAGACCATGTGAGAAAAGAGACCGAAAGCTGTCAAAAGTTATTAGTGTCTAGACCTTTGTCAAGACAGAAATGAAAACATGGGCGACGTTCCACTTAACGCTCGCAACGCCATCGACCACGACTGCTGAAATTGCCGTTCCACTATCGAGGTATAACTGTTACGAGCACAATTAGCAGATTATATGGGAGACTTATAAAAGAACGCATATGCCAAAAATACCGTCCTTTTGAATCAGAAGAACAAAACGGATTCAGAGCAGAGCGATCCACAAAGCTTTTCTGCTTATACCAAATACTCAAAAAAAACGAACACTGAGATCTCGAGAAGTACATTGAGTAGTAGATTTAACAAAAGCATATGACACTAGTAACGTAACTAGTAACGATCTGTATAAGAACACAATATCAAAACTAAATAGTAAATAAGGTTTCTAATGGTGTTTAGGTAACAAAAAGGATTGGAACAAGGTTGTTGTTTATTTTTTATACTGCTCAACATATATATCGATTAAGTACTCAGGCATTGGAAAAAGAAGTGTAAAGGGATGGGTCTGTCTATTGGGGATGAAACGTTATATACGTTGCACTATGCAGATGACTAGGTAGTTACTGCCCAAGACAAAGAAAACCTGAAGTATAAGGCTGGAAAACTACTGGAAAAGTACAAAAAAAGGGCCTTGAAATAATGTACCAAAAACCGTGCATAGAAGAAGAAAATCCTGCAGATGACCTCGACTTAGAAAATGGGAAAATTAAGAAATGTTGTCAATGTATATATTTGGGAGTAAAACTAAAAAAACAGGGAGGAATGATGAAGGCATAAAAAACAGGCTAACCAAATTGAAACCAGTTATAGGTGCATTGAATTCAGTACTGTGCCAAAAAAATATAAGACCGGAAACGAAAAAAAAAGAATATATAATACCATATTTAAATCGTCTATGGCTTAGAAGTGTGGCAGTTATTACAAAACCTATTGGCAGTTGGGAAGTTTAGATTAGAACATATGAGAAATGAGGACATAAGGAATAAGGAAACCAATAAAAGTACAAAGATCAATTATAGAAGACATCGAAAAAATACAACTAATATGGTACGGGCTTGTTAGACGTGCGGGGGAAGAAAAACTACAAAAAAAAATATTAAAATGGATACCACCAGAGAAAAGAAAACGAAAACGGCAACCAACAACGTAGATACAAGGAATTTCAAAAGCAATGTCAGCAAGAAATCTATCTGCTGAAGACTGGCAGAATGGACAGGTTGACAGGTTTGGTATATATATATATTGTGATATTATCCTATTATATGTTATAAATTAAAGAACAGATCAAATTAAGTTATTAATAAATTCATTAAAAAAAAGGAATATTCTTGATCCTGGGCAGAATACAAAGTTTAGGTTGTATATAAATAGTATTAATTTTCTTCAAGTTCCTTAGTTTTAGTGTTTTTTTAGTTTTTTCTTCGTTCCTAAAAAAAGCAAACATAAATTTAAAAATAAAATATAAGGAGTACCATGATATATTCATAATTATAAATAAAAGGAATCATGTAATTTTCTTTCTATAAAACAAGAAATTTGTCTGAGAAAGTATGCTAGAAATAATATTTTTTTTTATGCAAAGAATAAGTTCAAATATAAATTAAATGTAGAATTATATGCTGTATTAACTAATGCATATGAGTATTTAAAAGTTATTATTATGGTTTAAATTTTAAATGAAAAAATTTATTAAAAGAATGAAATGAAAAGTTTTAATATTAATAGTAATAAATAAAAAACATAAATTTGTATAAGAATCCTAGGTATAAGATAAATTGTAAATAGAAATTAATCAAGTGCACGGATGTCATAAATTAAGTTATTATCAAGTAGGCATCAGATAGATACTAATAAGAATTGTTAGGATAGTTGTTTTTTGTTATTTTTGTTTTGGAAGTTGTTGATTTTAAACGACTCTCTCTTGTTTTTTGTTCAGAAAGAAAAAAGACGTGTTAAATTTGCTCTTGTAATTTTTTACGATTTTTATTAAAAAATTTCAATATAAATCAGTCTTGAGTAATTGAATATTATTATAAACGTCTGTAAGAAGAAAACTAAAGTATATTGGTAAGCGGAAAGTTAAATTTTATATAAATAAAAGAAATCAGAAGATGAGAACGTGATAGCAAATGGTGCTATGAATGTAATCTTGAATTTCCAAGTACGTGTTAAATAGAAAGAAGGAATAAGTACATACCAGCGTTGCAGAGTTCATTAAGCAGTTAGAAGACCTTTTTCTTGAACGAGTTTATGGTTTCTTTTGATAATCCTGTAGCAGACTAGCTGAGAGAATTCATAGATCCTGGAGTCACGGTATTAATATTGCACTATTCACCTTAATAAAGAACTTTCTTGTGTTTTATATATATAATTGGATGAACAATTAATTTCTTCATTTTCACTTTTACTCTATTCACATATTTTATTAGTTTTAAGAATTTTTTGATATGTATAATACCACCATTTATTAATCTTTTCATATCATTTTACTCACATAATTAGTAATCATAGAATCTCACATTGACGAGAAGATAGGTTACAGATCTTCTTCTTTTTAATTTAAACATCCATAGGTATCATTTGGTACATAATAGTTATTATGCATATAATTTCAAGACAATATCAAATTAATAAAATAAAACATTGGATTCTGCCCTGAGATATAGTCGTTGATAAAAAAATTTATAAACAATAATTCAATTCACATCAAATTTTAAAGTTAAATATAATTATTTTAAATTTACATCATTTTAAATATAACATATAATCAGATAAACAACACAAAATTATAAACAATTAATAATATACATTTACATTTTCATATATGTTATAATATATATATATATATATATATATATATATATATAATAAACAAAGTGCCAAGAAAACGCGCATTAATATAAACAAAAGGGGAAAATTATTGGGCATGTACGCAAAAAGGATCAATAAGGCCACGAGTAGGAATGGTAACCGCAGACATGCATGTTTCTGGCTCATTAGCCGTCATCAGTGCGGCATAACCAAGTAGGGTATTGCACTTGGCTAGCAAAAGTGTTGGGTACTTGGGAGCAAAGAATGTTGGGGAAACATGTGTAAAGAAACATAAAAACACAAAAACAACGAAAGCTCACAAAATGGCGATAGGACTCCTGTGTGAGCTTTCGTTGTTTTTGTGTTTTTATGTTTCTTTACACATGTTTCCCCAACATTCTTTGCTCCCAAGTACCCAACACTTTTGCTAGCCAAGTGCAATACCCTACTTGGTTATGCCGCACTGATGACGGCTAATGAGCCAGAAACATGCATGTCTGCGGTTACCATTCCTACTCGTGGCCTTATTGATCCTTTTTGCGTACATGCCCAATAATTTTCCCCTTTTGTTTATATATATATATATATATATATATATATATAACTACTTTTTGCGATCACTAATGATTAAAGTTGGCTTTTTTACATCAATATTCCTAACAGAGAGTTGGCGTATGCCACCATGTGTTACTTTCCTTTCTAGAGCAGAAATTTTGCGCTTGCTGATTTTTATTTAAGATACATATATTAATTAATAACTTATTTAACCATCTTATATTTTATAAATTAAAAATACGATGATTTAATGAAAATAAAAATGCTAAAAAATTATAATATTAAAACTATCAATAAAGTCACCTTAGTTTGACTACCAATACAGGCAACATAAAATACACATTCTATAAAAATTATTACAAATATTTTTTTCTACGCCCTCCCTTTAAAATTCCTTATATTACACCGGTTTATTGCACTTCACTTACCTTTAACTTTGACAGCATATGAACTGTACTTGATTTGACGTTAAAGTTTTTGTTCATTGTGTCAATAAGTCGAATTGCAAATTTAATTGTTGTTCTTACTATTATTAATAAAAGTAGTTAAGATTCTGAGGTTAAAATATGTACTCCAGAAGAAATCATAGAAAAGGCAAATGTGGGACTTTAAATTTGCTGCCAGAAAAATCAAAAGAAAGTTATACAAGAGAGTATGATACTTTTATGAAATGGCGGATTCAAAATAGTATCCACAGCTTCACAGAGTTGGTGCTTTTAACTTTTTTTAAAGAAATATTTCGAAAATTCAAGTCTTCTACTTTATGGTCCGCTATGTGAATACTTCACTCAATGCCAAAATGAACTGTGCTTCGCGAATTTTACAAGGACCTAATACCAGTACTATTTTTGACCAACCTTTAACGTCATTTAGTCAACATTCTGCATCATATAAGAATACAGCTGAGAAGAATTTGACTCTTCCAAATATTGAAAATTTAAATAAAGCTTTATCAATGAATCAAACAAATCTGATAGGATCAAAAATACACATTAGTCAACCCACCAACTACATTTTCAATATTCACATTACTAAATAAAACATTCATAATTTAGTTGTTGATTTTTGTTTATTTATTATTATTAATACTTTTTTACTTTCAATTTAGTCACTTTGTATTCGTTGTAAGTTACAGAAGAAGTAAAATTAAAATGTTTTAAATCTTATTTATTTTGATTTTATTATTTGTATGGGGCTGTAGAAAAAATATTGTATGCAACACCTGCATAAAGTGTCTTTTTTTCACTCATGAAATTTCCGCACTCGCCTAACGGCTCGTGCGGTCAATTTTTCCATTCGTGAAAAAAAGTACCACTTTATGCACTTGTTGCATAAATTACTATTTTTCTACGCCCTCTCTTTAAAATTCCTTATATTACACCGGTTTATTGCACTTAAAACGGCTGTTGATAGTTAGAGTGAAAAAAAGTAAAAAAGCGTGAAATAAAGTGCCATAACGTTAACTTTATTTCACGCTAACCATTTGATTAATAAAAATAAAATATCAAGTTACCTTTAACTTTGACAGCGTATGAACTGTACTTGTTTTGACGTTAATATTTTTGTTCATTGTGTCAATAATTCGAATTGTAAATTTAATTGTTGTTCTTACTATTATTAATATGAGTAGTGAAGATTCTGAGGTTGAAATATGTACTCCAGAAGAAATCATAGAAAAGGCAAATGTGGCGACTTCAAATTTGTTGCCAGAAAAATCAAAAGAAAATTATACAAGAGAGTATGATACTTTTATGAAATGGCGGATTTAAAATAGTATCCAGAGCTTCACAGAGCGGGTGCTCTTAGCTTTTTTTGAAGAAAGATCTAGAAAATTCAAGTCTTCTACATTATGGTCCATTATGTGAACAATTTACTCAATGTTGCAAAAATTACTGTTTTTGCATGACTGATTATTTTTGACTGTTTACCGTGTAGTGACAGATTTTACGTCAGTAGGTGACATTAACTAGCAACTCGACGGTAAGTAATTCACTTACCGTCGAGTTAAAAAATCTCTTAATTTTAATTTATTTTTTGAAAGAATAAAGAAAACTAACGAATTATTTATTATTATTGAAACTTATGGTACAATTTGTTAAATTATTTAATGAAATCCCACTTGTTTGGGCTGTGGTTTTACTTCTAACAGAAACTCCTGCAGAATCGCATACATTAGTAGTATTCTTAGTATTGCACAATATTTTTTCGGCAAAATCTATTTTATTTTGAAGAGAATCTTCTACATAGCTTTCTGCCACTGTCGATGAACGCCAACCTCCATGACGCTTTAATCCGAGGACATCAACACCTTTATTAGCCAAAAGCGTTGCTGATGTCCTCCTGAACGAATGGCCAGTATAGTTCTCGGGATTAGGCAAATTTAAGAATTTGGCAATTTGAGAAGGCCAGCCCCCGATTGTCCCTTTCCCTATTACTTGAGCACAACATTTTCCTTTGGCGTATCTTAAGAACAAATGATTTGATTTTACTTTTAATGGACGAAGTTTTATATACTTTTGCAGAATTTCAAAATATGGAATTTTATCGTCTGGTTTATTAACGACTGTAAAATTACGCTGGATGTTCGTTTTTGTATTGGGTACTTTTAGAATCATTAAACCATCGGTTTGTTGTCATTCATAGTAATATTATATAATTCTTCTCTTCTACAGGCACCAGATATTCCCAATATCATTGCGACCTACAAATTATGAAAAAATCTTCATTAGAGTATTTCTTTTACCTAAACTAGCTTACATTACCTTGTGAATTAGAAATTCTTCATCCGGTCCCAAGTAACACAGACCTGCATAAATTAACTGCTAATGCACTGCAAAGAGCCTGCAGTCATTTTTATTACTGTATATCAACTGCAGATAATCTGTAGAAATAGAAGTAATCTGCATATAATCATCATATTACCTTTACCCAAAGATGTACTTCATATCACCTGCATACTGTTTAAAATTGCAGATATTTCCTGCATAAGACATTTACTGACAAAGGAAATGCAGTTGTGTCCTGCATAATATCTTCAAATAAAAGATATGAAAATGAAGACTATATGCAGACATTTTGCAGTAAGAATTCTCTGCAAATGACACCTTTATATAAATAAAATACAGATCTACTATTGCAGAATAATAGCAAACTCTAAGCAGACAAATATGAAAATGTATATTATATGCAGACTATTTGCAGTAAGAATTCTCTGCAAATGATATCTTTATATAAATAAAATATAGATCTACTACTGCAAAATAATAGCATATTATAAGCAGATGATATATCTATATATCTACTTTTTTACGTTTGACAGTTCCATCTCCTATTATATTATTCATATTTAATTAATATGGATAAAAAGGTAAAATGAAGGAAAATATAACAAAGATATACATAAATTTTCGATAAAAACCTCATTAAGAAATAACGATGAACTTGTTGAAAATGGCGAAGGATCTAACAATGATTTCGACATGGATTTATCATAAATAGATGTGCTTGAAGTTGACGAACAATACCATATAAAAGAAAATCATAACTATATTTTTGCGTCATTTCTAAGAAATTGGGCAATTGAATTTAACATTTCACAGGTTGCTTTAAAACAGTGACTAGAAAAGTTAAACAAAACTTATAATTCGCGTTTACCTAACGATCCTCGAACACTAATGGGTGAGTTGTTATATGGTTTATGTACTTTAAGAAATTATAGCTATGGAATATGCGAATTTTAAAGGTATATATGAAGCAACTTTAAAAGACTTTAAAAAGTTTTTTGATACTCCTTTGTTTTCCACTCATTTGTTTATATTTCAAACAGAGAAATATGAGTTTCACAAAATTAATATGTATTTATTTAATGATATATTGTGTAAATTAGTAGCAATTGTTTTATCAGAACAAACCGTATTTGTGCCAATACACCATACATTTCCTTGGCATGAAACTTTATAAATAAAAAATAAAATACATAAAAAAGAAGAATATGTTTTATTCCAAATTAAAAAATATCAACAAAAACTTAAAACTTTTATAACAGTTTAAAAATAAAAACGAAACTGGAAAATTCTGATCATGATTGACTACTGAAAAATTTATTTATTGCGAAAAGTAGTTTTAAAGCTGGATTTATAAACTTGACGTTGCTGTTGCCGTTCCCGTTGCCGTTTGCAGTTGACGTTACGTTTGCAGTTTGCTGTTCACAGTTCAAGTTGGTGTATTTATAAACCTAACGGTGGTCTAGTGCGAATGTCAAAATGCTTGGCAACATGACAACTGACTTTACTGAGTTTTGTTTTTTTTTTGGTTTATTTGTTATATGTTAAGTTATTGGACATTTGTTACAGACATTTATTTAGTTAGTTTTGAAGTTATTTGGACATTTATATATTTGACAGTGTAATGATAATGATTAATAATAATAATAATAATAACGTAAAATACTACAAATAAAAAAACGATCAGCAAACCCAAACGAATAATAAAAGTAACAAGTAACAAATACCAACACTGCCATTTCTACGAACTTAAAATAGTTGACAGTTGTCTATTTTTAAAATAACGAGATTTAATTGGCCCATTGTCGAAACCCCAACCGCAACAGCAAAAGATAAAACTTGGTCATCTTCGAACGACACCGAACGTCAGCGGAACGGAATCCAACTTCCGAACGTCAACGACTACGGACTTTATAAATACGAGTTAGGGATACCTTGTTTTTAACTTTGAACGGTAACGGGAACTGCGAACTGCAGCGAACGGCAACAGCAACGTCAAGTTTATAAATCCAGCTTATATGACGATAGTGACCGTAGCTATTAAGTGTCCTTATAGCCGAGTGGGTAAGACGACTAACTTTCAATTAGGTGATGGATGGTGAACCAGGATCGAATCCCCGCGTAAGAAAGGTGAAAAAAAAATGGTAAAAGTGGTTTTAAATAATTCAAAAGTTTATGTTGTGTAGATTTAGTAAATAGAAGTAATAAAATAATATTGTATATCAGTATTTGATAATTACCTGAAATAAAATTAAAATGTAGAGTATACTTTTTATTTTATTTTAATTATTTCTGCATATCATCTTCAAATACATCAATTATAGGTTTTATACAGGAGTATGGCAGACCTGCACTGGTTCTGCAAACGACCTTTTAGGTACACATGAAATGAAAGTAATATACAGCAGTTTTGCAGATCATTTACCTGCATAAGTGCGTCCAAAACAGTATTTTATATAATCATATACAGATTATTTGCAGATCATTACGCAGGTGAAAATGTTACTTGGGGTGCTTCCATCAGAAAATTTTCAAATTGCTCCCGTGTAAAAATGCTGGCTTTCTTAGGCCTATTTATAGCCAACATTTTTTCCCTTTAAATACGCGATCAAAGTTGAATACTTGGAAATATTAATGCCATCATAAAGAAAAACGGAGGATTTAATCATATGCATATGTCTTTGAACGAAATATGCCCATAGAGTCTTTTCATCGATTCTTAAATTCTTGCCTTCGCACCATTTTTTAAAACTTTGGTAGGTATTTTGATAAAGGATTTTGGATTTTTCGGGAATAATTGCGGAACACCCTTCTTCCCAAGCCCGTTCAATTTCTTCAAATTCACTTTCGCTCATATTTTAATTTATAATAATCAAAATTGTACTTAAAATTATTGACAACTAAATAAAAACTCAATTCTCCATTGTTGTTATGCACCCTTGTTACTACCTAACAACCAAAGTATCTATCTTGATAAAATGAATGAAACTAGTCAATATGACGAGAATGTTTAATTTTATAATTTATTTATAATGGTATCAATCGTGCAAAAAACGTTATAAGCATGTCGAACGTTAAGGGTAACCGATCTCAGACAATAATTGACAATTGACAATTGTCTTCGATCGGTATAAAATGACATAGTAAATATAATATATTAGTCAAAAGTCCCATATTTTTAGTTTAAGACACTGTCCTGTACCTTATTCTATATAACATCAGTAACTTTGAATTTAAATGTTAATGAATTGATAAATCTAATGGGAATCGTTTTATATTATTTGTTTATTTATATATCATCTATTCATTTATATTTATAAATTAAAATAATTAAAATTTAATATATCTACTATATCTAAATTAATATACAATTTTCATTCATTCATCATTCTCCAGAGCATAGTCATTTACATTTGAATATAATATTAGTTTAATAAGGAGAATTCCAAATATTGCTGAATTCAAAAACAGCAAATACTTCCATATCATATCATCCCTAATTACGGAAGATATACTTCCCAGTATAAGCATTTCAGTAACCTAATTTAAATACAACTAGTTCTTGTATAAACATAATTTACTGAGTAAGAATTTTATTGTCCATCTATCCAAGCTAACATTGTCCGCTGTCGTGGACCTTATCAAACAGCACTCTCACCAAAACTTTATACAGTGCTGGGATGAAACTACGAACTGTAGACTGGCCAGAGAGTTATAACCTCAACCAGGGGAGGAAACAGCAAAAAAAATTAAGGCATTGGCCGGACAAAATCTCCGAACAGCTGTGGGAATCTTAACAGGTCACTGCCAATTGCGACAACTTCTCTTTAGGATGAAATTAGCAGAATCACCGCTATAAAGAGGCTGCGAACAAGAAGAGGAAACAGTAGAACATATAATGTATGACTGCTCTCCTTTTTCTGAAATTAGAAGATTCGTGTTGGGCGAGTACTGGCTTACACCAGGCGATGACAGGGAGGTCCCCCTCGGGAGCCTCATCACCTAGTTGAAATCTCTAGGCCTGGTGACAGCCTGAGGTGAGGATATCCCTACACACGGGAGGATGCACAATGGGCCATTTGTGGCCTCAGTGCTGGCAGAGCACTTGCCCGCCTCTTCCCAAATTTCCAGATCCAGAGACAGAATGCATATAAATAAGATTTTGTTTATACCAGCGGCTCTCAAACTGTGTGGCGTATCCTCCAGGGGAGGTGATATGTTGGTAAAGGTGGCGCAGTAAATTGAAAACGAAATTATTAAAACCGATTTATACTTTTTTTTTGTTAAATATTGAACTTATTTAAAGCCTAACAAGTTTTAATTATTTTTAGAATGTAAGGACTGATGGCTTGCTTTGTGGCACACAATCTCGGTAACTTGGGTTCCACATCGGAAGTGGCGACTCAGTTCTTTTTCTTGTTGAAGCTTATTTTAATATTCAAATTTTAGCTAAACTACTGCTTTGGCCTTTATTGCTAAGAAGTTATTTGTAAGTTTGATCAAGAAATTTGTTAAAGATTTGGTACTGAAATCAATTTTCAGTGACGTGCTGGCCTATTGGTTGTTTTTCTTCTTCCAGTGATAGACCATTAGATTTACTGTCAAATGGATTACAAACCCAATCCCAATTGGACAAATTGATACCTTCTTTTGCAATAAAGTATTATCGGAAAATCGTACACAGGTTTTCTAAATGGTTTTTAACATTTCAAATTTTATGATTCTCTTCTACTGGAAAATCCTACACAATGTGGGAGACATATTAAAGAGTAGAGTTTCCCATTGATCCCATAGAAACTTGGTTAAGGTCTGGTCATCAATGTAAAAGATATTCCAGGAAATACCAAAAAAATCAACAGAATGAGCTCGGCAATTAAGTTATTATGTAAATAATGATGTATAACATAAAAAAAATATAATTGGCGCGTTACTGTCCCACTTTAACCGATTTAAAACAAGAGGGGGTTCTTAATTCGACCATAGTTTTTTTTTATGTTACCGAATATCTCTGGTATTTATATTCCGATTTAAAGAAATCGTTTTGCATTCAAAAGAACAGAGTGTTCGTGTGATCCAATAGAAATTTGATTAAGGTCTGGTCATCAATGTGTAAGATATTCCAAGAAACACCACAAAAATCAATAAAAAAAGCTCTACAGTAGTTAATATGTTAATAATGATGTATAACATAAAAACATAATAATAAACCCGTTACTGTCCCACTCTTAAGCCAAAGACCTCTTTTTACAAGGAGAAGGAATGAGCATTTCATCAATTCTCTTGCTCACTGCGTGTTGGTAATTTCAGACAATTAAGTCCACGTTTCATCACGATGTTTTCCACGAGCTTCGTGTTTCTAGGTGTTTACTTATGCCTCCAAAAAGTCACATTGGTACATGTCGGGATTTCTGGTGATTGAACTCAGTGCCTCTTGCACGGTATTTAGAAGGTTTTGAAAATAGTACATAGTACCAAATTAAAAATATTCCTTAAAGTAAGTTCGCAGAATTCTGCCCAATACTCATGACCTTCTTCCTTCAAAAATACCGCTTTTTCATTTCTTAGTACACTTGAACACCTTACCACGTGATAACAGTCTGAACAAAGAATAAAACAATAAAGATTTATGTTCAGCTCTCATATCTGTGAAAAGCGTAGAGAAATTAAGTTTGCAAAGCAGCAATTCTTCACATATTGTGATCCTTCTACAGAATTTGATGTAACAAATTAAATGAGATTCATTATTGGAGAAAGTTGCTTCATCAAGTTGAATAGCAAATAATTTTTGAATTAGCTGAGATTCAAGCTGCTCCTGAATGTCAGCAAATATAAACGAAATTCTTTGAAAGATTGTATCATTTGACAAAGTAATATTGTCTAGTTGTTTAGCATAGCTTTCACCAAACAATGTTTCTACAATTCCTTTGGCAGCAAGTAAACTAAGTTGATTTGGTATAGTGTGTGATTTTTTACAATTTGCTACTTTATAAGCCACTTTGTATGATGCTAACACAGCTTTCTCGTACAGTGAGCGTCTTCTAACAATTTATATACTGTTTTCAGTGGTTACATTTCTAGTTTCTAGGTGCCTCTGAAATTTATTGGGTTTCAAGTATTAAGCAGCTAATACTTTCAAACAAATACCGCATTGCGGTTTTTCTTCTATTCTAATTTCAAAACTTGTAAAGCCCAAATTTATATATTTTGGGGTGTCCTCGTAAATCAATCGAAGTATAAGGTTGTTTCTCGTTAGTGTTCCAATTAAAAATTTATCCATATTCACAGCGTAGAAAATTTCTTGTTTAAGTTTAACCAATTGTAATGCAACAACTGTTTTAAACAAAAAGCTGCACATGTAATCGCGCTTTTCTATTTATCACCGCGCATCTTGCGTCGAGACAATTAAATAACGTTTGACATGTTTTACGAAGCATCATTGTCCGCCGCGCTAAACACATAAGAATATACCAGCTGGATATACAGTGTTCCCTAGTCTAATTTTAACTGTCATTTAGAGTAGAATTGTCATAAAAAAAATAAGTGAATAACAATAAAAAACAAATAAAGATTAAAATGCTGATATAATTATATTGAAAAAAAAACTAGTGTGGCAGTCAGTGGGACTGCCGGCAGAAGTTATACTTCTATGCAGACGTCCGGGTTTAGAAATTTATATGGGAATGATTTAGCAAAATCAGTATATAAATTCGAACTTCCGTGTTCATTTAATAGGTTAAAATCCAATGTACAATCAGAAAAAATTCTCATCGTATAATAAAACTCTTATTCATCTTTTCAATAGTATGTTACAAAATGTCACTTATCGATCAAAATCTATACTACTAGCGTATAGGTTGACAATAAGGTGAGTGGGCCTCTTTAATAGAGAGAGAGAGAGAGAGAGAGAGAGAGAGAGAGAGAGAGAGAGAGAGGGATAGAAGAAAAGGAGTGATATGAAAATTAGCATGAAATAGCAAAACTTTAACAAGAAGTCACGTATGTAGTTTCTATGCACGCGCATGGATTCATAAATTTGTATGCGAATGATTTAGCAAAATCATTATATGATATTGGTGGTAAGTGGTAAGTGACCCCAAAAACCTCCTAGTACCGTGTGCACACTCTTTTTGTATCGAATTTGCATAACATTCCTGGAGACGAGGTACGTTTTAAGCACCAGGAGTATATAAATTGAACCCATTTTCAGCAATACTTACCGAGTTGTAAGTTTTTTTTCTATTGTCTGTTCGGAATGTAATTTTCGAATGCAAAAATGCAATTTCCCATATTTACATTATAAAAAATAGCGACAAATTTCCTGATACTTTAACGGAGTCTAACGAATCCAGTGCAAAAAAAGCATTCCGATCCATCTTAGGTTACAAAATTAGGAGGTTTTAGTGCTTTATTTCCTCGACTATTCGTAAAAACTCTGTTTATGTAGTCAACAACCTTAAAAGCATAGAGCAGAATATACTGCAACCATGTGACGGTATTTTAGAGTACAATACAATACTCATTACTAAACATTATTATTAATATAAAATGCTAAACTTTATATGTATACTTACGTGACAGAATTATAAAATAATCTGTCAAATAATCATGTGGTCCGTCACTATGATATTCATACATTAGTTCAGACTGTTTTTTGTATATCTATTTCTTTTCAATGTACTGAATGTTGAAACAGTATTCAAAGGACTTATAGATATCACTAATAACATGTGGTAAATATTTCATCTTTGTTTTTACCGACCAATATACCTTATAAGTGTTTCTGTCGCCCTCTTACTCACACCATTACATATGTAATGATTTTTTCCATTTAACTCTACACAAATCTTTTCTACCGAGTGCACGAATAGAAGTATAACTTCAAAAATAACAAAATTAATAAAACAAGTGGCAATTAATTAAAAATTTCAGTATCTAAAACGAAAAAAAAACTAAAATGTTTATTAGTTTATTTTTAAGTCGGTTTTTTGTGACGGTGTACGTGCGCATCATAAAAATGTACCCTTATCATTTTACTATAACGCGTCAAAAGAAGTAGGTATAATTTCAAAAATGATTAATGTTAAAAATTAAAATCGTATGTCGTGTATCTACATAAAAGTATGCATAAAATTATTAAACATTAAAAAGGATAATACTCTTTGTTTTACTTTAATTAATTCTCTCCTTTTTTTAGTACACAACTTGAAAAAACTGTTGATGTACACAAATAAAATAATATATATTAATCTTCTTCTTTTTTAATTTTCTTACATGTCAAATTCAATTACTTTCTACTTCGATTAGGCACGTTCTGTTTGTTGCTCAGGTTGTCAAAGATTGTAAGTCTCACGGATCCAGTTTCCCTATGAGTAAGTCGCCAGAAGAAAGATACATTTCCAACAAAAAACTTGTTAGACCAGTATTTTTGCTCATTCGGTATTAAATTTAAAAATAATTCCATTTTATAATACATTTTTTGATTAATAATAGACTATAATCTGTAACGCGTTGTGTAAATTTTTTTATCGCACTCAAGACTTCGCCAGAGAGTTTATCAGCGGTTAGTTACATTCTTCCGGCTTGTACTTTCCACGCTCCGGAGGAGAGCGCCACGACGAGCTTGTCACGTGACAGGGCGGCTGCTTCCACAATAGAAAAGACCTACGTTAAATGAAACGAGCGCGCATGCTTTGAAGAGGATTAGGGGGTGATACTACAATGTTTGCTGGGTTTTTGCTGTTTCTAATAATATGTAAGGGATACGTTCATTGTTTACTAAAATTTGAGTTTTAATTACAATGTAGGCCTGGATTTTGAACCGGTTCTTTGAAACATTTAATTGAAAAATCAAATCAAATTAATCAAAGACGAGGTATTCTAAACAGAGCGAATTTTTTTTTTCTGGAGAAATATTAATTTTATCATCAATATTTATTTGGTCTTCCTCAGAAGTAATCCTTGAAGAACTTCTGACATGTTCTTTTCGGTATAGCCTTTGGCTACTTCAGTTCATTTACTCAATATTTGCACCATTGTTTATTCATAGGTATTTTTAGTATTTTGAACAGGAAAATCGCATTGAGACTAAGTCTCTGAATATGTTGCCGAAGGCATGTTTAAAGTGTTCTTTAAACAAATCTTAACAAGTATTAATCTGTGAGTTTGTTTATTATTGTGGTGTAATATGGATGAATGGTTGTACCAGAATTCTTTTTATTTACATTTCTCTACGCAAACGCAAACGCCTTATTTTAATGTAATATTCCTTACGATTCACAGATTTCATAGTGCACCACGTCATTGTAGTCGAAAAAACCAGTGATCAAAACCTTCTCATTCCCGCTAACTTGGTATACTTTTGTTGGTTTTGGTCCATCTGAATGTTTCCATTAGAATGATATGTTTTTTTTTTTGTTTTGACATCATAACATATTCATACACCTTTTTGAGCAAATCTACATCGTTATCGATCCTGAGCGATGGTACATTTTATCGGACTTCTATGGAAAGCTTATACATTTTTTTATGCTCAAAGTAAACCCATCAACATTTTAATTGCGTTGAAGCAAATAATTGTATTTTTTCCACAAAGTAGCTGTCAATAAACAAGCTAATAGAGAATAGTATGTTGTGAATATGTAACAACTTAACAAAAATAAATAAATAAAATCAAATCTACATAGCACGCGAAATTTGAAATATTGCTTTTTTTACAAAACGTGTATTTTACAAAATATTCGTTATATGTTTCATTAACTTGTAAGAGCATTCGCAACTGTTGTACATGAGAGTTTTTCACTCTATTTTGTTCTGATTGTTGTATATAAAGCTATATATTTTATATTCCTCAATTAGTTTCCGTAAATATTGGAATTTGTATTTTATATACAGGGTGTCTCATTATATTCTGACTGTTTTAAAAAGCTTATATTTTCGAAACTGTTGTAGATAATAAGATGCGGTTTTCACAGTTAGATTTATAATTATCTTAAGTTTTGTTGTGACACGTTTATATAAAATGGCCTAATTCCGGTTTACCTGATAGAAAAATGGCGTATTTTCAGAATACAGTAGATGTAATTTTTTAATTTTAACTTCCCTTTCTGTGCATTGATTTTAAACTTTAAGGTATTGTTATAAAGTAAAAATATGCGTCTTTTAGGATATTGCTAAATATACAGGGTCTCCCATTTAAAAAATCACATCTAATGTTTTCTGAAAATACGCCACTTTTCTAGCGGGTAAACCGGAAGTAGGCCATTTATATAAATGTGTCATAACAAAACTTACGGTAATTTTAAACCTAACTGTAAAAACCGGATCGTCTGATCTAGAACCGTTACGAAGATATAAGCTCTTAAAAACAGTCAGAATATAATGTACTTATGCTCTTGCATGTTTTTTGTGTCATCAATCATAATTTTCTTAAATTTTTTGAATCCTCTTTCTTTGTGTTTGGTATTTAATGATATGCCTTACTGAAAGTCTAGAGTTGCTGTTTGAAGATTCATGTGTTGATTCTTTCTTGATTATTCGTGTTTGTGTTGATAATGTTTGTCAAGATGAGTACTTCCTGGTTGAAACAGAAAGTTCGCCTGCCATACAACCCCCATAAAGGTGGCTGACCCAAAGTGGAGAAATTTATCGAAATTTATATCAAAATTAGGTGCTTTTTAGGTGCTATTTAGGTGCGCAAAACAAAAATTAGGTGCACTAACCGTTTTTGAAATATTTACGAAAAACCATGGGACCGCCAGCCTTTAACAACCTAGCTGACCCATAATAAAAAAAAACAAAAAGCAAGGATTGAATAATCTTTAAATTAAGTGCTAATTAAGTGCTTTTTAAACACGAAACACAAAATAAAAAATTTAAAAATTAAACGTATTAAAATTGAATATATTGATTGTGTATGGCAAAATGTCACATTTCTTCTTACACTTTGAACCAAAATGGACATCGGCAGTTTAAGAACAGTTAGAAATCAGTAAAAATTTTTTGTCCCGTAATTTTTTTAATGGATAATTCGGAAAGTCACCTCTAAAAATTTTTTTTATTTTTTTTTTAACTCGGAGCGCTGAGCTGGACTTGCAACCGGTCAGTTATAAAAAAATGTTAACTATGTTAAGTAAAACTAAATTTGATGTACAAAAAGTGTTGAAAATAAATATTGTTTAATAGAAAAATTGATAATTTTTTGAAAATTGTTACTAGTTGAAATAACAATTAGATATAATTGTTGAAAATAATGATAGTTTTCCATCTCTACTCTAAAATAAGCAAGGCTAAATAGGTTAGTTCAACATTCGTTGATTCCTTTGTTTTACTACTTTAATTTTTCTCTTAGATAGAACATTTCTAGCAAAAATTTAAATAAAAAAAATAATTACCTATTGAGACGTTTTTTACTTGTTCGAATTTTTTAGTTGAAATGTCTTGGAGTAGAAAAGTAATGGTATAAATAATTTTTGAGTAATTCAGATAGGTGCGCTTCATTTTGAGTAGAGATAAAAAACGGCAGAGAAGTTTTGAGTCGAGATAAAAGTCAATTAATTACCGGAGCTACGCGCAAAAAAAACTAAGGAAATTTTATGGGATTATTTTGTAGGTATTTGTACAAGTTTTTAAGTGCTTAGAAAGTGCAGAATGACACACTTTGTTAAAGACTTAAGAATTTCTAGTTGACTTGGCTCATCAGCGGTTTGTTCTGCTATTGAGTCTGTTGCCTTTACTGGGCACTTAAATATTTTACAAAAAGTTTTTTATAATAATTATTATATTTGGAAGGGACCGGTAAGAAGTTTCAGCTCAGTGATCCCAGGTCAAAAAATTAAAAAAATTATTTCATTTCGGACGAGAGAATTATTAAGTAATAGAATTACAAGAAAATTTTAATGATCTATGTGCTTAAAAAGTGCAGATTGATACTCTTAGTTGAGACACAAGAAAACTTTGCCAAATATTTTCAGTTGAAATTGCTCATTAGCAGTTTATTTTGCTCGTAAAACTATTGCACTTAATAAGCACTTAAATCTCTGACAAAGTGAATTTTATATTAATCATCATTTCCGGAAATGACCGGTTGCAAGTCTCAGCTCAGCGGTCCGAGTTAAAAAAAAATAAAAAAAATTTTTAGTGGTGACCTTCCGAATTATCCATTAAAAAAATTACGGGACAAAAAATTTTAACCGATTTCTAACTGTTCTTAAACTGCCGATGTCCATTTTGGTTCAAAGTGTAAGAAGAAATGTGACATTTTGCCATACACAATCAATATATTTAATTTTAATACGTTTAATTTTTAAATTTTTTATTTTATGTTTCGTGTTTTAAAAAGCACTTAATTAGCACTTAATTTAAAGATTATTCAATCCTAGTTTTTTGTTTTTTTTTTATTATGGGTCAGCTAGGTTGTTAAAGGCTGGCGGTCCCATGGTTTTTCGTAAATATTTCAAAAACGTTTAGTGCACCTAATTTTTGTTTTGCGCACCTAAATAGCACCTAAAAAGCACCTAATTTTGACATAAATTTCGACAAATTTTTCCACTTTGGGTCAGCCACCTTTATGGGGGTTGCCATACACTGAAAAGGTGACTACTCTGGTTTGAACTGTGGATTATAAGTTATATGATGTAAAAGAGTATAGTTTCGACGGAGTCAAATGTTTAGTTACCCATTATTCTTACACCAGAAGAAACGGAGATGTAGTAGACATTTTTACCTTGGAACTGTTTCACTTCTTTTATAATCGGAGAATAGATATGAGATATATAGATATGATTGATGTTATTGTATGATACAAAATTATTTTGTTAAATTTTATCATATTTTACTAAAGGCTAACAAATCGCTATTAGTTCTCCAAAAAATATGCTGCAACTAACTAAAATTTGTATATCAAACTTAGTTATTATATAAGCCTTAGTTTCTAAGCCTTTGACAACCAAATTTTGCAAACTTTCTATGTTAATGGACTGTCACAGCAGTTTATAATTAGGTTTTGAACAATTATATGATTACCTAGATTGCTAACTTATTCTTCTTTCAATAAGCTAGTCCTAGATATACTCTATGTAAAATTCGAAAGTTATTTATTTTCTTATTCAACAAAATGTATTTCCAATAATTTTTATTTTAGTGAATTTTCTTCTGTATATTTATCCTTTACCTTTAGATAAGTAAACTGCAATAGGATTTAAGGATTTAAGTAATGTATACATGCAATGTTCTAATCGTATAAGCTCTTTGCAAAATCATTTTAATATCAAATGTATACCAATTCTGTATTTGTTTCAACGAATACCACCGAGGTTGTGGTAAAGAAATAAAGGGCCTCAAGTAAGAAATGTAACTTCAGCGATATGACAAAAATATCAGGTTAATGATGAATTTTAAGAAACAGCACAAATTTGAAATAAACCTTTATATAAAAAAATTTCATGCACTCCTTTTACTTGCGTACTTATAACATGTACTCTTAAATGTAATGTCAAATAAGAATTCAGAAATATCTTCACGTTTTGTGTAAAACGATTATTTAATGACATACCTACTTTCTGCACGCTCAAATTCATCGAACTTTCCAAATTAGATCTTTCGTCAAAAATTTTGTGAATATTGTAGATGTAAAAACCAAACGTGATTGTATTGAAATGCGTTACGTATTAGTTTTCTTACAGTAAGGATGATTTTATCTTGAACTTGAATTGAAATATTAAATATAATTATTATGTAGGTACAATTTCGGTAAGTTAAGTAATATTTTTAATTAAGGACCTACTGTTCTTTCAAACTTTAGACCTACAAACTAATGTGTAGGTACCTACCTGTTTTGGAAGATATCTGTGCCAATATAGGAAAGACTATATCAAAGTTCTTTGTGAAACATTTCGTTTCCAGATTGTAACAAAACATATTTAAGGCAAAGGGAACCATAGAAAACCTTGGCCTCATTTCTGTACAATTTGCCTAATAATATTGTTCGGTTATAAATTAGATACTAAGTTGGAAAGTACTTTGCCTTTTCCGAAAGAAAAATATTGTTAATATATTTAGAAACAATGGTGCTTTTACCGAGGGGTGCATGTTATTTTTTCTATCTACCCTAGTTGAAAATTTAACTTTCCTTTCTATATACTTCTACTAAAAGTCAATGTAGGAAAACTTCTATGGCTATAGTTGTAATAGCAAATTAAATTATTCACAAGTCACATTAATTTTTTTCCATTTTATCATTAAAAAGAAAAAGTGCTGATTAGAAATCAAAGAGTTTAGGAAATCATGGAAAATGTCAAGACGAATATATGGAAAAAAAGGTATTAATAATACCAATTGAATAGTACTAGAAAAAAATCGCGCCAGTCAGATTCTTTCAAACCAAAAATACTTTCCGATTATTCTATTCTATCAACTTTACAAAACCCGTAAGTCAGCTAAAAATGGGCGGTACTGTGGAAAAATCCCATCAGTCTTTATGCGTGTATGGAATTGCCTGGGGAGAGAGAGGTGATTCAAGAAGATTGTAAGAGACTAAACTACAAGAGATTTCAATTAATGTGCTGGGGCAATTAGCAATATTTATATAAAAAGCAGATAATATTAATTTAAGATTAAAAAATAAAATACTATTATTTTTTTGTTAAGGTTAATATCATCTGCCTTTCGTGTCAATATAACTAAATGTTTTTTCAATATTTAATTTATTTTAATTTTCTAATTTTAAAATAAATAAGTGACTGATTTTATTTGATGTTTATTTTCCGTTGCGTTTTGCTAAAAAAAATATTTTTATTGACACATACTAACGAAATTAGTGATCTAACTTTACTCGGCAAATAAAAGAAGAATTTGCCGATTATTAGTTGGTTGATAAAAGAAGTGCCAGATTAAATATGATTATTTTAAATATAATAATCATATAACTAAATAAGTAATTATTAAATACATTTAATAATCGACAAAAAAGTAGCTATATTTAATTTATCTACCTATTGGCACCGTAAGAAGAATATATTGGGGACTGCTTGAACCACCAAAACGAATGCTGCGATATAAGTGAGAACTAATCCACGTCAACTGTTAAGCTTTTTATTAATTTTTTTTTAACGATAGGTTATTTTAGTTTTTTTGTATGTCTGTGGTTTTGTAGTTAATTGCAAAAATACAAGTCGAAACAGGAATTATATATTTTATATTTTTCCTACAGAATTTGGAAATTAGAAGAAAAAAAAATAGATTAATTCATTTAATAGACAAAAGTAAGTGGAAAAAATTAATGATTGTTATTTATGCCTCTATTTTTAGAAAAAAATAAAGAATTTTCTACTCAACAAATTGAAGAATCTTATAACGTCGCTCGTGTAGGAATTTACGTTGAAAGAATAATAAAAAGATTAATAATTTATTCAATTTTGCATATTTGCTGCTAACCTACAGCCTTCTTTTAAAAAATGTATGATTCATCTAAATAAAAATATATAATTCAATGCATATGATTTAAATTTTGTAAGGTTAGTAAATCTAAAACTTTATTTCAACTGAGCATATTCTGTCCATTAAAACTTCACTTACCTTGTGTCTTATTTTCACAGCTCTCATTTTCATGATTCTTATTATAATCGCAGTTTAAGTAAAATTTTTCTCCATCTAATATTACATTCTTTATGAATTTTTCATCTAGAGGAATTGATATTGCCCAAGAACTATTATTTATTGGTAGATATACAAATAAATCTCATAATGTCATCCCCGTAACATATTTTTGTACTTGTGTTTAAAAAGGATCAGTTTTTTTAAATGTACGTTTCCATTTTCAAAATACAAATATTTATATTACAAGATTCGTTTCTTTCTATCAACTAAGCCATTTAATCTTTCATAATTTTTTTTGGCGACAATTTCTTGGCTTAGTCATCTTTTTTTTTTAATTTTTTTCCACATACTGGAAACAATTTAATTTCCAGAATTTCATTGAATATTTTATTTTGCAAACTGACGGGCGCTAGGGCCGTGGCTGGAGAGGGGAGAGGACTAATACAATTAGAAAACTTTTATTCAAAACAAAACTAATTAATTTAGATCAAAAAACAAAAAAATGTGTATATAGTATACCAGGCTGAGGTATTCGCCTTACTAAAGGCTGCCGACCACGCCCGTGGCTGGAGAGGGGAGAGGATAACTTTCGTCTCAGGCAGCCAGGCTGCACTGCTGGCCTTAAAACAATTCCGGGTTAGTTCCAAGCTGATCTGGGAGTGCATCCAAAACCTCAATGAACTGGCTAGACACAACAGGGTCCTCTTGGAGTGGGTGCCAGGGCATAAGGGTTTTGAAGGTAATGAAACCGCGGACCTTCTGGCTAAGAAAGGAACATACATACGATTCAATGGTCCAAAACCTGTACTGGGACTGCCCAGAGCCTGGGTAAGGACCAAAGTCAAGAACTGGGTCTGGGAGGACTCGACCAAACACTGAAGTAATACTGTAGGGCTGAAGCAATCGAAGCTGACGCTCAAAGTCTACTCCATAAAACTGACGTCTGACATACTGAATCTTGGCAGGAGTCAAATAAGAGTAGGTACTGGTGGGCCTGCTCACTGGGCATGGACCATTCAGACTACACCTTCGAAGGATGGGGATTCTGACACAGAAACCCACCTCGTGCTGATTGTGCGCCATGGACGATGAGACAGCAACTCACATTCTATTCGAGTGTGAAGCCTTGGACCATAAACGGTTCCTCATCTTTGGTGACACGAACAGGACTCAAATCTCTTATAAAGGGAACTTCCCTGTGGCAACAGTAACTCAAGGAACTTGGGACAGCGTGGTGTTGATTTTCAGCTGAGCAAACTATAGTCCTGCACGCATCGGGTGCATGTAAGGACTCTTGGTGCCGAACCTGGTCACAATATTCCCATAGGAAGCAGTGCTTAAAACATGGGGCTCCACAGGAGTGACCATGCCAGGTTTACTTAGATTTGATTAGATAAGAACAGATATAAAAATTGGTAATACACTCTTTAGAAGTGAACTATTTTTTTAGAGTGAGGTACTGATTTCAATGTTTACTACAGTTTCTTTAGGTTCTCCTTCTGTATATAAAGAGCCCTTAAAACGATTAATGATTAGAGAACATCCTTCAAATAGCGATGGTTATCCTATACATATGTGGTACAGATTGGATTTTATTTGATTATAATGGCAAGCATGAAATTATAAACCAAACGCCATTAAAAACTTTAAGAAAAATGTGCATTACGCTTCCTGTAAAAGAGGTGGTAAGTTAGATAGCAATAATATTTGTCGCAAGCTAAATAAGAAAATTGACTGACCAATAGATCTTTTAAAACAGCCTTGATTTAATTTATGTCTATCGAAGAGATTTGCATCAGCTTCTAATTTGAGACGACAATTAGGAAAATGAACTTTTTACTTTAGCAACGTTATTAACCGACACAAAACTCATTTGGAGTATAAGCTCGGACGTACCCAAATTATAAAAAAATAAAATAAAATTTATGGCTAATAAATATAAACATGTAAATTGATAAATAAATTTATGTGAAGTCGGTCTCGTTTTATGAAAAATATTAAGTTGAACGGGTTTTATATATGAAACTAATCTGTCGTATATTTTAACATTCAATCGTTTATAAATCCCTATCTGTTTATGCGTAAGATCAATTTAAGCTAACAAATTACTATTCAGATTGCTGAAACGGGAAAAAAATAATCCCTCATAAACTCTCATGTGAACAGGCTGTAAACCTATTGTGACAATTCAGCACTCATTTAATTGACCATAATGAAAGTTCTAATCATACAACCAAAATGCAGAAAAATTATGTGGATTTAGAAATTTTAACTTTTTAGCTAAAAATTACAACCGAAGATGCAACTTTTTTTGCAAATTGGATATTAACAAAATTTTAATTACATTCATAAATACAAAATTATTGTTTCTCTAGGTAACGTAACACTATAAAATTGAATGGTTAGTCAAGGTAATTTCCAATATCAGATACAATATAATGTTTGGTAACTTTATTATTGTAATTAGTTATAAAAATAGTAATGAAATCAAACTCAGAGTGGGTATATGTATTTTTTTAAGGATAAACATATTTAATAAATGTATTTAATTTAAAAAATCACTTATTTGTGTATACAACTTTCACTGAAACATGTGTTTTCTGGGTCACGCACTGAGCAGCTTGATCACTGAGACCTATGAACTCTGAAAAACTGAAATAACAATCTAACGAGCAGAACTAACAAACGGTTTATCATATTTTTTGTAAATACATTTAATGGATATTATTAAAATAAAATAAAAAGGTAAAGTCATATTGGTTTAAATTGTCATATGTTATCATCATAGGCATCATTCGGGGGTGGCAGAATTGTGGAGCCCAGTATTTTGCCACCCCAGAATTTTGAAGTAAAAGTCTCAATAATTTACCTACAAATACTTAAAACTGGAAAATATAAATCTACCAACAGGGAACTTTTTAACGTTAGCTGAAACAGACCCTGACAGTGGTGGACAAGCCAATGCTTTGTTGAAAAATATGGAGGACTTCAACTTTGTATTTGACCTGCTATTACTCAGGAGAGTTCTAGCACAATGTGACATACTGTCAAAGACCCTTCAGTCAAGCAGTGTGACCTATGAAGTTGTGAAATCTGTAAAAACCAGCACACTTGAAGTATTGCAATCCTTCAGAACAGATAAGTTTTTCACAAAGTTGTTCAATCACTGCACAGAAATTGCTGACAAGTGCGGGTTTAAAGCTGTCGAGTTACCAAGAAAGGGCGCAATTCCCTCAAAAATTGGGGGTGGTGGTAAAGCTCCATTTAAATCTGTACAGCAGTACTACAAAGTTACAATCCTCTGGCCAGTTATTAATATTAATATAAAAGAAGAGATACAGCTTCAAATAACAACCGAGATGTACTTAACCACTTAAGGAAAGTTCTAGGTGGAAGTGATTTAGACACAGCCAGTGTACAGTATGTGTGTAAATACTATAAGACAATGAACTTCTTCTGTCTGAACTGAAGTGTTTTACTAGAATGGAAGAATCAAGAAACAAAAGTATTCAAAAAAGAGCTGACGTTTTTGTAAAAAAATCGTTGAAAAGTGTGTTTCCTATGCATTTTGAACTTTTTCGTTTGTGTTATACGATTCCGATGAACTCGGCATCCGGTGAGAGATCTTTTTCATGCTTACGTTACGGTGGTTAAAAACATATACCAGAAACTCTATTAGCCAGGAGAGGTTGTGTTCGTTAGCCCTTTTGGCTATTGAAAGGAGTGTTGAAGTAAATATTTCCAAAGTTATAGATGATTTTAACTTAAGCCAGAAGAGAAAGCTTCATTTTGTGTATAAGTAACTTGTAGATGTAGTATGATAACATTGAGTAAAAGTGAAATTTGTTTTATCATGTTTACATAATTTTTCCTTTTATAAAAAAACAAACGGATCACAAATAAACGGGCACAAATATATTAAAATTAGGCACACTTTTGACTTGTGTGTGAAAAATAATTACCTTACATGTGGTATGTGGACCATGTGGTTTAGTTAATAACTCAAGTCATTAAAAATTATTGTTTTAGGCTATTTGTTAGCAATAAAATTGTTGTAAAAATAGTTTGAAAAAGTTTAAAAAACTAACAAATTTAAAGCCAGTTTCTTAAAATTTCCCGGGGAAGCCCCCCGGACCCCTAATCCACATGGGCGGTATTCCATACTCCCAGACTCCCCAGTAGATCTTGCCACCCCAGTTGAAAAGCTGAAATGACGCCCATGGTTATCATGTGTTTAAACAAATTTTAATATTATTATTCGTTTTTGTAAACAAATTTAAAAAAAATCATTTTCTATTTGGACATGTTTTCCAGGCATTTTTTTATTATTAAAATAAACAAATAAAGTACGGTTAAGATACCGTCATTATAGTATTCTAATAAAGGTGCCAGTATTTTTGGTTACAAAATATTCTGTCTCCTTTAAGCAGATGTTTTTAATGAAATTTCATCACCGTCTACATATTTTATACTATTTCGAAAATTCGAGTTCACAAGGTCAATAATTTTCTAAACTCGAACTTATTGTTTTTTTCCAATATCAATATGAATAACCTGACATGCAACAAAATTTGTAAAGATTTGATAATTTTTGCAGCAAACAGGGGCGTCTACGGAATTCTATATTAATAAAAAATGTGGCATTTCGAGACTCACCAAGAAGAAAAAGCATAGCTATTTTAAAACTCTTAAGTATTATTTAATCGAACATAAGTACGAACAATATTACCTAATTCTAATAGAATGTATCCTGTATATAAATCTTAGTAAAATCGTTTTAATTAAACAATAAAATTTGTTGTTTTACCCTTATTAGATATTATTGTATTCATTTTTTGACTTTATTACACCATTTTTATACCATTTTCTTATCAAAAAATCGAAAATACTGTGAATGTAAACAAGTATGTATTAATATTCTTCTCTTTTAATCAATCAATCACGTTAAATTCAGTTACTTTCTAAGAAAACTAGTCCCGTTGGTGCCTCTGGTGCGTTTAATCATTCTTTCAATTTTTCAGAGTTTATACCTTTCAGCAATTCAGCCGCTCTGTGTGTAACTTCATGCTTGGACAAATATTTCTTCATATCGTGATTAGAAGTTATCACAAGTGATTGCAAGTAATCACTAGTAATTAAAGGGATTCTCAAGTCATTCCCGAAGTGCCACTTCAAGCTTCATAACATTATGATTAAACAGATCTATCTAATCGTTTTGTATTATGAATAATTTCAGAGTATTGTTACCATGTTAAGTTCAAAAATTTGCCGTGAGCGTTATTGCAGTTATATTATCGACAATTTTCTCGTCGTGATAGTAATTCTCGTTCTAGTAGGAGTTGGTACGTCAAACAATCTGATTTTTTTTGTGTTTAACCTCTTCGAAATACAAGTTAGTCGATTTTAATAATGTTTTCTTTAATTATTTTATTTGTTGTGAGTGTCTAAATAAGGGCGATATTTTATTGTTACTAACCAAAATCAAGTAGTTTTAACTTAGCCAAAAATCATTTTTTTTTTATTATTCATCAAAGTCAGTGTCTTCATATGCTTAAAAGATTAATTTACTCTCAATAAAGTGGAAAAATCTGATTTGGCTGGAAACGGATTCTACTTGGTTGTAAATTCGATAAGTGATTGATTGGTGATTATTCGTTTCTATTAAGGGTACTTTCAAATTTATTGGAAGAGGTCCACCCGAGATACTGAACTATAGCAAGATTGGATAAGTTCTAACAATTTTTTGGAGGAGAAAGATAAATAATTTTAATACATATCGTCCCGAATTTTGGAATTTAGAAAAATAAACCATCACTAAAGAATAGATACCGTTACATCTGAGTCCATTAAATGGTTTGTGAAGACTTCTATTAAAGAGATAAGAGAATAAATTATTCTTTAATTAACAAAATTAATCTTCTTTGATATAATATTCAATATTCCGTATTTTTTTTAATTAATAAATTTAATTTTTTTATTAATTAAATTTGTAAAATTATTTAAAACGGGTGTTTCAATTTGCAACCTCGTAATTTTTTTGATAAATATGATTAAAAATTTGCATTACTCAAACCAGATTCAAATGCTCAGATCTAACTCCCTAAAGTGTATTTCGATATGCGCCTCTTACCAAAAATTGGCAATTTTAATTTTCTAATTTGAAACATCGTAAAATTTGCAAAATCAGCAATAATTATTATAAAAACTAATAAAATTAGTTCCGGACTGATGTACAATCAGAAATAAGTAACTGCGCATGCGTTTGCCACCGCTCAAACGAACTTTTTTGTTGTTAAAAGTTGAAAAGTGTCTTGGTATTACTTGAACAGTTGGTATGCCACACACAGACGACTCAGACCAGACCATAGAGAAAATATAATTGACTAGACCATGTATATATGTACAAGAGATTATACCAACTTTTTAACTAAAACGAACACATTTTTAATCCTTTCTATTTTGCAATACAGTTCCTTTGAATGGTAGTGAACGCATGCGCAGTTATTTATTGCTAATCGTTCATCAGCCAGGAAATGGTTCTATTAATTTTTATAATAATTCTTATCGTTTTTCGCAAATTTTACGATGGTGCAAATTATAATATTAAAATTGAAAATTTTTGGTAAAAGGCGTATACCGAAATACAAGAGAGATATGAGCATTTGAATCTGGTTTGAGTAATGCAAATTTTTAATCAAGTTTATCAAAAAAAGTATGAGGGTGCAAATTATGAAAAATACATTTTTGAAAGGTGCAAATTAAGCTCTTTCATTATTTTTTTAAAGAAATTTTTGAGGCTGGAACAGAGGTGGTAAAGTTTAAAATATAAGTGGCTCTTCTACGACGCCTTTGTTTAATTCTACAGTTTAATTTGCGTATTTTAAAGCCCAAAGTTAAATTCGCTTAAAAGTACCATATGGTACAACTTGGCACATTATTATACACACCTTCTATCTTCAATCAACAGTCGACCCCAAATTACACACAAAATGCCTAATTTATTACCTCTTTGGAGTTTTTATCACTACCCTGTGTACCGGCACGTTCTGAACACGAATTTAACCGAACGTACGTCGTTTCTAACATCGATACTCGCTGTGAAACTCTCAAACACAAAACAAAACAGTTTGCTCGCCGACATTGTAAACAGAGGTTCGTGTCGCTTGTTCCGCTAATATTACCGGTGAATGAAAAAAATGCATGTCGGGTGCATCACCACTAAAACCATTTAGATTTTTGGCAATTTTGGTGGTTTTTAACAATTAAAAATCGAATTTTATTCCAGTCTTCAGTGAAAATGTGGTGAATTTGTATAAAAAACAGTGTTTTTGAATTACTACTGTTATGTTTTTCATTGTGATAATGTGTAAAGTGTTTGTTGTTATGGGATTAAAATAAATCTACCCAAATATAACAGGAGCATAGTATTTCAATTCTAAAAGGTTAATAAAATTGTATACAAATTCTTTGTTTTTATATTTGTAGGTAGCGAACATAATGATATATGTTTATGAGTATATTTGCATATATAAATATATATGAGTTTTGATTAGACGCTGTTTCTTTTTTAGAATTTTTATGTATTTTTTGTATAAAAGTTTGTTTATTTAATATTAATTGAATAGACAACAAATGACTAGCCGTACTGGGACACCTTAGATTTTATATTTGCTTTATCAATTTTAATCAAACATAAACATGTATCTATTAACATTAACTAATTGATAACGAATTCTTTTATTATGTCCGATAACCACAGTTACTTATTCATGTTTCTTTGCATTTTACATGTTTTCTTAATTATAATTCTAGTATAAATATCGTTTTTCTAAATAGTCAGAAATTTAGGGGCATTTTGCCTCTTTAGACCTATTCCAAATTGTATACCTGTTTCTGCAATATTTCGAAACCAAACGATTTTACATTAATTATTCTTTTCATAGTGCCATTTCGAGATCCAAAGTTTTATTGCTGTTTCAAGTAAACGATACAAATACGAATAGTTTTGACTATTTAGTTCTATCTATAGTCTATTTTTTGTTAAACTGGTTTAATAAACCGTGCTCGTCAAAATTTTAATCCATTAAATGTCTTATAGAGTGATCAAATATTTCTACCTGCATTCGACTGGTTTCTTAAGTATTTATCTTGCAAAATAAAACCCACTGACATGGTCTTGAAGACACGCACCCGGTAAATAACGTTATGACCGCTCGAGAACGATTTATTCCTAAGTCGAACAATTCCTAACTCGTACACTTCTAAATTTCAAGTAAATTTTGTCCGAACTCGTACACCAGTTGCTTCATGACGCATTTGCAATTTCGAACTGGTACACTGTCTTGTTGACTAGCAAAACTCTGAAATACTGAAATATCATACATTTTTAGTTTATATAGAAACTTATCCATAAAACCTCTGAAATTTTTAATTTGGGGTGTTTTCTTGTTACAGTTATAAAAATTTGACAATTAAATAATAAAATGGAATGGACTGGAAGATATTTTATATATAAAGAATATAAATTTTAATAGGTACCTAAATCTGAAAATTATTTACATTTTTATTAAATACCCTAAACGAACTTAGCAATATTTCACATTGTTTTGTTGAGATAAAAACTTATTTATAATTTCATTAATTTGTCTATCTAACTGAATATATTTAGTTTTACGTCTTTTTGGTGACTGAAATAGTTCCAACTGGCTTCTCACATTGTTTGAATGTTGTGATTCTTGTTTTAAAGCTTGCATAAGCACAAAAATATTAGGATGTGCATTTAAGATTCGCTTGTTTAAACGATTATGCCATCCTTCCACTACATTAGTGGTTCTGTGTTGTCGTCCATAGCAGCACCAAAGGGCCTTCAAAAAATCATTTTCCAACCATGTTCCTACGAAACAGTCTGGATTATCTTCCATAATACTTAACCAACCTTCGTCCACATATTCCGGTGGTAAGTAAGCGAGCGCAGCACACATTCTTACGTGACGTCGAACTAATTAAGTTTGGACATACAAAGTAGATGGACCAATGCTTTAAACTTTCCTCCATAAGCATTGGTTAAAATCAAAATTACAACCAACAAGTTTTATGTTTTCAAAACCTTTTCTGATCGCTGATATTCACGTGTATCGTAATCGATCATAAATGTTTTGGAATTCCATTTAACCAATTACTTTAAAAGAGTAAAATGTCTAATATGTGTCGATTCTTGTTTATATGGTAAAAGGGCATATACGGCGGGCAAAATATTCGTTTCATCTGGGGTACTTCTAATGTCTACATATATATCGTATACAGTTGTGCAAATTGCGGACAACAGCTCTTGAAAGTTCCGTCTCCAAAAAAGTTTTCGTTTTTAGAAAGCACTTTTAGATCATCTGAAGAAGCAAAAACTAAAATTTTGTTGCCTCCGTCATCGTCGCAAATAAGAAAATCTTCAGTAAGTGTTGAAGGAAGCACTATCTCTTTCCTAGATTTGAAGGACTGAATACCCAAAGTTTTTCGTCTAGCACCATATAATCTACTTTGATGCTTTTGAAATTTGGGATCTCGATAACAAAGCCTTTTGAAAAAACTGCCATTATTTCTTCTTAGCATATCTGAGGAACCGATGAGCGAATTTCTTCACGAGCTCTTTTTTTGGCTTGACTCAAATATATATCTACGTCTTCCTGAGCAACGTTTCTTACAAAGCGAACTTTTAGAAGAGGAACACCATAATAAAAAATTAGGTAAACGTAATTGTTTATCTAATTAACAAGATGGTGTACCAGTTCGGAATTGGGATGGTTAAGCAACTGGTTTACAATTTCGGACAAAATTTACCTGAAATTTAGAACTGTACGAGTTAGGAAGTGTACGACTTAGGAAGACACCTCGAGGATTATGAATATTTAGGTACCAGAATATAACATATTGACAAAACATTTTTTTTAAATATATTTTTGTTCATTAAAAGTGTATAATAATAGTTATATACTATTACTGTGAATTAGAATTTATCGTCTGGAGAAGTGTCATTATTAAATGCAATTATCAGCGGCTCAACTGTCTCTTCAATTAAGTTGTCTAGTTCCCACATTTTTTATTTTATAACTATATTAATTACATGCTCAACACATTTTTTCCAGTTGACAACATTGACTGTACTTAGTCTATAAAATATTTTTTCTACATCTTTTATTTAAAATGTATTTTTCCTAGCCACCTACTGCTTTAATTGTACCCAGGTTAATTCAATTAGATTTATTCCCAGTGAAATGGTGTTAATCGGAGAACAGTTATCGCTCACTTTTTGAGATGTTGTAGATGACATATTCGGAATATTGACGTCGATAAGGCTTTGCGATAGCTGAAAATCTTTTTTACCATGTTTTCTTGAAAAGTTATATTTTTTTCCTTTCTCCAAGATCCTGCCGAAGTTTTCAGAAGTGATAACTTGCGTTATCCATAACTATAACTGTTCCTTTTGGAATAAGTTCAATTGTTTCGTGAAATATTCTTCGAATACAGTTGGCATTCATATCCTCATGGTAATTGCCAGTATACGGTTGGATACAAAAGCAATCCACCTTCTGTAGAACCATCAACACCTTTAATGTGTGTTATAATTAATCTTTTTCTGTTTCTCGAAGATGGTTTAATTCCATTTGAATAACAATCCAAAAATGCTAATGACTAATGTCATTCTTGTCGACCCACATTTGTTGCTAGCAAAATCTTTGATATTTCTAAGATAATCTCTTTTCTAGAACACATAATTTCATCAGTTGCAATTAATAAAGAATTTCTACCGTTTATCATATCGATTATAAAGTTCTTTCATTGTACTCTTTCTAAAAATATAAAAGGGTGCACTTTCCGTTTAAGAGTATTCAAAACATTTTCGTCTAGCTTATTTTTAGTCCTTCCTAAAAACTGTAACACAGGTCGAGGATGCACTTGAAAAAGACGTATATCTATTAGCAAAGTTCTTGTAAACTAAATTACTTCTGTAGTACAAATAAAATAACCCCGAATAACATTATATTATATATACTCCTACCTACTATTAAGACACCAATTTCCTATCAGGGTTTTCCAAAATAAGCCTTTAATGAGCATTTGTCAGTACTGGGATTTTCATGTACCTAATAAGTATTAGGTTAGAGAATATCTATTTATACTACAGTCAGGTAAACATCTACTCTTATACATGGTTTAACTGTGAGTTTCTTATCTTTAGCATTGTACTAACTTTCTGTGCAATCATTTCTAATTTTTTTTAGCAGCTTTGGTTAAAGAAAAAGGTTCTTTTTTTCCAATTTTTCAGAAATTTTCCATATTCAGTCGCCAAAATGGGGTATATAGGTAATCTATACAAATAATTAAAATTGGAGTAGGTATAAGTGATATTAAAATAAGTGTATTTTACTAACTACATCCCAGAATTAACTACGGAAACTTCGTATACGTATTTCTTGATGACAAATAAGTAGGGTCTTTCCTATAAAAAAAATTTTTTAGAGACTCCTGTCAGAGTTATAACCTTTTAAAGAGGGGTGGTAAAATACGGTTTTAATTTAATATCTTCTGATTGGTCCAAGATAAAAAATTAAAAATTTGGGTGAACATCATTTTTATAAAGACGCATTTCTCCTGCCAGTTTTCACCTGCCCTACCCCATTCTAAGGGTGCAAATCAAGGAACCCCTCTTAATATTTTTTTTGTAACTTCCTTAGCAATTAATATTTGCAATAACAAAAAAATATTTTAGGAAGTTTTGATTATTTAGAAACTTTTTTGTTACTTGTCGTTTTTTGCGAAATCGTTTCGGTTTGAAGTAAAAAAATAAAAAGTAGGACCATGTCAATTGAGTATCGTGTATCGCGATCAAGTAGCGCACATTTTACCACCCCTCTTTAAGGGGTTATAACTCTGACAGGAGTCTCTAAAAAAATTTTTTATAGGAAAGACCCTACTTATTTGTCATCAAGGAATACGTATACGAAGTTTCCGTAGTTAATTCTGGGACACCCTGTATATATAGGTGGTGGTAGATGGAACTTTCCATCGCCCGAGGAAGCACCCTGCAACTAGCCCTGCAACTCGTTAAGATGGGGTGAAATGTTCTAAACAAGTTTCCCCATTTGAGTTGTAAGTCGGTTCTTTCCCTTTCCTTCTCCCCTTTCCGTTTAACTCCAATTGCCTTCTTTCTCTTAAACTCTTTTTTAGAAAATACCATGATGAGTTTTCCAGAGCTTAAATGTTCCGGAAGTAAAATAGTTCCCCATTCGGATTTCCGGGGGTGACAATCTCGGGGAAGTCATGATGGAAATACCATAGCTATCGATCAGTCTACTAGTAGACCAACCACTAGTTCGGCTAAATTTACCCAGAAGCCAAAACACAAAACAGACTGCATATTAACATTCACGAACATCTGCGGGTTGAATGCCAACATTAACGCAACCCATCAATATTTGCAGTCTGTGAAACCTCATGTTCTTGTTCTTACTGAAACACAGGTTTCTGGGAAAAATAGCATGAATCATCTTACATTTTTAGGTTACGAACTTTACCACAACTTTAAACGGCAACATGGTGTATGTGTTTACGTAAGAAGCATACTTTCCTGCTCTAGACTACCTGCACTAGAAAACAACAGAGACAACATCGTCTGGCTAAAATTATCACTAGACATCTCAAAAGCATTTGATCAAGTGTGGCATGCAGCTCTTTTAAACAAACTGCCTACATACGGACTCTTGCAAAACTTTTGCAGATGGATATCCAACTTTCTCTCCAACAGGAACATCCAAGTTGCTGTAGATGGACATTCTTCCAACCTCTAAAAGATCAACGTTCCCCAAGGATCGGCTCTAGCTCCTACTCTATTCCTTTTACACATTAACGATCTAGTAGAGGCCACTAATAACCCGATACATGGTTTTGCAGATGATAGCAACCTACACTGTAGCAAATCGCACAACGGTCCCATACCTCTAGATATTCTGGAAGAGGACAGAAGATCCGCAACGGCTTTTCTCAATCAAGATTTGAGAATTGTAGACGAGTGGGGAAGAAAGAATCTTGTTAATTTTAACGCTTCCAAGACAAAGACATGTTGCTATCCAACAAGACGCAAACATGCCACTCATCCATTACAATCAACGATCAGACACTGGTAGCGGGCGACTCCATTACGCTGGTTGGTATAACGATCTCCCAGGACTTACTATGGAACGAACATATTGCATCCATAGCAACTGTAGCAGAAAAGAAATTAGGCTTTCTGTTTAGAGCACGGAAATATTTTTCTCCATCCAACTTAGGTATTCTTTTCAAATCCCAAATACGACCTAATCTTGAATACTGCTCGCATGTATGCGGTTCGGCGGCTCCGTCAAGGCTCGGAGTTTTTGATGCAATACAGAGAAGAGCAGTTCGACTAATAAACGACACCAGTATCACCAAAAACCTAGCTCCATTATCCCACCGAAGAGCAGTGGCTGATCTTTCCTTGTTCTGCCGATACATAAACGGATTTTGCTCAGAAGAACTCCGCTCTATAATGCCTCCACTTGCCAGACCAGCAAGAGCAACGCGACGTGCCAACTCCATGCACCCTTATACTGTTCAATGCCTGACATCGAGAACAGATCGATTCGATCGCTCTTTCATCTCCAGGGTTTCCAGATTGTGGAACTCTTTACCTTCCCACGCCTTCCCCGCTCGTCCTAACTTGCAGGCCTTTTAATCCCAAATTAATAAATTGTCTCTTCTACCCCAATAGATGTTCTCGGTACATTTGTATTTAGGTCTATACCTACGAGGATATCCTTAAATCCTTAATAAAAAAAAATATACCCATATTTTATATATACCCATATATACCCATATTTTATATATATATACCAAAATGACATTTTATTTACAATTTTTGTTTGTCTGTCTCTCTGTTTGTTTCGGCTAATCTCTGGAACGGCTGGACCGATTTTGATGGAACCTATACTGGCAGATACCTGATGAAATAAGGAATAACTTATTTTAAAATTATACACCCTCGACACCTTTAGGGGAACATTGATTATGTATATTGACACAAAGGCTACCAGTTCGCGGGTCTAGAACTAAACTAAGAGCGTGCTATTGCTAACGTTTATATTTAAACGACTTCGTTCCAGTCCTTATACCGTACTTTTTCAAATGCACTCCAAGTCGTGGGCACAGCTAGCATAAACATTATATTGTTTTTGCTATATTTATTTCCACTGATTTCCAAGTATTTAACAGTTTTTTTTTGTAGCTTAACACCATTTAAATAGAATATTGGTACTGTTATTTCTTTGTGTTTCAGTGCTTATTCTGCTATAGTATATTAAATATCAGTATAATCGGATTAAGTTCATTTTGATGAAAACAAACGATAGGGACTTATTTAGTATAGTCCATTTCACCGTTTTTGGCCGATTTGATATTAGAAACCACTGAAATAAGATTAAACTGTCATCCAAGTTACCAATGGCGGAGAGTTTTTTTTTGTCTAAATAAGGTCGTAAGTTTCTGAAACTATCAGTGTGGTTTGACATCTACAAAAATATGACATTAATAATTATTAAATTCAACCCTTCAACAACGAGCCGGACATGAAGGTTACTAGGAATGTGAATTAAGTCAAGACTTCCGTATGGAATACTTTTTATCTACCGGTGAAACAAGATGCAGTTACGTAAGTGCTGTATTAAAAAACAAACGTCCTCATTTAAATTTCTAACTTGCCTGTATCTGAGAGAGATGTAACTCTAAATTTACTTCGAGTATGATTTCTGTCATCGGCCAAAAACGGTGAAATGGACTATATCAAAAATTAGAATTCCTGCAAACTGGCTGTAAAATTATATAAAAATATTTATGTTTTTACGCTATTTCGACTGGATTCTAAGATATTCAACACTTTACTTCATGTATTACAGTAAAATACATCTCCATCATTTTTTTCTCACTACTTTTTAAATATGTTAGATATATTGGCTCTGAGGCTCTGTTTAAAACTTTCATGTTTCTGATGTTACTCTATAGCTGTATGGTAAATTTTTCAGCCCAAAAATTTAATTAAGAACAATAGGTAGTAGGTATTTTGTCCCAGAAGTATTAAATTTTAGAAAATAAAGATTATAAGAACTATGTAATTTATATTTTAACAAATATCACACAAATAAATAAATCTTAAGTTAATTTATGAATCAATATGGATACGCAACAGTAGCGGGTGGTTGGTAATGAATGTCTACGATTAAGTCTTTATTTTCCATTGATCTTTGTATAAATCTAAGATTTTATCTATAACTACCCAACATCAACGCGAACATGAACAATAGAATCTCGTGATAATTTATCTGGAGTAGTTTTAGTCTTTGTCCACTTTTATCACCATTGTTTCTAATTGATTTTTATTACTTTTGACGAAATAATTAGGAAATCATCTTGTAATGTTTCTCTACCAAGAAACATATAAGCTAAAAGTTAAAAACATTCAACACTTACGTTGATGTAACGCTGAATAAACGAATTACATTACATCTGTGATACCGACAGTTGCAAAAAATAGTTTACATCACACGGAAATACCAGAATATTTGTGTCATTATTTCGATTTTTTGTTATAACGAACTCTATTCCAATTTGGGCCTTGCGTTCTTATTTCTTGAACATGTTCATTAAGCAAAAGATTGTTTTACTTTTACCAATTAATACACTCGATACGAACGTGATTGTAGGTTAGTTAAGTTACAACATAACATTTAAATATAATTAACACGAAACAGATTTTCTAATGTTAATAAATCGTGGGTACTAGAGAAATATGTTTAAAATGTTCAGAAATACACTTTCTTAAACAAGGCAAATGAAGATTTATGGCGTATATTTCTTTTAAAAGAATTTGAGAACAAATAAAACGTCGTTGAGTTCCAAAATAAAATCTTTTTGACCTGTATCGTGCTGCAGTCCAAAAATGTACAATTAAAGTTCCAGCTCTTCAGGAATGCATCTGATGGGCATACAGTTACTAAAATTCTTCCATGTATGTAACAAATGTATATTACAATTTAGTTTTTCATAAACAAATATAAAACTATTGAACTTTTGTTTTGAACTCGCGATTTTTAATGTCAGTTGACAGTGTTGACTATACGTTCGATCATTGTATACCAGAGTTTACATTGTTTCGAGGTAGATATCTACATACTTAGTTATAATCACAAGTCACTCTCAAAGTGTATATTTTTATAAGTGATAAATCAATCATGGTATTGAAATCGGAAATATGTGCTCTACACTGAGCTAAAAAACATTCAAAAATCGTATAAATTGCGCAGTAGATTTGTTTCTCTTTTTATCGTTCTTTATTGAGTTGTACAACTTGTAAGTTTACTTTAAACATTTGAGTATGTGGACAGAATTACCTCAATAGTAGTTGTTTTATGTATTTTTTCCTTTAAAGTTTTCTGAAATAGTCACCGGTCGTGTAGACTAATGAGGCTGATAAAACTTTTTCCATTGGGTAGGTACCCATTCCAGGACCTTGGTAGCCTGTAACAGTTTGTACCGGTCTTGGATTGGAGCCATGTGCTTGCTTAGTCATTTAAAAGCTTCAAAAAATTGAAACTCCTGTGAACCAAAACCTAATAATTTGCTGCTAGGATTTCCATTTAAACATCCCTACAGTGTCTCTTTGCAGGTTCTTGGTCTCTAAGGAATCCTGCTTTAGCTGATCTCTGCTTGTTTTTCCAGTTCTTTAGCTCTTCTAGTAAACGTTTGTTTAATATATATTTTAACCAAGGATATGTCCCCAGTGATGGCTATATTCCTTGGTACCTACCTCTATAACTTTAGACTCTAGAATATTGTCGTTTCCTTACTTGTTTATCAGCATGCTCAGTGAAAAATACCACGATTTTAAACTCGCGTCTTAAATTTTGTCTCTATTTATTATTTTTACATCTTATTATTTTAGATTCTTGTTTATAGTAGTTGCAACGATTAGGTACTGTAAATGCATCTGAAAATATTGACAATAACTAACATAGTATTTATCCGTCATACATTTTGTAGAATACTGTTTACTATTCTTGAGTATATCTGCATTCTTAAAGATTACATCATAAGGTCAAATGTATGAAACCAACGTCCTGGTTTTGCAATAAAACAATGATACACCTTTATACAAGAAGATCAGGAATTCAGTTTATTTACAAACAATAAAAATGATAACACATTAACTACTTAACTACTTACTTCAGATTTCTAGTTTCTTAGTAAGCTAGTAAGATTGCTAACTGATTAAAATAACGAGCATCTAGGTACCTACTACATTCCGATGCGGAAATGAAGCAGTTATCCATTGAATTTCTTTATCTCGTATAAGGACTTAAAACTTATTGTTGTCCCCTATAACCGTACACGGAGAGCGCAGCTATGGAGTTGTGGTATTGTTTAGTCTAGACGATAAACATTAAAGTAGGTATATTTGGCTTCTTACTTTGAAAATTATTACGGTAGGCATATTAAACGTCGAAATATTTATCGAATCAATACTTTTTAATTATATTTACTATATTTACAATTTTGTTTCTTAAACCATCAGTAGCGTGGCTCGGACTTTATTGTGGGTACCAATACCCTCTTCATAAAAGAGGTCTTTTGAAACAATACACTTTTTATAAAACATAATTTTTATTATTAACAAAATACACATGAATTTCAGGACGTAGTATATTATTTGTAATAAAAAATTAAACATGCATACCAGATTTTGACGTACATATAGCGTGTTGGGGATTCCGCGACACATACTGTGACCACGCCACTGCAAAGACGATTATTGGTTTTGCTAATCTTTTCCAATTGATCTTTTGCATACCTACGTTATTGTTCCACCTATTTAATGACTAATCAAAACAGTAACGCTGTTGGTTATCTTACTTAATAGTCACATATTATCGTTTGAAATTACACATTCAATCACTGCTCCATTTTGCGTCCTACTTTGATTAGAATATTGGTGTGGTCTGTCTGTCTATTCTCCGAAGGTTAATGTTTGTATGTTCATAATAAAAACGAAATTACCAGAATCCAAATCGGCCAAGTTGTATAGTACACTAGATGAAAAACTAAAGTAATTGTGTTATATATAGTGACTATCCAATCAAGAATAATAATAGATTTGTTCGCGTAGACGATGTACTCATGGTTGATGCTCAACATATAGCAAATTCGAACAATCGCAAACAAATTCAGAATTTTAACTATAATGAAACTAAAGTAAACAGAAATATTCCGGAAACTCGTAATTGCACCTGTTTGGACAACTTTACATGCCTTTAAGCACGGATTGTTCTGACAAGTTGCTGAGTTGTTATGAACTTGTCTTGGCTGCTCCGCGAATGACTAAAATCATAATACGCATGCAATGTTATTAACTACAGATTAGGAATTGGTTCCGTAAACTGATAAATGGATAACACCCTTGCTTACCTTCGTAAAATCTGAATTTTTTTTGACAATTAATGGTCCCGGTGGATCTTAAACAAAGCAAAACGCTAAACCTCAGTATTTTGTGTTGTATGAAAATTGTTCACCAAGCATCATTTATCAAATACAGTTTTCGTGAAAACGCTTACACGATACTTATAATATCAAAAAGACTGCAGCCTGTAAAAAAATGTTTGTTTTAGTACTTTGTTTTATGAATTGTCTTAAAATATATAAAAAAGTCTAAGAACAATAAGTATAGTTATCAAATACTATTTGAAAAGTGTTGAAGCAATGATTTAACAGCAAAATTCTGCTATATTTTTTCATATTTTTGTTAATGAGGTACAAAGGTTATTAGGTAAGGTACAAAAAATGGGAGATGCCATTAATGATTTTAGGTTTCTAGTTGAAAACTGTTTAGATAATACTTTTGTCAATATTTCTTTATGTGACTAAAAATTACATACAGGTTTATTCTGGAGACATCTTTTAGCATAGTTAATTTTAATTTAAATCTTCTGTATCTTAGGTAAAGAAAATTGTATAACTTTAAGGTGAATTATTTGGCAACTTGGATGCAAAATACCCCCATAAAATTGATCTAGGGGACAAGAAATAAAAGTCATTTAGTATTAAGAAGCAATTCTTTTTTACCATCTGTTTATTATTATTATATATCTTATCATTTTCTATATTCGCTTATGTTTTGGGGATTTTAAAAAAAATTGGTTTGTTTAACTGAAATAGGTGTTCAGCAGAATTTTTGCTGTAAATGGTTGTTATTGTGCTTTTAATTAAGTTAATATGAAAAAGGAATCATCTTAATTGTAAATCAAGCTACAAGTTATTGGTGTGATAAAGGGTGGCATCAACATACGCAACGCTGCAGAAGCTGTAAATTGTACCAAGAGTACTCTAGTATGGCTATGGCGCCGTTTTCAAGACCCACTGGTCAAAAAAGAGTAACACCATCAAGCACTAAGGAACCCTAATGTTACTACTAACCAGCTATGAAGTTAGTTTTTAAAATATATGGCATTCATGTTTTTGCTGAAATGCAAGGAATAGGTAATAGGTTGCATGAGGGCAATCTCCACTTTAAATATCCCATTAGAGGTATTATTCCGTGGGATTCGCACAAGGAGATTAGAATGTGCGAAGAACATCAAATTTGGCAATAATGGGTATGCATCAAAATTATGGATTTTCGAACTAATCTTGGTAATATTCAAGGATTTTTAGCGGCAAATGCTTATGCACATTTCCGTATAAAGCAAGAATTGTGGAGCAAAACAATATGCAAGTGTTGCCTGGCCTACTCCATCCCCTGACTTAAATCTTATCGAACGCGTTTGATATATGTTAAAAACATGTGTACTACAGCAATGATAAGTGTTCCAGACCATAGTATATATATATATATATATATATATATAAGAGAAAGAATGGATAGTCTTTGCTGACTAGTTAGGAAACTCAGTTGACAAAATTGTTGGGGATTAGCAGCAAAATGTGTAAAGAAAACTCTTTAGTAATGATCCAAGCTTATTTCCATCTTCAGGGAAACTGTAAGATGAAGTTTATGGTTTACATGGTGTTATGAACAAACAAAATTAAAATTAATAAAATAATTTAAAACTTACATCACTGTGTGAGGTTGAACCTTTGATGTTAACATAATTTAATTGTGAACATGTTAATATGTATGTGATGAGAAAACTTGATGAGATTTAGTCTTGGAAACAGTTAAGAACTACGTTAAAGATATAACTACAACACAAACACTTTTTTTAAAATAATTACACTTATAAAATCATTTGATAAAAATTATTTGATAAAAATTATTCAGCCACGTTGCTGATTTAAGGTTAGGTGTTCTTGTGACGTGTTATTGATTGACATTGATTAAGTGTCACCGGTGTTGGCCTTTTGCTGTGTAACCTTACTAACAACTGTCGTTCTTTTGAATTTACAAAACTGATGACTGATATTGATATTTCAATAAATTCAAATATATAAAATATAATAAAAAGTTGCATCCCTTTGAGTGAGTTTATATTTTAATTATACTAAATTTTGATTGTATTAATTGTTGTTATGTGATTTAGTGATATTTGATTCAAAGCTAATCGTTTCAGATTTATCTCTTCATCCACCAGAATTGAAATGTTTGTTGTTATGTATTTGGGTATTTAGACATTTCTTCTTGCTAATCACAATCCATCTAAGGTATCCATTGGTATGTTACTGTGTTTGTTGATGCTGAGTAGATATGCATATGTTTCACTTAAATGTTTGATGTCTGTTCTTTTGTTAAACGAGTTCGGTTCTTGTACAATTCTAGTCATTTCCAGGAATAGTCTTTTGGTCGTGTTTTTTTCCATATCTAGTACACTAGTTGATGCATAATCCATGATATGATCGTTTTTAAAAACGTGTTCAGCTAAAGCACATCTGTCTGGATATAATCGGCTATCACTTTTGTGTGAGATAATTCTGTTGTCTAAGGATCTTGATGTTTCTCCTATATAACATTTGTTGCAGTTGGTACACGGTATTTTGTAAACTACGTTAGTCTTCGACATTAGTGGACTATTATCTTTAACTTTGCTGTAAATTGCGTTCAATTTGAGTACAGTTTTGTTTGCTATTTTTACGTTGATTGCTGTATTTAGGATTCTTGTTAGTTTTGGAGTTAGATCTTTGAAGTATGGAAGTGTTGCGAACATACTTGTTGGTGTTTCAATCTCTACTCTGGGTTGCCTTAAGTTAATGTTGTTATTGGTGTTAAATAGTTATTTATGATATGAGTGTTAAAAGTGAGGTTTTATTTTGTGAGTGAAAACGTTTGTGAAATGAGCGGAGCGAATTGAACAATTTCACGAACAAAATAAAATCACTTTTAACACAAATACCATACAATGTTTTTTGTACAACTTCCCTATTTTGATAATGAAACGAGCGAATTTGCAATGACAATAAACCAAACCGTGTTAAAAGTAAACTAAACCGTGTTAAAAGTAAACTTGTTTACATGGCAACGTGTTAAAAGTATTTTTAACACGCTGCTATGTAAACAATCGTTTTTAACATTGTTTGCTATCATTAAAAGTGTCACTTTTAATGACAGTTGTACAAAATAGTATTTTATTGATCAACGTCAAAGGATATGCATTCGATAAGAATAAAGATCTCAATATTTTAAGGTTCTTTGTGTGGAATTGACTGTCTGATATTTTAAGTACTCTATCTTTCATTTGAGTGATTAGATTGATTTTCATTTGAGTTCTGTGATATGAGTGAAAGTTAAGATAACGTCCTGAGTGGCATGGTTTTCTGTACCAGTCTATGTATATAGTGTTGTCTGTTGATCTTATCAATTTCGTATCCAGGAAGGGTACTGCTTGCTGTTCATCTTCAGTTTGTATCGTGAATTGGATGTTATCATCATAGCTGTTAAATGTGTCTAGGATCTCTTCTATGCCATTTGCTGGTAGTGCTAGAATTATGTCGTCCACATATTTCTTAATGAAAATTATATTGAAAGACAGTACCGGAATCACCAGGTCGAGGATATAATCAGTAACATATGCTGTTAGTATGGGTGACAAGCAAGATCCCATTGGAGTTCCAAAAGTCTGTTTGTAGTATTTGTTCTCCATAGTGAAGTAAGTGTTATTGAATAAGAAGGTTATGATTTCTATGAAGGAGTCCAGTTTTATGTTGCAGTGGTTCTTGATGGTATCCCAGTTTTTTATTATTGCAATTATGGTGATGTCTAGGTGAACATTTGAAAAAAGTGAAACAACATCTAGGCTAGCTAATACATGGTTATCTGGTAGCTTCATTTTGTTGTACAGCTCTTTAACTTGGAAAGAATCTTTGATGTATATATATACTATGTTCCAGACAAGGAAAGAGCTGCTAAATTGTATGTAGCAGCAATGGGAACAAATTAAATAAGATGATATTGATAATTTGATAATAAGTATTCTAAATCGATGTCGAGCTGTCATTAATCACAGAGGTGGTGAGACAGTCTATTAAGAAGAGCCGAAGACTTTATTTTAAATTTTAATTAATTTGTTTATTCTAATATTTTTTAAATAATTTGGCAAATTAACATTTCGGTAATTATGTTTTGATTATTTAGTCCTCTAGACCATTTTGATAAGTGTATTATTTAGTAGAAGTATCATTTAGACTATTTAGAGAGTAATTATAGTCCAATTATGACTTTTATAAAATATAAAGAAAATGCTCCTTATCTTACAGATACGTGTCTAATAAATGCATTAATGATTATGAGTATAGTAACTATAAATAATTTTCATTAAAGCTTTTTTTAAAATATCTTGCCTTAACGTTTAATACGGTGCAATCCTAAAACTATTTTGATTGATATATTTATAAACTTTTATAAAACTGTCAAGAAGTGAATAATATTTAAAGGATACGTCTACAAATATATTACAACAAATTAGTCATAAAACTATAATAATCTATCAGAAATTTTTATTTATAGATTGTATCAAAGAAAACATGCTTTTTTACAGCAGTTTTGAAATTATGGAAACTAAATTCTTAGTTCGGTTGCTTCGTGTAAATATAAATTATTTAACATTGGGGGTCCATGGGTCCAATAAAGTATTAAATTTTGGCTTTAAACAAACCTCATAAAATTTAAAAGAATTATTATTAAAATACTTTTTATGACAAATTATTACTATGCTACAGATTTATTCAGTATAAGTCGTTGTTAGTCTTGAGTAAAATTATTTTTTTTTTATTGAAGAGAAGTATGAGTAAAATTACTCCTTTCCCTGTCGCTGAATTAAATTTTAACATCAAAAATGCTATTTTCCAGATTACGATTTCTGGAATATACAGAACGTGCAATATGGCGAGCAGACATGTCGATTCCGGTTAGTAAGAGAACTTCCGGTCACCCTATTCCGGAGTGCAACGGAATAACTAAGGAAACACGTACCTTTAACTCTATCCGGACAAATTTCCAACTACTGATTACTCCAGACGGTCCCGATTCTATCTTTCACGTGATTTTCACCTATAGAAAGTTTCTTTGTACTTCTGTCATTTATAATTTGCAATATAGAACGAATATGTTAAGTTATTTACCCAAATAATTAACTTTACTATTTTAGGAAAATAGTAGATATATTGCTTTAAGAGTAACATTTTTTGAAACGAGAGAACAATTTACCTGCCGAGGCTAGTGAAACACTATACTTTTTCTACAACCATCTTTATATCCTAATAATCTACTAAAAAAATTAAGAATATTTTATTTTAAATTAAATATAACAGAATTTCGTTACAGATTATTTATGATTTAAATATTGGTTAATTGTGATATTCGAACCCTCGTTCGAACCATCATGCAAAACTATAGGATTATTAGAATCCAGATTTTTATGTATTGAAGTAGACGATGCCATATCTGTTATAGTGTTAACTGATATTACTCCAGATGACGATGCGCCGTAATCCAAGTGCGTTGTATTTTGTATGGATTTTAACATTTTGGTTTGTATTTTCAGCGGGCGATAAAGTAGTCCACGGGCGCTAAAGTGGCACTTTACGCCCGCTAAATATATATAATAATCTGTACTTTACCGCCCGATCGTGCATAAAAGTATTTTATTACAAAATCACGTCTTCTTTTCACGTTTGTAGAAAAAATATAACAACTGTCAAATCTAAGCATGTATTTAAGATTTACGTTGTGATGCTTTGATGGCATGTTTAATCGATTATAAACCGCGAATGGTATCTCATCGGTTATTTGTCAAGATTATGACGACAATTTTATAGGTGTGTTTGATATGTAAAGTACGTTGACCCAGATGAATAACCATCTGTATATATAAATTTTGTTTACCCGTATTATTACATTCAATTAAATACTTCACTGAGGTTTTAAACCTTTCGTTGATATCTTTCTGTCAACGCAACCAGCTAGACGATGGATATTAAAGTAAACAGTATTTAAATTTGATAATAAAAAACAAAGATAGTAAATATTTTTATCAAAAATTATGTTTTAGTGTAATGTTTGGTTGTGAAATGAACATCTTAAAATAATTTTTAACAGAGTATGGAGGGTAGAGGTAAGGAGAACTGTCTCCGTGTATTGAATGTGTCCGTCAAAATGTGGTAAATAAGGGTGGCGCTACGATCGTAGTAGGGTAAATTTTAAAAAAGCGCCATAATTTCTTAGAGTAGGATAGATAAATAAACAAGGAAAGACACATTTCCGCTTTATTATGACACATACATAAGATAATAATAAAGTATATAAAATGAAATTTTATTAATGATTATTTTCCAGCAATAAGTGAATAAGTATTTAAAAATTCATTACTTGTATAGCACTTATATTACGAAATCATACGACATTTCAATCAATTTGTCAAAAACTGCTACATTCATTCTGTACCCTACATCTACTTTAGCGCCATTGTAGTGGCAAGTTTGAGAAGTGTTATGTACCTCTAAAAAGTGGACACATTTTTAATCATTTCCCATTTAAGATCGTTCTCCTTACCTCTACCCTCCATATAACAGAGTTATATAATTTCTATAGTACATATCCACTGTCTACTGCAGGTGTTACCTTGAGAAAGTAAAGGTAATGGATAATTAAATTTTTTAACAACAGGTGTATTGAAATAGTGAGTGTAAGTATATACAGTGTGGGCCACAGAAAACAGCCCAACTCAATAAGTGGCTGTATTTATTAGATTTTAAGAAAATGTGAAAACAGGTCGATTTTTGATCTAAGGGGGACACATTTTTACGATACATGCATCTGCCAATTGTCAACCTCCCTTTCACCACTTACTTTTAAATAGGGAATATACCATGTGCGGCTTATTATTAGATAGGTATTTACAGAAAATATGTATAAGTGAAACTAGTTTTACGTTAACATAAACGAGAATGTTTAATGTCTTTGGAACATAAAGAGCGGAGCGTTTTTTACCAGTCTTATACATTAAATGATGAAAAAAATTATACAAATGTATCTTGCGCCATGCTGTCAATATATTCCAGATTTGTGCTTGGTTAGAATTCCTAACTCTAAGCACAGAATGCTGCGACGTAGATATAAGTATTAATTAATTAATACTTATATCTATTGACAGCATGACGCAAGATACGTTTGTATCATTTAAGATAACAACAATGACAGGAATGATTGGTGACAGACATTTAAAAGGAGCAAGTTCCGAAATATTAGTCAATTATTAAATCCTAAGGGACAATAGCAAAATTTTAAAATATTAGGAAATTAATTAAATTACTGGTAAGTATGAATAAATGTTTTCTTTTTAAATATGGGACGCGCCAATTTATTGATGAAGATACATTTAACGAAAAATATTTAGATACTTCCATTAGAGAAATAACACGCTACTGCTTATTTTTTATACTTAATTTAATTATAATATTTTATTAAAGTAGATTAATTAATTTTAAAAACTACTTACGTAAATTAAACTAATTTAAGCTATATCTAATCTAAGTAAATCTGGCATGGTCTCTCCTGTGGAGCCCCATGTTTTAAGCACTGCTTCCTATGGGAATATTGTGACCAGGTTCGGCACCAGGAGTCCTTACATGCACCCGATGCGTGCAGGACTCTAGTTTGTTCAGCTGAAAATCAACACCACGCTGATCTTCAGGTAGTCTTGAATCCAGGTGTCCCAAGTTCCTTGAGTTACTGTTGCCACAGGTCAGTTCCCTTTATAAGAGATTTGAGTCCTGTGACTAGTTCCTCAAGGTGCTGATAGGATTCAGAGTTCGTGTCACCAAAGATGAGGAACCGTTTATGGTCCAAGGCCTCACACTCGAATAGAATGTGAGTTGCCGTCTCATCGTCCGTGGCGCACAATCGGCACGAGGTGGGTTCCTGTGTCAGAATCCCCATCCTTCGAAGGTGTATTTTTAATGGTCCATGCCCAGTGAGCGGGCCCACCAGTACTCTTATCTGACTCCTGCCAAGATTCAGTATGTCATACGTCAGTTTTTTGGAGTAGCCTTTGAGCATCAGCTTCGAGTGCCTCAGCCCTGCAGTATTTCTCCAATGTTTGGTTGACTTTTCTCAGACCCAGTTCTTGACTTTGGTCTTTACCCAGGTTCTAGGCAGTCCCAGTACAGGTTCTGGACCAGTGAATCGTATATCCGCTCCCTTCTTGGCCAGAAGGTCCGCGGTTTCATTACCTTCAAAACCCTTATGCCCTGACACCCACTCCAAGAAGACCCTGTTGTGTCTATCCAGTTCATTGAGGTTTTGTATGCACTCCCAGATCAGCTTGGAACTAACCCGGAATTGTTTTAAGGTCAGCAGTGCAGCCTGGCTGTTTGAGAAGAAAGTTATCCTCTCCCCTCAACAGCCACAGTCTCGGGCGTGGTCGGCAGCCTTTAGTAAGGCGAATACCTCAGCCTGGTACACGGTTGACTCCGTTCCCAAGCTGAAGTTCCGCCTTAGGTTGCGTGGACCACAGACCCCTGCACCTGTTTCTTCTGAAGTGCGAGATCCGTCAGTGAAGTACTTGATCCCTGCATCGTCGAAAATTCTTTGAGAGCCGTCCTCAGTCCACTCAGCTCTGTCTCTTAGCCGGACTTGGTATCGACTCTCAAAGTTGAAACTGGGGATCATCTGGTCAGTTGGCAAGCCTGTCAATTTAAGCTATTAACTGGCATTCTAAATTTTGCTGGACATTTGTATCAGAAAACACATTTTAAGAGGCCATTTTTATTAAGAACAAAAAGGTTAATACGAAAACAAATTACTATTTTTTTTTTTTCGAAGAAGAAGCAGTTTCGGGTACATCTTCATAACTTTTTTGTTTACTTTAAAATCACTATTAATCTCTTGGATTTATCTTAACACTTTTTGAAACACACTGTATACCTACAGCTTTGACGGAGTAATTTTGTATCAACTTTCCAGTCTTTTTATTTTTTCTGTTTTCGTAATTATAAATACCTAAACACTAGATCTAAAACTTTTCTCTTATAAGACACAGAAGTATCAAAGAAACCTAGAACAAATAGATTTATAACCTGAAATCCTCCTTCTCAGACATAAATTTGAAATAATAACGATACCGGGTTTAAAGTCGTGGATCATTATTGAAGTTAATTCTGTAATAAGAGGTTTTAAATCATATTCCCTGCTATCTAGACGTAATGGCACCTTTTCAGACCTTGATGATATATTCTTAGACGTATTAAAGTTTCTAGTGAACCATATTAATTGGTTAGAAAATTGATAAGAACCGAATAATTTTTGTTAGTGAGTGAGAGCAGGTAAAAATATACAAATCCAAAGTTTATATAAGTACAAACTTTCAGAAAATTTGCAGATAAAACTGGTTTACATGTATTTTTTATTATGGAGGTGTGCTAGTATTCAAGGTTAATGATACTTTTATGTTTATAATTCATATACGGTATCTAATCTAGGTATGTTGTACACGTAAATTTTACAAATTTAAACATTTTTTTCATAACGGTTTTATAAGTCTATTTAACTATTTCTTTGTATTTATATAAACATACGCACTTTGTTTTTTAATTAAATATCTTTCGGCTCTTTTTTTAATTACATTTTCATTAATCCTCTAGTTTAATGCTCCCGTGTTACTGACAAGATCCAAAACCTGTTATTTTTATATTTTTGTAATAAATTTTTCTTAATATTTTGTTAATTATATTATCTTTACAGTTCCTCATAACATTTGATTTATACGATAGGCAATTGCATGTCACTGGCGTCATTGTGACGTATATGCAAGTGGAACCAATTCGAGGTTTGAATGAATCGCAGTTGCCAGGTTTAACTTAGAAAGACTAACTATCTTTGTCTTTTTAACGCGCAATAGAAAGAGATACTTTTAAGACAAATGGCAAGTGACGCTAGCGTAGTTCATTATATTCTTCACTGTTGCCATTTTCTTAAAAGTATCTCTTTCTATTGCGCGTCAATAAGAAAAGGTAGTAAGTCTTTTTAAGTTAAACATTCATTCGAACCTCTCATTGGTTCCACCTGCATTTACGTCACAATGACGTCAGTGACATGCAATTGCGTATCGAGGTATAGTAACAGTGTGTATAATATTTGCTTACAATCTAACACGCCTGATTTTTTGTGAGCGCTAAACAAGTGGATTACCAAATCTTCATTAATATGACACGATATATCGTGCAATGTATTTAATCAATGTTTGATAAATATTATCAATAATTAGATTTTGTTTTGATAGCTTCTTAAACTCATATATTAATATATAACTTTGTTTACATTTGGTGCTTAATTTTGATAAGAAATTGGCATTTTTTAAAATTTAAAACAAATAAAAGATTCTGGTAAATATTTGTTCGCAAATGTGGCCGCAGTCTTCAATTGATGTTGATCTTCGTAATGTAGTTAGTGATCTCGAAATCTTATTATTTCTGTAAATCAAGACAGGATCGAGATAAAGACAACTTAAAGTCTCGGTCTCTTTCTGTCTCGTATACTTGCCAAAATTTTAATGAATTATTTGAAATAGGACAAATAATATATTACCCATATTATAAATATATTTTTCTGTAATACGCAGGTCTTAATTAAGCAGTCAAATTACTTTAGCAACTTAATTTTAATCAAAATCAAAAATTCGGTTACTCAAAGTGTAGACAAACTTTCTAACGTGGCCAAATGCAAAAACTTATAATTGAAAGTGTTCAACAAACTTTATTGCTGATTAATAATAGTAAAAGATATCCATATATTCGGTTTCTTACTCTCAATTGTTGACCACTCGAGTCATAGAGTTCCCAAGAGAATAATTTTGGAGTTAATATTTCACGTCACCCGAGTAGCTAACACTGTGATTGGTAACTTGGTAAACATCTTAACCTTTTTGCACGAAAAGACTAGATAGCAACTTTCATGACACATATATTTTTCAGTTGTTTGCTCCTTTATCTCATTTTACTACTCTGCTAAATAGATGCAATAAAAGTAAGTACAATTTTAAGTGATTTGACAAGTACCTACCTACTGAGTTTGGTGTTATCAGTTTTAGTCAAACTCTGTCGAAAGTTTTGATACATCTTGTTAATTTAGGTGATTATTTCCTTCGATTAAAATTAACCAATAAAATGTCATAATTTTTTGAAATTGAAGCAATCAGAATCAAATATCAACGACTATTGCACTAGAACAATATCAGCGACTATTTCTCTAGAGAAATAGTCATGTCAAATATAAATTTCAACTATTTGTTAGTTTAACAACGGCTCAGGAAATAATCTTCCTAAATATAACACGACCTCTCGGGCTTTAATCAGATTATTAATGTCAAATTATGTTTCAACAAATTGATACTAAAATATTCTCGAAATCTAGATACCACAAAAATAGCCGACTATAATCAAGGTATTCTTATATTACCTTTGATTATAAACCTAAGTGATACAAAGGTTACATACTAACTGCAGTCTAAATAAAAGGTTCAATTCAGGTATAAAAAAAATTGCCGAATTGCAGTCTAAATATTTTGGTAGCAGGTAGCACAGAAAGATAAATCAGCTTACTCTACCTAATCAGTGGCGTGCGCTGCACGTTTATTAATTTCCTTATAATAATGCACACTTACTCCAAACAACATTATGTCGTACTAATTTTTTAAAAAAAGTCAGTTCATTTAATAAAACACGTTAAATTTAATATACCTACCATTTATTTCAAAATTTACAACATACATTTAATCAAATATTTTAATGGTTAATGTAACTAAAGGAAACACACTTTAAAAAATCTAATCTAGAAATTTTATTTTGTACATAGTGTTCAATTTTTTGCTCAATAAACTTTTGTTTCATGGCTGTTTTTGTCCTTATACTACGTTTTTCTAATCTTACACAACTGTTTATTTTGGCATATGTATCTGTTTGCATCCCAATCAAACATTCTAGAAATTTATGAATATTTGGATGAGGTGTTTCACAATACTTTTTAAATACAGAGTGAAATGCCTCACAGTTATTGGTAGTTCTAGTAGTTGAAGCTGTTAAAGCAGCCCAAATTTGAGGTGGAAATGTTGCATCCTCAGATATGTATGTATTGACCAAGTAATCAGCCCAATTGCTCAATTTTTCATTTACGGGCATTATTGACATTAAGTCCTCCACAAAAGCATCCCCAACTTCTTCATGAGGCAAATATAGTAAACCAAAAACAAAATGAATCCATTTTCCAATTTCGGATTCATTGTTAGTGTAATCATTCGATAAACCTAGAGATTGAATTTTTCTCCACCAACTCTGTGTTAAATGAAACCGACAACCTATTATTTTACTATCTGAGAAAACTTCTTTAACACTATTATGAATAGCTGGTTCGAAATCGACAACTATGTGTTTTGGGTTTAAGTTAAAACCTAATTCTAAACATTTAGCTTTTACTAACCTAAATAAATTTGTATAAGATACCATAGTTTTGTTCTTTAATAAACAGAATGCAACAGGTATATAGTTTCCGCTTACATAACAGTGAATGGTAAACAGTTGTAAAAAATGTTTGGCGCAGTTTTCAAATGTTCCATCCATATAAACACTTTCTTGATGTTCACATAGAAACGACAAGTTCTGAAAGCACGAAAAAATCACAACTTCTTGAACCATATCATTAACTAATAAAAAGTTTTCACCAATAGCCGTTTTCACTTCCATTTCGTTTAAAGATTCTTGTAAGGCTCGCCTTGTTTTAGAGAGCTTTGGGACCATTTTTCGTCGAGCGTTGTTTACATTTTTTCCGATCAGTTCAAAATCATTTGAACTTAATGTTATTAAAACATCAGAATCTTTATTTATTTCTTGGTGAATCAATTTCCTTGGTTTCGTTAACAAGTTTTCTGTAGCAGCTTGTTTAACTTTATTACTAAGTTTTTGTCTATTTAATAATTGAGGATTGTCACTATCATGATTATGTATTCCATTAAGTCTTGAATATGCTCCCCCTAGTAGATACAATTTCACATTGCAACCCCTTTTTGTGCAACTCCAACATTCTTCCTTAGTTTTTTTGAGAACTTTATATAAATAGAACTTATATTGTTGAACTATTAATAATTTTTTACCTCTTTCACTTATACTTTCCATAATCTCCATCTCTTGGCACTTAATTAAAATAACTGAACTTTATTAAACTTCACAGGTGAATGAATAATAAAAACTAATAAAAGTTTGGACATTTCCGAGCTATTTATACAAATTCGAAAAATATATAACTTAAAGGTCATCTAAAATGGTTTAAGGGATAATTTGGTTGTTTTGGATTAAAAATTATATACCTGTCTGACACACTTAATGATCTTGTGATTCCTGTGTTAACAATATTCTTATATAAAACGTATATCTAATATTTAAAAATTGTTAATAAAGAAAGTGTACAAAGATGGTTTAAGGGATAATTTGGTTGTTTTGGATTAAAAATGATATACCTGTCTGACACACTTAATGATCTTGTAATTCCTGTGTTAATAATAAGCATATTTTAAAAATTACTTTTAATTTGAAATATAATAATATTTTTGTAATGATTGTAAATTTTATCAACTCAGAAATAGGTATATAAAAGATTTTAAAAATGGTGTTTAAGGGACGCCTATGGATACATAAAATTATAACTATATTTGGACTGCAATTGGTATGTTTTTGCACCTGACCGGTGACCCAAAATTTTAGACTGCAATTCGGCATTTCTAAAAATTTAGACTGCAGTTTACCGACACCGGATACAAATGTACAAGCAGACTTCGGGAGGGTTGTACAAAATTTTTGAATAGTTGGTTTAGATTTAGGTATTATCAGCATTTAACTCATGATTTAATTTCTTATTTTCTTTGAATAAGGTATCAATCAGAATCTACTATTTGATTATTTTGTACATAGGAAAGTAGTTACGATAAAATTGCAGTGTTTTCATATGGGTTCTAGGTTTGTTCATTTTGATTCTCCAGAATTTCTAATTCTGAATTCAATGAGATATTTCAGAAATCACACTTATTTTAGAAAAAAATTAAGACACTAAAAAATTACATTTTTGTTTGAATACATGTTTTTATACAACAATACAATTACATTTTATGTTATACTATTTTTGTTTATTAACAAATATTATTTACAAACTGGTGTTGTGCGTTTTTGACAATCTACTTCAGCTACAAAATTGTTTTTGATGCGTAACAGCCTCCGTATAAGCCTTCAGTACATTTTTGCTTTTTCATATCTCATTTCCAACGTACAAAATAGACCCTACATTTTACTGGTCCCTGTTCTAAATATTTATAACAATCTTCTTTCTTAAACTTTCTGTTTGTCAATTCCTTTGCTGTCTCGTATCTGGAACATTTGTGTTTCCGACAAAGCCACAAAAATTGTGATCAGTACCACAATTTTTGTAAAAATGTCTACATAATATTAGAATTCTATTAGCATTTAATAGAAACTGTCAATTTCTTTCTTGAATGGTTTGTTTATATATTCTTATATGACCAAATTACCATAGATGTACAAATGTACGGTCCTCCGTACCAACATAAACATACTATAATTTTCTCGTGATAGAAAACATTTGGTATAGATCTACAAAAGACAAAGTTTTTCGATTAGGGTATACATACAGACAACACACATTCCTGGAGCGGTAATTTGCTTTACTTTGCTATTTCGGCACATTTTTCATGGTTTCGTAATATGGTTTTGTATGTTGGGTACTTTAAAAAAAGTGCTTATTATTATTATTATTATTGATGATTTCCGATGAGATATGGTCGACGATTCATGTCAATTTAAAAAAAACATAATACGTTGCGACTTCGTAAAGCTAAGTCAGCAATTTTTGACGTTGTGACGTTATAATAAATATTTCTTTTCTGTAAATTTGTTTCGTACATTTTTATTCACTAAAATTCCGTTTAAAAACGGTATTTCCGGATCAAGCGTGTGGCAACACTGGTCGATGTGTTGATTGAGATTTTAACGATATAAGCATTTTATGTATTAAATTTTACACATAATAAAATTAGTTTGAAAATCGCCAATTTCTCGTGCTAATCTGTAGAGCTCCGTCTCTCATCATCTGCGAATACTGTAACGTACCGTTTGTATAGAAATGACTAACGTATCCGATCAGAATTAATATTTTTTATAATGTAAATAAGTCACCTCTGCAGATATACCTCGAACATTTTATGGTAACTTTGTAAATATTTTGTAACTAGCTTTTACCCGCGGCTTTGCTCGCGTGAAATTGGGATATTCATAAATGATTTAATGAATATCTATTTTACATATAAAATTTTAATTTTAATCTTTCTGTAGGTATATCCTTAGTAAAATAAGTCTGGCATATATAGCTACTTTTAATTTTTTTTAAATTTAATGTTTGTCAGTCAATCACGCTGCAACCAGTGAACAGATTTTGATAATAATAAATCATACAACACCGATTATGAGTCATTTGTTTTAATAACATCATAGCGCCTTCTAGTTTCGATTATCAAAACTAAATTATAGCACGTATGTATGCATGTTGTGTATTATTTCAGTGGTATTTTTAAATGTATCAATGAGATAGTTTCATACAAAATCTGAAACCCCTCTATTGTCCTGGTAAAAGGGGGGGGAAGAAATTTTTATACACCAGATGTTAAGTTGAAAGAAGACAAATACAGCTGTGAAAACCGCATTCGAAGCGAATCAGTAGTTTTATGTGATGCGCGCACAAACATATAGACTGACAGACAATAAAAAATCTAACCACATTTTTGGGTTCTATATCGATGTACCCGCGTGTTGATTGTTGTATAAAAAGTATCCGACCCCTGTTTAATCCTTATAAAGGATGTTGATTTCTAAAAATACAATATAAGTACACTTCCACATCCTCTAAAGAGCACACATTTAAATTTTTTAGTCCCTTACTTCAAAAAACATAGGACTTTGATACAAATTTCCAACCCCTGTTTTACCCCCTTAGGGGTAGAGTTTCGTAAAATCCTTTCTTAGCGGACGTCTAGATCCTATACTAGACCTACCTACCAAGTTTGTAGGTCTTATAGTTTCTGAGATATGGTGATGAGTGACCTTTCGCTTTTATATATATAGATTAATAGGAATCAATAGGTCAAAATGTCCTTCGTTGAAATGTCCGTTAAAACGCATTCTTTTTATCTCTTGTATTGACTCTCCAAATCTGGCAATAAGTCTGCTACTTTGAAACAGTTGGAATTCAAATGAAAATATTTCTCCAGCTGCTTTCAGTTCGCAAGCTGTGCCATAAGTATACAACCTACCCATATCGGCTACATAAAGGTGTTTTGTATCGTAAGGGTTCCCGGATCGGTCCATAGTAAAACACCTAAATCTTTGCCAATCGTTGGACACGTGGCTTACTATATTAGCTCTAACTTGAGCAGCCATTGAAATATTTCCATAAAGCAAATAAGACAGAGATGAAAATAAACACGCTTCATCGCCAGGTATCTCTTTCACTCTACATCGGATTGCTAATTTTTTCAACTGTGACTGTTACAATTTCTATATCCATTTTTCAAACAAACGTAATTTTACTTAACGAAAAATATAAACTTCTTTAAGTAAGTAATCGATATGACACTTTGATATAAACGTCAGTATAATCAATAAAAGATAAACAAATCTAAGCTAGCACCTAGTTGGCATGAAATTTTGAAATAAACATAATTTTAATCAACGAAGAAAAAAACAAATATTACTAACTAATTTGGAACGAAACTTGTACACCTCTACAACCTCTAAAGAAAACATTTTAATTTTCAAGTCCCTTATTTCAAAAACATAGGACTTTCATACAAACTTTCAACCCCCGTTTTACCCCCTTTGGGGTAGAGTTTCGTAAAATCCTTTCTTAGCGGACGTCCAGACCCTATAAGGAACCTACCTGCCAAATTTCTAGTTTGTATGTCGTATAGTTTCTGAGATACGGTGATGAGTGAACTTTCGCTTTTATATATATAGATAAAAGATTTTGTTTTTGTTTCAGGTTAGTACAGCAGCAGTTTTCATTTATGCAGTTCCACTGACTAAGTGAGTAAAAAAATCAACAATAAAATAAAAATGTGAATTAAAGCAATAATATGAATAATTTGTGGCACGCCCATAGAAAAATATTATTTAAAGTAGTATAGTGCCGAATCCCTGAAAAAAGTATAATATGATTGGTCGATTGTCCAGTGGGCTCTCTTAAAAGCAATACGAGGTTATTCTTTGTAATCCAAATAAATAGGAATTTTACTAGGTGTGTTTTAAAGTACAATCGTAAAAAAGTTCTTTTGAAAAAAAATACCTATTTGTCTTTATTTTAGAAATATGTACAAAATACGCGCGAAATATAATCCTGGAAGTCTTATATGCCCTCAAAAAAGGAAAAGGGTAAAACAAACCAAATACAGATATGCGGAACGTTGACGTAGGTTAGAAGCTGCGAGTTGGCATGTGATAAATGACGTTAAGGTTAATTATATTGTTTAGATTTGTACAGATTCTATCTAAATATACTAATGTAGAAATTTTTACAATCTAGCCGTGTATGTAATTTACTTAAATTTTTTAAATAGTTTGGTTAAATAAAGATCCAATTAGTGAAAATTTCGGTTACTAGGTATTCGGTTTTTATACATGATAGTTTGTTCTTGTTATTTTTATCTTCGGAAGAGATAACAGTTTTCAATTTTAAACAAAGATCTAGAAATATAATTTTGATATAGATAAAGTCTTTTCCTATTTTAATAATGTCAATCAGAATTGCCCAATAAAAAGAAATGCAATTGAAGTAACAAATCTTCGCAGATTTATTCCTAGATTCCATCATTATCAAAATATTATATTACATATTCATTTGGTTAGGTTTAATCACTTCATTAGCTATAGTATCAGGTCACTACAATACAGGCAAATATTAATATTAAAAATTAAGTATACATATATCACTAGTCCGTCTAGGCGTGAAAGTCATTGGATTCGGTTTCTATACAGTAAGGGGTAATTTTTTTGTCACTTAACCTATTGTGTATAAAAGGTGTCACGAAAATGATTCCTATTAAAAAATTTATTACACGCTCTCCGCCGAGTTTTAATTGATCCTTACACAGAATTTAAAATTTTATTGGCTTTTTTTTGCTCTAGGAGCAGAATCAACTGCTACAATATTACATCTAAGACAAAATATGAATTATAAGATTTTAGGACAGATTTGAGTTGCTATACCATGTTGTTTTATAAAAAAAATAGTCAAGAGTAAAAACGTAGTGCTAACGATAAAAATTTTTAAGATGGCTTGGGATCAATACTTAAACGGTAAAATTGAAATATAGCTCGGGCTATCAAGGTACACTGTTCAAAATATTTTAAAATTGTTAAAAAAAAAAAATTCAACTGATTTTCAATTCTAAATGTCTTTTAGAAGCAAGATTACTAGAATTTTGTACTTAAAAGGTAAAGTTTTTGAGTTTATTCTTGAGACAAAATGTACTTATTTTTTTCTTTGGCGCAGGCTAAAGAAACACCCTTATTGACAGTAAAGCAGAAGCAAGACAGGTTGAAACGGCCTAAAAACCAGCGAAATTGAAATAATGGGAAGTGGCATAGTGCACTGGACTGACAAGTCAAGATTTGAAAAAAATATGAGGATTATCACCTTGGTTGTCTTAACAGTAAAGTTAAATTTTAATTTTTCGTAATGATCTGTGGTTTAATGTCAGCCAGAAGGGTTGGCAAATTACATTTTTTTATCGATGGTATTTATATCTACGAGCTTTTGTTGCCTACGTTGGAAGATAGCAGAATTTCTGGACATGTATTTGTCTTATATCAAGATGATGGATGGTTCATGCTTTACTTCTAAAATTTCCATGAAATGGCTTTTAAACCACGAAATATCGATATTACCGATCCCAAAATGTGTTTCTAGTAGTCTGAATTTTTCGCGCTCGAAAATGTGTGTCATATTATAAAATCTTATCAGGTCTGTGCAAGACATCAAATGCTCAGTAGCATAAAGATGATGTTATTCAATGATAGATTGAATATCTTAGAGCAATAAATACAAAGTTTAATGTTTTTATAACTTAGTTCTAATTACTGAAATTAATATCCGTTAGTTTTAAGTAATATATGGTTCTCTTCTTTAGTTTTATTATATATATTCATATGGACATCCTCGTTGCGGAAACACCTTCTAATCCATTCCGGTTTTTAACCTTTTCAAATTAAATTAAATTCAAATTAAATTTTATTTTCTTAATCTTTTTAACGACTTTGTTAGATTGAAATTATTGTCTCCGTCAATCAATAATCTCTATAGTACCTAACAAAAACATTATACAAAACAAAAACTACAACTAAGACTAACAACCAGTATCTAAAGGTTAGACTACATTCCCAGAACTAAAAAAATAAAAGAAAAATATAGATCTGTCTGCCTATTTCTTTGTTTTTCTGCGAATAAATTTATTGTAACATTTTAAATTACTGTTAAATGTTATCCAATATAGGAGGCTATACCCGATCCGTTCAAAAGATGGAATTCAAGGACGCGTGATCAGTGACTAGCCGGCTTAATCGTACGAAGCCACGCCTTCTAAACTGAAATAACCGAGGACAGTTTACACTGTACTCATACCAGAGATAATATAAACTGTAGGCATCAAGGGTGGGCACTTTTTTGTTGAGTGGTGTAAATCGGACTTGTGACGTTGGTTGGGGAGAATAATATTTAAAGAGTGCGTGCCGTTCACGTGATCATTCCATCTTTTAAACGGCTGGAGTATAGAGAAGGCCCAGGAGTGGTGGGAAAAATCACTGGGCAAGCGACAAGCCATAGTCTTCATAAAGGGACACTCGGCGAAGTTTACTGCAGAGCTGCTATCACAAAGGCGAAATCTTCTACACCTACTACTGCTTCTCAAACAGTTGAGAACCCAACTTTATCAACAGACCCAATTCAACAAGTTTCACCACGAAATACACTTATCCTTTTGACCACTCCTTCAGTTACAACTACAACAGCAACACACACACCATCTGTACTACCCCCAAATACACAAAATCAAAACTTAACCTCGTCTGAAACAAATCAATCCTTACCACCAAATAAAATTACAGTCATGGAGACTCTCGACTCTCAAAAAACTTCAATCAAAACAACCGGAAAAAGAACCTTAGAAGAGATAACCACACCACCGACCGAAGACAACTTTGCAAAACCCAAACTCCAGATAAAGAAAAAAACAAAAACTTGCGACAAAAACCTAACAACTGACACAACCAATTTCCAAACGTTACTAGAACCAATAAGAAAATATCTAGAGGATGAAACACAATTGCTAAATTTTGATCAAGTTGTAGATCTTTTCGAAAACATACAAGGATCAAAAGACACTATCAGCGTAACAAAATCATACTCAGAGGACTCTAATGCACTTCTACAGTTTCTAACGAACTTACATCCATATTACACAGATAAGAGAATGAAAACCAAAAGCACCAAATTAAGAAGAAAACTCGCCAAACACTTAAATATACACTCCGCAGCTATAGCATCGCTGTTGGAAGATTCCGACTCATCCGTCAATTCCTCTCAAGAATAATCAAAATAACTTCTCTACTTCAATGGAACTTAAATGGGTTCTATACCCATTTTGAAAAACTAAAACATCTTATTTCAGAAATACACCCCTCTATTATCTGCTTACAAGAAACAAACTTCAAAAATTCAAACCACGTATATAACTTTAGTAATTACTCATGTTTCTACAACAACAGACCAAACCAAAACATAGCCAGCGGAGGTGTGGCAACTTATGTAGATAAAAAGTTTATGAGCACACAGTTACCAGTGGCTTCAAATAATATTGAATTAATAATCATCGAAATAAATATACCTCAGAAGATTTACATATGTAATATATATATTCCACCTAATCAAAATATATCCCAAGACGATTTAACTGATATTTTAGAACAAATTCCATCACCTCGAATTATTGTCGGAGATCTCAATTCCCATAATCCGATGTGGGGATCCGCAAAACTTAACCCGAAGGGACGAATTGTAGAAGAAATTATAACATCCCAAAATCTTAATTTACTTAACGATGGAAGACCTACCAGATTCAACATTCAAACAGGAACAACATCTGCAATTGACATTTCTCTATGTGACCCGATTTTGTCCACTACGCTAACTTGGGACGTTTTACCATACTTATACGGTAGTGACCACTACCCTATTACAATCTCCTTAACACACCAGAAAAACACAAATATCGAACCATCTATCCCAAAATGGAATATTAAAAAAGCTGATTGGACTAACTTTACAAAACAAATCGAACAAGATATCAACCAAACTGACTTCTTGCCTTCAAACGACACAGACACTTTTTTAAGTACATTTATAGGAATCATCACAGCAGCCGCTGAGAAATATGTAAGAAAAACAAAAATTCTAAAAAATCATAAACCTCTTCCGTGGTGGACGCCAGAATGTTACCAAGTTACAAAAGCCTACAAAAGAGCTTTTAACAGACTGAAGCACCATAAGACAGACGCAAACACAACAGAATATAAAAAACGCAGAGCTGAGGCAAGATATACTCTAAAAAAGAACAGAATAGAATCATGGAAAAAATTCATCTCTTCTTTAAATACTTCTACAAGCATAAGTTCTGTTTGGAAAAACTTAAGAAAAATCTCAGGCAAAAGTCAACCATATAATATCCCCTTCTTAGCAAAAAACAACAAAATTATCAGTGACAGAAAAGAAATTGTAGATATGTTAGCTGACCAATATGAATCAAATTCTAGCGATGAAAACTATACAGACGACTTTAAAGTACATAAAAACAATGTGGAAAATATCATACTGGAAAATGACAGATATCAGCTTCACAGCCTTAACGTTCCCTTCTCCTTAATTGAACTTAATGATGCCTTAAACAATTCTAAAGACTCATGCCCAGGACCAGATGGTATCCCTTTACCATTCTTACTACATCTTCCAGAAAATGGAAAAAAGTTATTACTAGAACTATATAATTTTATCTGGAACAACCAGACATTTCCATCAACATGGTCCGAAGCAATAGTAATTCCTCTGCTTAAACCAGATAAATCCCGTACATCTGCAGAATCTTACCGCCCAATATCTTTAACTAATATCGTATGTAAAGTTTTAGAGAAAATGGTAAATAAAAGACTCAGATGGTATTTAGAACAACAAAAACTCATTATTCCTCAACAAAGCGGATTTAGGCAAAATCGTTCCACAATAGATAACTTAATAGACCTGGAATCAGGAATACATGAAGCCTTTGCAAATAAGCAAGATTGTATCGCAGTGTTCTTCGATATTACAAAAGCTTATGATACTGTATGGCGATTCAATATCATATCAAAATTACATAATTGGAATATCAGGGGTAATATATTAAAATTCATATCCAATTTTCTCCAATCTCGCAGCTTTCAAGTACGCTCAGACAACGTCACCTCATGTAAAAAAATACAAAAGAATGGCGTACCACAAGGGTCGGTTATTAGCGCAACACTTTTTCTAATAGCCATAAACGACATTCTCAATCAATGTTCACCGCTTGTAAAAGGAAGACTATACGCCGATGACTTAGTTTTATTTGCCAAAGGAAAAAACCTAACATCTATACGAAAATACTTACAACACACAATCAATAACTTAGAATCATGGTCTAAGTCGATTGGATTACAGTTTTCACCAACAAAAACCAACTGTATTTTATTTACACAGAAACGTAATATTTTCGCACCAAATCTGAAGCTATACGATCAACCACTCAATTTCACAAACAATGTTAGATTTTTAGGCATGTTTTTTGATCAAAAATTATCCTGGAGAAAACATACAGAAGAACTTAAAAAATCATGTCAAGCAGGTTTAAACCTCATGAAAACTATTTCCTGTAAAAATTGGGGAGCAGATCAACATACACTCTTACATGTATACAAATCCTTGGTCAGATCCAAACTCGACTATGGCTCTATAGTTTATTCCTCCGCCAAAATGTCAGTGTTGAAAAGCTTAGAAGTCATTCAAAATACAGCTCTACGAATCGCTACAGGCGCTTTTCGCACTACACCAGTCAAAAGCTTAGAATGCCTAACAGGAGAACCACCTCTAAGTCTCAGACGCAATTATCTTTGTCTCTCATACGCTTCCAAAATAGCTGGCAATAAAGATCATCCTACTTACACCAATACGTTCACTGATCGATTCCAGGAAACTTTCTCTTCAACAAGATTGGATCCGCCATTTTACGAAAGAGTTAGAAGAAACCTCAAGGACCTCCATTTCCAATTTCCTAGCGTCTTTCCAATAAACTTACTAACTCCTCCACCTTGGTTAATACCAATTCCCAAAATTAACACCACACTCTGTGCATTTAAAAAAAATGAGACTCCAACACAAGTAATTAAACAATCATTTTTAATGGAAACGGACACTTACAAAAACCATTATAAAATTTTCACAGACGCATCCAAATCACCAGATGGTGTAGGAGCAGCGTTCCTCACGTGTAATACATCCTTAAGTTTCAAATTCAATCACATTACTTCAATATACACCGCAGAGTTGTATGCAATATTACAAGCCCTTATCCATATAAAAGAATCGAATCAATCCCTATCTCTCATATTAACAGATTCACTCAGCTCACTTCAAACTATTAAACATTTATATACCAATAATCCAATCGCCTTACTAATAAAAACAGAATTAGCAATTTTAAATGACAACAATATCTACGTCGACTTTATGTACGTCCCATCACATTCCGGTATAAAAGGAAATGAAGAAGTAGACCAACTAGCCCGCTCGGCATCCTGCAATCAGAACTCTATCAAAATTGAACAAGTTTCTTCATATGATTTGAAAGCGGAAATCAAATGTAAAGTGTTTAGTGCGTGGCAAAACATGTGGAGTACTTCACAAAACAAACTAAAAGATATAAAACAAACAGTGAAATCGTGGCCACAACCAACATTAAACAGACTACAACAAGTAGTAATAACACGACTGCGGCTGGGACATAGCAACCTAACTCATAAACACTTGTTTACGCGAACGGAGACACCAACGTGCGAAACCTGCCAAACAAACCTTTCAGTAAAACATATTATATGTCAGTGCAAACTATACGAAGCTGCAAGAAAAAAACATAACATCTCAACGAATGTAACGGATGCCTTGGGAGAAAAACTAAACGTCATAAACATAATAGGTTACTTAAAAGAGACAGGTCTATATTTACTATTGTAATATTTTTCTTATTTTGTATTTTATTAAATGTTTTGTCGCTAATAACCCTTGTGGTTACAGCGGATAAATAAAAAAAAAAAAAAAAAAAGGCGAAATGATGTCAGAATGATTGTCAGTCTCTTGACAGGACATTGTAGGCTCAGAAAACACATGAGTCAGCTGAACTTAGCAGATGAAGACATTTGTCGATACGTACTGCCAATGTGACGGCCTTGCAAGTACGCGGTATCTATTACTGGTGGAGGAGAAATTGGCTGCTCCAAGTTATGCGGATTGGCCACTGTCAAGGCTATTAAATCTCATTAAGAGGGCAGAGCTGGACAAGGTGCTCTAATCCTATTCTACAGATAATGGGTGTTCACAATAGATCTGCAAAGGTCGCAGTGATATAGGCTAACAGCCTACCCAAAAAATATCTATCTATCTATCTATCTATCTATCTATCTATCTATCTATCTATCTATCTATCTATCTATCTATCTATCTATCTATCTATCTATCTATCTATCTATCTATCTATCTATCTATCTATCTATCTATCTATCTATCTATCTATCTATCTATCTATCTATCTATCTATCTATCTATCTATCTATCTATCTATCTATCTATCTATCTATCTATCTATCTATCTATCTTTTTTTTTTTTTTTTTTTTGGTGGAGAGGAAATCCCTTCGGATACCAGACGCATGGTTCTACCCTCGTCTGGTTATGTGGTGTAGCCACTAAAACCTCTCCGTATGCCCTCTCTGTCCCTGGAATCCACAAAATATGTATCACATCAGGGTACAGCGGCAATCCGTGTAATTCCTTTTATCTTCCAGCAGCCTCTCTTTCATCGATTTCCTTTGTTTTTATGACCTCTTTGGCAAAGGTGCGAAATAAATTTAGGTTTGCTTCATTAATGGTAATCGTATGAATTAAGTTTTGTATTGTCAGTTGAATTCCAACACTTAGACATAATTGTGTTCTTTGCTGTTCCCATCTGCGGCAAAAGAAGAGAGTATGTTCTACCGTATCCACTTCCTGACAGTACATGCATTCATCGCTTTCTGTCTTTCCTATTCTTTTTACATAGACTCTAAAGGAACCGTGGCCTGTGAGTACCTGAGTTAGGAAGTAGTCAGTTGTCCTGAACTTGCAGGTTATCCAATGTCGTAGATTTGGTATTAAAGTTTTTGTCCATTGCGCGACCTCTGTTGTGTCATTCCAGAGGTCTTGCCATCTGTCTAATGTGACAGAACGTTCCTCCTGTTTTGCCTGCGTTGTACCTCTATCTGCCCTTCTATACATTCTCCATTTTTCTTCTACCAAAAGGTCAATAGGAATTACTCCTGAAACCACTTGTAATGCCCTTGTAGATACCGTTCGGTATGCACTAGATACTCGAAGAAGCATCTGACGCTGAGTTTTCAAAAGTAGATCTCTATGTCTCTTAATCTCCATACAGTCATGCCATATGGGTGCTCCGTATAGCAATATAGATTGTACTACATTATAGAGCATTACTCGCTTTTTTGACCCAGGGCCCTTAATTCTGGGAGTTAGTCTGCTTAAGGCAGCCACCTTCATTGCAGCTTTTCTTGCAGCAGTTCTTATGTGTTCCCGGAAACGACAGCCTTCCTCAAATGTTACACCTAAATAAACCAGACTTCTTCTACAGGGTATTTCCACTCCATTGCAGAATAGACTGATCGCTTCTTTCCCCCATTGTCCTTTAAGTACAACCGCTTCTGATTTGTGAGGTGCAAGTTCCAGCTCGTTTATTCTCATCCACTCGCTGACGTGTTGTAGAGTTTCTTCACCTTTCCAGTTTAGTTGTTCTACATTCATGGCTGTAATGACAATTGCCAGATCGTCTGCGTATGCCAATAGGGTTACTCCTTGTGGTACTTGGATATCAAGGAGATCGTCATATAGAACGTTCCAAAGGGTTGGTCCTAAAACTGAACCCTGTGGAACCCCCGCCGTCACGTCCAGGGTCACACCTTTGTCGATTTGAATCTGTCTTTCATCCAGGTATCTATCCACTATATCTATGAGGTAGTTGGCTACCTGTTTCGTCTCCAACTTCTGAAGGATTTTATTCCATGCAGCCGTATTAAAAGCATTTTTCACATCTAGAGTGATAAGTACTGCCCATTTGCTATTTCTGTTTTCTTGTACAGTGTTTATGACTTTCTCCACGGCTTGAATGGTTGATCTTTGTTTGCGAAATCCAAATTGGTTATCCGCGAAGTCTCCACAGTTTTCTATTTCCATTTGCAGCCTTTCCCTTATCAGCCCCTCGTAGACCTTGTTGATGCAGTTCAGAAGACAGATAGGCCTGAATTTCATCAGTTCTGGGTTTCCTTTTGGTATCAGTACCAGTCGAGCCTTTTTCCATTTTTTAGGATATTGCTTTTCCTTAAGCAAATTATTTAATGGGTCCAGTATAGCTGCCGGTACGATTTCATTCATCGCCTTAATGGCTTCCATGAGGATACCATCAATGCCAGGTGCCTTTCCGGATTTCATACTACTTACGACCTTTTTCAACTCTTCTTCGGTAAATGGGACTGCGGTTTCCGCAGTTCTAGGTCTTCTTTGTATATTTGCCGTCTCTGGAAACAGCTCTTTTGCTATCTTAATTTTCTCTTCCGTGGCAATTCTATACGGAGTGAAACCTACTAATTTTTTCATTGCTATTTTAAATCCCATTCCCCAAATATCTTCTTCGAGTTCCTTGCACAGGGCATCCCACTGTTTGTTCTTGGAGGCATGAATTAATCGTTTCAAGTCCTTTCTATGTCTTTTATAGTTTTCCTTAACTTCCTCGATTTCCACTTCATTTCTCGGAATTCTTTTATTCATTCTCGTAACTATTCGTTTCATGTTCAAGCATTCCTTTCTCTTTTCTCCAATTTCATCAGTCCACCAAAAAGGTGTTTCCGAGACTTGCCCAGTTTGTAAGCTGCCTTGATACGCATCCTTGAGTGCCTTTTCTAGTTCCTGGATGTTTTGAACTCCAGATGTAGTTCTCCATAATATCAGTTCTTTAAAGAGTTCCCAATCGCACGTTGATTTAGTTTTCTTCCATGTCCGTAGCATATCATTTGTTGTGATCGAAAATGCAATATATTGGTGTTCAGTAAGAGTCTCATCTTCCAGCACTTCCCAGTCACATATTAGTTTTTGTATGTTCCTAGTTGAACACGTTATGTCTATATAAGACTCTGTCTGGCCTCTGATAAAGGTTGGTCTTTTACCGTCGTTTATGACATTTAGATTTAGGGATGCTAACCATTCACACCAGTATTCTCCTCTGTTGTCTTGAGTGGGCGAGCCCCACATTGGTGATTTTGCATTTATGTCACCCATGACAAGTTTTTCCCCTTGCGTCGTTCTAACATCATGCATTATGTTGTCGACTTGTTCTTTAAACTCGTTCAAAGATATGTTAGGGGAGATATAACAACAAAATAACGTGCAATTATTTAAGGAGATGCTTACATAACCGTTCTTGGCACAGATCTTTTTAACCTCAAGATTTTTATTTCGAATAAAGATACCTACGTCAGATCTTTTGTCTTTGATCCATTGTGTACTTTCGACTAATTTTTTGTTGGGTTCGCCGACAATCATCATGTCGATTTTACGTTTTGTGGCTGTTTCACACGCTAGATCATGAGCGGCCCTTGTTCTTCCCAGATTCATTTGCAAAATTTTAATTGACATGATTAAAGACACTGCCCGCTGTAGAAGTCGTCCTGGTCTTTGTTCGTAGTAATTTCCTATACTCAGGACATTTTGTTTGATCGTGTCGGTGTCCCTCGATCTTACATACAATGCAGGTGGGAGGATCTTTACAATCCTTTGCCAAATGTCCTGTCTTCGTACATTTGAGACAGCATTGGGATTTGTCCTCATTTGTACATGTTTCTTTTGTATGGCCGAATAAGTGACATCTAAAGCACCTAGGTATGTTTACCCTTTTTCTCACTCTGCACGGTACCCACCCGATCTGTATAGTTCCTTTTCTGGCTATTCGTTCGGCTATTGCTCTTTTCATAGCGACGGTGGCTGTTTGATTTCCGTTTTGGGTTGGTCTCATGGAAATCACCCTAAACTCATTTTCTGCCAAGTATAATTCTTCTTGGATCTCCGCTCGGAGTTCACTTTCATCTATACTGGCATCTATATCGGTGATATGTACCATGACCTCATTTGTCTTTAACACTACCGTAGTGTTATTTGTTTGCTGTATTGTTTGCTTTAGATCATTAGCCTTTTCCCTGCCTCCTAATACTTCCATCATGAGGTCACCTTTGCTTGTTCTTTTTATAGATTTAATCTGAATACCCTTTTCCTTGATGTTAACAGATTGCTTAACTGATTTTAGTAACTCTGCATAGCTTTTTCCTTCGGCGGCTTTAATGATTATTTTATCGGAGTCAGGGTGTTTACTCTTTCTTTGTCCCACTTTTTCCGTCGTTTCTTTCTTTCTCATTTTTTGGTGATTCATACTTATTTGTATAGTAGTATTTTTGAAAACAAATTCCATACATTTTCTGATATATGCATGGTTGTATTTTCCTCCCGCAGAGATCCTTAATTGCTTTATATGGTCTTTGCTTGCCTGGTCTCTTAGTTGTATGCAAAGGTTAAAGAGGGTCTCCAGATCCTCCATGCCATTTTCTTCGACTTTCAAGGGTAGAATGAATACTGATGTGGAATAGCTTCCTTCTCCTTCTGTCCGACTGCTTTTTATTCCGACTTGCAGCGCCATATATTCCATGGTACCATCTACAATACCTTCCTCTACTAATGGTATGACTGCTGGATACCTGGTTTTGACGAAGTCAAATTGGGAGTCCAGTTTTGGTGTCAAGGGGTCCATAAATACCGCTAGACTTTCCTCTGCACTGCTTTGGTGCCCCTTTACGTCATCAATTTTTGTTACCTTGAAATATTCGTCTGGCCATTCCTCGTCAATGATTTTTTTCATGGGTTCAAAACCATCCTCATTACGAAGTATCCTCTCTGTTTCTTTTCTTATGGCTTCTTGTTTGCGGTTTGTTTCTTCATCTATTTCGTCAGCGTTTGCCTGTATGCAGATTGACGCCACGGTCTTTTGGACTAGTTTCTCTGGAGCATTATTTGCACTGCTTGGAAGTCCATATTTTTGCAGTTGCTTTACCTGGTACGATAATTTACTGCTTATATCCGTCAATTCTTTTTTTGGCTTGTATGACGTTGCAATTAGAACCTCTAGGATCTTAACTTGCTTCATTATTGCTTCCATCGTTTTCTCATATTGACTTTTATCACTAGCAATGCATATATCTGGCGTCAGATTGCTTCTTTTTCGTTTTGTGGCTTGGATGTCGTTGTCCTTTAAAACCATTTTCTCCTCCTGGAGTTGCATTTCTTTTATTTCTCGTTCGTCTGATAGTGAACTTTTCCTTGAACCTCTCGGAGGGGTCCTGAAAAGAGATGTCTTTGGTGTAAAGACTGCATCATCTAGGCGATTCTGCTCATTATCGCTGGTTCCTTGTTCCAGTGCCTGTTCTTCTTTTTGTTGTAATTTATTTACATTCATCTGTATCCCACGAGTAGCTAGGGAAATTCCGTCGGCTTGTGCAGAGCCCCGCATGCACAAGTAAGGCATTGCTTTCGCCTACCCCAGTACCCTCGCCATGATACTGGGGGGCCGCTTAAGACACACTCAGTAGTGCCATGCATCTCCAGGCGCGCTCCGTACCCTAGATTACTGAATTTTTTTAGCAGGTTAACTCCTTCTGGACTCTTCTGTTTGGGTTGCCATACCATAGCCGATGGGTCCCAGTTTTACGGCGCCGTTTATTCTTTCTTTTCCTTTTTATTTATTTATTTATTCTTTCTTTTCCTTTTTTTTTTTTTTTTTTTTTTTTTTTTTTTTTTTTTTTTTTTTTTTTTGTTTTTTTTTTTTGCGGTGTGGTGCTTCTTGGCCCGGGAGCGGCGTCCAAGCGAGCATAAATGCTCGCGAGGGCGCCGCGCCCGAGAGCCCCCCAACTTCGTCAAAGTCTATCACCACCCATGGGGGGATCTATCTATCTATCTATCTATCTATCTATCTATCTATCTATCTATCTATCTATCTATCTATCTATCTATCTATCTATCTATCTATCTATCTATCTATCTATCTATCTATCTATCTATCTATCTATCTATCTATCTATCTATCTATCTATCTATCTATCTATCTATCTATCTATCTATCTATCTATCTATCTATCTATCTTTTTTTTTTTTTTTTTTTGGTGGAGAGGAAATCCCTTCGGATACCAGACGCATGGTTCTACCCTCGTCTGGTTATGTGGTGTAGCCACTAAAACCTCTCCGTGTGCCCTCTCTGTCCCTGGAATCCACAAAATATGTATCACATCAGGGTACAGCGGCAATCCGTGTAATTCCTTTTATCTTCCAGCAGCCTCTCTTTCATCGATTTCCTTTGTTTTTATGACCTCTTTGGCAAAGGTGCGAATTAAATTTAGGTTTGCTTCATTAATGGTAATCGTATGAATTAAGTTTTGTATTGTCAGTTGAATTCCAACACTTAGACATAATTGTGTTCTTTGCTGTTCCCATCTGCGACAAAAGAAGAGAGTATGTTCTACCGTATCCACTTCCTGACAGTACATGCATTCATCGCTTTCTGTCTTTCCTATTCTTTTTACATAGACTCTAAAGGAACCGTGGCCTGTGAGTACCTGAGTTAGGAAGTAGTCAGTTGTCCTGAACTTGCAGGTTATCCAATGTCGTAGATTTGGTATTAAAGTTTTTGTCCATTGCGCGACCTCTGTTGTGTCATTCCAGAGGTCTTGCCATCTGTCTAATGTGACAGAACGTTCCTCCTGTTTTGCCTGCGTTGTACCTCTATCTGCCCTTCTATACATTCTCCATTTTTCTTCTACCAAAAGGTCAATGGGAATTACTCCTGAAACCACTTGTAATGCCCTTGTAGATACCGTTCGGTATGCACTAGATACTCGAAGAAGCATCTGACGCTGAGTTTTCAAAAGTAGATCTCTATGTCTCTTAATCTCCATACAGTCATGCCATATGGGTGCTCCGTATAGCAATATAGATTGTACTACATTATAGAGCATTACTCGCTTTTTTGACCCAGGGCCCTTAATTCTGGGAGTTAGTCTGCTTAAGGCAGCCACCTTCATTGCAGCTTTTCTTGCAGCAGTTCTTATGTGTTCCCGGAAACGACAGCCTTCCTCAAATGTTACACCTAAATAAACCAGACTTCTTCTACAGGGTATTTCCACTCCATTGCAGAATAGACTGATCGCTTCTTTCCCCCATTGTCCTTTAAGTACAACCGCTTCTGATTTGTGAGGTGCAAGTTCCAGCTCGTTTATTCTCATCCACTCGCTGACGTGTTGTAGAGTTTCTTCACCTTTCCAGTTTAGTTGTTCTACATTCATGGCTGTAATGACAATTGCCAGATCGTCTGCGTATGCCAATAGGGTTACTCCTTGTGGTACTTGGATATCAAGGAGATCGTCATATAGAACGTTCCAGAGGGTTGGTCCTAAAACTGAACCCTGTGGAACCCCCGCCGTCACGTCCAGGGTCACACCTTTGTCGATTTGAATCTGTCTTTCATCCAGGTATCTATCCACTATATCTATGAGGTAGTTGGCTACCTGTTTCGTCTCCAACTTCTGAAGGATTTTATTCCATGCAGCCGTATTAAAAGCATTTTTCACATCTAGAGTGATAAGTACTGCCCATTTGCTATTTCTGTTTTCTTGTACAGTGTTTATGACTTTCTCCACGGCTTGAATGGTTGATCTTTGTTTGCGAAATCCAAATTGGTTATCCGCGAAGTCTCCACAGTTTTCTATTTCCATTTGCAGCCTTTCCCTTATCAGCCCCTCGTAGACCTTGTTGATGCAGTTCAGAAGACAGATAGGCCTGAATTTCATCAGTTCTGGGTTTCCTTTTGGTATCAGTACCAGTCGAGCCTTTTTCCATTTTTTAGGATATTGCTTTTCCTTAAGCAAATTATTTAATGGGTCCAGTATAGCTGCCGGTACGATTTCATTCATCGCCTTAATGGCTTCCATGGGGATACCATCAATGCCAGGTGCCTTTCCGGATTTCATACTACTTACGACCTTTTTCAACTCTTCTTCCGTAAATGGGACTGCGGTTTCCGCAGTTCTAGGTCTTCTTTGTATATTTGCCGTCTCTGGAAACAGCTCTTTTGCTATCTTAATTTTCTCTTCCGTGGCAATTCTATACGGAGTGAAACCTACTAATTTTTTCATTGCTATTTTAAATCCCATTCCCCAAATATCTTCTTCGAGTTCCTTGCACAGGGCATCCCACTGTTTGTTCTTGGAGGCATGAATTAATCGTTTCAAGTCCTTTCTATGTCTTTTATAGTTTTCCTTAACTTCCTCGATTTCCACTTCATTTCTCGGAATTCTTTTATTCATTCTCGTAACTATTCGTTTCATGTTCAAGCATTCCTTTCTCTTTTCTCCAATTTCATCAGTCCACCAAAAAGGTGTTTTCGAGACTTGCCCAGTTTGTAAGCTGCCTTGATACGCATCCTTGAGTGCCTTTTCTAGTTCCTGGATGTTTTGAACTCCAGATGTAGTTCTCCATAATATCAGTTCTTTAAAGAGTTCCCAATCGCACGTTGATTTAGTTTTCTTCCATGTCCGTAGCATATCATTTGTTGTGATCGAAAATGCAATATATTGGTGTTCAGTAAGAGTCTCATCTTCCAGCACTTCCCAGTCACATATTAGTTTTTGTATGTTCCTAGTTGAACACGTTATGTCTATATAAGACTCTGTCTGGCCTCTGATAAAGGTTGGTCTTTTACCGTCGTTTATGACATTTAGATTTAGGGATGCTAACCATTCACACCAGTATTCTCCTCTGTTGTCTTGAGTGGGCGAGCCCCACATTGGTGATTTTGCATTTATGTCACCCATGACAAGTTTTTCCCCTTGCGTCGTTCTAACATCATGCATTATGTTGTCGACTTGTTCTTTAAACTCGTTCAAAGATATGTTAGGGGAGATATAACAACAAAATAACGTGCAGTTATTTAAGGAGATGCTTACATAACCGTTCTTGGCACAGATCTTTTTAACCTCAAGATTTTTATTTCGAATAAAGATACCTACGTCAGATCTTTTGTCTTTGATCCATTGTGTACTTTCGACTAATTTTTTGTTGGGTTCGCCGACAATCATCATGTCGATTTTACGTTTTGTGGCTGTTTCACACGCTAGATCATGAGCGGCCCTTGTTCTTCCCAGATTCATTTGCAAAATTTTAATTGACATGATTAAAGACACTGCCCGCTGTAGAAGTCGTCCTGGTCTTTGTTCGTAGTAATTTCCTATACTCAGGACATTTTGTTTGATCGTGTCGGTGTCCCTCGATCTTACATACAATGCAGGTGGGAGGATCTTTACAATCCTTTGCCAAATGTCCTGTCTTCGTACATTTGAGACAGCATTGGGATTTGTCCTCATTTGTACATGTTTCTTTTGTATGGCCGAATAAGTGACATCTAAAGCACCTAGGTATGTTTACCCTTTTTCTCACTCTGCACGGTACCCACCCGATCTGTATAGTTCCTTTTCTGGCTATTCGTTCGGCTATTGCTCTTTTCATAGCGACGGTGGCTGTTTGATTTCCGTTTTGGGTTGGTCTCATGGAAATCACCCTAAACTCATTTTCTGCCAAGTATAATTCTTCTTGGATCTCCGCTCGGAGTTCACTTTCATCTATACTGGCATCTATATCGGTGATATGTACCATGACCTCATTTGTCTTTAACACTACCGTAGTGTTATTTGTTTGCTGTATTGTTTGCTTTAGATCATTAGCCTTTTCCCTGCCTCCTAATACTTCCATCATGAGGTCACCTTTGCTTGTTCTTTTTATAGATTTAATCTGAATACCCTTTTCCTTGATGTTAACAGATTGCTTAACTGATTTTAGTAACTCTGCATAGCTTTTTCCTTCGGCGGCTTTAATGATTATTTTATCGGAGTCAGGGTGTTTACTCTTTCTTTGTCCCACTTTTTCCGTCGTTTCTTTCTTTCTCATTTTTTGGTGATTCATACTTATTTGTATAGTAGTATTTTTGAAAACAAATTCCATACATTTTCTGATATATGCATGGTTGTATTTTCCTCCCGCAGAGATCCTTAATTGCTTTATATGGTCTTTGCTTGCCTGGTCTCTTAGTTGTATGCAAAGGTTAAAGAGGGTCTCCAGATCCTCCATGCCATTTTCTTCGACTTTCAAGGGTAGAATGAATACTGATGTGGAATAGCTTCCTTCTCCTTCTGTCCGACTGCTTTTTATTCCGACTTGCAGCGCCATATATTCCATGGTACCATCTACAATACCTTCCTCTACTAATGGTATGACTGCTGGATACCTGGTTTTGACGAAGTCAAATTGGGAGTCCAGTTTTGGTGTCAAGGGGTCCATAAATACCGCTAGACTTTCCTCTGCACTGCTTTGGTGCCCCTTTACGTCATCAATTTTTGTTACCTTGAAATATTCGTCTGGCCATTCCTCGTCAATGATTTTTTTCATGGGTTCAAAACCATCCTCATTACGAAGTATCCTCTCTGTTTCTTTTCTTATGGCTTCTTGTTTGCGGTTTGTTTCTTCATCTATTTCGTCAGCGTTTGCCTGTATGCAGATTGACGCCACGGTCTTTTGGACTAGTTTCTCTGGAGCATTATTTGCACTGCTTGGAGGTCCATATTTTTGCAGTTGCTTTACCTGGTACGATAATTTACTGCTTATATCCGTCAATTCTTTTTTTGGCTTGTATGACGTTGCAATTAGAACCTCTAGGATCTTAACTTGCTTCATTATTGCTTCCATCGTTTTCTCATATTGACTTTTATCACTAGCAATGCATATATCTGGCGTCAGATTGCTTCTTTTTCGTTTTGTGGCTTGGATGTCGTTGTCCTTTAAAACCATTTTCTCCTCCTGGAGTTGCATTTCTTTTATTTCTCGTTCGTCTGATAGTGAACTTTTCCTTGAACCTCTCGGAGGGGTCCTGAAAAGAGATGTCTTTGGTGTAAAGACTGCATCATCTAGGCGATTCTGCTCATTATCGCTGGTTCCTTGTTCCAGTGCCTGTTCTTCTTTTTGTTGTAATTTATTTACATTCATCTGTATCCCACGAGTAGCTAGGGAAATTCCGTCGGCTTGTGCAGAGCCCCGCATGCACAAGTAAGGCATTGCTTTCGCCTACCCCAGTACCCTCGCCATGATACTGGGGGGCCGCTTAAGACACACTCAGTAGTGCCATGCATCTCCAGGCGCGCTCCGTACCCTAGATTACTGAATTTTTTTAGCAGGTTAACTCCTTCTGGACTCTTCTGTTTGGGTTGCCATACCATAGCCGATGGGTCCCAGTTTTACGGCGCCGTTTATTCTTTCTTTTCCTTTTTTTTTTTTTTTTTTTTTTTTTTTTTTTTTTTTTTTTTTTTTTTGCGGTGTGGTGCTTCTTGGCCCGGGAGCGGCGTCCACGCGAGCATAAATGCTCGCGAGGGCGCCGCGCCCGAGAGCCCCCCAACTTCGTCAAAGTCTATCACCACCCATGGGGGGATCTATCTATCTATCTATCTATCTATCTATCTATCTATCTATCTATCTATCCATATAAGTTTTGCTGCGAGTTACTTGCAATTTCAACTGAAATCAACCCCTGGAAAATGAAAAAATCGCTAGAAATTAAAGTCCACCACTGTATAAATCATAATTCAACTGTTTTGCTATATTTTCTGCATTGTTTTATTTACGTCGGCCATCTTTCGGAAATCAGCTTTTTGTTCTGTTTTTTAGTTGTTCGTTATACCATTTTTTTTGTTGTGTTTTTTTGTTTTTGTTGCAAGATTTATTCACTTCTCTGGCAGATCAATTCACAGCAAAAACAACTGGCTGTTGTTTTTATGGCTGAAAAATGCCGACGCGCACAGCCATCTGAAAATTTAATACTCAACTTCGCCATCGGAAGTTGATGTATATTTCACTGTGAAAATACCGAAGTTTTTAATCTTTCGTTAATGGTCCGGAATAGTGCGAGCAAATTGGGGAAAAATTTAAAAATGAGCCTATTATTCGTTGAAAGCCCCAATATTACCTATATAACAAGTATTAATTGGTCACATAACCAATGCATTTCTATTGACCATAACTGTGAATATGGTTGTAATATTGTTATTGCACACCATTATTTATGAATGGATTTTTATTTGAGCAATAAAAAATGAACTATAACTAATAAACAAAAACCGAAGCATTTACTGCACCTAAAAGTAAATGAGGGCGGAAAGTATTTTTATTTCATCCTGTCCAGTAAATACACTTCCCTATAACCAATTTGGAGCCGGTAAGTAAAACATTACGGTATCAGGTACTGTAATGTGTTGCCTAGCAACGCTGCTCTGATTGCTTAAGGGAAGACAATTACTTTTAATTTTTGACATTTAAAAATACTATAATGACTATAAAATTAAAATAAAATAATAAATTACTTACTTTTACTGCCATATTTAAAAAGAAGTCAATGTTATTCAATTTTATATTAAAAATTAAATCTTAATAATAAAAATATTATTTGACAGTGACAGATGGCTTTCAAGGTAATTTGACCTAACTAATCAAGTTACGAACTATTTTTAGTCAAGTTACGAACTACTGTTAAAATTTTTATGAATTTATTAATTTATAAAAACAGGATGAAATAAAATATAATACGATACATGGTCGTTAGGTGTTATTACAGTACTCGTTTTTATTTCCGGACTTGGCTCCTACGTCGCCTCGTCCGTAAACTAACTCGTACTGTAATAAGTCACCTACCGACCTTGTAACGTATAATACTATTATTTCATCCTGTCCAGTAAATACACTTCCCTATAACCAATTTGGCGCCGGTAAGTAAAACATTACGGTATCAGGTACTGTAATGTGTTGCCTAGCAACGCTGCTCTGATTCCTTAAGGGAAGACAATTACTTTTAATTTTTTGACATTTAAAAATACTATAATGACTATAAAATAAAAATAAAATAATTAAGTACTTACTTTTTACATCCATATTTAAAAGGAAGTCAATGTTATTCAATTTTATATTAACAATTAAATCTTAATAATAAAAAAATTATTTGACAGTGACAGATGGCTTTTAAGGTAATTTGACCTAACTAATCAAGTTACGAACTACTGTTAAAATTTTTATGAATTTATTAATTTATAAAACAGGATGAAATAAAATATAATACGATACATGGTCGTTAGGTGTTATTACAGTATTCGTTTTTATTTCCGGACTTGGCTTCTACGTCGCCTCGTCCGTAAACTAACTCGTACTGTAATAAGTCACCTACCGACCTTGTAACGTATAATACTATTACTTTGTTATTTGTTATTTTATTTCTCGACCACGTTAATTCTAATTAGACCAGTGTGTAAAATCCAAAAACAGTCTACTTCTTTTGCAGTAAAGTTTTTTAGAAACTCGCATATTTTACCTTTTAGCATGTTTTTGCTTCTCTAAACAGATCATTTAACGTCTAAAAAGTTGAAAGTCTCAAATCGGTGGAATCGGCAATTTTTTTTTTAATTTACGAATTTGATGCTTTTCTCATTAATAAGAAAATTGACACAATACTAATTTCAACGAAAGCTGGCATGAATTAACTGGTGAAAATACTTAACCAATAATTAATAATCTTTTTACAATGATGGATTAACATCCAGTAAGCATTAAATTTTCGACAATGAAGCTAAGTTCCATTTCAGTACGTGCTAAACGGCAGTACAATTAGTGCCCATTGTGTGCTAATACAGAGGAACGAAAACCAGTAAAAAAATATTTATTATTATTATTGTTGGAATTCGATAATGCTAGCTTGGTACTGACTAAGCAAGAATAATATTTTCAAGCTGAAATTCGATATGCAGTAAATAATAAAACCTAATTATAATTTTTACTCATTAAGTGCTACTGAAGGAAAACAAGCACCAATGAAAAAATTTAATTTTCAAATTCAGGCAATGCTGACTAAACAGGTAACCATAAATCATCATTTAGTGCTTATTAAGTGTTTTTAATTCATTTTTTAAATATTTGCTTTGAAAATTTATTATTTGATGACGTTAGCCATTGATTAAAGTCGTTCTTTTAAAACGTATTATCATCGGCTTTTTAGTAAACTTGATTTGATTCGGACGGTTGCATTTTTAGACATTTTTTTACATAATTTTCAAATAACTGTATTTAAATTCGATTGATTTGTGCATAAAAATACGAATATTATACCACTACTCAGAAGAAGAATTGTGTAAGAATTTATTATATTAGAAAAAATAATTTGTCATGTAAACTAACGTCTTCCTCACTCGTCCTTTAAATCCCAAATTGATAAATTGTCCCTTCTGCCCCAATAAATGTTCTCGGTACATTCGTATCTAGGTCTATGTCTATACCTACGAGGACATCCTTGAATAAATAAAAAATAATAAGGAAAGTATAAAAGATATGTATGTGAAAACTAAAGTATCTAAAATTCATCAGTTTTTTAAAAGCTAAAACTATCACCCACTGTCTAATTAATATTGGGAATAAATTACATTGCCTCTCATGGAATAATTTAGGTATATAATCTTAACAGACGTTCAAAGATGATATCACAAATATTTGTATTTCAAATTATTCATTTATTAGCAGTATGAGAGATTGCAAAAGTGATTATTTCTATAAATAACACCTAAATAATTTCCCAATCCTGATAACTTAACATCGAATTGAACTTTAAAAATACCTGTTAATTAGCTATTGTGAATGCGAACAAGAACTGCTTCTAATTTATTTATTACCTATGGGTATAAAATACATTCCTCAATTATTGTCTGTATAACTACTTCTGCTTGAACTTTGTATGATTTCAAAACGAAATGAGGTTAAGGCTAATTGAATGGAAATAATAATGTGATAATATAGTCAAGAGAGGCAATGCTATGTTTTTTTTTTCATCTAACTAATGGAATTGTTAATGGGCTTCACTTTTTATTAAAAGCTGGTTGTTGGTTACTGATTTCCAAATACACAGTTTTTGAATATACAGGGTGAGTCACAACAGACGCCTCGGAATATTGTTATGGCGAAACGACATATTTGTTCGTTTTTTAATGTTAGTAGAACATGTAGGGCGACAAGGACTGCATTTAAAAAAATATTCAAATATACAGGGTATAAAAAAAGTGGTATGTCAAAGTTATTTTTTCTCAATGAATACACTGTATTTGACGAGGTATTTGATGACATTTTTGAATTGTCCTTAAAAGTTAATCGATATATTCATAAAGGTTCCTTATACCTAATGAGTTTTTTTTATATACATATTTCGATTTTTCTGAAAATGTAAGGTGTTAGAAAATATTAAATATTTACAAATCTAAGAATCAGGGACACATTTGCTTGAGGATTTAAATAATGTGCCATTTCTCCTAATTACGCATAAATTTAATATTATAAATGTTTGTACAGGGTGCTCATAATATTCAAGACGTAAAACGGTTAGGTATAGTAAACCCTGTCATAATTAAAATGCATTGAGTTCAAGGATACGCAGTTTCCTAGATCAGAATGATTTCTGGTATTCTGATAAATACGGGTTCCGACCAAGATCTAGTACATCTAATGCAGTAGTGGACTTAATAACTAGTATCCTGGATAAGAGAGATAAGGGCTTTGGATGTATATTTATACCATTGGATTTAAAAAAGGAAAACATTGGAGTTCGGGGCAAGTCACTTGAATGGTTTAAAGACTACTTTGAAGGCCGCATCCAATATGTACATTCAAATGGAGTGGATAGCAATATGTCAGACATTGTATGTGGAGTACCACAAGGATCAATACTGGGACCAACTCTGTCTCTGATTTATATCAACTCCATTTCTAAACTGCCACTAAAAGGTATGATTGGACTATTTGCAGATGATACTGGTTTGACGTTCTTTGGCAAAGATAAGGAACAGATAAGGAATGATGTTCAACACGATCTGATCCTTATAAAGGATTGGCTTAGTTACCACAAACTAACTTTAAACATAAATAAATCAAACTTTATTGTATAAAATATCTTGGTCTATTAGTAGATGAAAAATTGTCTTGGGAACAACACATTAATTACATTTGCAAAAAGATAGCACCCGTTATTGGCATTCTTGGAAGAATATCATATCTCTCTGTGCACTACAAGAAAATGATTTATAACTGTCTTGTCAACTGCCATCTGTCATACTTGACACTTATCTGGAAATGCACATTCAATGTTAAAGTTCAACCACTTCTAGTGCTGCAAAACAAGGCAATAAAGAAAATCTTCAATTTGCCTCGATTACATTCAACATCAGAGCTATATCTGCTTAATAAGATAATCAAATATACACCTTATTACCAACAGTGAAATTCATACCTATGATCTGCGTAACAGGAATGACGTGAGAGCACGGCCAATGAAAACTTCAATGGGACAGAGAAGCCTAACAAGTAATGGTATCAATGTATATAACACAATTCCGGAAAGAGGTCTACAAACAACTTCCTTTACGAAAGAATTAAAGAGACTAATATTTGCAGGTTTCTTCGCAAATAAATAAACTCTGAAGAACTTAAGTTTATTTATTTATAGAATTTTTTTTACTGTTACTTTTATACTACAAATCTTCGTATTCCTCTTCTTTATATATACTTATTGTTAATATTGTTATCTTTTTAGTTTTTGTTTTATTTTTATCTTATCTACTTTTGAACTGGAGAGCTCATATAGCTCCTATAGCTCGAGCTCAATTATAAGCAAAGTGTTTACTATTGTGATGTTACTCATATGTAATAGATTACTTGGAATAAATAAATAATAATAAATAAATAAATTTACCATACAATAGACTAATTCCATTATATATAAATACATTATTACAGTTTGAATTTGGTAATAGGTTATTAGAAAACGAACAATATATGCCGTTTCGCCCTAATATTTTGAGGCGTCTTTTTAGTGTAATTTCAGTTACTTCTTCTATACTAGGTCGAAAAAGCTTTCCCCTTATAACAAATTTTGTTTACTTTTATACATATACCCATTTCAGTTCATAAAATTAAAATTTAGGTGTCGCTCAATTTCATTTTCTTTGTACTATGCCGAAAGTATGTCGTTCCAGCTTTAATATTACGGCAGAAAGTCTAACTGTTGATGTCGCGCAGACAGCGGGCCGAAAGAAATTATTCGTGCACTGATGTCACTGTCAATGCAAATATTGCAAATGTCGGGGCAGGCATCAATATCTTTTAACACAGAAGTCAATCATAGTACAAAGAAAAATAGTATACACTACATGGGCAGAAAGTTTGAGAGTTCTGCACTGCGCGCCATGATGCCCACGGCTTCGCCTCGGGCATCATGTCGCACAGTGCAGGGATCTCATACTTTCTGCCCTTGTAGTGTAATATACTATTTTTTAATGGTCATTTATCTATGTTTGTTCATTTTGATGATGGCATTGCATTTAATTTTTGTAAACATTTTTTACGCTTTTTACTCTTTGAATACCATTAAACTAAAAGGAACGCCAATAGAAATTTAGGACTATTTTAAAAACCGCATTTTGAAATGTTTTTGGCTTAAAGCAATACCATATCGAATTTAAAAATCATATGTTTCTATTTGATAACCGTCAATCACGAAAATTTAACTAAAAGAGGAGGTTTTATAGATTAATAAGTTTTTTATACGTTTCAAAAATGTTTGTTTTTCGTTGAGTTAAATATGTAATATTTTTAACTCCTTCATCTAGGGCTAATCCTAGATAATAAGTTACTCTGTAACAAACACGAAAACGAAATAATACACAAAGCTACAAAAGCCCTCATGGTGTGCAGAAACATTGCTGGGAAAAATTGGGGTTGTAACCCAAAGACATTGCAATGGTTGTACACAGCAATAGTGAGACCTATCATCACATATGGGGCACGAGAGCTAATCTGATCACTACGAGGACTAACCTCTCAAAGATTCAGAGACTAGCCTGTGCATGTATCACTGGAGCAATGAGAACATGTCCCACTGCTGCAATGGAAGTAATACTAAATCTCTCGCCACTGCATATTCAAGTAGAAAATGCTAGGAAGAAAACAATATATAGAATGATCAAAGAAGGAATAATCAAGGAAAAACCTCGATCACTCTAACTTGATCAAACTTGGGAAATGCCCCAAGATGACATGCCAAAGAAATTTAACTTTGTAAGGAAATTTACCACTAAACTGGGAAGTAAATCTGAATGGGACAAAAACACTATATTGGGGCTAAGCCAAAACATCATAAAATGGTATACGGACGGCTCCAAGACAGATAAAGGAACAGGAGTAGGGGTGTTTGGACCTAGAACCAAATACTCAGAAAATTTGGGTGCGTACCCAAGCATCTTTCAAACGGAAATTCGTGCCATCGAAAGATGTATAGAATTTAATATTGAAAGGAACTATCGTAAACAGAAGATTGCAATCATGTAGGATTAGTCAAGCAGCCATCAAAGCTCTGAACTCAGATACAATCAGTTCAAAGATGGTCTGGGAAAGCCTACTTAGGCAAATTAAATGAACTAGGACAGAATAACACTGTTACCCTCCTATGGGTTCCAAGACACGTAGGAATAGAAGGAAATGAAACAGCAGACAAGCTGGCAAAAAAAAGGAGCTGAAACCCCATACATGGGACCAGAACCATCCTATGTGGAATCAGCAGTAGTACAATCTTAGAAAAACTAAGGAAAAAAATGGATAGCGAAAAATCCAAGTACTGGAATGATCTAGAAGGACTAAGACAATCGAAGACACTCTTGGAAAACTATAACCAGAAGAGATCTCACAGCTGTCTTAACCTGAGTAAGAAAAACTTCCGAATTATAACAGGAATACTAACCGGTCACTGTCGATTAAGAGGACACATGAAGAAACTAGGATTAGTAGATGAAGCAAACTGCAGATTCTGTGAGGTAGAGGATGAAACCTCAATACACATACTTTCAGAATGCATAGCATTAAGTACTTCTAGGATCAAATACCTAGGGTCATACGAAATATAAAGGGAAGAATTACCTAATTTAAAACCCAATGATATCCTAAACTTTCTAAGGAAGATAGGACTAGAAGAGCTGCTATAAGTCTGAGAAATCATCAGAAATATAGCAAAAAAAGGGGGACACAATAGATCTTATATGTCGCAGGTGTATCTGTTACCCCTAACCACATACATACATACATACATACAACTCCTTGATACATTTTCCTTTTCAGGGTAGTGTTATAAATTAATTTTCTCTACTTTGTTTAACAAAATTTTATTTCTTATAAGAAAGACCAGTTGGCAAGTTCTTTCTCAAACAATCTGTCCCCAGATTGAGACAGATAGAACTTGGGTGAGGAAAATTACAGAAAATATGAATAAAATCAATACTTGGATTACGTGACATAAATGCTTTTAAAGTTACAACTTTACGTATTGCCATTTAAATTAATCTTTAAATTCTTATAATTTTAATTCAGCAGCATACATTTATCCTATAGATATCTATCTTAAATTAAATGGCTTAAAAGTTTATTACACAGATAGTAGAGAAAAAAAGATTTATTAAGGTACATCATAATAGTAGTTTACGTAACAAGTCCTGAAAGTGGTCTTTTACTGGACGAGTAGGCAAATTGCAGGGCGAGCCATAGGCTCGCAGGCTTACAGGCCTGCGAGTCCAGTAAAAGCACTTTTGGGACGTATTACGTATCTACAATATTTTTTTTAAACGCATTGTTGTTTGTTGTACCATAAACTTCATATTATTCAGTTTACATTTTTATAACAAGAACTCTTTATTACCTAACTAATTTTAACATTTTTTTTAACAAACCTTGCTTGGGTGGCCACCTTAACAATTTCATCTGGTATAATTTCATCTTCCATTAATTCACAATCAAATGCATCATTTTAAATATCCATTTTATAATAAATTTCACGTTTTCAACTAAACGTCAAAATATGTCAAGTTATTTTATAGTTTTAAATATATACAAAACTCGGTTACCATAGCTATCTTAGACTAACTATTTTACCGGACTCATTTTTATTTTCTTGCCTTATCCGACAAAATGAGATTTTTTGACCTAAAAATAAACCGGAAAGTATTAATTTCTGGCCGGTTTAAAAAAATCATAAATGTCTGCGTTTATGAAAAATTAAACAAAACATGATTTTTTAGACCACAGATCTGCTGTATTTGTCTGATTTTAAAAATCTTTACTTTAAAATATGAAAAAAAGGTGACGAAAAATGATTTAGTCTTTAGTTTCAAATTTCACCTTCTTTGATTACAATATTCTCATAGTATGTACTAGTCGTTATGCCCATTTATCATTATATCTATTTTCAAATATATTACAAAAGATATCTCTCAATAAATTCGGTAATTTTTATCTATCTTGAAATCTACCACTAAAACTGCGGGTAACTATAATAAAATATTACAATTGAACATCAGACAACAAAAAAACGTTTGAGGGGATAATAGTACAGCTCTCTGTCTCAAAATTTTTCGGTATTTACCTTTAGGTAGGTTTGTAGGTATAGGGGCGCGTCCTGTTTGTATTGAAACATTTTAAGGGATAATGAGGGGTGTTTTATAGTACCAAGAATTTTAATTTGTAAAGGATCCAGTGTTGCCATATCACAAGTTTTCTAGCTTCGGTCTATTTTGGAATTATTTTTATTTTAGGTATTGTTAAAATTGATAAAAATACACTAAACTGTATTGTTGATTAATCTGTAGATCACCGTATTTATTAAACTTAAAACTTATTATTTTTGTATTTTTTTTTTAAATATTGGTGTATTTTATGTACTTCTCATTAAATAGAGAATTACGCCTTTCGTAATACTGACCGTTATCGTATTAAATATCTTTATTCATCTGCATTGTTTCATGAAGCCCTTTGTATTTTATTATATACTTACTAGCTGACCCGGAGAACTTCCTATTGCCTCTTGGTCGTATAATGAAACTGTCATTTCTGTTGGGAGTGACACAAACGAATGCATTATGGTCATTTTGCTCCATTTGAAATTGTCCATTTTAGACATCATAACTCTATTGTTATTGAAGATATTTGTAAAATTTAAAACCCGTTCCGTTTTGTAGGAAATTGCTTCAAATTTAGGAAAATATTTGTTTCTATATGTTGAGTAGTAAAAAAAATAGAATAGAATAGATGTTCATTTGCCAAATAAATAAATACAATTTTTACAAGGCAAATTAAATTTTAACAAATAATCATACCGTGTACTTTTGAAGTATCCTTGATACTTGTAAGTGATTTTTATTTTAAAACTACACTTTTTAGTTTTAAAGGAATGGTCCTCTCTGTCACACAATCGGGATATAAATGTCAAAATCTGGAAACCTTAGTCAAATCCGGGAAAGTCTATCTTTGGTAATATTATCACTATTTTAAACTAAACAAGTATTAAACATTCAGTTTTAAATAAAAACTTTACATTAAAATACCATGCTTTCTGGTTTTAAGGAATCTTTAATCCTACATCTTTCTGTATTAAACAAAATTTCTTTACAATAAAATTTTAAATTGGTTTAAATTGACAACATCTTGAATATTAGGTACTTGATAAAAAATGGAAATCAGATACTTAGGTAGAACTTTTTGTATTCGTTTTTTCGACCACCAAAAAGATTTTTTATTATTTTTTGTAAAATATCGCTTGTTTTATGAAATATCCCAAAAATTTAACATTCTCGGATCCGAATTTTTTTATCTATTTTACTCATGAGATAGGCAAAATGAAGTTTTTCAATGTTGTAAAAAATACAGTTTGGCGTAACTGCTGGTTGGAACGAAGTTCCCTTTCGGGTGTTACGACCAGTTACGACTGAGGCTAGAGACTAGCCGAAAAAAATTCAGACCAAAATATGTCACGACACGACACGACACACGCATGTTTCTCTCTCTCACAGAACAAAAAATAAAAAACTCTCTCGCTCTCTCTCTCTCTCTCATAGATAGATATATTACAATTAAAAAGACACTAATTTAAATTAAAAGAAAATTACATTAAAAAGAAAATACTGTAGAAAAAAATAATTACCTATAATAGTATTATATTTTATTTCATCATGTTTCTATAAATTAATTAATTCATAAACATTTAAAAAATAGTTCTTAACTTGACTAGTTAGGTACCTACGTCAAATTACCTTAACTGTCAGTTACTGTCAAATATTTTAATGAAAGTGAAACTTTTATTAGATCGTTTTAAGTGCATGTTGCATGTCGCATGTCGGTCGAACGCCGAGTAGGTATAAAGTATAAAGTAGGCGGCACCTATAAATAGTTTAATACAAAAATGTACGGGAGTGAGCAGATCTGCTAATGAAACAATCCTACTATTCGTATTAATACGAACTTCGACTGCGTATTAAGTATCTACGACATGTAACGTCGACGGCTATATTTTATCTATTCGTATTAATACGAACTTCGACTGCGTAAGTATCTACGACATGTAACGTTTTAAAAATATTACAGTCGTAAATAATAATTTTTGAAACTGAAAATATGGAACTTGAGCAATAAATTATGTAACATATATTAAATAAAATATCTTTTAAAATTAATCAGAACACTTTCATTTTTAAACAAATAAACTTTGTAATTATCCTACCCTTGTTATACAGGGTGTCCCAGAATTAACTACGGAAACTTCGTATACGTATTCCTTGATGACAAATAACTAGGGTCTTTCCTATAAAAAAAATTTTTTTAGAGACTCCTTTCAGAGTTATAACCCTTTAAAGAGGGGTGGTAAAATACGGTTTTAATTTAATATCTTCTGATTGGTCCAAGATAAAAAATTAAAAATTTGGGTGAACATCATTTTTATAAAGACGCATTTCTCCTGCCACTTTTCACCTGCCCTACCCCATTTTAAGGGTGCAAATCAAGGAACCCCTCATAATTTTTTTTGTAACTTTTTTAGCAATTAATATTTGCAATAACAAAAAATTATTTTAGGAAGTTTTGATTATTTAGAAACTTTTTTGTTCCTTGTCGTTTTTTGCGAAATCGTTTCGGTTTGGAGTAAAAAAATAAAAAGTAGGACCATGTCAATTGGGTATCGTGTATTGCGATCAAGTAGCGCACATTTTACCACCCCTCTTTAAAGGGTTATAACTCTGACAGGAGTCTCTAAAAAATTTTTTTTTATAGGAAAGACCCTACTTATTTGTCATCAAGGAATACGTATACGAAGTTTCCGTAGTTAATTCTGGGACACCCTGTATATATTCATTTCATTCTTTTGTCGATTTACTGAAGTTTTCACTTCTATCGTGAGTGAATCGCACACACACCTTTTAATTTTGATTTTGATTTCGATTTAGATTTCGATTTCGATTTTGATTTCAATTTCGATTTCAATTTTGATTTTGATTTCGATTTCCATTTCAATTTCGATTTTTATTTCGATTTCGATTTTGATTTTGATTTGATAAAGCGATTTTTATACCCTTAATGGAATATGATTCGAAAAATTTTTAGTTAAATGTCTATAGGGTAAAAAAAAGTTTCACTTTTACCGTGGTTTCATAAAACCACACAATGCTTTTTTTTTATTTATTTATTTGGCGTTAAATAAATACATCTCCAGACAGCTAATGCTGGTATAAGGTGATGTATTAAATTGTTAATTCCTGTTATAAATTAAATTGAAATAAAAAGTAATTCTAGGTAGATGTATATCATCTAAACCTCTGGTATTGTATAAATCGACATCTTTGTTAAAAGAGACGAACTGTTGAAAATAATGAATTTACTGTTTTCTATTTTGCTTTGAACAGTGTAGTGTCGCGACTTTGTTAAGTTTACACAGGTTTTTTGTAGATAATAAATATTAAAATAATAGAAAATAATAACAATAATGAATCCAGACAGTGTTTCTGCACAAGTTCCGGATATTGCTGATAGAGTTAGGTAAGTAGAGATTTTATACAGATAATAATAAATGCTTATGTATGTATAAACACTCTGTTGTGTTTACAAATTACTAAATCCTTCACTAATTAATCGAAAGGAACTTCGTTCCATCCGGGTGTCCCTTGACACCTCACACTTTTTTTTGTAATTTTTGAAAAATTTAATATTTTTCTAAATCGGAATAATATGCACATCTAAAAAATTAAAACCGATAACTTGTATCTTTAATATTTTTGAGAAATGAAAAATTGTGTTTTTGAATATGTTAAAAAATCGAGTTTGCGTAACTCAATGTAGACGACGGAATGAAACAATAAAGCTACCAGTTTGGCGGAACAAAATGAATCTGCATGCATTTTTTTGCATTCGATTCGGTCCATCCTGCCTCTCGTCCTGGCTACCAGTTAGGTACCTTGGAGATCATTGGAGTCATGAAATGCGTTTTCAGCAACCCCAAAAACTCCCAAATAATGATTATATTAGCGACTTATTTTAAATGAATTTAACATAAAACTGAAGGCCACTAGGTCCATCCCTAACATCAGGTACCTCCTATACCAAGAAAATGCATTTTTCTTTCATTTAATTAGTTTACAAACTTTCCTGACGCTCCCCCCCGTATCGAATGCAAAAAGTCCAATGCCGATACGTATTGCTCAGCCAAATTAGTAGGTTTAAAGTTTTTTATTGCTTCATTGTCCGCCCTAATGGTTTTCTGAATTTTTAAAAATTAAATGTTCCTGAATCGTGATAAAATGGGCATTCAAAAAATTGATATCCCAAATTTTTATCTGTTTGATATAGAAAATCAAGCTTATCAAAATTATGAAAAATGAACTTTCTCTTAACCCGTTTGTTTTTTGCGATTTTTAAAACATTCAAAAATGTTCTAAATCCGAACAAAACTACATTTAGAAAGCCAATGCCTCAAATTCGTTTTTTTTCGTATTGAAGGTATCGCAATTTTTTTTAAAATATATTAAAATATTTTTTTACAAAGAGCCATTGGTTTTTCAGAAAAAAAAATTAAAGGCTCCGTCAAACAGAACGCGTTTTTAACGCGCGTCAAGGCGTTTTTACGTCGAGATCTAACGCCGCGATTTGACGTCGGTTTGTATCATACTGAACAAGTTCGGACTAGTCAAACTGAACGACCGACGCGATAGCATTGCGGTAGCAGTACGCAAAGCTGTACCGCTGCGTTAGGACGCCGTGTTGTATTTTATTACAGATTTTCATTGACGCAGGACGTTTTTTTGCTGTCAGTAGTACAAATGGCTGCAGAAAAATTGATTGAATGTGTTCGTAAGCATCCGTGCTTGTATGATACAAGAAACAGTGCATATAAAAATGTTTCCACAAAGACAAGGTTATGGGAAGAAATTGGAATTGAATTTAATGAATCGAGTAAGTAGTCAACAAATCGTTTTATTATATTATTGATTAAAATAAGATACAAACTTTTCACGTATTTCAAATGCAGCAGTTGTTCCTCTTATGTTTGTTGGCCTTTGTATAACTAAAGCCCGTATAGGTTTATTTTCTTCAGACTCTGTAGGTATAAATATTCCTTGTTTAGTTTTAATGTAATTATGCAAACAACATGTTGCTTTTACTATATCAATCGCAGTTTCTACATCACATTCAATGGGGCGTAAATAAATGCGCCATTTCTGTGCTAATATTCCGAAAGCATTTTCGACAACACGTCTTGCTCTACAAAGTCTTTTATTAAAATTTGTTTTTCTCTCATCCTGCGCAGCTGCAGCTCTAGAAAAAGGGCGCATTAAATACGATTTCAGAGCAAATCCTTCATCACCGATAAGTACATGTGGGACGGGATCTTCAGTACCAGGCAAAGATTTATCAGGCAGCAGGGATTTTCCTTGAATATATTGTTTATAAAAGGTGGAGTTCTCGAATATACCACTATCACTATGTCGGCCATAGCTACCAACATCGACAACTAGAAATTTGTAAAATGGGTCCACAATAGCTATAAGAACGATAGAATAAAACTTCTTGTAGCAAAAATAGTCGGACCCACTATTACTAGGGCATTTTATTGTTACATGTTTTCCGTCTATACTTCCGACACAGTTCGGAAAATTCCACATTTCGCGATAACCTATCTCTGACTGCTTCCATATTTCTTCAGTAGGTGCAGGCAAATAAGTAGGTTGTAATATCTTCCATATTTCTTTGCAGACTTCACTGACAATACTGCCCACTGTTGAACGACCAACTCGAAATGAGAACGCTATTGTCTGATAAGAGTCTCCCGTTGCCAAGTACCTGTAATAAAATAAGCATTAAATATATTTTATTCTTTTTTGAAGGTGAAACAGTAAGAAAAAAATGGAAAAATCTGAGGGACAATTACATGAGATACAAAAAAGAAACTGCAGGAACCACTGGACAAGGAGCTAAGAAGTTTGAAAAATGGCCTTGGGCATCGTATTTACAATTCTTAGATGTAACATTACAAGAACGAGAAAGATCATCAAATGTTTCTGGAACTCAAACAGCAATATCTCCAGAGACTCTGCTTGAGCCGTTGCCTCCAGAAGCACCTGCAAACACGACTCTTCCGTCGACATCAGAGCAAGAATTCATATTCACGTCCATTCCAAGTCCTTCTGAAGAATCATTGTCAGTACGTTCACGAGTGAAGAAGCAAAGAAAATGTAGCAACGATGTTGATAAAGTGATCGACTATATACAACACAAGAAAAAGAGTGATTATGATGCAGCAGATAATTTATTTAGAAGTTATGCTCAAACATTTAAAAAATTATCTCTTAAGAATCAGGTCTTTATTAAATTGGAACTTGCAAAGTTATTTGCCGAGATCGAGCTAAAGGATAACGAAGAAGCAAATCAAATATCATATTCACCTGCTTTTTCGATAATAAGAGACCCAAAACAGCAATATCTCGTTTATTGATCCACAAGTGGTAATTGACTTATCGGCTACTTCAACTGAACACCCGAGCCAAGATATTAGCAGTATCAACAATCTACTACTATTATAATTTTGTATAAAATAAATTTATTTTTACCTTAAACAGATGACTAGTCTTTCTCTTGTCGAAATAGGTTTTCTCCAGTTTGTGGTGCATTTATGTATTTTGGGAAGAAGTAGGGAATGCAACTCTTCGAAGCACTGTCGTGACATACGAAAGTATTGAAAACGCGATCTTCATGTGATAAAAGTTCCTGGCATAAGCGATGATATTCTCCAAATTCTTTTCTCTTTTTATTAATATCATGTACTCATATTCGATTTCTTGACCGTGATATTGCGTATAGCAGCAACAACTCATCTTCGTCCGAGTCGCTTGACATCGTGACGAGTACTAAATATGCTCTACGCTGTAGCTGTTCAAACACAAAGTACGCGGCGTTACAGTACAGCGTAAATACGCCTTGACGCGCGTTAAAAACGCGTTCTGTTTGACGGAGCCTTAAATCTATTGCGTAAAACTTGTTCTTTTGACATAAAATTAAAAGGCGCACCAAAAAAATGCATTTGTTTACTTTGATTAATATCTTTCTGAAAAATGCATTATTATAAAAAAAAATGTTTTATAAAATTTTTTGACAACCAGAAACGATTTGTCGTATATAATATCATAAGAGAGAAAATTTTGCCGGCAAAATTTTCGACTGGTATGAAAGTTTGTTGCTTGGCAATTTACGCTAATGAAATTTTGACAAAATCACGAGACGTCAGTCGAGTGATTTGGTCAAAATTTCATGAGCGAAAATTGCCAAAAAGCAACAAAATTGAATAAAACCAGAAGAAAATTTGGCCGGGAAAATTTTTTCTCTCGAATGGTATTCGACAAGACTATTTCACGAGAAAAACGAGACAATATCAACTATTGAAATACCAGACACCTTAGTAACGGATCTGTCATAATTTTGTCGCTGAGATATTACGTATTGTCAAAATGAAACGTGCCGTTGCTATGCAGTTTTGTCAAAGGTAATACCACGAGTACTTAAAACTTTTTTATTTGGCAAAAATACGAAAAGAAACTGAAATGTGATAAAATCACGAGTCCGTAGGATCATATTAACTTATCCTGTACACTAGATAGTATTGACAGTTGTCAGTTGTCGTGAGCGTGGTGAAAACAGTGTTATAATTTGAATAAATATTTATTTTTATACCTATTTATACAATTATATTATTAAAGAGAAAATTACCAAAATAAAAATTATTAGGTATATCTATTTAAAGTTTACCTACAAGACCACATTTGCCTGTAGGCATATAAAAGTTGTAAATGCATGCAGAACCAGAAAGCAGATTAGTTTTAAAGTACCTACATATTTGATTTTTCTTTATCGTTTAGATAAATTGAATTGTGATAATAATAATAACAAAATATATTTCAGAATATTTAGATAATATAAATGAATGTTGATTTATAGTAAGGTACCTACTTATAAACAAGAAAATTGATTGTTCAATATTGTTATTGAATTTTTGACAGTTCTATAATTTTATCAATACCTACTAGTAAAACCACTAGTGGTTTTATCAATATAAACCGGAATGATTGGCTAGATTTAGCATAAACATTAAAGATTAAGCGTTTTCATTGGACGAAATCACAAAATTGTGATATTTTGACACTTTTGACAGGTGAAAAAATAATCAGTTAAAACTAGTCTAGTGAAATAGTCTTAAAAAACGCATTTTTTCATTTATGATATTGTCTAATTTTGACATTGTTATATACAGTTTGGTAAGATTGAGAATATTGGATTCGACGATCATTTTTTCTTTTAATAATACAGTTTCTTTTTTTTTGCCATGTACCTATTAATAGTTATTTCTCTATTTGCGGCGAAGACGAATTTATTAAATCACAAATTATTAAAATCGAAACAGACGTTCTTCAGTTATCAATAGTGTAACTTCACTGAATCTGTTTTATATATACAGATAATCTAGAAATTTTCATTAAATATTCATGAATATTTAATTTAAAATATTTTTACTTCACGCTTCCTAAAAATGAAGCATTTGTTTAATATTCCCTCGTCAGAGAGTTGAACGTGATTCTACAAATGCAGACAAATTTGTATATCCAAAAGGTGTAAGACATTTCGATAGAGCGTTGTTTAACCACAAATTTGTTTTGGTTGACCAGTCTTAGATTAAAAATTATATTCCTTACTAACTTGAACCGGTGAAACAATTTTCGAAAATAACAAATATCTCTTAAACCACCAGTTGACGACCCATTGTTTTCTTTAACGACCTTAACACTTTTTATTGCACTGACTCATTGTAGTTAAAGTCACAATGTATAAATGAAAAAAATAAAGGATATAAGCGGTAGATTATGTTTGACTGCTTTAGATAACACACATTTTTTGTGTTTTTGATTATTTTTGAGATTACTCCGGATATTGATTGCCTGAGATTTTTGAAAATATCCCAGTTTACTTTAAATTAGTAATTGGGTTTTAAATTGTTTGTCTTTGGTTTAAGACCCTTTTTAAAGGTAACTTTAAAAACACTTATTCTTGAGGCTTCAACATAGTAGTCTTATATCATGTATGTATGTATGTATGGTGTTAGGGGTGACAGATACACCTGCGACCTATAAGATCTATTGTGTCCCCCTTTTCTTGCTATATTTCTGATGATTCCTCATACTTATAGCAGCTCTTCTAGTCCTATCTTCCTTAGAAAGTTTAGGAAATCATTGGGTTTTAAATTAGGTAGTTCTTCCCTTTCTATTTCGTATGACCCTAGGTATTAGACCCTAGAATTACTTAATGCCATGCATTCTGAAAGTATGTGTATTGAGGTTTCATCCTCTACCTCACAGAATCTGCAGTTTGCTTCATCTACTAATCCTAGTTTCTTCATATGTACTCTTAATCGACAGTGACCGGTTAGTATTCCTGTTATAATTCGGAGGTTTTTCTTACTCAGGTTAAGACAGCTGTAAGATCTCTTCTGGTTATAGTTTTCCAGGAGCGTCTTCGATTGTCTTAGTCCTTCTAGATCATTCCAGTACTTGGATTTTTCGCTATCCATTTTTTTCTTTAGTTTTTCTAAGATTGTACTACTGCTGATCCCACAGGATGGTTCTGGTCCCAGGTATGGAGTTTCAGCTCCTTTTTTTGCCAGCTTGTCTGCTGTTTCATTTCCTTCTATTCCTACATGTCCTCGAACCCATAGGAGGGTAACAGTGTTATTCTGTCCTAGTTCATTTAATTTGCCTAGGCATTCCCAGACCATCTTTGAATTGATTGTATCTGAGTTCAGAGCTTTGATGTCTGCTTGACTATCTGACATGATTACAATCTTATGTCTACGATAGTTCCTTTCAATGTTAAATTCTATACATCTTTCGATGGCACGAATTTCCGCTTGAAAGATGCTTGGGTACGTACCCAAGCTTTCTGAGTATTTGGTTCTAGGTCCAAACACCCCTGCTCCTGTTCCTTTATCTGTCTTGGAGCCGTCCGTGTACCATTTTATGGCGTTTTGGCTTAGCTCCAATATGGTGTTTTCGTCCCATTCAGATTTGCTTCCCAGTTTAGTGGTAAATTTCCTTACAAAGTTAAATTTCTTTGGCATGTCATCTTGGGGCATTTCCCAAGTTTGATCTTATATCATAGTCAGTCAGTGGTAAATCTACGTATCCTTTCTTTTGTTTTATGAGGTCGAAAAAGACACTGGGAAGGGACCCAGTAGTGTCGGATTCACCAAAGTAGGCGCCTACCGACTAAAACCATTCCTCCACTCCGGATGAGCGAGTAGAAAACCGCCCTGATATCGAGTATATCGACATACATCTGCCCGCTCGCCCTGCCTTTCACACCCTTACTCACGTTGGCCTGAATTTTACGTTTTTTTTTTGTCAGGCTCTCTCCTCCTTCTTTGTTCCAATCACATGCCTTACATACCCATGTACACATTTCCATACACTCTCGTTTCCTATCATACGGGACACCAATTCCTGCATCGAGTCGCCGTCCCATCCGCATTCCAACATCGTATGTTGGACAGAATCCAAAGCCCCACAACAGTACGGACACTCGGGCGTTAAATCTACGTATCCTGGGGACATCAAAAATAAAGGATCTTCAAGAACCGGTAATTTTAAACCCACTTCCCTTGGGAAACCCACGTACCCAGGTGTCACAGGTACAAGGGGTTTTAAACCAAAGAAAAACAATTTCAAATCCAATTTCGTGGGAGTCAGAATAAAACTCAAATATAAGGCCAAGTAGGTAAAAAAACAGTTTGTATTCCTTGTGCAAAAAATTTTTTTATTCAAAACAAGCAGAGCGCTTTCGACATAATGTCATCATCAGTGCTTCACTGAAAAGTATGGTTGAATGATAACGAATAAAGAAAATTAAGAAAAATTACATACTTGTCAGTTAACAACGGCAATCCATGTATAAAAACTTTGGTTAAGTTCACAAAATTTAAAATCCATAAGATTAAGATAAATTTACACGTTCCACATTAAACAATAATGTCACAAACATATAAAATTATTGATTAAATCATATAAAATCAACGATGTACAAAGATATAAATTAAAAAATTAAAGTCACATTTTTAAAAGTATTCAATTAAATGAAGTGACCTTCTAAAGTGAGAAATGACATTACTGAAAAGTGACATGAACAAACATTGACAGAGCTGCGTTCCGCTATTTAAAATTAAATAATTTATTAAGAAATAAAGTTTAAGAAATTTTTGAAAATTTGAAATCACTCAATTAGGATAACGGATGTGAAATTCAAGCACAAGTAGGTCAAAAGGAGGGACACCCCACGGAAGGTGCAGTATAGCCCACTTACCAGTACTTTAAAAGTAACTGATAGTCCCGAAGGTGAACTCCTACTACACCCCCCCTGAGAGATCCCACCCTCATGGAAAGAAATAAACAAAGACAATACATAAAAATTAGGTTCGAAACCTAGACTAAGAGGTCAATGTTCACACACCAAGCATCTAATGGTTGCCCATCGTCCCTAAGGATACTCTGGTGTATAAACCTCAACGCCCTTAAGACAAGAGAGGTGAGTTGGAAAACCCCCCGGCCAGATCCTCAGACTGGTCAAACCCCATGTATCATCATTGAAGGCTCCATAAGAAGTCTGTGAAGGGGCGTGTAAGCCCTACCTAAATCTGTTTGAATGTTAAGACAGTTAGAGTTGTTAAGTATCTCAAAATTAATTTCAATGTCTTCGAGAAAATCAAGTAAAGTAATATTTTTAGAGGTAACAGCTTTCAAAAGAACAGAGTTTGTACCTGGATCAAAATTATGGTTATTAAATTTAATATGGTGGCCAAATGCTGATTTATCAGGGCGTTTGAGGTGCTCACCTATAAGGACTCCCAGAGCTCTACAAGTCCTACCAATGTATGTAGCATCACAATCGCTGCAACTCAATTTGTATACACCACTTTTGGCTAATTTATCAATTTTGTCTTTAGAATTAACAAGTAAGTTTCTTAAGTTATGGGTGGATTTAAATGAAATTTTAATGTTGTCAAGTTGATTATAGAGGATTTTAGAGATATTATTAGCTAGTGATTGATTAACAAAAGTAATCGAAATGTAAAAGGTGTCCAGAGGATCTGGCCGGGGGGTTTTCCAACTCACCTCTCTTGTCTTAAGGGCGTTGAGGTTTATACACCAGAGTATCCTTAGGGACGATGGGCAACCATTAGATGCTTGGTGTGTGAACATTGACCTCTTAGTCTAGGTTTCGAAACTAATTTTTATGTATTGTCTTTGTTTATTTCTTTCCATGAGGGTGGGATCTCTCAGGGGGGGTGTAGTAGGAGCTCACCTTCGGGACTATCAGTTACTTTTAAAGTACTGGTAAGTGGGCTATACTGCACCTTCCGTGGGGTGTCCCTCCTTTTGACCTACTTGTGCTTGAATTTCACATCCGTTATCCTAATTGAGTGATTTCAAATTTTCAAAAATTTCTTAAACTTTATTTCTTAATAAATTATTTAATTTTAAATAGCGGAACGCAGCTCTGTCAATGTTTGTTCATGTCACTTTTCAGTAATGTCATTTCTCACTTTAGAAGGTCACTTCATTTAATTGAATACTTTTAAAAATGTGACTTTAATTTTTTAATTTATATCTTTGTACATCGTTGATTTTATATGATTTAATCAATAATTTTATATGTTTGTGACATTATTGTTTAATGTGGAACGTGTAAATTTATCTTAATCTTATGGATTTTAAATTTTGTGAACTTAACCAAAGTTTTTATACATGGATTGCCGTGGTTAACTGACAAGTATGTAATTTTTCTTAATTTTCTTTATTCGTTATCATTCAACCATACTTTTCAGTGAAGCACTGATGATGACATTATGTCGAAAGCGCTCTGCTTGTTTTGAATAAAAAAATTTTTTGCACAAGGAATACAAACTGTTTTTTTACCTACTTGGACTATAAACTGTGCACACAGCCTTCCAAATTTTAATTTACTTCAAATATAAGGGATGTAATGGATCTAACACAAAAGACAGGAATTTTAAAAACTTGCATATTTCTAAACATAAAATAAATTTTGAACATCTGAAAATAAAAGGTTATCCAATCACGTAATCTTATAGGGACCATTACTCATGACATAATATAGTTGTGATTGTTGTCGGAAAACGAGATGTTATTTCCGACATAATTTTTTGCGTAGAATTCGAATTCAGGCACGGAATATATGAGGTTAAGTGCACCAAAGATGTATACAGGTTCCCCAAGAATTTTTTGACTCTTTTTTCATATGAATCATCTAGAAACTTTAAATTTTCCTCTTAAAAATGCGTTATTGAATACTGTAGCGTAAAGTTTCTGTCATATTAAGTATTTACATATTTGTGTAAGCACACCCTTTTTTAAGATAGAAGCCATCAACGGTAGTACTGCAGCCTAGTTAGACGTTTTCTACTTCTTCAGTTCATGTCACCCACTTCAGGATCTGTCTAGAGATCTAAAGTATGGATATGTTTGTAGAGGCATTCTAAAGCCTCCAAAAATTGATTGTCTCTGGCAATTCAGTGCCTCGCAATGGTACAATCGTACGAATTAACAGTAAAGAAACAGTTGATTATATGATTATATTCGACCACTCTTTACATTTTTTCACCCTTATAGCTTAAAAATATTTTCTCCGCAAGTCACATTCAGAACCTCTTAAAATCTGTAAAATCAAATAAGCGATAATAGAAATGATGTTTGACAAAATATTTTTTCACTCCATAAAAGATTTTTGGGAACCGACCAAATATGATTTCCATATCTGAGTATTCGAATTTAACTATGAAGAATTTAGTTTTGGAAAAATATTTCAGGGATTGTTACTTAGAGGAATTAAAAAACAGTGGAAAGAGAAATAGTTTGTATATTCAACAGAGTGACTCGAGTTAAAAAAATACATAATACGAAGGTGCGCCTATGTGTGTAATATAAAGAAAATTGTATACATAGAGTAATTCTTTACAAAAACAGAAAACTCAGTTTACTTATACTACAGTTTACATTAATCATAATATACTTGTTTGTTGAAGTAATATTACCCGTATTTCACTCGCATAAAAATTAATTTAAAAACTCGCATAAAAATTCAGAATAATTCCAGTAAACATTCCACGAGTAAACCTGAAAAATCAAATATGAATTTCTAATAGAAAATTTGTTTCCAGTTCAAACAGATCCAACCAAAGCGGCAAAATATCGCTAGTTTCTTTCTCTAAATGTACAATTTTATACTCGAAAATTGTTCCAGACAACTTACAGCGTTTCCATTGACGCGCAGTCATTCCATTTTCCATTAAATCAACAGAAATCGGCAAATAATGAGAATATTATTGCATCTAGAACCAGTTTAAACTGGTTTGTGAACGCGGGAAACCAACGTTTCGGATCTGTTTGCTGTTCCGCCACATTGTGAGAAGAGAGTTTCTATAATGTCGTTTGTGCATTATTATACAAGAATTTAACGAACAGGGCGAATATCCTTCTAGACTAGAAGGTTTACATTTTCTAGAAGATCATTAATAAAATAAGTATAAATCGTAATATTAAATTTAACTCTTGTAGTAGGCAAACATTGCCAAACCTCTCTTCATGCAAACAAACCCCATCAAATAAAATAAAGCGATTTGAACATGAAAATGTAGGTAATAAAATAAAAATGCAAAATTCAAATAATGTGCTTTTTGAACACGTCAGAGAAATTTTAGTTGTTCTCTAAATTCAAATGTTTAAATATGTATATGGACTAACTCCATACTGTCACATACGATAATAGGGTAGGTAGTTTATTTGTTTGATATTTTATTGTATTATTTTTAATTGTAATTATCCAGGCCAAAGTCAGTACGTTAGATTTCAAGGCGACCTTATATAGTTTAATTCTTATTCTCACGGAGCGTAAGAATTGGCTATAAAAGAGCGTCGTTGAGGTCGTGCTCGAAGAGTTCGGAGTCTGAGGTTGTCTGTAAGGGTCACCCCGTTGTGACTCTTGACTTATTTTCGTGAGTAAGTGTGACATGCCACCATATATAGTTTCATTTGGTAAGATTAGATAAGATTATTGTATTTAGTTAGTTATTCATATTTTGATCATTTATTGTTATTGCTTGTTTCGTTGTTAATATATTTCTTGTTTGTTTTCTATTGTTTATCTCATCTTCTCCTTGGTTAGTTTCCTGCCTTCAGCAGGATACCTAGCCAGGGGGTAGATAACCACGAGCTGGGTGGGAAATGCCTTTAGTAAGCTACCCCTCATCCCAAAACACTAAGGCACACTTCTCCTAATTCCCCCCAGGCGTGACAATACTTCTGAATAAACTTGTTATAAGCTAAAATTTAATATCTAATAAAGCTTTTTAATGTAAACAGACATGATAATACAATAAACAAGAAACCACTGGTTGTAATTATGAATTTTGTGTTCAACAGAAAAATAAAGATTCTTCTCCGTAATGTTTTATTAAGAGATGGCTAGAGGAGAAGAATTATTGCTCTCATTGGACAATGAACGTTCCAAAGAGACGTAGCAGGCTAGTAGGTATTGTATCGACATATGCAAAGTACTAGAAAGTAAGAACTCTTAAAAATAGTCTAGAAGAAATCACTGTGTTTCTTATTCAGAGCTAGGGTTTCACACGAGACGAGAGTAGGCGAGAGTAACAAAAATCTCGTCTCGGTCTCGTCAATTCCCAAAAAATTAAGTCTCGTTCAAGTCTCGTCCCGTCTCGCTTAATTCTAAATAATGATTATAAATATTATATAAACTGAAATAATAAATAATTTTTTGATGCTATATTTATTACGCTATGAGTTATTATACGAAGCGTGAACAAGTTGAAGTAAAAATGTGAAAGAATCATACTGGGTTAGTGATTTCTGTTTAAATTTACAATAAAATATATCACAGATGGTCACCAGATTTTATATTTTCTAAAATATATTGTTTTCTATACAGGCCAATTCTGATTTCTCGAATAAAAAAATCATAAAAAAAAATTTAACGAGACTAAAAACGAGACTCTCGGGTTGCCCTGTATGTGATCTCGGTATCGCCCATAGTATTTTCCAAAACGTCTCGTTTCGGAAAAGCGAGACGAGAACGAGACGAGACGAGACAAATTTCGCTCTCGTGTGATGCCCTATTCAGAGCTCTAACGACACCTTCTGAAAGCTACAGGTTGTGTACGGTTCAATTGAAAAAGTAGAAAATAGTTACGGGTCCCACATGTTATCTAGCTAAAATAAAATTGACCTGATAAACTCGCCCTTTTAATCCCACAACTGGACTATTGAGAACTGACAACAATCCCTTTTTTCGTTTGAGACTCGAATTGACATATGATCAGATGACCATTACATTCAGATTCGCAGAGCTTCAAGAAGACGAAGGAGACTCCAAGCGTGCTAGAACCAATTTTTAAATTCATGCACGGTATTGCACTTTTCCTTAAAAGCAGAATAGCTCGAGATAAGAATTTTGTGAAACGAAAGGTGTTACAGTTTATATTGGCCTACAGAAAATGTCTCACAGCTTATTAATACTGCATTAGCCTAATGAAAATACATACCCCTAGACAAAACTGAGAATTTAATAAGAAGCATGTGTACGCTAATAGAAATTTTAAAGGGCTAGAGGAGGCAACACGGATTATAATTTTTTTTAATTTTCATTGATTTTTCTTTTTTATCGTTAAAAATTTAAATCTCTTTTCGTTTCAGAAACCCAAAAGAAACCGTTGTGCTTATTTTCTCATTTTCTCATTGCATAAAAGTTTTGTACTGTAAAACAACGCGATACTAATGATTTCAGAGTTGATTCATATTTATTTCCTTTGAATTCCATTTGCTCCTTGAAATGTAAATAAAAACTAAATAATTGACTTCTCTCTTTTGTTTGAAATGGATCCTTTCGGTCATGGCAAATTGTTGAAAAAAATAACAAATTATCATAACGTGAGTGGGATGTTTAAATTAGCTTTTTTATTTTTGTGTACATAGTTATTGAAATACAAACGTTGTATATATTATGTAATAGGTATGGTCAGTTTCTAACTAAACAGAATATCAATGAAAGTATGTAAGTCCACTTAAAATTCTGGCAGCATGCTTCACGATCATTTTTAAACACCGTAGACCGACCGGTAGATAATAATGATGGTTCTGTTGAAGGCAATGTTGCCCAGTTTAATACAAATCATGAGATATTGTTTCCAAAGTTAAAGTTGAATTTTCTACTTAGTTACATGAGGTATTCTGTATTATAATCGGTTTATTATATTCAGTGAAATGCGTTCTGGTCTTTTAACTTTAGTACAGATTTATTCTTTATTTTTTTTTAATTATTCATAGCTTGCTTTACTCAATTCTATTCATTAAGGTTATTAAAAAATTTGGTTTTAATGTAATAATCAATAGTTAGAAACAAATAAAAACAATTAAAAGTTTGTTAAGGTTCAAAATAGTGAAGGAACAAAATTTTCTATGCGAACTAGATTTTGTTTTTTCAAGTGAGCCCTAGCTTTGTCTTTTAGAGGATATTTTTCGTTTTCGACTGTTTTTTTTTTGCTAAATTTTGGATTTAATTGAATTAACTGCGTTGAATGCTTTTATTTGGTTGAATTGTCCCTTTGAAGGTAGAAGCAAAGAATGTGCAAATAACTATTTAAAATTCACGATACTGTTTATTTAACTAATTACTTTTATTTTTGTTACACTATACACAACCATTTAAGCAATTAGTGTTGATTTTAAACTGTCAGAGTTTATGCATGTTTTGTGATATGCACTGCAATAATAATCTAAAAACAATAAAAGTGTACTTCTTGTACTATAAATAGCAAATACGCAAGATTGATCAACCGTTACTAAAATTTAATTACGATCTCAGAAATTTTTACTTAATTCCACCATATTTTTGTTTCTTTTGCTCTAGTCTATGATCTGTTTTATCAAAATTAAAATTGTATTTTATTTGTGATTAATTATGGGTAAACGTATTGCTGTAAAACAGTTACCGCTTTAATGTTTTTTATTACCAGAAAATCACTCAATAACTGATTTCTCTAAAAAAACACCTACACTAAAGGTATTTCTATCTTCATATGATGTTTGTGGGCATGGATATAGTTTCAAATTTCGTGGATTTGGTTATGAATATTTAACATACGCGTTTTTATCTTAAAATATGTTCTTAAAGAGATATTAAACAAATTTCAAACTTGCTTTACAAACAAATTCCAAGATCTAACAAATATTCATTTTTAGTAAGAACAGATATAGTTAACGTAGCTATTTATTATTATTTTAAAACCTTAATAGTTTAAAAAACTAACTAACTAATCAAATAAATAAAAATACATCTAGAAATGTTAATTAATATTTTTATTACACTCTATTATGTGTGTAAAGTATCTAAATATATGTATGTAAAAGTTAACTTCGTATAAAATTCTCTTTACGAATCAAACCGTCGATTTACTAAAAACAACTGCAGTTATTTGGTTATTACGAAAATATAAATTTTAATCTTTTTTTTTAAACCGGCCAGAAATTAGTACTTTCCGGTTTATTTTTAGGTCAGAAAATCTCATTTTGTCGGACAAGGCCAGAAAATAAAAATCGGGAAAAAAGCTGAAAGATTTGGAAAAAATCATAATGAATATAATTAATGAATATAACTATCTTATATGTGATAAACAGTCGTATATGCCTCTGTTTTTCTCTTACCACGAGAGTCTAACGCGTTTTTTGTCGCTTTGTTTACTTTTATTTTGCTTGTCGACACGTACCATAAGATGTGTAGCTTCAAAAACTTTTGATTACCAGTAAAAAGATTGTTTAATCTGAAGAAAGGTAATATATGTATTGTTTAAAATATGATTTTGAAATCTACTTAACTAATTAATAAAATCTATTTTGCAATAAAAAAATTAGACTTTCCTATTTATTGATTTTGATTCAAACAGTTAAAAAAAGGAAGAAAGAACAATATATTTGTATAAAACCCTAAATAACTAATTAAATGTGTTTAAATCAAACCAGAACATCCATTCACAATTCAATTGGCTGCAAATCGGGGAAAGTGTGGCAACATGGTTTCTATGAGAGATGCACCTGGCCGCAAATCCTAGTAAGCGGTCGGTGCTTTTTATTTGTAGTTCATTCGCTTGTTGTTTTTTTTTAATTTTGTTTTCCAAGAGTTGTTCGTTCTTGCACAATACAGGTTCTCAATAAACAGAGTAAACTTACTTGGTAAATGTAAATTTCCTGTAAATAGTTGTTGATACGGAATTTAGAGTGGAAAGTAAACAAAATTTAGTCGAAGCGACTACCGTAATGCTAAGTAATCGATGACCGAATCATTTTGGATACGGTCATTAATTTTTCTTTATACTTACAGTTGTTTGGTGGTGTATAGATGTCTACTAACTTTAATACCTAATACATTAGCTTAAAAATTGTTACCAGAACGAGTAGAATGAAACGAAAAACTACATTGATGTCAAATTACTTAAGTAATAAAGTTTCAATTTAGGCTAACGGTAAACTCCCTAAAAGTAACTATGACCCCTAACTCTTTTGCAATTGGGTAAATTTTTGAATTTCCCTTTTTAACCAATTGTACATTGAAATTGAATATTTAAAGAAGTTTCCTAAAAAGTTTCAGATTTTTCAAGTATAATCAACAAAAATTTATAACAATTTTGAACCGATGCTTGAGCGCGCAACCTTTTTCTTCGTAGCCCAAAACTTCGTACGTGTATGCACTCAAGAAAAATTATTTTCTCAACCCTTTAATAATTGATTAAAGTTTATAATTTTGATAGTTTAAGAGATTTTCACATATAATACCTATAAGAGTGCTAGTAATAAAATTTTATTATCTCAAATCTCAACCAAACGAGTATTGATTATAATATTGTTCGAATGTAAGATTAAGATTAGTGATACACAATTCATTTTATTTAATTTTATGAGTAAGAAAATTAATTCTCATTTCGGTGTAAAGTCGTCACAAGTACGAATCTTTTCCGATACATAGATAATACATATTCTTTCTTTCTTCCAGTTCTTTCTTTTTTTCTTTTTTACCTTACTTCTTTGACATATTATTTTAATTGATCTTGTGTTGCTATTGTGATTTATTTGTAGAAAGTGTCTACAAATCCATTTTTCATTCTTTAAATATTTAATAATCTGATATCAAGAAACTATGATGTATATGTAAAGTAAATTATCAATAATAAGAAGTTTCAAAGCCATTTCTCTGGTTGTAGTCCGGAGCCGAATAAAACCCTGGATAACCATCATTGAGAATATATTCCTCGTCAAGCACACTTCAAAATGTATATGGAACATTTGTATGCTGGAAGAGCGGAATTAGTTAAGAGACACAATGAAAATAATTGAGCTGTTTAATTGAGATCCTAGCTGTAGATTAAACATCAAAGCAACTGAAACACCAGCTGTGCCATTGCGAGGCACTGATTTGCTGGAGAAAGTTAATTTTTGAAGCCTTCAAACGTGGCACCCATGGAAAAAATAAAATAAGCCTTGCTAAGTTGTAGTACGACTGTTGACTAGAACTATACTGTCAAAAATAATTCCAGTTTTGAACTGGAATGCTGTCTGTTAGAATTTCTAACACTTTAAAAAACACCGGCATGCTGCGATATAAATAGATACTTATAAATATTAATCAGCTCATATCAGGGCAAAAACCAAACTACAGACACTGTGTTTCGCTCTCATTAGAGCTCATCAGTGTAGTATAGGTTGTGTCTCTTCAGTCACTAATGAAGAGACATCCCCGGTATAAACTGAATATCGACTTGCGAAACTTGAAAAAAGTCTCAAGTGGCTCCATCTTCACTCCAAAAATGGTACTTCGGTGGTCGCTTTGCATCTTGTATATAACCTTAGGCAAGGTAAAAAGATAAAGTTTATTATTACATTGATATTCATACTGTTTGAGACAGCATGTATATTCCAATTACAGTAATAAGGATAAGTTCTGTTTTTGGTATATATTTTTTTATTTGTACATACAACATTGTTCTTTAACAAACATTTTCTCTAACAAGTTCTTGTATAAACGATTGCATTTATCAAGTAAATGTGTTTTATACCTATAACGTAGCATAAAAATCGTCGAAGTAGTACTCATTATTACCAAACAACAAATTTAACGCAGTTAATTTATATGTTTATTTATGTATTTATTTATTTTAAACCTAGACACCCTGTAGTTTATTTATCGGAAACATTATAAAACATGTGGTTCCCATCAGTGTTTTTAACCAATTAATCAAAAATTACGGCATCATTGCTTAGATAGATCGTCTTCGAAATAAGGTGCTATCGAATGGGAACTTGTTATTAAAGAATTATGATAATGATTGTAGATTAACTTCATCTATCATTTGTATAGGGTGATTTAAATTTTCCGGGTATCGAAAATAATACTTTTGGTAATATACGTTATCTATTCAAAAAATTAGGTGTATGTAGGTGTCATCTCTATTCAAAGGTAGACTACGTGGTTGGTCTAACAATAAAAGAAGCATTATTAAGGCTCAAAAGACTTTGAATAACGTTACTCACGTAACAAATTTCAAATTGTTTAGCTATATATCTACAGTAGAAATCCCCAAACCTATAATAAACCTTAGGTTTTGTGTGTTTGTCAACTTTTCATACATTTATTTATTTCAATATGAAACAAATATATATAGTATATTCATCTATTTTTTTTCTTATTTCTGTAATTCTAAAATTAATTTTTTCATTAATAAAATTTGTTAAAAACGTGTGTTATTACTATTATTTTCTACTACAATAATATCATACGGTCATTCTCAACTCAGTTTTAAGCATCGGCTCGAAATAAAGCTATGCTGAAGTAGTTAATGGTAATTTACTACCAGGTAAATGAAAAAGTGAAATAATTAAATAAAAAATTTGAAAAGAGGTTGACCTTAAAGGCCATCCTTGCAACTTCCCGCTAGTTTTAACCGCAAAGCTATAGTAACGTGACGTATTTTGACATTTTTTACTTTTTTTGAAATGTTTAAAAAGCCATAAATTTTTAACGCCTTATTCGATTTTGATGTTCAAGATGGCATTCGACGCAGTTTTTTGAGACCTAAAAACGTTACCGAGAGTGCAAAATTGGTTCGTCAAAAAATCTCTAAGTTATTGAAAAAAAAAAACACTTTTTTGAAATTTTTCGACAACGATATCTCACGAACGAATCAACCGATTTTAATTTGCAAAAAGGCATTCGACGTGGCTTTTTAAGCTTGAGAGCTGATTAGGTTATGAAATTGATCAATGCAATAGCCAAAAAGATATGCCCAAAAAACATCATTTTTACCAATTGTTTTTTTCGGTTATTTTGAAATTTCTCGAAATCTACCAACTCGAATCGGTTCAAACTTACAGGGAATCTAAGTTAGATGGAACTCTTTGGAACGCTTTTTATTTCATTCCGATCGGTCAAGCCGTTCAAAAGTTATAAGAGGTTTACATACATCCACACACACACACACACACACACACACACACACACACACACACACACACACACACACATCCACACGTACATACAGACATACAGACACCCTCGTAAAAATAGTCAGGGGAGGTTCCTAAGACCTCAAAACGTTAAGATCCGATGAAAACTCGATTTTCGAAAAACGGGGTGAAACCAATAACTTCCCGATTTTAAAAAAAATTTTAATTTTTTTTTAGCGGGGAGTTAAAAAAAGTTGCACCGGACAAGATTGAACCGGCTACCGGCAACCCATGATAATACGTTTCACAATAAACAGTACCTAATCAAAGTGCAGTATACTTTTGTGATAATTTTAATAAATATAATATATTAATAATATGTATTTTACAAGTCGTAGTAAAATAGTTTAGTCTACTACTTACATAATATAGATATTCCACGCTCGTGCAAACTTTTTCTTTGATGTGGGATGTAATTATATAAATTGGCAACATTTATTTTAAAAACATACTTACTGTTTAATCAGATAGGTATTTTTTAAACTTTAGAAATCAAACAACCAAGAAATGACATCAAGTAAAAAAAGGATGTGGCAGTCAGTGGGACTGCCGGCAGAAGTTATACTTCTATGCTTGCGCCCGGATTCATAAATTTTTATGCGAATGATGTAGCAAAATCATTATATGATATTCGTGTTCAGCGACCTCAAAAACCTCCTAGTACCGAGTACACACTCATTTTGTATCAAATTTGCATAACATTTCCTGGAGACGAGGTCCGTCTTAAGTACCAGGTGTTTCGGACACGATCGCCATTATCATATTCGTATTCAGCGACCCATAAAACAGCCGAGTTCCGAGTGTAATTTTGTACAGAATTTACATAAAACACCATGAGAAGAGATAAATACTCTAGGCACCAAGTGCCGCGGAGACTTTCGACACCATGATATTCGTGTTCAGCGACCCCAAAAACCATGAGTACATAAATTGAACCCATTTGAAATACTTACCGAGTTTTAATTTTTCTATCTATTGTCTGTTCGGAATGCACTTTTCGACTATTCTTAAAAACTCAAAAGCATAGTGCAGGATATAATGCACCCATGTGACAGTAGTATGGACTTCAATACAATACTCATTACTGAATATTATTATTAATGTTATTAATATAAAATACTAAACTTTATATGTTTACTTGCGTGACAGAATTATAAAATAATCTGTCAAACACAATGTAATACGTCACTATGATCTCTTTTCAATGTACTGAATATTTAATCGGTATTTAAAGGAGTTATAGTTATGACTAAACATGTGGTAAATGCTTCATCTTTGTTTGTACCGACCAATATACCTTATATGTGTTTCTGTCACTCTTACTCACACCATGACATATGTAATGATTTTTCTCATTTAACCCCACACAAATCCATGAATAGAAGTATAACTTCAAAAAATAAATAATGCAGAGCACAAAAAAAGTAACTTAAAGTTTAATGTTTCAATTGCCAATTTGATAAAAAATATTTGTCATTAACGTCATGTAGGTATATCGCATAAGAACAGAGATAATAGTCTCAGTTTCTGTCAAATATAGCATTTTTTAGTATTTCCTAATGTTTGTTTAATTTCCAAATTTCACAAATTCCTTGAAAAATATTACTTAACTTATTAAATTACTAAATAAAGGTATTATTCGTTCGTGCGGACTGACCTATTTTATCTTAATGAGTGTTTAGCGACGGGTGGTTATCGCTTTCATTGCATTTTATTATCTGGTTTTGATCTTTACAGGTTTGGTTTTCATATGTTCATGTATTTACAAATTGTAGTATTCTCTGACTATTGTCGTCGGCCAGAGCTTTCAAAAAATTTCTGTTTTTAGCGTTAATATTTTACTCCTTTCTTCTGAAAGATAGAGTATTCCCAAAGATATAGTGCGCTGATAACATAATAGCTACCTAACTTATTCATAATTTAATAAACGTAGATACTTTTGAAATATGTCAAAAATTCATTTATCTGAAGAACTCTTACAAGAGTTATTACAGGAGTGTACTGAAATAATTTTAAACTAACAACTGTTGTATAATATAACTCGAAATTTTGTAATAAGTAATATAAGATTTGCTAGTTATCATAAATACATTTTTTTACTTTATTAAACATGGTAAATGAAAAAACCCTTGTTTAACTAAAGAATTTCTTATCTTTAATTAAGTGCAAGACGAATAATTAACTAGCATTAGAGTAATTAAATTTCAGGGAAGGATTATCAGGTCTTAATTGTAAGAATTTGATAAGTTCAAAATTTCCATTAATCTCAACTTTAACCATCCATCTTTTTAACAAATTGACCTTTATTTTTGGAAATCTTAAACAACTTACTTAAATATTAAAAATTCAAATTTTTTCATCTCATTTTTTCATTTCTCATATGTTATTGTAGCATGTTTCAGTTTGTGCTGTGAAATAAAACAGTTAATAAATTAAACTTGTAACCGCGCTATATCATAATAAAAAGATAACAAACTTGATAGTTATAATCATATTAGTATTTTATTAGAACTCTTTTATTTCGTTCAAATTTTGTTATCTGTTTTTGTAGTCTAGAATCTTAATAAAAATCACAGTTTTTAGTCCCAGCAATTTTTAAAGTAAAACTTCTTTAGGCGCGACTAGGGGTAACTCAGTAATTCTAACGGACGTGACGTCATATTCTAATGTAACGCAAAAAACCCGATACAAAAAACCTAACACGATTCCGCCTACTATATTAAATAAAAGTAATTGTATATTATGGTAGGCAACATAATATACATATTTTGCTGACCTGTCAAATTGACAGCTTGTCAACCAAAATACATTGTTGGTGAATAGTTTTAAGCCTAAAATTTATTTATAAAGTGTTTGTTTTAAATATGGATAAACAAAGTAGCTTTATTAATGAAGAAAGTGATGAAAAAATATTGAATAAAAATGAGTGAGTACTCTATATGCATACATTTTATTTTCCTGTGAACCGTTTAAAAAATCAATGTTGAAATCTCCACAAAGAATAAAAGATATGAAGTTATTTGTACAGAAAATTAATGCACTATAAAGTCCTATCTATAAATGTATTGAAATTTCCAGATGGGGATCTATAAATATTTAATATGCAACAGGTGGTTTGTAGTATTTTAAAAGAGATACTGGAGATTTCAATATCTAGTTCAAGTGATACATTAAGTAGTCAAAAAATCGTGTTTCTTAATTTCTATAAAAGATTTTGTCAAAATTAGTACACCGCCATGTGATTTATTAGTTCTATTGACGTTAGAGGCAACAGAGTAATTATTAAATCGTATGTAGCCGATATTGTCATTATTGGACCATGTTTCGGATAGACATAATATGTCTGGTTCCTATTGCTTTAAGATTAGGTCTATTCTATTAGTTTTGTTAGAAATTGATTGACAGTTAACATTTAAAATACAGAAGAAATTACCAGATTTCTCATGATTTTCACACACACAGTTCTTTATGTTTCTACTGACTTCCTTGCGATACATTTTGCGATACGTACGTCAAAACTTTTGATTAGCTAACCTAACCTAACCGTTAATTTCTGTCAACATTTTTTAAAACTGAAAGTGAAATTAATGAATTTTAGATAAATTACAAAACAAAATAGTTGTCACTTGAATAAAATGGCGGATTCTCAAAAATATTTTACTCTTTCATCAATATATAATAATAATAAACGAAAAAATCAAAAACCTGTAGCTACTTGTTAATAAACATATTTTGAATTTGAATTTATTTTGCGATTATACGTACGTCAAATAAGTTTTACTTCAATCGCGCGTAAAGGTTACACGCACACTCTTTTTTTTGTATTTATTTAGTAAAAACTTGTTTATCTTTAAGATATTAATTCAATCCAATATTTCAAATGATAATTAATGAACCGATATACTCATTAAATTTAAATACTGTAATTTAAGTTTGTTATTCATTCCTATCAGTGTTGTATTATTGTGATAGTAATTGTTGGTTCTCTCTGTATAATTTTACTTGCACTCATCTACGATTGCGTTATAGTAAAGATTATAAATCAATGCCTTGCACTTATCTAAATAAAAAACGAATAAGAAATCAAAAGCGTTTATTCATTCCGAGACTATATTATGCCTTCGAGGGACAAGGAAAATATTCTTCGGTGTTGTTATCAATAGCATCGTTTGGTTTCAAAACATTTTCAATGGGACAATAAGGATTCATAGGTTAAGATTCTGATTGAGTATCTGATGTATTGTTATCTTGTAAATGTTTTTAAGACGATGTTAAAAGTCTCTTTTGTATTATGTGCGGCTTTACGTTTCGTCGTATTTAACGGTGTTTGAACAACTGGTAATTGAGAAATGTATTGTGTTTATAGATAGACATAAAAACAAAAATGATGAACATTTAGACATCAGGTTACTGCAATAATTAAAAAATACCCGGAATTATTACATACCTGTTACTGTTTATTTGTATATTAAAGAAGTTATTACCTCTATATAATTTTACCTGTTGCAATTTAAATATGAATTCATTTTTAATGTTTTTGTTTTTGCCCTCGGTTAAATTTTTTATAGAGGTTTACACCACCCGCTCTTACAAATTTTTGTTTATTTATTATTACAATCGGATCAAAATTTGGATTAATGATCCATTTTGTTCTAACCTAATTGAATTCAATTCATTCTTAAAATTTATCGGTCACTTCTTACCACGGCTCCACACTTGCGGTGTTCGTCAAAGAATAATCGATGTTTGCGGAAAATACCGCATATGTGGATACAATATTTGTGTTCGTTGGCGAATATTCAGCATATTTCTTCGAACACGAATGTTTTCCGTCTTGAGTCGGAACTTGATACACATCAAAGCACCCGAATATTCGTATTGTCCGTGTTTGCACTACCGTCCACACTTCCACACTTTCATCTTAAATGTCAACACATTTTTTAGGTTCGATTAGTTTCGTATTGTAATAGAATTGCTAAAATTAGTGTGAAAAAGTGATAGTTGACATGGAGTGGACAAATGAAGCAGTTATGAAGTTCTTTGAAGGCTATCAATCCAACCGTGCCTTTGAGATCCCCACCATCCTGACCAGAGGAATAGAAATTTTGCAATATACCTTGTATGGTTAAAGTTGTTTCAATGTAACTAAATAAATGTTTTTGCTTTTAAAGATAAAACGTCATCCAATTCATATAAACAAGTAGGATCTCCGGATCCGAATATTTTCCGTATTTTTATTCGAATACAATTATTCGCTTTTTAAAGTAACATGTGTGGATGGTAGACCAAATCAAATATTCGCACACAATTATTTGTTCCAAATATTCATACAATTGTCGAATGTTCGTATACGCATGTGTGGAGCCGACTTTAGAGTCGAAAAATTAATTACATTACAATATGTAGCTTATAGTACCGACTCAAAAGGCTTTTCACTCTATTTGTGTTATCCAGGTAAAGGATGGTCTTGAGATTGATATATTAAAGCAACCGTTGTTCGTTATCAGTTGCAATTTTATATGTAGTTTGGGTAAGGCACTATAGATATAGGTATTATCATTAGCTATTTTCTGTCCAATGTCACTAAATTCAAGTTTTTTAGTCCATAGATAAATTTAAGAGACGCGCGATCGTATTCTGTAGTGGTGAAAATGGGAACTAAACCAGCAAAATATGATCAGCTGGTAACGCGAAACGCATTATGGCGGTATAGTGATTGACGAACTTTGACAACCTGAGGAACGAACAGAACACGCCTGATCGAAGTAGTTGTCTTACTAAGGCTCCATAAACATAGATATTATCATTGGCCATTTTTTGTCCAATGTCATCCATAAAACCAGAGATAATAGAACATATGTGTTGGTGCCTACTATAAACTTGGCAACAAGTTCCGACATCAGCGCATCTTGTTTAAAACTAGTCACTATACTTATACACCCTTTTTTTGCATAAACTACCATAAATTTATATTAAATTAAAACTACTAGCACTTACCCTGTCACTATACCGCCATAACTGCTTTTCTGCTTTTCGCGCTACCAGCTTGCGCGGCTCTTAAATTTGTCTAAGGTCTAATACGTGAGTTTAGTGACATTGGACAGATAATGGCTGATGATAATATCTATATCTACATTATAGTGCTTTAATAATAGGTACCTACCTATGTTTATAGTGCCTTAGTTTGGGTTGCAGCTTCCATTTGAATATCATGATAGGTGTCAGTGTTTTGGCAATATCAGGGTGCCTTAATCATGTTTCTTAGAACCTTATTTTCAACTAGTTGTACCTGCGACGTCGTTCGCGTGGAGTGTTCATTGTTGCATAAAAATTTCTCCCCTCACCCCGTTAAAGAAGTGGGGGTGGAAGAAACTTTTATACACCAGATGTTAAGCTAAAAGAAGACAAATACATCTGTGAAAACCGCATTCGAATCGGATCAGTAGTTTTCATGTACATAATGCGCGCACAAACATACAGACACACAGATAGACAGACAAAAGAATATAACAACATTTTTGAGTTCTATATCGATGTACCCGCGATGTTGTTTGCGTGGCGTATTGACTTTTGTATAAAAATTCCTCCCACCACCCCGTTCAAGGGGAGAAAGGAGATATTTTTATACACCAGATGTTAAAAGACAAATACATCTGTGAAAACCGGATTCAAATCGGATCAGTAGTTTTCATGTGATGCGCGCACAAACATACAGACAGACAAACAAAATTCTAACCACATTTTTGTGTTCTATATCGATGTAGTAACACCGTCTGCTAATTATTTTTTTAAATATCTTTAATTTTTATTTCTACAGTTTTGTTATATGTATAGATTTCTATATAATTTCTAGGTAGCATGGTCTTAACTTAACTGGCACAGCCTCAGCGTTTTATGCTTTAGGTTCAGATTGGTTTAATTATTTATTGATAAAGAAGCAGCTGGTTATGTAGTTAACTTTGAAATTGTGTCACATATTTAATTTAAAACTTTCCACGTTTTGACGTGAGATTTCCAGCGCAGTCTCGCGTCACGTCTGCCCAAATATTTTGCTGTATTAGGATAAGGAATTGGGTTTTGTTTATAGTGACAAGTTTATAATTGTCTTTTATATTTGTAAATTTTATCTGAATAGATTTGTTTTTATTTAAATTAATTTTTCAGCGTCCTTTATATATTATATTGGACTGCCAAAAAACTGTCGTGGCGTCAGCGAAGGTATTCATTGTATAATTCTTAAAGTCGGGGATATAGTTTAGTGAACAATAGATTGAATAGTCTTGATTTCTTTTAAGTCAGAATACGATTCCTCTTGTTTTATTTTCAGTCTGTTAAATAGGACTTAACATTGTAACATTTCTAGAGCGGCTCTGTCTAAAACCAAAATGATGGGTGGGGTTTAAAACCTATCTTCTTTTATTGATTTTAAATAATGAAATGTGACTAAATGATGTTTTTATATCTTTTAAACTTTTATTTTTTATCTTTTGATGTACCTATATAAGTTTTTAATCTTTTTTTTATGAACCAGGTGTTGTGTATTTATTTGAACATTTGCTTGGTTCCGTTTATTTCGCTTTATCTGTAAACAGTTATTTACTTCATTTAAGTCTCCTTAAATCTCTTTAAAATTTACATTTCTATATCAATCCTCTACAGTCTACATACTCTAAATTAACCTTATGATTTAAAAATTTGTTTTATGCATTTGGCTGATTATTTTATGTTTTTTCAGTTACTGTAGTTTTTTCTATTGTTTTTAGGTATATCGTCGCTCAGATGTCAAAACCTCGTATCTCAAAATAGTATATTTTTGGCAAATCACATAAAACTTCCCATACTTGCAAAAACAACTTTTAAAGTTGTTTTTTTTTCTGAAATGTGGGTATTGCAATAAATTGGATCACTTGTTACAACGGTTAATTTGAGAAAAAGGAAAGTTGTACCTTTTTTTTGAAAAAAACTAGAGATACGAGGTTTTGACATTTGAACGGCGTTTTATTTCAGGACTTACGAGGTTTTGATACCACATTATTATATCTCTCTTGCATTGTTCTTTCAAATGTTTCACACACAATAAACAACATGACGGAAGAGAAAACGTTTATTTTTATAAAATGTAAAAAACCATAAGTATTTCTATAATATGAACTGGAATAAACAATTTTTTACAATATTTTTGAAACAAAAAGAGATTTTAGTGCTTCAACGAATCGAAGAACCCATGATAGTCTGCGTGAATAACGGTCTTGAGCGACTGTAGGTGATTGAATTTGTCTTCTGTGATGGGCAAATGGTCATTATGCATTTTTTTTACTTTTCCGGCATTGCTAGTGCTCTTGCGGACTGGTAGAAACTGCCACTCCTCGTCAAAGTTTAGTTTGTATTGGATAGCCGAATTTTTAGAATACCTTAGAGCTCTCAGATTATTAACGCACGCATCTCCTGCTTTTTTTCCAGGGCGAATGGATGGATAATACTTGATGTCGGAATAATCATTAAAAAATCGGTGATCAATGTATTTAACTATGTATGGATTTTTAGAATTTTTACGGGCCTCTCTTATTATTTCCACATAGTTGGATGGTGAATAAATGCACTTATTTTTCTTTTTTCGTTCAATAGTGGAGTGCACACTATCGCACTCCATTTGCGAATGGCCCTTAACTAAATATTTTTGTATAATCACGGAATCATTTTCGATGCAGAAATGTTGAAGTGCATTGGCCAATGTCACGTTGCGATTTTGGGCAGAACATCCGTCGCTGTAGAAAATCTTTGGTTTGTCTTTTTCTTGGTCATTCAACTCTTCATTTAAAAAATCAATTATACAAGATGCAAAGGCGTTGGCATCCATTTTGCCCTCTCCCTCATGCCATACATAACAAACTACTTTATCATTTGCTAAATTATAGATGGTGAAGTTATGGCATGCTAGTTTCTGTTTAAAGTATACCATGCCTGCTGGGACGACAGGAACAAGTTGGACCGCTTGTACGTCCATCGTGAATACGCACACTTTTCCGTTCAACGCGTCTTCTTTATCTTGATTTTTTTCCTTTCTAGCGCGATCTTTTTGGCTAATGTGTGATTCGTAATCCCCATCCTCAACATTGCCTAGTCTATACGCAAAACATAAATCACACTGGTCCTTTCGTGGATGGTAAACATCAATGTTGTCATTTTTCATTTCCTTTAAGAAGACATCATACCCAACAGACGATTCTGGATAATTTTGTTTGTATACATCATACACTTCTTTATATGATTGAAAAATTGTTTCTAAGTAAAGTTTGCTCGTTGTTGAACGGCAGTAATGGGAGGGCATCTTTGGCAACTTTTCAAGGAAAGCTTTGACTTCATTTCTGCGTTCAACATTGATAGCTTTGATCTTGGCAGGAAAAGTACTAGAACTTGCTGTTGGGATCCCGGAGTCACGACTGTTTTTCACCCAGTTATGAACACTCCACTCACCCAAGCCTAATGTGGAGAGAAACATTTTCTTGCAAACTGGAATAACGGTATTATCTATTTTCAGATGATAGAATAGACTTGCATTACGTCGTGATTTTGTTTGTGTTCTTTTTTGATTTGTTGGATGTTTATTAACTAGTGTGCAAACAAATAACTTTCGTTGCTGCCAATTCATGTCAGACCAGAATCCGTCGAAAATCTTCCTTCGTTGCTCTTCAGTTATCATTGAACACTTTCTCTTTTCTTTTGATGCTGAACACATTACTGAAGCACATCTTGGTTTCATTTCTCTCGAGTTCCTCTTTACTTTCACTATAGAAGATCCATCATTTTCCTTCTTTTTTGCTGTGTATTCTTTACCGCGCATCCTTAAATATTTTTGTTTATTTCTTTCCCAAGAAGAAGGATCTGCCTTGCCTCTTTTGTTACGCATTTTTTTTTCATTTTTCTCTTCTTTAATGACATTCACTTCTTCAGTTGTCGCTTTCAGTTTCTTGCATCTTTTTGTGTTATTGTCAACTTCATCTTCTGAATCCGACGAAGAATTTGGATGATAACTTGACTCAGATCCTTCGAAAGGTTCTTCAAATTCAATGTCGCTGTTACCCTCTCGATTTTCGTCGTTAGTTTCATTGAGTTCTTCGGTGTTTAAAATTGGACTGACTTTCTCTACCTCAGTACTATCCTTCGCATTAGCACTCAGTCCATTATCTCCTGAATTGATATTTTTTGGCTTGAGAATAACACATGAGTGTACTATGATTCGCTTATTTCGTGAATAGCCTGATGAATCATCAACTTTCTGGAAACTAGAGCTTTCTTCTTGCAATGCCACTTGTTCAGATGTTGTGTTATCTAATTTAATTTCTTCATGAACATTTTTTTGACTATCTTCATCGGGGCATGTATTTTGTTGCATGTCATTATCAATTACTCCAGTTTCTTCGGTCTCATTAGTACTTTTCCAAACTTCCCTACTACCATGACTTTCGAACTCTCCAACTCCCTCTTCAGAATGTGAATGGGTGATAGTACCATTCCGCTCATTAGCAATTTCACGTGGAGGTAGTTGAACATTGAACATTGAACATAACACCCTGGTATTAATTTTGGGACTGTCAACATTAGGATTCGCTCTTAGGCTTTCTATTGCTGATATGACCATTCTTGCAGATCGGTTTGCCTAAAAATAAAACGAAAATAACACTATTTTTTATCAGAGAAACCTCGTAACTCGCTATTGTAAATAGTTGATCGTAAATAACAAAACCTCGTATCACAATTTTTTTCGACAAAAAATGTATTGAAAAACATTATTTTGAAAAATCTTGCGTCAATCTACTAGTTCCTGATTTTTCCCAATTTGTTAATTTAATTTGTTACAGTTAATCAACTGAAATAAGGATTTTTAATTTACCATTACCTCAAATCTTTTTGGAATCTTCGTCAATTTTCTGTTTAACGTAAAACAATACAACAACAATGTATTGACGTATTATTAAAACCAAGTATTAATATGTTCTTACTTACCATAGCTACTAATAAACACTTATAAACTCACAACGTGCACAGAAATATGCAATAGTTATGTATTTTGCAGACACCGGTTGACTTACGAGGATTTGTTTACAGCGTTTGAGATACGAGGTTTCCGAATTCGACTGGCGCAGGCGCAATTTCACAGAACTTGAGATACGGGGTTTTGTAATCGATGCGAAACGAGTTTATGAAGCTGGCAATCCAAAAAACACCAAACCGTCAAAAATTGAGATACGAGGTTTTGACATCTGAGCGACGATATGCACTATTATTTTACACTACAATATTTAATACTAGTTGTACTCGCAACGTCGTTCACGTGGCGTGTGATTGTTGTATAAAAATTTCTTACCCCACCCCATGTAAGGAATGGGAGAGAAATTTTTATACACCAGATGTTAAGTTGAAAGAAGACAAATACATCTGTGAAAACCGCATTCGAATCCGATCAGTAGTTTTCATGTGATGCGCGCACAAACATACAGACAGACAGACAAAAAAATCTAACCACATTCTTGGGTTCTATTTCGATGTACCCGCGACGTCGTTCTCGTGGCGTGTTGATTTTTGTATAAAAATTTCTTTCCTCACCCCGTTAAAGGGTTGGGGGGAGAAAGTTTTATACACCAGATGTTAAAGTTAAAAGAAGACAAATACGTCTTTGAAAACCGCTTTCGAATAGGATCAGTAGTTTTCATGTGATGCGCCCACAAACATATACTTTTCTACAGTTTTATTATATGTATAGATTTCCAGTATACCTGGCATTAAGGAATCAAACCTATGGTCCGTATTCTCAACCTTAATGTTGCTATTGTCTATTTGATAATATTTTTTCATATATGTGCTTATGGTAAAATCGAATAGGTGTTTTACATGATTTGAGTTAAATCAAGGGATAATCAGAGAGTCTACTAACAAGCTACATATTATCGTAACAAAGCGGTTACAGCGCCTTTGGACTGATCTCATACCTTCGATTTTTGTCGGATAAAGTATTTGTTTTTCAATTTTAGCAGTTTTCAAAAATCATAAATTTTAAAATTCTCAAAAAATGAAGTTACTAAAATTTATTATTAATATCTTTATCATCATATTTATTTTATTGTTTGACAATCGCCTCAATAGAAAATAAAAAAAAAAACGTAATGTCGTCATTAATAGAGTGTAATTGAAATTCTAATAGGGCCAGTTTTGTTATTCGCTGCATAAAAAGTTTTTACTTTTACCTGGAATCTAACCTGAACATTTTTATCGAAATGGCTCTAAAATGTGTACTTAACGAACAAACATTTTTCCGTGATTTGTTTAAAAACAGCTCACTGATACCTACCTCACCTATATAAGAATTGGTTTTCGGTGAAGAACTAATAAAAGTAAAAATTCTTCTAGTTATCTCCACGGATTCCAGATTTAAGAGGTACTATTTCTAAAAAATGTCTCATATCGTTAAAATTTATCTACTAATTGCCACTTATGCTTGTCCTCAAATGGTTTATTGAGACATAGCTTCTTATTTTAAAACTAAAAGAAATGTGTACACTATATTATAACAACCGTATTTATTTATAAAAAAGCTTTAACATTATCTTTCCATTTGGTGCACATTTTATGTTTATTGTTACTTTTTTAATACATTTCAAGGAACAAAATGATTCGTGTTGATCTATATATTACTCATCAGCTGTTGATATTTTCTGTATTTAGTGGATAAAATCAGTTATACTGTTTCCACACCTTCCAATAAATAAAATTTTCTGGGTTGTGGATTTGAAAATTTACTGCCATTATAATAAAAATATCCAAATAATAATACAATTTTTTTCTTTCAGTGGCTGGTATTTCCGCTTTGCTCCTCTACTTTCTAGCTCCTTCTTTTTGCTGACCTAATTGCTATCTCCTTCGCTTCAATCTTCTACTTTCTGGCTCCCTCTCCTATTTGGTAATGTTTTTTGTGTTTTAGTTATTTCTTTTGATTAATTTTTTCTATATTATCCATTTCTTCTTTTTATTTAGTATTAAAACAAAAAATTTCTAACCATTTTAATTTATTTTTTATATTTCAACAACTATTACATTATACATTCTTCTGACATTTAAAAAAGAAAATTGACAATCTGATTAACAAAAAACAATTATCTAACAAAAACATAAACTCAAAAAAAAAACAATCGATACCCTTAAGATCAATTCACACTCCCTGAAAGTCACCAAAAGAATGCGCCCACGAGGATAATCCATACCTCTATAAAGATAGCACTACCACATGCGAAATAAAAGATGGCATTATGTGATCAATTTGTCGTGATTTTGTCACGCAGACAAAAAATTTGTCGCGATTTTTTTTTTAAATCAATGGTAGTGCTAACTTTATATTAAGTTGGCGCTTTCATTTAAATAACATAAAAATTTCGCGACAAATTTTATTTTTGCACGACAAAATCACGACAAAAAAGCGACAAATTATGCGCTAGCCAAGATTTTTATCAGAGTATCAGAAGATGGTTGGTAGTGCTAACTTGATGCTATGTTAGCACTATCATCGATTTAAGGCAAAAAAATTTCGCGACAAATTTTATTTTTGCACGACAAAATCACGACAAAAAAGCGACAAATTATGCACTACATAAGACATTTTTCCGATCATTGGAAGATCGTTTTCAAGAAGTGGTAGTGCTAACTTGATATCAAGTTAGTTAGTTTTTTGTTTGCACGACAAAAAAGCGACAAATTAATCACATAATGCCATCTTTTATTTTGCATGTGGTAGTGCTAATTTTATAAAGGTAAAATCCATATCATATTTTTAATGTCTGGCGCAGACCAGTTTAGAAGGGTTACTTTTTTGTCTTTAAAATATTTTACAATCTTCTACGAAAAATGAAATGGTGTCGAATCCTGATGGATGGTTGGTTTGCTATCTGCTTAAATGTTTTCCATGGATCTAAATTTTGTTGTTCACCCATATAAATAAAAGGCTCCAAAGTATGTCTTCGCACACAGTTTAATACGTATCTAACTTCCCATAAAAGTTCTCATCTCAACAACAAGATTGTTCTTTAGGGTGATTTTGACCAATGACCATATTTTTTGCCTAAATCAGTCAGTTTTGTAACATAGTTTCCGCTAGAAGCTGTTTCTTGTAATATATCACAGTATTTTTTCCCTTTCCAGTTTTACTGGGATTCAACTTGCTATTTCGGAATGATTTATTTGGAAAATTGTTTTCTTTTTTCTTTAACTTTAACAGGTCTGGTCTTCCTATTTTGTTTAGTTATCCTATGTACAGCTCTCAAGATTACTGAATATACTCTAGCAATGTTTCTTTATGTTATAGATGTGTACTTACTAATTAGTTTTAGTTTTCCTTTATATTTTTTGTAATGATATGTTCATAAACGAAAAAACGTACTTAAGTACTATTGTTTTCCAAAATACAAAAAAAAACATACAACTTGACAGTAATGGAGAAAATGACTGGCGTTACCAATAACTTTTTGCAATTTATGGAATTAGTCACAAAACACCTGTCAGAACTCAGAAGTTCAAATAGTATAGAAATTCTTAATATTTTTACATTAATTGGTAGAATATTGCATATTTATTCTTAAATTCATGTATCTACCCAATTCTCCAGGACTATTCCAAATTGGACTGATCTGCCTTGTAACAGGATCCAGTTATTAGGAAATTGTAATCAAGGAAATGTATGATATTGGAAAGTTTGAATCATTAGGTTTGTGCGAGAAACTATTCTAAATGGGGTTTATCTCTATTTGATTAAAAAGATCAAGTAATGAAATGTTATTATTCATCATGATAGAGATTTTCATTACTTTGCATATCAGCGAATTATTATAATCAGCGCTAAATGTAAAACTTTCGCATTTGCTTGATATAGTCCTTTCACCGATTTTGGCCGATGACAGAAATCATACTTGAAGTAAATTTAGATTTACATCTCTCTCAGATACAGGGCAAGTTAGAAATTTAAATGAGGATGTTTGTTTTTTAATACAACACTTACGTACTGCATCTTGTTTCACCGGTAGATAAAAAGTATTCAATACGGAAGTCTTGACTTAATTCACATTCCTAGTAACCGTCATGCACGGCTCGTTTTGAAGGGTTGAATTTAATAATTATTAATGTCATATTTTTGTAGATGTCAAACCACACTGATAGTTTCAGAAACTTACGACCTAATGTAGAAAAAAAACTCTCCGCCATTGGTAACTTGGATGACAGTTTAATCTTATTTCAGTGGTTACTAATATCAAATCGCCAAAAAACGATGAAATGGACTATATAAAAACTAATTAGCACAATAGAATCACTTCACGTCGCCTTATCACGCTCAAAATGACAGTACCTTTTTAACATTGGTCGAAAAATGACCATCGAACATAGAGCCAATATTAATTTCTGTTTTAAAGTTTACATGTTGGCCAGCCAAAATTGTGATTACGCCAGAAACTGTTCAAAAACTGCGTCTGTTTACTAAAAATGAGCCAAAATTTTCATTGAGATACAGGTAAATGGAATTAAATAACTCTAAAGATTCAATCTATCGCATTGTGATCGGGAATTTGGGCATGAGAAATGAGCGTTTATGGTTTGTTCTGCACAAGGCAAAAAATGCTAATTCAACATTCGAGAGATATCATTTAACAGAACAAGAAAGATAGAAACTTTCTTTACAACATTGTTCGAAAAAAGGCCACTTGGAAAAGTCAGTATTAAAGACAATGTTGATTTGTTTCTACGATACGAAGGAATTTATTTACAAAGAATTCATTCCAGCGGACCTACCGGTTAATGTCGTATTCGGCCAGAATACCGCGAAGAAGGAAGCTGGTCTTTGTTGGACGACAATGCATCACCACATCGATCGACACTTGTGTCCGTACTGAGCTTTTTTTGTTCGATAGACTACATTTGCCCATGAAGGGACAGCGCTGTGCCGAATTAGAGTCCATTCAAAAAACGCCATTTTGAAGAACATCCCGCTAAATGAGCTGAAATCTTCATTTTAAAATAAGTTCCATTTTACTTTGCGACAGATATCGGAATATATGAATTATAAATGTAATTGTAATATAATGAGTTGATTTCTTATGATTAATTTCAATAATATGTTATGCAATTAAAATCATAAAATATAGAAAATTGAAATCATAGAAAAAGCATAGTACCTATGCAACTAGTGTTATAAACTTTACTTTACATTCCAGTTCTTTATTCACGAGCTAGCAAATCGGTAAAAAACGACTTACATAATATACTATTTAATAATTATTCAAATGATTTATAAACATACTTAGTTTAAAACCAATGTAAACGTAGTTCAACATTTCATGTTATAGGTACTTTTAAAAGTTAAATATAGGCACCGCATGAAGTGACTACAAATTAAAATTTATTGACGTCCTATGTAAATGGAGGATAACATTCAACTAATGAAGAAATTTTGGGTGAAGAATGTTAAGCGATAAAAGTTTATTTGTTTTAGTGGCTATTTAATATCACTAGGTAGGTACCGCTTTTATATTATCATCTTCAACATAGAAAATATGGAAGAGATGTTTCAGTTTTTTTGGGGTTTCAAGGAGAACTAAGCTTCATTTTTAACTGTTTAATAAGTGATTGTTTCATTTATATTACATTTTTTACTGTATTTTTAGATAGATTTCTTTGTTTGTCGAATATATCCTCTTTGGGAACACCCTCCTATTAATAAAATTATTGGGTTTTGGATACCGACACTACAATATTGATAGCTATAACGAAAAAATATATATAACAAATTTTCTTTTCCTCCTACTCCACATCTTTCCAACTTCTTACTGCTACTGAACTTTTTACCTCTTGTCTCTCTGCTCTATCACTTTCTAAATGTGGCATCTTTGTTTCTAATTGCTTCCGATTGTTTTTGTTTAATTTATTTATATTTTAAAACTTTTTATTTTATTCAAATTTTAATTCAATTTTAAATTTTCTTTATGACATTCAAATTTTCATGACTATCCAATCAATATTTCTTACAACAACAAAACAAAACTTAACAAAAACATATCTCTATAAAACTTAACGTAACCTAGACAACCAATATGTAAATGGTAAATCATATCCCAGAATCGTACTGAGGGAACTTGTTTCCGAGAAAAATTGATTTGGAGAGCACTGTGGATAAACCGTTGTAGCAAAAATAACAGGTCCAAACATCAGAAGCTTCTCTTCTTTGGTCACTACTCAAGTGCCAAACACCTTTTTTTTCTGACGCATTATAGATACATTGCATAACTACAAATTTAACGCTATAGTTACTTATTTTTAATTCTGTTTATGAAGTCAGTTGTGTTAATAATTTTTGTGGAAAACTCTGTTGATTTTGTACCCGTAAACTCGATAACGATGTATAAAAATCTTACAAGAATATTTAAGGCAATTTTTCAAACCATTCAAACACTGAACTACGGTAAAATCAGAGTTAAGGAAAAATAAAAACTTTGCAGTTGAAATTGCCCTTAAAACGAGTTTAAAATTTTAAATAAAGATGGAAACCGCAGCTTCGAAGAGACAGACACAAAATTAAAGCTAATAAAAAACAGACCTTTTATATAACCTACAATTACAATGCAAATCCAAACCGAGGGCGAGGGAGAAACTTCTAAATTTTAGCGGAGTTTCTTTCCCATTTTGTTCTGTTTTAGATTTAGTGCTACTAGAAATGCGAGAAAAAATGGAAAAGCGATTGTATTGTAAAACAAAAAAGCAAAGGAAAATATCATTTTGAAATTTCGTATACACTATATAGAACTGTTGATAATCAATGAAAATGACTTTAAAACAAAAGTTGAATACTTGGAGTGGTAACATTGTCAAGGCGAGGGTGCAACTTAAAGTAATTTTTAAGAGTCTGGTTGTAAATAATGCACAGCTTGGCAGTAGTAAGGATTTAATTAAATAAAGTTGATAGTCCTTAAATTTAATTGAATTTTTCCTTTTATACTTTTCTAGTAAAGACATATTGATACGAAAGTGAATAAATTTTCGATAAAGGAACCAGATCTTGGGTTTGAAATTAATAAATATATCCCTGGTAGACATATTCCATTTAATTGACCGTATGAGAGAATACTAAAAACCACTTCCAAATTTTATTATTACAATATAAAAGTGTCATTTCTAATTTTATTGTAAGCATAGAATCGATGTCATTCCCGCATACTGGGCAAGAATAATTATATGGCAGTTGATGAAAAATGAGAAAACATCTGTCCATAAAATTTACAAACCATCAAAGTAACACTTAATAAGACACCACCAGAAAAAACGGTATGATAAAAAGGCTATTGGTAATTTAAAAGAAGGTAAATTAAAAAAGAGTTTATGAAAACGTTGATTCATTGAAATAAAATTAGCTCACCAAGCACGGTTCGAATCCACAGCTTTTATATCGAGAGTGCAGCGTTTTACTAACAGCACACAGTAACCCATACATAACTAAACAATAAGATCATTAGGTACTTAAATGCAATACAATTTAGTGAGATTTTTAAAAAATGTAAAGAGATTTTACAAGTAGTATAGTAGTAGAAAAAGTAAAGTCTATTACTGCTATGGAATAGCTATTACACGCTCGGGTATGACAAACTTTCCCAATCACGCTGCTCTAGTGTAAAATAGAGCGTTCAGAATGTGTGTTGTGGTGTAGATACGAAGCCATCGGTAATTTATTTTTGAAAATTAGTGGGTTTTATCGATAGTACCTCGTCACAAACTTGTCTACGCACGTTCCTAACCTTAATTTGCAATGCTGTCCGGAATCAGAATTTTCTTGTACGGTGCACCGTCTCACCCGGACACTTAGGGTTTTAAATTTGGTTTCAGTACAATGCCGACAAGAGACATGTTATAAGTGGACTTAAGAGAACTTAGTTGGAACCATTACTGCCATATATAGTCGATGTATGACTAACTATAAGCAAAGCTGCAATTCACTTTGGAGTTTCTGCCACCACCAGAAGGAGACAAAAAAAGTTAGGGGTGTCCAAGGAGCTTCGGCTTGTCTTTGAAAACAAAATCGCATATGTGACGATGTCCGAATTATGGCTTTTATATTGGCTGACCAATTAGGATTAAATCATCGTTTTTAGAGAGAACCCGGAAAGGCATGGTACGAAAAGCGGAAGAAGTTTCGTTCTCACGTGCACAAGGAATGCATCGTATAGAAGTTGATGATTATTTCAGATTGTTGGCGGAAATATTCTTAAAGTAAATCAGCTGTTCGTTAAACTTGGTCACAACTTTAACGTTGACGAAACGAGATTTCAGCTGAACAACTTACCCGGATTTGTGTTTGTTAGCAGGCGAGAAAGGGAAACAATAATTTTGATTGCAATGTTGAGGGGTTTTACATTCCACCAATATACATTTTTAAGGAAAAAATAGGAAACCCGAGTACACCCACGGAATGCTTCCAGGATCCACAGTATGCATAAATCAAAAATCTGCCTACATTAATAACGACCTTCAATGGCTTATCGAACAATTCATTCCAACAAAGCCCACTGGAAAAGTAGTTTTTTTCATTGGATGGCCATATTGAAATGCTTGTATATAGAAGTCAAGATATAATTTTACTACACTACACAATTTTTGCAACCGTTCGATCGAGCATTTTTTAAGTCTTTAAAATTAAACAATGACTGTAATCTCTTTATTATGGCTAATCCCACAAGAAGACTTTCACGTCTACAATTCTATCAACAGCTTGGTTTAAAACTGGTCTTTCATTTAAGATAATTTGCAGTAGATTATATCGATTATGGTTCGGTGTGAAAAATGATAACTTACTTCTTCTAAACTCCTCTATATATGTCGGTTCGTACAGAAATTAAGTGTAAAATTGTTATAAAATTATTTTACGTTTGGTTGATGCTGTGGGAAAGAACAAGTGTATTCCAAAGGTAGAAAATCCTAAACTTTGATTTATTTTTCAACGATTCAAACGTTCGTATGTCGATTTTTCTAGAAAATTTGTTTGGTGCAAGCACACGAGCACTCTATAAATCTATAAAAGGCATGTTTACATATTTACGTCTTATTGAACAAATCCGTCTGTGTTGAAAATAGCGCTTTTCCTTTTATCTGTCTCTTTCTCTCGTATTTTATTTACTTAACAGCACTTTGTAGATTCCTGGAAAGGAAATTGTTTCTGAAATGAAAATATAAAAAAAATTGAACGATTTAGAGAAAAAACAGTTTTGAATTCAACTAACTGATTAAAGATACAAAAAGCGCAAATTTAAGTAAATATAAAAAACTAATTTTCTACAAAGTTGCATTTCTTCATTATTTATACAATTACAATTAAAAGAAACTTTTCTTGGGCATAGAATGCAATTGGTATTTAAGTCTAAAACGATTTTTATCTACTCTACCTCATATTATGTATCAATTTTTAGTTCGTGAAAACTGTCATTATAGACAGCAGTGCGTGAAGGATTGAAAGTGTGCGTGAAGTAACAATGTATTTTAAATGGGATTTACTTTTTCGCACTGTTTTTGACACACCTTCATACAATCAAATATCCTTAGCATTCGCGTTGTCATGGTATTGCTATGAGAGCATTAAACTTCAACAAACGTTATTCTGACAGTTTTGTAGTTTAAATTTTCAAATTTGAATTTGTAATTATTTTTTATTTGTTTATCATAGATAAAATATTGTATGAAACTGTGCGTGAAGTGCTTTTTGCGCACTTACGCGATATATAGCACTCGCTTCGCTCGTGCTCTAAACATCGCGTGCGTGCGCAAAAAGCATACTTCACGAACTGTTTCATAAATAACTATTTTTTATTTTCTTGATTTTTATTGTTGGTATCACATAAACTAAAATCCTAGGTATTTAGTTTCAGTTTACAATTAACGTAGACATCTATACATATAATAAAAGTGTAGAAATGAAAATTCTGTACATTAATAGTTATTTACGTAACGAGTTATGAAAAGTCCAATTTTGTTTAACGAGTGTGATGTTGCAGCAGGAGCGTAGCGAGTGCTGCAAATGAACACGAGTTAAACAAAATGGCGTTTTATAACGAGTTCCGTACAAGATTTTTTATAATTTTGACGAAATTCCATAATTAAAGAAAATCATAATTATCTAATAATAATTAAAAAAAATACATCTAGTTCTCGTGTTTATTTTGCATTGACACCTTTCTAATGACAATTCTATTTAATACAGATATAATTAAAAGGTAAGTTTCTGATTTACCTAAATATTAAGTATACCTACTTATTTAATTTTTTGTTTAAAAATGTCTGCTTTTAAATGTTTCTTTAATAAAGTTAGTATAAAATATTTCTTAGTTGTTTACTTATATTTGCTTTATATTTTTCGTAACTTGTTTTGAAATGAACTTTTCAAAACTAGTTACGTAAAGTTTTACTTTTCAAAACTGGTTATGAAAAGTAATGACTTTCAAAACTGACAGCAGTTTTGAAAAATGTCACTTTACTTGTCAAAATTATAAAAAAATATTTAACAAATAATTAGCGGACGGTGTTACTACATCGATATAGAACCCAAAAATGTGGTTAGTTTTGTTTGCCTGTCTGTATGTTTTCGCACGCATCACATGAAAACCACTGATCCGATTTGAATGCGGTTTTCACAGATATATTTGTCTTTTTTCAGCTTAACATCTGGTTTATAAAAATATCTACTTTCTCTCCTTTAACGGGGTGCGGGAAATTGTTTTATACAAAAATCAACACGCCACGCAAACAACGTCGCGGGTACATCGATTTAGAACCCAAAAATGTGCGCATTTCATGAAAACTACTAATCCGATTCGAATGTGGTTTTCACAGATGTATTTGTCTTCTTTCAGATTAACATCTGGTGTATAAAAGTTTCAGGTACAAATAGTGTTTAATAAGTATATAAAATACCTTAAAAATCGTAGTAGGTATTATGTTGAATGGTTTCCTTATACAAACTATTTCATTTTTAGTTTAAAATTCCAAATTGTGTGAAAATGTAGCTATGATTTATAGGTGCGCACCCGCTTAAAATTTATCCATTATTTTGACTTGCTCTCATGAAAATATTACTAGATTTTGAGATTTTTAATAGAGGCCAAAATCCTATTGTTTTCTGCGTTGGTACTGCATAGGTATCTAATTGTCATCTTCCCTTTTTCTCAAATTTAATTTGGTTTACTCATCAGTGGAGGCGAAGGTTGCCTCTTACAAATGGTAGAAGATGGCAGTACTGAAATGTCATTACTATATTCGTAAAATTCGCTTTTGGAATTGATTTCGTAGTTTGTTGACTTTAAATTTTTGAAGCAATGGAAATCACTTCTGAATGGTTTCGTTGTGACAAGAACCGCTTTCGGTAAACAAACATGGAACAAGACTGTTTACAATTGGTTTCAAAATTTCGTCGGAGTTGTACTTCTGTCTGTGTTAAATTTTGTGAAATAATAACAATATCGATTTTTATTCCAAATAACATCTATATTGTGCACAAGATGATTCAAGAAGATCGGCTTGTGACGTAGAAGCGTCATCTCGCATATAGCAGATTTCATAATATGCGATTTTGCTTGAATATCTAAAAAAAAATTATTCAGATTTACGCAAAATTTTCAAAAAAGGCTCGTGTGAATTGGTGTTAGGTAACGTTCCAAACACTCAACTTGGAAAATTTAAAATTTGTTTACAACATTGTTATAGTTTAGTAAAGCTTGGATATATTCCAATAAATCAGAAACTAAGCAACAATCCACCATCTGGTTATTTTAAAATGAACTGAATACCAGTACTTTGAAACACAATTGATCGATTCTATGGTTTCATTCGATATATTGCATCCATACCTCTGATGGATTGAAAAACTGTTAACTCTAATTTATATAGAACAATTTGTTGGCCAAAGTCGTCGAGGAATTAAGGAAAAAACAATCGATTATTTGAATAAGAAGAACTTCGAAATCAATGGCTTGTGTCTTGTGTTATATTTTTTTTTTGTTTTGTTTAACAAAAATGCATCGACAGCTATTTTCATCAACTCAAGAAGCTGTTGATATCATCCAAAACCATGTTGTTGAGGTATCAACTGTATAGTGGAAAAACTGTTTTGAAAATTTATTTGAGCGCATGCACAAGTGTGTAAACGTTAAATTATTTTAAAAACAATAAAACATTTTGTTTCAAAAAATAATTTATTTTCATAAATTTTGTAAAATTTTTATACGTAACTCTGGTATTACTTGACTGAACGTGTTTTTTATCTTGGGAACTTTAAATGCTGGGATCTTATATTGCCAATTTATACATCTTAGAGTTTGAATATATTTCAAAATAACCTAACAGGTAAAAATTCCATTTTAAAGACCTAAATTAGAGGAAATAACCGATCTATTATGTTTTAATAATGAAACCTGTATTGTCGGAGAATGTCGTATCATCATTGCTTGATATAAAACACAGTGTATCTACTGGTAGGACGTATAATGACCGCTTTGTATAATAAACACAACACAAAGCGGATTAAATGGGCTTTTTTTAAGGTATCAATATCAAGTTTAATGAGGTAGGTGTCTATCAAACGTAATAGCATTTTTTAAGTTGTCCAGATGGATAATGAAACAAATTTGATATGTACCACACACGTGTTAAAGAGTGCCCCAAATTTTAAACAGGATTTGAATTAAACAGAAATAGTTATTTATGAAACAGTTCGTAAAGCACTTCACGCACAGTTTCATACAATATTTTATCTACGATAATCAAATAAAAAATAATTACGAGAAAGCAATTTATTTTCAATTCATTTACAAGATACTAACAGATCTAATGCTCTCATAGCAACACCATGGCAACGCGAATGCTAAGGATATTTGATTATATGAAGGTGTGTCAATAACAGTGCGAAAAAGTAAATCCATTTAAAATACCTTGTTACTTCACGCACACTTTCAATCCTTCACGCACTGCTGTCTATAATGACAGTTTTCACGAGCTAAAAATTGATACATACTATGAGGTAGAGTAGATAAACATAGTTTTCAATATTTTTTTAATGGACTAAAAAGTACCTACATGGATAGGGTTATTAATGAAATAACACATCGTGCAAATAATCTTCTTGACTTTACTGACACATACTCACTTTTTCAGTAACAGATACATTACCATTTTGCATAATGTGGTTAAATTTCGTTGATACAGCGTTGAATTTCCTCATTTAAATCACGGGTGAATGTGGCACTGTTGACTTCAAATTATTTGCTAAAAAATCTAAAGGTGTCAAATCACAAGAACTATGAAGCCAATTTTGATCACAGAAACGAGAGAGAACACGACTTTGAAAGGTCTCAAGCAGTAGTTAAATTTTTTCACGGGCTGTTGTTAAAAAGAATTACAAAAAAGTATGGACTAGTGATGCATTCAGTCCAAAATACAAACAAAACAATAATTCGTGGATTTTTTGTTGACAATTACATATGGGTTCTCCGAAAGCAAAATGCAAAAATTTTGTCGATTAACAAAGCCATCATGTTGAAAATGTGCATCATCGATTAGGATAATTTTGCACGAAAAACCAGGATCCACTTGTTGATGTTTAATAATCTATTCAACGATCTCTCTTCGCTGTCTATGCATGCTCATTAGTGTCAGTTGTTGTGTTACTGAATTTGTAAGTAAAGTATAACTAGACCCACTTGGATAGGAATTATTTTTACGATTTTACCAGAGGAAACTCAAAAGAACGTCATTATATGAACGATCCTAGTAAAATATCTATTTAATGTTGCTTTTAACTTCCCGACTCACACCTGTACGCCCATAAAGAGAATTCTTGAAAATTCGAAAAGAGCGTTGACCACGCCCATTCAAGTGGTTTTGGATAAACTATACCTAAGGAGATCCAGATCTTTGGTGACAATACAAACTTTTTTAAATATGCATTTCTTGTCCACGATGTCGAATTAATGTTCAACAACACTCTTACGCTCTGATACGATATTGACAGCTGAACTGCTTGTTTTGGGACGACCAATGTATATTGTTTCGTACTTATGGAGTTTTCCTGAATTTTTCAATTAATCTTTTTACTGTTAATGAAGTCAAAACACAATTCAGACCATATTTTATATGAAATTTTAGAACTGCCGCAATATGCCGCATTTTTTTTAATAAAATGTTCGCATACACAACGTACTGGGTTTAAATACTAGCTTTTTCAAAAAGTTTTTATCATAAAAAACATATTTGAAATAGTATATTACGTAACAAGAGTGGTAAGTAGGACATTACGTACGAGTGGATGCGTAATCACACGAGTACGTAATACCTCGTACCACTCGAGTTACGTACTATGCTTTATCTACGACTCAATATTTTAATTTCAATTCTAAATATTGGACATCTCTAAAAAAGATATGACGTACGTACTGTACTGTTTTCTAATTCTTTGACAGTAAATGTCATTTATACTCATTGTCACCATGCAGGGTAAGTAAGCTATAACGCACAGTTGTGCGCCATAAAACGTCATTCCAACATGACGTTTCATTACGCACAACTGTGCGTTATAGCTTACTTACCCTGCATGGTGACAATGAGTATAAATGACATTTACTGTCAAAGGAGTAGATAAAATATTTTTTCACATTTAAATGGTTGCCTCCCAAAAATATATATCCGCTTTTTAACTTCAAAAATTTATATTTAAGATCACGAGTTTGTTTATCAAAGGTAATACCACGAGTCCTTAAAATTTTATCGATAAATTTTTAGTTTCCACGAAAACTTTTTTATTTGGCAAAAATACGAAAACAAACTGAAATGTGATGAAATCACGAGTCCGTAGGACGAGTGATTTTATCATATTCAGTTTGTTTGACTAGTTTTGCCTAAAATAAAAAAGTTTGAGTCTGGAAAATAAAAATTTATCTAGTAAAATATTACAGGACGAGTGGTATTTGAGAAGATTATTTTTTGAACCATTCTGTACAAAAACTACTTTATTTAAAAAACTTACTAGAACAACTTATATTTCATAATTAACACAAACGAACTGCCGTTACCCCTCCTATTAACTTATCCTGTACACTAGATAGTATTGACAGTTGTCCTTGCCAGTTGTCGTGAGCGTCGTGAAAACAGGGTTATAATTTGAATAAATATTTATTTTTATACCTATTTATACAATTATATTATTAAAGAGAAAATTACCAAAATAAAAATTATTAGGTATATCTATTTAAAGTTTTCCTACAAGACCACATTTGCCTGTAGGCATATAAAAGTTTTAAATGCATGCAGAACCAGGAAGCAGGTTAGTTATAAAGTACCTACATATTTAATTTTTCATTATCGTTTTTAGATGAATTGAATTGTGATAATAATAATAACAAAATATAAGTATTTCAGAATATTTAGATAATATAAATGAATGTTGATTTATAGTAAGATACTTATCTATAAACAAGAAAATTGATTGTTCAATATTGTTATTGAATTTTTGACAGTTCTATAATTTTATCAATACTAGTAAAACCACTAGTGGTTTTATCAATATAAAACGGAATGATTGGCTAGATTTAGCATAAAACATTGAATATTAAGCGTTTTCATTGGACGAAATCACAAAATTGTGATATTTTGACAGGTGAAAAAAATAATCAGCTCTAAACGATGTGAAGAACTTTCAATGTTTTAAAACAGATTAAAAAAATAAGTACTAGGCAAAAAGTGAAGAAATTTTTATTTTCGATGAGGTTATTATGGTGTTAACTATATGTGAAAATACATAAATATAGTAAGGTTATAATAATTTACGAATTTTTGTTAACATTTTCTTTAACAAAATTCTTTTCAATTTTATTCCAAGGCAAATAATTTTTTTTACAAAAGTTATGAATTTATCGCCGTTTGTGTAATTTGCCTGTGTGTCTATTTGCATATTATTTATCTTCTCTATATAAAATATATTCGAATAGAAAAAAACATACTATCAATTTTTGATATAGTGTAATCAACTTCTGAATTGAAAATAATATAGAGATGGGAAACAAGTTTCTGCAATTTAGTTCCATTATGAACTTTATTTTTGTTTTCCATTTCAATTAAATTATTTTATTACCCACAATATAATTAATTCATATAATATTTTCAATAAAAATACTATTGAACCAGTGCGCATTTTTAGAATATTTGTATATATATATTAATATACCTAGCAAAAAATGAAATCCATTATGATAATTAACTGTAAACGTTATAAATAGTATTGCCAATTATGCAGAAAATTATGACCATTGATAGTTGAATAAATATTTTAAATATTTCATCATTTTTTGCCATTTTTAGTTAATTATATCTATAAAGTAAAAAATAGTCATATCAGCAGATTGTTTTATTTATGAACTTTGTAAAACCATTAAAAAATTAATAAGTTTTAAATAAATACCTATATATAAATTATTAGCTTTTAATTTTTCTAAATATTTAACATTGCGATATTTTCCACTATATTAAACGTTTTATTTACCTAGTTATTAGTGGTTGGATTTGTATAAACAAAATTAAATTCCAAGTTCGTGCCGACTGAGTATTCTTAACAGCTATCTAAGCGGAGGGGATGTAATAGGATCTATATTATACCAGCAGACTGTTCTTTTCAATTATTTTTCAAAACCGCGGCATGAAAGCAAATATGTTTTTTTTTTGTGAACCCAATAAATGACTACTATACCTATTGATTAGCATAATAAAAACTTAGTAAAAATTAAAAAAAAAAAATGTAAATCATGATATATTCAAGTAGGGTCTCTCTAAAGTCAGTTTGCTATCGTCGGCTTTGTGTCGGCATTTTGATCTCATTGAGTCCAATGCCCATCATTGAAGTGGAAAACACATATTTCGAGAAAAATCATACCTGTGAAAGGCTTTCGCGGCCATTGTCTAATGTATCAATGGTTTTTGGGCTGTTAAGCCGGCGTCGATTGTCTTGCTGACTTGACGTTTCGCCAACACGAGCGGTTGGCATCTTCAGAAGTTGCTTCCTGGTTAACAGTCTGCGAACTACTGAGCTCTGCGTGGACGGAGCCCGTATTTATACGTCGGGAAAGAAGTAGGCGGGGTCTCAGTTGCTTTCGATTCCAATCGGTTCTGGTCGGTGTTGTTCGTTAAGGTGTTGTTATTAAAGGGTGCGAAAACTCTACCCTTAACGGACAACACCGACCAGAACCGATTGGAATTGAAAGCCACTGAGGCCCCGCCCACTTCTTTCAAGACGTATAAATACGGGCTCCGTCCACGCAGAGCTTAGTAGTTCGCAGATTGTCAACCAGGAAGCAACTTCTTAAGATGCCAACCGCTCGTGTTGGTGAAACTTTAAGTCAGCAAGACAATCGACGCCGGCCTAACAGCCCAAAAGCCATTGATACAAAAATCATACCATTGTTAAGTTTTATTAATTTTTGTTTTAAATTTAAAAGAAAAACGGTTTTTGTATATCTGTATACGTTGTATCAATTTGAAAATGGTCAAATAATTATTTAATTCTTTCAAATTAAAACTTAGCTAGTAAAAAAGTACATTTGATTACATATATACTTAGCTTGCACAGAGCATTTTAATACATTTATCTGTAAATAATGCTCATTTTGTCAAACAATCTCAAAAGACTGTCTGTCCAGAAAGCAACTCGAGGAGTTATGTGCCTTTCTCGCCTGAAAAAACTGAAGTCGGGAATGTTAGTAAGAATATACAGTTAATTTTTGATATGATCTTTTTAGAGTGCCATTGACTAAAAATTAAATATTAAAGTAAAGAGAATATTTTCATAATCTGTAAACTTAGGCAATATATTAGACAACCTTAATTGAAAAGGCGGTCTCTTTAATAGAATTAGAAGGAGTTTTTATGTTGGAAAATTATATCTAGATAGACTATATCAATATCTATATCGATCTCATCGTTATTACTACTGTCTACATTTATAATTAATTTATGTACATCAGAAAATACCTTGACTTTTTTGAAGTATACACGATGTCATATTAAGAATGGGACACAAAATAGTGATAGAATATAGGCTATACCTCGAGGACCAATTGTATGTCAGTGACGTCATTGTGATTTAATGGCTAGTGGAACCAATAAGAGGTTCCAATGAAAGCTAGTTGCCATGTTTAACTTAGAAAGACGCACTATCTTCGTCTTATTAACGCGCAATAGAAAGAGATGCTTTTAGAAAAATGCCAAGCGGCACTACCGCACTTAATGTTGATATTATTCTTAAAAGTATCTCTTTATATTGCGCTTTAATAAGACAACGATAGTAAGTCTTTCTAAGTTACACATGGCAACTAGCATTCATTCAAACCTCGTATTGGTTCAACTTGCATTACGTCACAATGACGTCACTGACAGACAATTGGGCCTCGAGGTATAATATGTTTTACTCCAAATGTTGATCGGAAACGATATACTGGATCTTTTATTTACAATTTCAGTTCAATTTTGTTTGTAATGCGTTCAATTCTGATTTCTGAATATTCTGATCCAAATATGTGGATTTATAGAAATAGTAAAAAGTAATACTATACAATTTTTAATGGGCGCCTCTGACAGCGTATTGGAAGAATAAATTAAAATTGTTCCTTTTTGAATGTAATTTTTAAGTGTACCTACATTTGTGTTTTTATTAAAATTTATTAATTGTACCGCTGTTGTTTATTTCCCTATTATAATATTACTCAACCGTAAAAATATACAAAATTGAAATATGAGTTTAAAAGTATATAGATATGTTTATATGAAAAACATTTCCAAATTTATTTCGCCAATTTTTGAATCGATAAGCGTCTTCCCACTATTGGCGCGCCACAGTCTATATCGAAACGTGACGACAATTTTATATAACGTATTAGTACATCTCTTTTTAGTTTTATATCTACGACTGTGTAGAGTTTGGCAAAATTTTATTATACGCTGTTTCGTTAAAATCTGCTGCACAAGATTTGATTAGCATATTATCGTGATGGAAAAGCCAGTCATCGCTGAACGAAAAATGCGGCCGTTTTCTTCTAACTGGATCAAGCATTTTTTCCATAACTTTCACGTTATACTTCTTATTAATTGTCTGACTTGTGCACAATACTCTTTTTAATAAAAAAACCATCAGCATTGAATTGCTTTGTTCGACGGTGTTTTGGAAAGCGGGTTGCTTTGTTTTAAACTAATAACCAGAAAACCACGTTTCATCAACAATAAAATAATTTTTAAGCAAATTATCAAGGTCTGTAAAGCTAGAAAGGTCAAGTGGGCAGAATCACTCGTATTATATCTCAAAATTTAGTGCTCATTTAGTGCTTACTTAGTGCTGATAACAGATATATGGTGCTGTGATAAGGGGACTAAAACTGAGAACACTGCTAACTTTTCATTAAGCTAGCAGTGTACCATTCGTGACCGCGCTAAAACGGAAACTAATGGAATTAAAAGACGTCACCATTTAGTGCTCAATTAGTGCTGGCAGTACAGCAAAAGGTTTTTGAAAAATATTTTATTTTTTATTTTTTTTTCAAATCAACTACTGCTAATATAACGACGCCAGCAGTCTTAAGAGCTAGAAGAAGACTCTAAAACGAAAACTAATGGAAATAAAAGACGTCACCATTTAGTGCTCAATTAGTGCTGCCAGTACAGCAAAATATTTTTAAAAAAAAATTATTTTTTATTTTTTTCAAATCAACTACTGCTAATGTAACGACGCCAGCAGTCTTGAGAGCTAGAAGAAGACTCTAAAACGCAAACTAATGGAATTAAAAGACGTCACCATTTAGTGCTCAATTACTGCTGTCATTACAGCAAAAGATTTTTTTTTCAAATCAACTACTGCTAGTATAACGACTCCAGATTTACCTATTAGAAACGATTATACAATTGTATTACCTATATTTGCTAACATAATTTTTAAAATTGAGACAACGTGTAGGTACCTTATCATAATATGAATATACAATTATTTACTCATCTATTAAACATAAGACGTATATTTCATCATTTCCTTCACCAAAGCACTTTTCCGAGCGTATTAAAAGGGGAAACAGAAAAATTTAAAAATATTTCCCGGTGTTTCATTGCCGACGACAAAAAGCAAAGTCGGTAACAACATTCTCTGCATTATCAGTGTTATTCCCTGCCCTCTACGTTTCACTTTACATGTTTATTTCTTTAATAAAGTTGGGAATTATCATGTAAAATGGCAGAGGCCGCTTTTATTTGGATAAAACTCATGCGCATAATGGAGAAGGAACTTAGTTTATTACTCTAATCTGATGAATATTAACAGATACTGTACGGTGTGGTAATCATAAAAAACTAATCAAAATAAATTGATTTTTTATGTTACCTATAAATATAAAGTATGTATGTATTTACACCACAATGCAAATATCCAAATATACACTCAAGACGTGATCTGATTGATTACAGATTTTGTTCAAATTGGACGCCTTTATATTATCAGTTTGTTAATGCCAACCAATTTATTGGAATATTGAAGCATTGTAATAATTTCCTTAGTAATTATTTATGCGTATTGCATCTTTTGATATATTTCATGAATGAAACATTTTAAAATTATGCTTATACACATTTGCTACAAATAGTACCTACAATAGTGCAGAAAAGGAATCATTAAAAAATTTAAAAAAATACTGCATCTGATCTGGAACTGGAAATTTGGGGAGGGGCGAGCTAGTGCTTAGCCAGCACTGAGGCCACATATGACCCATTGTGCATCCTCCCGTATGTAGGGATATCCTCACCTCAGGCTGTCACCAGGCCTAGTGATTTAAAATAGGTGATGAGGCTCCCGAGGGGGATCTCCCTGACATCGGCTGGTGTAGGCCAATACTCGCCCAACACAGATCTTCTGATTTCAGAAAAAGCAGAGCAGTCATACATAATGAGTTCTACTGTTTCCTCTTCTTGTTCGCAGCATCTGCATATCGGCGATTCTGTTAATTTCATCCTAAAGAGATGTTGTCGCAATTGGCAGTGACCTGTCAAGATTTCCACAGCTGTTCGGAGATTTTGTCTGGTCAATGCCTTAAATCTTTTTGCTGTTTCCTCGCCAGGATAAGGTAATAACTCTCTGGCCAGTCTAGAGTTCGTAGTTTCATCCCAGCACTCTATAAATTTTTGAAAAACATACTGCATGAAAGTTTATTGTTAAAAAATCTTGATAAAGATAAAACAAGATGCACCTTATATCGAGGGTCATGAAAAAAGTGGTACGTTATTATTTTTTCTCAACAAATTTTTCGTCATTTTTTGTTCAAAACTTAATTGTTAAAAAACTCTAGCAAAAAGTGTTTTTAAATGACACTTTATGAAATGAAATGAAACTGCTCTATTATCTATTATCTATTGCAAATTTAAACTTTTAAACTTTCCCAAAAAGTGTGTTATTAAAGATTTGCCAAAAATAAGCTTAATAAGCCCAATAGTTTTGACAAAATTCTAATAGTTTATTCCATTTTTGCTAAAAGTTTTATTTTTAAACACGGATCAGGGAGATAGATTATGACTAACAAATCATTTTGGGGTTTACTTCTTTAGAACAACCAAGTATCCTTCAGTTAAAAATAAGCCATTTTTGTTTAAATTAAATTGCAAATGATTGTTAATAAGTAGACCTACACCACCTTTACCCAAGCCGCCTTGTCTACCAAATTTCAGACGCTACAACAACAATACGTCGTTCGGGCTCTCCAGAGAATGGAGGACTCCAGAGAACCTCAAGAATTCCGAAGAACAAGATGCTCCTTTCCTTCTTGAGACTCCTTCGAACCGTAGACAAGCAATTTCTTACAGAACTCGACAACCTTCTTGACGAGCCCTCCTCTCCTATTCGTAGATATAGGACGACAAAATTACACAAAAAACTGACCCCTTGACGAACTTTTCTGTGGTCCTCTTCGTCCTAGCAAAATGGGAGGCCACACGCCGGAGGAAACAGGCCAAAGGGTCAATCTCCCAAACACACATTGCACCACGTGGAATTACACACTTACACACTAACACAACACTAAATGGCACCGAGCGAATGATACTAACTCCATCACAAACTCCACCATCCATCCCTGAAAAGTTCTATAATAGGGTCCGTAAACCTAACGCCCAAACACCACCAACATTTTTTTTGTCATTAACAGATAACTCTTAAAACTAAGGTTTGAATATAAAATAATGAAAAGTAAAGTCTATTTGTTTGCAGTTGGCACCACAGTGAATTAATTATTAATGCAAATCCTTCAAAGCCCAAGCGAGGGTGGTTCATAAAAAATAACTAAAAGTAGTATACATTTCTATTGAAACATAGTCATAGTTGTTATTTTTCAAAGAATCCACCCTGTAATTAGGGATTAACTAACCCAAACACAATAGAAACCCTAGATAATATTGTCACAACAGGTAGCTGAATAGATCCCATGACCGTAGAACCGAAGTTTTTGTAAAGCATAATTCAAATTAAAATAAAAATATGCTACATATTAAAAAGTAAGAATTAATGCAAAAAGCACTTACTCCTTTAATTGTCGGCTTCCATTTTGTCGTATTCATCCGACGATGAGTCAGATTCGTTGCCTGGTCCGATAGGAATTACAATGGGTTCGAACAGTTCTTCAATATTGATATCAACACTACAAAATCGTTCTTCTTCATTCTTCACATGGTTTATGGCATTGGTCCAATTTTCCCGTGTTACGTTTCCAAAAGGATTTATCAAAAGTTGTCTAACGTCCTTCAATTTAAAAGTTGTATTGTTTCTTGCCACCTGTGCCCATATTAATTCTATAGGGTTTAATTGACAGTGATAAGGTGGCAAACGTAATACAGTTATTCCTTTTTCCTTCGCCATTTCGTCAATTACATATCTTTTATATTGTAATTTGTGCCTTGTGGCGCTTTGCGATTCGCAGATTTTCCGTTTTCAGCATGGTGTCGTCAAAAGAAATATTCTTGCTCTGGAGCCACTCTTTAATATTTCCTTTTTTCCATGACGTCGTTGGTAACTTTTTTACCAGTTTTGAATGATAACTGGCGTTATCTAAGACAACCACTGCAGCACTTGGCAAAAAGTCCAATAGCTGGGAAAAATAATCTTCAAAAACATCAGAGGTCATTTTCTCGTGGTAATCTTTGGTTCACTTTGATACAAAGTCTAATAACCCATTTTCTACAAAACCATGTTCACTGCCAATGTGTGCGATTATTAGTCTGCGACCTTTTCCTCGAGGAGCATTTAATCCTGTTGAATATCCCTCCAAAAATGCCTGACGGGAATTTGAAATATTGGTGTCCATCCATGCTTTAGAAACAGTGTGTCCTTCATTTAACCATGTTTCATCTAAATAAAAGATAGTTCTTCCCTCGCTCCGAAACTTTTTAATACTTTGTCTTCTCCAGCAAATAATTTCTTGTCTCATTAAAAAACTTTCGTTTTTTATGCGACTCATACCAATTTCTTTTAGGAGTTTCCATAACGTATTTCGTCCAAATTTGGGAATCGTATCTACTTCTGAAGTACAAAGAATGGACTTGTCTTCTAATGATATCTCTAGTAAAGTTATCGATCATAATGGACTTTTTTCCTACGTGTTTTTTTGGTTCACTAACATTTCCCTGTTTTCTCTCACTTAAAAATCGATAGATACTTCGTTCACTAACACCGGTCATATTGGAGCACCTAGTCACCACATCACGAACAGTTGCTGATAATCTAATTGATTATTCCTTGCACCTTTTGCATCTTTTGTCAATTTTTTTTTATATATTCCATATACCTCTTTATTGTTTGATACAGGTATAGCTTTGTTTTGTAAATAAAATGCGAAATTCAGCAAGGGAAAATTATAAAAAAGACACGATTTCTTTTTGATGGACATAGTGTGAAACACTACAGCACAACAGAACATTTAATAAATACATATACACTTGAAGTCTATAATGAAAAATTAAATCCAAAATTTATTTAGGATTATGAAAAATTAAAATAAAAACCGTAATGGAAAACTACATAAATAGTAACAAAAAAAGTAAAATATACATTAACTAAATTACAAAATTAACAATTTTAAAATAGTCACTGAAAAAAGTTGAGTTACAAAACAAATTTTTAAATAATTGTTAAATTTTGAGGCACCTTATACGAATGATATTATTAAACAACATTTAATCGTTTGTAACTAATTTTTCTGGGAGAAGTCCAGAATTGTTTCAGAAAAATTGCCTTGTTTAGTATCCAAATTAACCCTAACTCCTACCAAGAAGAATTTGTTTAATTAAATGAGCATTGCATCCCTTACAAACAGGGGGATGTAATCTCTTTGTTTCCAGAAAATTTTAAATTGAAACATAATTAAAGAAAAGAATGTTAATTTTGTCTGTCTTCTGATCTGAACCGTTTTGGCGCTCAACATTTTTCCGCCGAGCCTGAATTTTGATTAAAATTCTGTTCTCTGTTGGAGTTGTCACATATCTAGTTTGTGACGATGTCCTAACAGTGGCGCACGATCCATAAAACAATTACAGCAAATTAGAGTTCTAATACATAATTCGGTTTAATTAAAGGTTTTTTTGAGTACCGTATGAGGAAATTCGTCAGAGAAGATAAGTATGTTAAATTTTCAAAATATTTTGTTACTTAACAACTTGTCAATAAAGTGAGTCACTCATCTTTTTTATTGGAAATATTGTGACAATTCATGATCATAAAATGGGACATTAAAAAAATATATTTATAAAAAAACTAGTGTGGCAGTCAGTGGGACTGCCGGCAGAAGTTATACTTCTATGCACCCGCATGGATTCATAAATTTGTATGCGAATGATTTAGCAAAGTCATATTATATGATATTCGTGGTAAGCGACCTCAAAAACCGCCTAGTACCGTGTGCACACTCTTTTTGTATCGAATTTGCATAAAATTTCTGGAGACGAGGTCCGTCTTAAGCACCAGGTGTTTCGAACACCATCGCCATTATTATAATCATATTTAGCGACTCAAAAAACCACCGAGTACCAAGTGTGCACTGATTTCGTACAGAATTTACATAAAACCCCAGGAGAAGAGGTAAATACCCTAGACACCAAGTGCCGCGGAGACTTTCGGAATCGTGATATTCGTGTTCAGCGACTCCAAAAACCTCGAGTATATAAATTGAACCCATTTTCAGCAATACTTACCGAGTTGTAAGTTTTCTCTCTATTGTCTGTTCGGAATGTACTTTTTGAATGCAGAAATGCAATTTCCATTTTTACATTATAAAATATAGCGACAAATTTCCTGATACTTTAACGAATCCAATGCAAAAAAACGCATTTCGATCCATCTTACGTTACAAAATTCGGAGGTTTTGGTGCTTTATTTCCTCGACTATTCGTAAAAACTCTGTTTATGTAGCCAACAACCTCAAAAGCATAGTGCAGGATATACTGCAACCATGTGACGGTATTTTAGACTACAATACAATACTCATTACAGAATTATAAAATAATCTGTCAAATAATCATGTGGTCCGTCACTATGATATTCATACATTAGTTCAGACTGTTTTTTGTATATCTATCCCTTTTCAATGTACTGAATGTTGAAACGGTATTCAAAGGACTTATAGTTATGACTAATAACATGTGATAAATATTTCATCTTTGTTTTTACCGACCAATATACCTTATAAGTGTGTCTGTCTCTCTCTTACTCACACCATTACATATGTAATGATTTTTCCCATTTAACTGTACACAAATCTTTTCCACCGAGTGCATGAATAGATATATAACTTCAAAAAGGGTTTACAAATAATATTTCAAGAAACAGAAAAAAACTACAATAAAATTATTGTTAACCACATTTGCAGTTACTATCGAAGAACCTTTAAGTTTCTGTAATATACAAACGACTTCGAACTAAAAGAGAATCCAAATAATCCGTAATGAAATTGTTTTTCTCGAATTTTCACTAGAAAAAACTTCCTGAATTTCCACAAAACTATTCTTTACCTGAAAATTTATCGATACTTCCATGGAGTAGGTGTATCATCAATTTGATATCCATTTTCCGGATTGGTTTGTCGTTATTCCGGTCTGGTATGGAAATTGATGATCTTTTTCTTTTGGTGAAAATGCGAAAATGTTTTTTAACCATTGTGAACGATAGCTTAGATTACAAAGTCTCGTGTTTTCTATTCCCGATGGAGTCCAATAGTAATCAAATTTAAAAAGTTTTTCGTAGTTATTGACGTATTTGATTACTACTGATTTAAATCGAGAATTACTAAATAATTTTTAAAAAGGAGATTCTTACAATACATATTAAATAACTATATATTCGTATGAATAACATTTTTATTTTGTTTTAAAAATATCCAATTTATTGTAAAGAAAATATGAAACAGTTCGTGAAGTATGCTTTTTGCGCACGCACGCGATGTTTAGAGCACGAGCGAAGCGAGTGCTATATATCGCGTAAGTGCGCAAAGATGTTTTGATAGGAAATTGAAGCCGTTTAAATGGAATTGGTAGATCAGTTGGGATCATCGGTATCCTCGGTATATGAGCTAGTTGACCAGCTGCTGGGCCAGTTATAACGGTTGCTTTAACTTAATTGTCCTTTAATTCCTTTATAAGTAGCCTCGTCCCATTTCACATGCTCGGAGGGCTTAAATTTCTTAAAAGCATGATTGGAACTCCGATTTTTAATGCCAAAATTTATTTGGTGGCAGATCGGAAGGGTTGAGTAAATTTAAAAATTGATTTGTAAAATTTTACTTGGCCGGGAACTTGAATTATCAAATCGTTTATTTCGTTAACACTATCATTCCTGGGTGACACTGTTGCTCTAGAACACAACCAGTGAAAATCTTTTTCATGTTAATTTTCGATGTCAGGGTATACTGAATCTATTAAAAATTCTAAACTATGGACTATTTGGCCTAGAGACTCATTCAGAAGGATGTTAAAATTTATGCTTAACTATTTCTAGTTAGTTGAAATCTTGATCTTCTAGGCATTTTAAAATGCAAAAAAAACAAGATAAGCTACTGAACTTATAAAAAAATGTAATATTAATATTATAATAACTACTGAATCGCTAAGGTGTTTGGACCGTTAAATTTACAATGTCTGCTGACAAAAATATGTATAAAAAAATGACATTACATACTTCTTAGAGGAACTGGTGGTTAATTCTGCAAAGAACTGGTGTTTCGTTCTGAAAAGAACTCTTTTTGTCGTGTATAATTACTTGCTATACAAATTTAAAGTACAAAATATACTTATTAAAGATATATTCAAAAAAAGTAGTTTCGGAGCCAATTCACTTCAAACAAACAATCAAACCTTTTCTCTTTATAATATTAGTATAGATAGATAAATACATTGTATCTATACTTCTATACTAATATTATAAAGAGGAAAGGTTTGTTTGTTTGTTTGTTTGAAATAAATAGGCTCCGAAACTACTGGACCGATTTCAAAAATTCTTTCACCGTTGGCAAGCTACACTATTCCCAAATGACAAAGGCTATGTTTCATTTAAAAAAAATGGCCCTTTTGGTAAGCTAGGCGCATCAGTAGGTTTATATTAATTGAATATATTAAAAGTATACGTTTCAGAAAAAAATGTTTTAGATAAAAGTTGAAGGTCTCTTTAAGACAAACAAAAAAGTCCCCTAACATTTTTTTGTACAGGGTGAAGTAAAAAAGTTACAAATTTTTTTCCATTTTGATTTAATGTCACGCCCAAACGGCCGTACCGATTTGGCCCATTAACGAACTTGACCGAGATTTTGGGACGATTGATTTTTGTACCTAATTTAATTTCGATCCGCTAAGAAATGCAACCGCTATCGTGTCCACAGATTTCGTTATATCGGATCTATACATACATACATTTCATAATCACGACAGATATCACAAATTTAGCATGTGCAATGGGGCGAGGCTACTTATAAAGGAATTAAAGGACAATTAAGTTGTAGCAACCAATATAACTGAACCACCAGCTGGTTAACTAGCTCATACACTGAGGATACCGATGATCCCAACTGATCTATCAAATCTATTTAAACCGCTTCAATTTCGTATCAAAACATCTTTCACTTTTACTAATAATAAGTCTCAAGGTTAAACCTTCCAAATAGTAGGGATCGGTTTTCCTCATGGCCAACCGCCTAAGGCCATGAAAATAAAACAACATGTAATATTGTTTACAGGAAAGCGTTGACCCAATAAATTTAATGGCTTTTGTTATTTTTCTTTAATCCCCGTGCAAAGCCGGGGCGGGCTGCTAGTATTATATATTTTCTCATTGTCTTATTTGTATTAATTTTTAACAGATTTTTACAATATCATACGATTTTGTTTTATTATTTAGTTTCATACATTTTTTTTTTCATTTTTGAACAAATTGTTCAATATATAACAATTAATTTCAATATAAAAATAGTCGCTGCAACGAAATGTTTTTTTTTTATTTAATATATGAAACCTACATAGAATACATGTAGATGGTCAATTAAGGAGTTGATGTTCTCGTATAAAACAAGAAATGAAGGCTCTAATTGTTATTTGATTAATAAGGAAGGTTCTGATCATTCTCGAAACAAACATTCGACTCAATTAGTAAAATCATTTAAAAAAGTAATCATTACTTGAATGGGACTGTTCCTTGATCTTTGGAATAAATAAGCGTTCATTTTTTCCAGACCAAAAACTGCTACTTATATCTGCATTGGAATTTTTTATATTCTTTTTGAACGTAATCATTATACGCTTAAGATTATGAACAATCGTCAACCAAGGGAGAACCAACATTGTAAAAGACAAAAGCGGAGGAACTAAAACCACTACAGAACAATTAAAACTACTAACCTCCTGGATCATTATGTTATTCAAAATTGCAAAAAACGGCCAGGTCTGGGATCTGGTAATAATTCAATAATTTTATTAACTTCATCTAACCCTAACCATATAATATTGCTTGGTTCTAATAGAATAGAACATCGATCAACAGAATTGATTTAGAAAAATAGAATGGATGTTTAATTATCACACTTGCCTTCCTTTTTAGGTATGCTATTCTTTTTTCTCATATTATAGAAGTTTATGAGAAATTTATATCATTTTAATTTTATACTTATATTGTAAATGTAAGATTTCAATCGTTATGAATACCTATATATTTCAAAAGAAAAATAAGACACTGTTTTCTCAAGAGGAAAATTAGCTTTTAACCTACTTAGACAACTCGTATTCACTTGTACTTTTTCTGAAACATAAAAGTGACTGTTAGGCTTTTGTTTGAAGTCAAAACGGCTGTTTTCCACTTGTTTTCCTGTCGGTATTATTAACTAGAGAGCAATCTTTTTCATTTTTCGAAGGAAGTGGATAGAAAGGTGGAAACGGAAAAACTGAGTTTATAAAATCATCCTGCTGTCTTTCATCATAAAGATTATCCGATAAATTTGAAAGAATTAGAAATGGTTTTAGCGGTTTATGTCGTTTAGTAAATACACTTCGTTAAAAGTTTATCATTTTTTTTACATTTTGCTAATTTTCTAGAATTTTCCTTCTATAGTTAGTTAAACATAAATCAGAAAACAAAAAAAAACAATTATTTTTTTATTCCTGAAATATCTTTGCTAGTAAACTATAGTTTTATTTCGCATGTGCTTTATAAATCTCTGAAGCATATGAATCGCCGTTTTCTACTAGTTTTTTCATAGTAATAATAACTTCTTTAATACCATAGTAATGATATTTACTTCTTTAATTGGGGAACTTTTGCCAGTAAAAACAAACTAATTAAAAATATAAATCAATATTTTGAAAAAGACCCTTGCGTATTAATCTTGATAGATATGTCAAATTTGTTAAGAGTCGTTTTTTCAAAACTGAAGATGCCTAACAAAAATAAAAATAATTTTCTTAATAATTCTTAGCTTTCGACAACCAGATCTGTTGTCGTTTTCAAAGATAAAAAATTCTAACATTTACTTCTTAATGCAAAGCTTGGTTTTTAAATTTTTGATTTGTTTTATTGGTTTCTATAGATATAAGGTGGTTAGCCAAGATCTAGATAAATCCAAAGTAAAATTGGAAATACATTCATTTTAATTTAATAAAATGTGTGCTGTTTCTTTTTATAGAATTTTCTTTTTTGCATACAATTTGTGTGTCATTCTACTTTATTTCGTTATTCAGAAAATTTACAGCATGTTCCCAAATCTTAGATTTATCTATATTTCCTTTTCTTAGATAATTTTTGTCTTCATTAAGGCGAACTTCAAGAGGTCTTCCTGATTCCCAAATGTAGACATTGCCATAATTACATGGTATCCTAATCTAAGTAAACCTGGCATGGTCACATCTGTGGAGCCCCATGTTTTAAGCACGGCTTCCTATGGGAATGTTGTGACCAGGTTCGGCACCAAGAGTCCTTACATGCACCCGATGCGTGCTGGACTCTAGTTTGCTCAGCTAAAAATCAACACCACGCTGATCTTCAGGTAGGCTTGAATCCAGGTGTCCCAAGTTCCTTGAGTTACTGTTGCCACAGGGCAGTTCCCTTTATAAAAGATTTGAGTCCTGTGACTAGCTCCTCAAGGTAAAGATAGGATTCAGGGTTCGTGTCACCGAAGATGAGGAACCGTTTATGGTCCAAGGCCCTACACTCGAATAGAATGAGTTGCCGTCTCATCGTCCATGGCGCACAGTCGGCACGAGGTGGATTCCTGTGTCAGAATCCCCATCCTTCGAAGGTGTGGTCTGAATGGTCCGTGCCCATTGAGCAGGCCCACCAGTATTCTTATCTGACTCCTGCCATGATTCAGTATGTCAAACGTCAGTTTTTCAGAGTAGCCTTTGAGCGTCAGCTTCGAATGCCTCAGCCCTACAGTATTACTCCAGTGTTTGGTCGACTCTTCCCAGACCCAGTTCTTGACTTTGGTCCTTACCCAGGCTCTAGGCAGTCCCAATACGGATTCTGGATCAATAAATCGTGTGTCCGCTCCCTTCTTGGCCAGAAGGTCCGCGGTTTTATTACCTTCAAAACCCTTATGCCCTGGCACCCACTCCAAGAAGACCCTGTTGTGTCTAGCCAGTTCATTGAGGTTTTGTATGCATTCCCAGATCAGCTTGGAACTAACCCGAAATTGTTTTAAGGCCAGCAGTGCAGCCTGGCTGTCTGAGACGAAAGTTATCCTCTCCCCGCTCCAGCCACGGCCACGGGAGTGGTCGGCAGTCTTTAGTAAGGCGAATACCTCAGCCTGGTATACTATATACACAATTTTTTGTTTTCTGATCTTAATTAATTAGTTTTGTTTTGAATAAAAGGGATCTAATTGTATTATTCGTTTGAAAAATTGTTTTGAAAGCATAACCAATTTTTAAAATTTTTTCGGAAATACCTTTTATGTATGGAATTTTTGGCGTTTTTAAATTTTGTGTATGGTCAATTTGGTTATACAATCTCTGAGGGTTTTCATTTTTTTTTTATTTAATAAACCAGCCATGCAATCAACTCGCGTTTTCGTGCACTTATACTCCATGTAATATTTTTTGTTGTTTTTTTCACTCTGTCCGCCAAAACGACCCATAAGAACCATATATTTAATGAAAATTGATCCTACTTGCTACAGATGAAGGATATATAAATAAATTATTTTATATTATTAATTTTATTAAAACCTAATACCAGTTTTACGAAAGGGATTTAAATAATTGTTTAATAATTTTTTTTTTATTCAAACTGGTAAATGCTTTAGAATTCAGAGAACCCGACATCGCATATAACCGGTTAGTAGTACGCCAGTAAAAATAGCCGTTTTTTCGGGTTAACTTTGCACTAAATTTCCGATCCAAAATTTTTTTTTTATAAGATTTGGGATCACTTACTGAGCATAAAATCACAAAATGCTGACAGATCCAGGTGACGCTAGAGGCGTCATCTTGAAAAAACGTTTTCGGCCGATATCTTGGAAACTATGCACTTTAGAGCAAAAGTCATAAAGACCATTATTATAGAAAATAAAATTTTGCATCTTTTGTTTTCAGTAAACTTTTTTGTAAAACCTACATTTTACGATTTATAGCCCATTTAATGAACCGGTTTTACGATCGCGGCCAAAAACTCTTAAAATATGAGATTAATCAATAAAATGCATCAATTCATTTTTAAAGATCCGTTTATTCTTTACAACTTTTGTTTTAAACCTTTTTTTCTAATGTCTATACTTTTTGAGTTATAGGACGTTTAATGAAGAAATGTCGACGCTCGGCGGGTGACGCGGCAGCGAAATATAATTAAGTAAAATAAAAAAATGTTTGTTACTATTGCAGGTAAGGAATTAAACTATTATTTGTAAACTACATAAACAATCGGAATATTTTTTTAATTTATTTGTTGAATTTGTACTATTATATTCTATGCGTATCTTGAAATTTTCAACTTTTCGCTCGGTAGTCCAACATAAAACGTCCTATGACTCAAAAACTATGGACATTAGAAAAAAAAGTTTAGAACAAAAGTTGTAGAGAATAAACGGATCTTTAAAAATGGATGGATGCATTTTATTAGTTAATCTAATCTTTCAAGAGTTATTGGCTGCGATCGAAAAATCGGTTCATTAAATGGGCCATAAATCGTAAACGGTAAGATTTACAAAAAAGTTTGCTGGAAACAAAAAATGCAAAATTTTATTTTCTATAATAATGGTCTATATGACTTTTGCTCTAAAGTGCATAGTTTCCGAGATATCGGCCGAAAACGTTTTTTCAAGATGGCGCCTCTAGCGCCACCTAGATCTGTCAGCATTTTGTGATTTTATACTCAGTAAGTTATCCGAAACCTTATAAAAAAAGAAATTTGGATCGGAAATTTAGTGCAAAGTTAAATGCTATTTTTACTGACCTATAGCCCCATACGAAATTACATCCATAATTACGGGCTCTTCAGTAATTAATATTAAAATATCCGGTAATAAATACGTAGAGAGACAGAGAAGTATGTTGGATATACGAATTGATTTAAAAAAGAAAGAGATGACCGTGTGGTGACGTTTCCTGTGCTTTATTTCTATTTCAATGCATTTCATTGTTCTCTTATTTTAACGGAGGTGGTCGACAATTCAATTGGGACTTGTGGGTATAATACAGAGTAATGAAAAAATTAGTGTGAGAAATGTTTACTAAAAAAATGTTTTGCATTAAATCTTTTTTCCTGTAAAAAAACATAAACAAATTAAAATTGATAAATTTCAAGGATAACAGGAAAAATGACAAAAAAAGTTGAAAATAGTCGTAAGATTTTCATCAGTTTCAATTTTTTTCCACAAAAATTTTTCAGGACCTTTTGGATTGAATTGAAAAGATTATTTCAACTAAACTTATTTTTTTTATATTTATTATGCGGAGTGACCTCAACGAAAGTTGAGAACTAATTTATAACAAATCGAAAAGTAACTTATTTTAAAATACTTAAATAAGTTTTCACGCTAGCTGAATTGTGGCTCGAATTTTAAAATGATTTGCAGTAATTCAGATTCTCTTCTTTAATAACGAAATAAGGCGACAAGTACAAAGTTTACAAATCAGAAATTAACCTGAATACATTAATAAATTATTAATTAAACGAATGTAAATAAAATAAAAAACGTTAATTTTTTTGAAAATCAGAAACTTAAATTGTTATACGTCTATCTTAACTTTAAGTTACACTTGCTTGTTCACCACAAATGTTCGCTCTAAGGTAGCTCCAAATAACAGGGTCCTGTGAGTACCAGTTCCGAATGATCCTGATCCGGGTCGAACTGCCTGATGCTGATTGTGTAAAGGAAATCTAAAGGCCTTCCCAAACAGATCTGAAGATTTCCCTTAAGGAGAAAGAAAATAAATTAACGAAATTGAAAACTATAGATAATTTTCGTGTAAATGTACAACCAAAAACTAATCAACGACAAAGATTTCAAGGGTGAGGTACTCTATCTTATTCAGAGTTTGTTACAAAAAAACTACATAGGAATTTCATAGTAAAATGGTAAATTCTAAATCAACCTTCTTAGAACTTGTCACCTATAGTTAATTAGTCAAAACTTACTTTAGGTAAATCACTAAACTTTTAGCAAGCTTTAATTTAACAAATGCTTTCATCAAAAGACCGATTTAAAATTTGTTCCAAGTAATATTGTCAAATAAATAAATAATAAACCAATTTTGTAAGTGGTGCGTTAATTTTTTTGGAGAGGTGTATATTTTTGTTAGTCTAAGATTTGAATATAGTATACTGAATCTCTTAACATTCTTGTTTTTACATGTTGACGTATTTGAAAGCATAAACAAGTGCCAGAAGCGGTCGATAGTTGATTTCAATGTACTCCGGAGTCGACCTCATGAATTTTACAAAAACAATTATCGAATACTCGAGTCGGGCGCTTCGGCTTCAGCGTTCTGACCTAATTTTTCTCTGCTTTCGGAAACAATTCCAAGTTTGCCGCTAAACGAGGAAAAAAGTTCATTTCCACTTTTTTCGCGCGATCGTGGTCGCGATGTGTAAGTTTTGCTGTCGCCGAGCTGCCAGGCAAAAACTCCTAAAAGTTCTGACTTTGAATTATGAAATTATAAGCAAAATATTAATTCTGTACTTTTAATTTATTATAATGAAGCCAAATGTTTTTTTAGTCATATTAATAGATTTAATTTCTCTATCATAACTATCAATGTTTACCAATTCCATATTGTATTTTTGAATATAGATAGTTTCTCACAATTTGGGACCATAATTTTAAATACAAATTAAAACGTTAATGTGATACGAAGTTGGGTAATGAAGGCAGATGTGGAAACTTTTTAAATAAAAAAGAGGCTCAGTGCATTAAAATGTATTTAATTAAAATTGGCCTAAGCGCTTTCGCCGGTTAAGGCATCTTCAGAGGCTTCTACAATTATTATAAAACAAAGTTTTTATAAACATCTTTTAAAAGTTTTTATAAACTTACTTGTCAAAAAGCGTAGTTATCTAATGATGTCATCATATTAGTTAAAAGGATTATTAGACACATACAACATTTATTCAACATATAATGTCCTAGGACAATAAAAATTTTTCGTTTTTACTTTTTAAAAAATTTAAAATTTTTTTTTTATATGTCCTAGGACATTATATGTTAAATAAATGTTGTGTGTGTCTAATAATCCTTTTATCTAATATGATGACATCATTAGATAACTACGCTTTCTGACAAGTAAGTTTATAAAAACTGTCATAAAAACTTTTAAAAGATGTTTATAAAAACTTTGTTTTATAATTGTAGAAGCCTCTGAAGATGCCTTAACCGGCGAAAGCGCTTAGGCCAATTTTAATTAAATACATTTTAATGCACCAAGCCTCTTTTTTATTTAAAATTTTGTAACTGTGCATTTCAACCATATGAGATACTAGATGTGGAAACAACTGCAATTGCATTATTTTTTATTGTACTTACCTCCCTAAAAACAGTCGCCACTACTTACAGTTGAATAATGAATTGGCTGTGGCATCATTTGTTTATGCGTTTATGGCATTCATAGCTAAGTTGTTACATCGTCAGCGCAACCCCAAATATAAGGAAGACTGCAAAGAATCAATATAGATCTATCTCTTAAAATTAAAGAAATGGCATCATGTTAGCAAAATTCAGTAGGTGGATAATGATAAAAAAATAATACTTTTAAATTCCTTATTTATTGCTATTGAACAAGAAACTGGAGAAACTTGCACTCACTAAAATTACTTTAAAATCTAAAAGTACCCTTTTCTCAAATTTACTTTTGCGAAGACAAAATTTCTCTCGAAATGAAACTGCCAAGGGTTGCTCAATTTCTTGTATTGGAATATATAATATTTGCAAGCTAAAATTTGCAACAAGTGATAAAATAAATATACACGCAATTAACTGAAAAATAGAATGTTACATAGATAGTAGTGGTGGACCAAAAATTTACTAAAAGATACAGAAACTGATTAAAATAACTAATACTATATATTAAATTCTGTATATCCACTCAAAAAATATGGTTAATTTTTCCAATTTTTAATGGCAAGTTTAACCCGTTTACAGCGTATTTTAAAATAATTCTGAGATCATCTGCTAGCGTACAGAGTTGGATTTAGTTATGGAATGTTAAGTATATACCTACTTTATAAAATTAATATAATAGTATATTAAACAACGCATTTCATATGGCGCTCTGTTATGACACGAGTCCAAATTTATAGTATATTACTTTACGAGTGGTGTAAATTGCATATTACAGCGAGTGTGTTTGGCCCATGAGCGAGCTTGCGAGCGAATGGGCTAAAGAAACGAGCTAAATATGCAATTTGTTCCTCGAGTGAAGTACTATGCTTTACCCACGACTTACCAAATGGTTTTGTATAAAACTAAAAATAACAAATATAAAATTTAAATTTTGGCATTAGTTGTCAAAGTATTCGATTTCGCAGACACTTCTGTCTGAGAAATGTCAAATGTTAGTTTAATTTAATGAAAACTGTAGGCAACCAACATAATAATAATTTCTATTTACTTACTACACTAGTTTAGTAAATGAAACTATAACACAACTCCTCAATAATTTGACACTTACTGACAGAGTTATAGGTTAAAAAATACGCAATTTACTTATGAGTCGTGGGTAAAAAAACGAATCGCGTAGCGATGAGTTTTTTAAAGGACGAATGTCATAACAGCCATATGAAATGAGTTGTTTATAATACTTTTTATATTTTGCTATTTTATTGCTTTTTTAAATAAATTTAAATTTTGTATTTTATTTTAGTTCTTTTTAAATGAGTTGGTAGCAAACAAACAAACAAACTTTTCCTTGTTTGTTACGAGCTTAACTTCGTGATGTTTATTTAATTGACGTATCATACTATCCAATGCTACCAACCGCATACAGGAAAAGTTTCCAAAGTTGAGTGCTTTAATGAAACATTATAGTACTCATTTGGGTGTCATAATGAAAAATATTATAGGTGCAAAATATAAAAAGAACTTTTTATATTTTGCAAAGTTGAGTGCTTTAATGAAACATTATAGTACTCATTTGGGTGTCATAATGAAAAATATTATAGGTGCAAAATATAAAAAGAACTTTTTATATTTTGCAAGGTTGAGTGCTTTAATGAAACATTATAGTACTCATTTGGGTGTCATAATGAAAAATATTATAGGTGCAAAATATAAAAAGAACTTTTTATATTTTGTACCTATAATATTTTTCATTATGACACCCAAATGAGTACTATAATGTTTCATTAAAGCACTCAACTTTGGAAACTTTTCCTGTATGCGGTTGGTAGCATTGGATAGTATGATACGTCAATTAAATAAACATCACGCAGATAACCTCGTAACGTAACAAACAAGGAAAAGTTTGTTTGTTTGTTTGGTACCAACTCATTTAAAAAGAACTAAAATAAAATACAAAATTTAAATTTATTTAAAAAAGCAATAAAATAGCAAAATATAAAAAGTATTATAACAACTTATTTCATACGGCTGTTATGACATTCGTCCTTTAAAAAACTCATCGCTACGCGAGTACGCGATTCGTTTTTTAAATTTGGACTCGTGTCATAACAGAGCGCCATATGAAATGCGTTGTTTAATATACTATTTAAGTTTGTTTGTTTAAAGTAAAATTTCCAAAATTAAAATATTAACCTTAAAAAGCATAAATTTATTACATGTGGGAGGAAACCATCGTTAATGTAATAATACTTTTTTTGTTCTTGTAGCAATACCAACGAATAGATGTCATTTTATTTACATTGCTTGCTTAAGATTTCTATTGCTTCAGAGAAGTATAACTCGTCTCTTTAGTAAGCTTTGAAGTAGGTTATGGCTTTTACCGTTAGCGAAATTTTCTAAAGAGCATTTTTTTTAGAAATGTAAGGGATTACTCAGTCCTTCGTGTAAGTATTCAAACATTTACAAAAATGTTTCGAATTTAAATCTACATGATTCATGTTAACTCTAACAACTCATAGAATACTAAAAAATTCACCAGCAAATCTTTATTAAATCAAACTCAAGCAACTCCTTCTATACTCGTCTAACTTTAATAAAAAGATCCCTAGAAATTCGAGCGTGATCCCCGAATCCACTGAAAAAACAACAAATAAACTGGAAAGACCAACGTTATCGAAACCGATCTGCCAAAATACAAGCTAGAAATGCACTCGCCGATGTTTTCCGGGATTTGTGGGAGTCTGGAAAACTGGTGGAAAGCGGGAAATTGACTGGACGGTCATTTCTGATAAAAAAAAACAAGCTGTAAAACCGTATTGACATGTTAGAAATAAAAGATGCACCGCATAGGGTGAAGATAAACAAGAGGGTAGCAGATTTTTTTGGGGCAAAAATATGCATTGGGGGAAGGTAAATGGTGCGTTTGGTTATGTATTTACTGATACAACAGCTTTTCTTTAGACAATTCTTGTGTGAATAAATATATTAGAGATAAATTCTGGTATTATTTTTACGTTAGTAGTTGTGTTTAAATTACTAATTTGTAATACTAAAACTAGTTTCAAAAAAAAATAATTTAATTTATTTTTATACTAAAAATGCAACTGCTTCAATTCTTCTTTCAAGCAAATACTAAACAGAGGCAGCGTTTAATGCTCTGAGCTCGAGATGAGTAACGACAAAGAGAGAAAATGAAACTACATGCTACCTCATCAATAGAGGGTTGCACATGTATTAATTTGAAACCAACTAGAAAAGAGGTGAGAGGTATGTAGTTTATTTTTTTTTCTCTATTGGTACACGTCTCGCGTGTAGAACGTTTAAATCTGCATCTATATAAAAGTTTCGGGTTATATTGAAATCTGATTTTTAATGTGTCTAAACAATAAATAAATTCCTTAGGCATAACGGTAATGTTCAGGCTTTTTAAATTCTTGTACTTTTATTTCATATCCCATCTTGTTCTAGTTTTACTCAGCTTTTATGTTTTCATATTATCTTTTGTGTTGGTTTTCCTATAGGGTGCTTAATATTGCACTATGAATATTAGTAATACTAGATACTAAAATTTCATATTCCAATTCGTTTTCTAATTATCTGAGTAAACATAAGTATTATTCTTTATTTTATTTTACTAGCTGCTATTTACGATTTTGTTCGCGTCAAAATTTAGGTTTAGAACTCATGTGACACTTACTCACTTCCACCTTTAGCATATTTATTATGCATGACGTTAATGAGAGAGAGAGATTATTGGACAAATCAACAATTAAAAGATCAAAATCTTACTCATTTTTCTTGTTTGTATACTGTATTAAATTTAAAAATTTAAAATAACCAACCAAAAATTTAGGAGAGGGTACAAAAAAGAATGAATTAGAGTTTGATGTTTCAAGTGTCTAGTTGACAAATAAATCCTTATCTCATTAACGTGATGTATACTTCTGCTTAAAAAGGAAGCGAATAGAATAGGTGTCACATGTGACATGAGTTAAATCAAGACGACCAAAAAGCTGACTAATTACTGCGGCATATGTGGCTAAAGTGGTTTAAGGTTAGACCCAATGGGGTTTAGCTTGGTATGAAAAAAAAAACGGCGGTTCACAAGTTTTTGGTGAAGGTCCATGACAATGTATTTGGTTTCGATAGTAAAAAACAAAAATGTTGACTTGTCTTTACTCATCAATATAGATCGATAATAAATTATCCAAAAAATTTTTTGAGCAATGTATATAAAGGTCAGCGACTGTAGGTAACTTGTCAAAACCGTTCGATATAAACAAAAGGGCTGTAAGAAATTGCCAGAATAGTTTTGTTGACCTTTCTATCGTCATATTTTGTAAAAAAAAATATTGCCGTTACAAACCTATTAACAAAAAAATGAGTAGATTGAACATCACAGAACGGGATATTTAAGAGAACTCACAAAACTAAAGATAATTTACTATCAAGCTTCAAGTACTTTTTCTAATTGTAGAGTTGTAATGCCAATCATGTTTTATGTTCAAATCATGGTTTAATAATAATTCTATTAAGTGTACATTTGTTTGACTTCACATTTAGGGTTGAAACTTAATCGTGACGAAAATTTCCATCGTTAGATCTAACTTTCACATTTTTTAACAAGCTGTGTGAATATTGAAGAAATGCAGCAAAAGAAGGTTTACCGAAATGAGTAACATTTTAAAAGTGGTCTACGAGAAAAAAACTTTGGGAACCTTTAACCTGCCGGTTTTTATTTTTTCTTTTCAATTTCTGCTTAATGTCATTGTCTTGGTTGTATACTTTTAAAATTTCAAAAATCCTATGAAAGGACTCTCAAAATAATTGGTTTATTACATTAAATTATTGTTCAATTTTTTCATGCATTAGCACCTATAGAGAAATCAATAATAAACAGTATTTTTTCAAAGTGTAGGACGGTGAATTATTAATAATTTTACAAATACAACATTAGACAATTTAAAGCTGAGCAATAAATAAAATTAAAAATTAATTACTAGACAAATGGAACGAAAACGTTAAAAATTAAGAGATATAACACAGAAAAATGCTGTAGAAGAGTAACAAAGAGCGAATGATTTTACTTACTCTAGAACAAATAAAAAAATACTCAAAATTCAGGTGGATGGGGCACATGGAGAAAATGCCAAGAGCAATAATAATAAAAATTGTTAAATAGATAATAGTTATTTATGTATCAAGGGCGTAAAACAGGCGTTTATGGACCGCAACGTGTAAGTAAGGTCCATAAACGCTGTTTACGCCCGAAATACATACAAACTTTTATGCACGACCGTTTTAATTATCATTTATTAAAAAGATTGTACGATTGTTTTAATAATAAAACGTATAAAGGATATTTTTTCATTTTTATTAAAACAATAATCTATATACCTATGTTCTCGTTACCCTAGCAACAAAGTCAAAATAGGTGGTGGCCATTTTTATTTAATCTCATTGTCAGTTTGGATGATTGCAAGTATTTCAATATTTAAGATAAAAAATTTCTTTAACCGCCCGCCATTTACACTTTACCGCCCGGCGGGCGATTAAGTAGTCCACGGGCGCTAAAGTGGCACTTTACGCCCGCTAAATATATATAATAATTTGTACTTTACCGCCCGATCGTGCATAAAAACTATTTTTCTTACAATACGACAATAGTGATATCTTTTGAAATAATAATTTTATTGCTGTTGAACAAATTCGTCATAACATTTGTCGTGTATATTGATATAAAGCACGAAAAATACTTCAAAATTCGAATTGTAATACTAGAAGCAATAAATAATTCACCCTGTATCCAAACACACTCTAGATCTACGTATACGAAAGGATGAATCATGGGCAACTTAATGTGACAGGGGTATACGTGTAGGAGTAGCACACACACTCACACCAGCTCACTAGATGATTTATGCCAAATGATAAATTTTGCTTTTATTATTTGTACATCAACAATTGCATTAAGGAATGTTTGTTTTGACAGTTGAAAATTATGGAGATTTTTTATTGAGGGGAAAGGGAATCATGAGTTACACTGAATTATTGGAGTTTCCAGGAAGTTTAGTTGGATTTATATAAATTGAAAAATTTTCGGTTATTGGTAAAAAGCGTTATGATATATTTGGTACAAGTTTGAACTTTTTAGATTATTAACTGTGTATAAATAAACTTGGAATGTCACAATGCTGGTAGAAGTTTTTAGTGTTTTTTACTTTGCACTGAACAAGTTTTGTGAATGTATTTATATGCTGTTGTTTTTATTTATTCTTTTCGCTATTTATTAGGTTACAGAGTTTTTGGTCAACCTACTCTCTGATAATTAGACTATAAATATTTTTTTAGGATGTCTTGGTGGGTATAGACCTAAATAGAAATGTACGGAGAACATCTATTGGGGCAGAGCAGGCAATTTATTAATTTGGGATTTAAAGGACTGCAAGTTAGGACGAGTGGGGAAAACATGGGAAGGTGAGGATCCGTCCTCGATGTCTGGCACTGAACAGTATAAGGGTGCATGGAGTTGGCACGTCGTGTTGCTCTGGGTGATCTCTATAGAGCGGAGTTTTTTTTAGCAAAATCCGTTTAATTATCGGTAAAACGGAGAAAGATCAGACACTGCTCTTCGGTGAGACAATGGGGCTAGGTTTTTGGTGATACTGGTTGTCATTTATTAGTCGAACTTGTCTTCTCTGTATGTAATCCAGAACTCTGAGCGTTGAAGGAGCCGCTGATCCCCATACATGCGAGCAGTATTCAAAATTACGTCTTATTTAGGCTTTGTTAAGAGTAGCTAAATTGGATGGAGAGAAATATTTCCGTGCTCTAAAAAGAAAGCATAACTTATTTCCTGCTGCAATTGCCATAGATGTAATATGTTCGTTCCATAGTAAGTACTGGGAAATCATTATACCAACCAGCGTATTGGAGTCGCTTTCCACTAGTGATCGTTCATTGTGATGGATGGGTCGTATGTTTTCCTCTTGTTGGATAGGCAACATTTCTGTGTCTTGGAAGCGTTGAAATTAACGAGATTTTTTTTCCTTACTCGTCTATAATTCTTAAATCTTGATTGAGAGAAGCCGTTGTGGATCTTCTGTCCTCTTCCAGAATATCTAGGGATATGGGACGGTTGTGAGCTTTGCTACAGTGTAGGTTGCTATAATCTGCAAAACCGTGTATCATTAATGTGTAAAAGGAATAGAGTAGGAACTAGAGTTGATCTTGTAGAGGTTAGAGGAATGTCCATCTACGGCAACTTGAATCTGCCTGTTGGAGAGAAAGTTGGATATCCATCTGCAAAGGTTTGGCGAGAGTCCATGTGAAGACATTTTGTTCAAGAGAGCTGCATGCCACACTTGATCAAATGCCTTTGAGATGCCTAGTGATAGACATGAGTTACATAGCAGATCGGCTTTGTTGACGAAAGCTATATTGCCTGTTACTAACAAGGATGTGTGTCAAGGTAGCTCAGGATCTCGTAGTTGACGTATTTCTCCATAGTTTTGCTAATAGCAAATAAAAGAGCTATCGGTCTATAGATAGACGGCTGAGTATTGAAGCCTTTCTTGGGAACTGGTTTTATTTGAGAAGTTTTCCAGGATTCTGGAAAAATACCAGTATCATATGATAGTTGAAATAGCTTAGTGAAAACTGGTGCTAGTTCAGGAGCACAAACCTTTAAGAGTAAAGCAGGTATTTCATCAGCCGCTTGCTTTGTTGGTATTTTTTGGGACTGTGACACTTCGAAGTGGTACGATTCGAGGACAGTTAAACATGAAAATAGTTTGTTACAAGAACAAAGCCGCAAGAACAATCACGAGAACAGTTCGTCTTAAGAACAGTATGTCGCAAGAACAATTCGTCGCGAAAACAATTCTTTGCAAAGACAGTTTGGCAAAAGGTTTACTGTCAAAAATGAAGGTAGACGATCCTTTAAAGTGGAATCTAACTCACTTTTTATTTTCGCAGGAGATGAGCCCTTTAAAAAAGTTTTTTCGAAAAACGTCAAATCTTATGTTTCACTCGACCGCCACAAACATCTGAAACTTTGCAGAGCGTCATCTCAAGATACCTCATTTGATTTATCTAGTGGCATATCTAAGTCAAACCGAGAATTTATCCAACCACCCTCGTACACCCTAACAAAATTAGTCTGTAGGTTTATATATAATATGTGTTTAAATCAACGCCGGTTATAAAATAAAAATAATATCTAAGGGTAAAACATTGTATGTAAATGTAAATGTAACAATACTATTGGTGTCTACCAGTTAATAATACTCATTTAATATTAAGTTATAGTTTTTCATTGTTTCATTATTTACCTTCAACGAATTTTGTTGAAAAACCAGTCATTGTATAACCTGATTCTGCATGTATGTATCGATTGTTGATTGTGAACATCAGTCTACTCTACATTGTTCTAATATCAGATGAAAAACTAGATAAATCATCATGTCACAACTGTTAGATATTCACTTTCAAATAGGAAAAAATCTATCAAATTTTTGTGTGAAACGTACCCCGGCTTTACGAATAATAGCAGTATGTAGATATATTGGTTTTTCAGGTCTAGTTACGCTGGCTCTTTGAAATCAGGACGTCACAACCCGATAAAAATTCATAGCCTATATCTGCCTCTTTCTATGCTTCAGTCAAAATCTATTTTCGTTATTGTTTTTCCTTGTCTATTCGATCGGGTGTCAATTCATCGGCATCGAATAGTTATTTTAATTGCATTTTTGATTTGCTTACGAACATAGGACTACGTTATCTAATTCGTTTACATATTTCTCATTTAATCATATAGTTGCAAACTTTTAACATAAATTTTACATATTTATTCATAACCATAGTACAACTCATTAGTTTGCCGATGTCAATTTTTGCTCATCAAATGACATATGCGCTGCTGAGGTTTAATTTTCATTGGCGTATAAGCACCAAAATGTATATTTTCGATATGATTTATGCATTCTTCTCTGTCAGTGTCATTTTAGCCGAATACTTTTACTAAAAATGGATTTGGATTATGTCGTTAAAAATATTAATCCAAGTTCTATTAGTATGTAGTTTATGTATTTTACCTTTATTTCTTTTACAAAAATCTATATAACTTATATGGTCGTAATGAGGTTTTAAATTTACGTTGGGCGGTGTGCCTCATAGAGTAGCGAAAGGAAAACTGAAAAGAACCAATAAGCTTTGTTAAAGCACCTTTCAAATTTAAAATTATGATTCTACTGGTAACAATTTTTATAATTTTTTCAGATTACTTGCAGTATATGCCAAATTTAATTAAAAAAAAGTGAGAGGTGTCAAGGGACACCCGGATGGAACGAAGTTCCTTTCGATTAATTAGTGAATGAATTGTAATTGTAATTTGTAAACACAACAGAGTGTTTATACATACATAAGCATAATGTCTGTATAAAACGTCTACTTACCTAAGTCTATCAGCAATATCCGGAACTTGTGTAGAAACACTGTCAGGATACATTATTGTTATTATTTTCTACTATTTTATTATTTATTATTTACAAAATACCTGTATAAACTTAACAAAGTCGTGACACTACACTGTTCAAAGCAAAATAGAAAATAGTCAATCCATTATTACCTAAATATTTTCAACATTTCATTTGTTTCAACAAAAGTGTCCATTTATACGATACCAAAGGTTTAGATGACATACATCTACCTGGAACATTTAATACAATTTTCATTTTTTTTTATATTCTTCCGTAAATTTCCATAGTTGTATGGTTTCATCTTCATCTTCAGTAATAATTCTCATGTTGTTACTAATTCTACATCACTGCTTAGATTATTTTGGGCATTTATGAAGTCCACTGCATTTTTACTATCGCATAAATAAGTGAATTATTAAAAATGTAGCTTAACTGATATTAAACACTGCTGATATTATTAAGCACAAAATTTAATACTTAATGTTTTGTACAATTTTCTAATAGATGGAGGTATAAGCTAATTGATATCACTCTCTATTAACTTTTGACATTTAGCTTAGGTAGTCACCCGGTAAATGGCGCTTTGGGATAATTTCTAAATTATTCAATTGGAAAAAAGAGAAGATTAGAAAAAGTTCAAGTTTTATACGTACATACTTTAAAAAAATCTGTAATGTTTACAAATCTACTTGGTAAACAACGCTAATTTTAACAATATTGTTTATAAACGTAGGAACGATTTAAGCTCAAAAAATTGAAAATCGGTTAATACAACTTTTTAAAATTCTCCATAAGTCATGTTAAAGTTCAACTTTATCGTTTGTCCTTCTATATAACTTAACCAAAGTAAGTGATAAATTCAAGTTTTGTTTTTGAAGTTATACTTCTATTCATGCACTCGGTGGAAAAGATTTGTGTACCTACAGTTAAATGGAAAAAATCATTACATATGTAATGGTGTGAGTAAGAGAAAGACAGACACACTTATAAGGTATATTGGTCGCGGTAAAAACAAAGATGAAATATTTATCACATGTTATTAGTCATAACTATAAGTCCTTTGAATACCGTTTCAACATTCAGTACATTGAAAAGGGATAGATATACAAAAAACAGTGTGAACAAATGTATGAATATCATAGTGACGGACCACATGATTATTTGACAGATTACTTCATAATTCTGTCACGTAAGTTAACATATTAAGTTTAGTATTTTATATTAATAATATTAATAATAATATTCAGTAATGAGTATTGTATTGTAGTCTAAAATACCGTCGCATGGTTGCAGTATATCCTGCACTATGCTTTTGATGTTGTTGGCTACATAAACAGAGTTTTTACGACTAGTCGAGGAAATAAAGAACCAAAACCTCCGAATTTTATAACGTAATATGGATCGGAATGCTTTTTTTTTAATTTGGATTCGTTAAAGTATCAGGAAATTTGTCGCTATATTTTATAATGTAAAAATGGAAATCGCATTTCTGCATTCGAAAAGTACATTCCGAACAGACAATAGAGAGAAAACTTAAAATTTGGTAAGTATTGCTGAAAATGGGTTCAATCTATATACTCGGTGTTTTGAGGTCGCTGTACACGAATATCATGATGCCGAAAGTCTCTGCGGCACTTGGTGCCTAGGGTGTTTACCTTTTCTCCAGGGGTTTTATGTAAATTCTGTACGAAATCAATGCACACTTGGTACTCGGTGGTTTTTTGAGTCGCTAAATACGATTATAATAATGGCGATGGTGTTCGAAACAGAAGACGGACCTCGTCTTCAGGAATTTTATGTAAATTCGATACAAAAAGAGTGTGCACATGGTACTAGGATGTTTTTGAAATCGCTTACCACGAATATCATATAATGAGTTTGCTAAATCATTCGCATACAAATTTATGAATTAATGCGCGTGCATAGAAGTATAACTTCTGCCGGCAGTCCCACTGACTGCCACACTCGTTTTTTTGTGTATCAGACTATAACATCTCCAAAATGCAGACAAATTGTAATACATGTGATTTAATCATGTGAAGGGCATAAAGAATATAAAGATATAATAATTAACTGAACAATTTACCAAAAAAACAATAAATATAGCTTTAAAAAAACTACTTATCTAATGTAGAATGAAAGTGTGCTTTATGTTTCTAAAAAAACATTTTTCAAAATTAATTATATATAAAAAAAATTATTAAAAAGATTTAAAAATAAAAATAAATTATTGTTTTTATATTTTCTTTATATTATAAAAACGAAAAAAAAATTTAGTTATTTTTTCGTTTTATTGAATACTTAAAGCAATTGAGATAATAAAAGGTTAAATGAAAGTCCTAGATCTTACTAATTTGTTTTTTTTTCTGTTTCAGGTAAATCAACCGCTTTGGACAATGGAAATCATGGTAAACTTACCTAATATTGATAATTTAAAAGCATTGATTTTCACATTAATAGGTTACTACCAAAAGTGAAAATCTGCTGACCGTAAAAGCGTTGCTTTGTTTTTGTTGAACTTTTTGATTATAATTTCACAGCTTTATTATTGTATATATTATTACCAATATAAAGACATTTAGTAGCGTTATTCGTTAAAATACTGACCTAAATAGTTATCAGTGTCCAATTTGCAGAATCGGATTTTTTTTTCAAATTTAGTGATTATTTAGTTCTGCATTCTCGAATGCGATGCTTTTCTCACCAATGAAAAAATTGAAGCAATGGTTTTTCAACTAAAGCTGATAAATCAATTTCATCATCATCATCACAGCCTTACAATCTCTAAGATTATAGCTAACGCCTGGTCGTTCAACAATCGTTTTTTTTTTGAGGTGGATTATTCCTCTGTCTTCATTTGAATTTCTTATAATTTGTTGTGTGTTTTTGCCCAATCCATTCTAGACGGCGTGATTTAGTATATCTAACTATGTTTTCACTATTTTCTTCCCTATCTATTGTAATGTTTGTTTTAACTCTTCTTTCTCCTTCGCTTGTTGTGTCAGGGCCTAGTATTGTTCTCATTATTTTTCTTTCGAATTTTAGTAGACTGTCTTCCTCCTTTTTAATTAGTGTTGTTGTCTCCAATGCGTATTAGGGTCTTATACAGATCCATTTTCGTTTTTTTAGTCAATACTTAACTTCTCAGAAGGTTTCTGTTCATACCGAATGCCTGATTGCCTTTTAAAATTCATTCTTTCACTCTCTCCTTCCCGGTCTTTCCTATTGTGACTCCTAAATAGTTAAAGGTGTGTACCGCTTTAAGCCTATAGTTTTGTGTAATCAATTTTTCCTGTGGAGTTGTCTCTTCCTTACCTATCTTCATGTATTTTGTTTTGTTTTCATTTATCTCTAAACCCATTTCTTTTGCCTCTTTGTCTAGTTTTTTAATTGCTTTTATTAGTGCTATCTTTGTGTTTGCAACGATGGCCAGGTCATCTGCGATAAATCTATTTAAGTGGTTTAAATTTACTGATAAAAATACTTGTTAACCAATAATTAGTGTTCAAAAATCGATATTGTAATCAGCAAGTTAAAATAAAAATCAAAGAAAATAACGCAAATCCAATTCTTTTTTCGTGTCGATAGAGGAACAAAACACAATTAAAAACATTTTTTTTGTTTTTTTTTTTGAAACTCTACAATGGAGACTTAATACTACCTAAGCAAATAACAATAATTTAAGGTTGATGTTTGGTAAGAAAAATCTTTCTTCATTTTATCGACAGATTTTATCACATCTGTACCGCTTTTAAAGTATGGCTCGAAACGCACAATGTTCCCTGAAATGTTTTGCGTATAGTTTTTGCCGTTACATCGATAGCTCCTTTGCATGCTATCCAAGAACAGATTTTTTAATGCAAACAACTGGTTTCCCCGCATTTTGGATGAGTTTTGAAAAGCTTTTCTGTAGAACCACCAACCGATTTTTCGTAAGAAATGAAGTCTACGTTTTCTATTGATTTCAACACCTTAAAGTGCTCCATCAGTATTTTAGAGCGGATACAACTTGTAATTGGTTTATTTTTTTTTTCAATTGCAATTATTGGGCACTAAATTTTGATTTTTTTAGTGCATACCGAATATAAGTGTAAAATTATATTACTTGCTCAGTCAGTACCACGCAAGCAGTGTCTAGTTTTAAATACAAAGAAACAAATCAGTTTTTATTGATTTTTGCCTTATTGTCGATAATTCAATGTTTAATGGATGTTAAGCCATCCGCCTGGAAAAAAACGGGTGTGGCAGTCACTGGGACTGCCGGCAGAAATTATACTTCTATGCACGCGCTCGAATTCATAAATTTGTATGCGAATGATTTAGCAAAATCATTATATGATATTCGTGTTCAGCGACGTCAAAAACCTCCTAATACACCCATTTTGTATCGAATTTGCATAAAATTCTTGGAGACGAGGTCCGTCTTAAGCACCAGGTGTTTCGGGCACCATCGCCATTATCATATTCGTATTTAGCCACCCAAAAAACCGCCGAGTTCCAAGTGTGTACTGATTTTGTACAGAATTTACATAAAACCACAGGAGAAGAGGTAAATACCCTAGGCATCAAGTGCCGGGGAGACTTTCGACATCATGATATTCGTGTTCAGCGACCCCATAAACCCCGAGTACATAAATTGAACCCATTTGGACTACAATACAATACTCATTACTGAATATTATTATTAATATTATTAATATAAAATACTAAACTTTATATGTATACTTACGTGACAGAATTATGAAATAATCTTTCAAACACAATGTAATACGTCACTATGATATTCAAAACATTAGCTCAGACTGTTTTTTGTATATCTATCTCTTTTCAATGTACTGAATGTTTAAACGGTATTCAAAAGACTTATAGTTATGTATAACTAAACATGTGGTAAATATTTCATCTTTGTTTTTACCGACTAATATACCTTATATGTGTTTCTCTCTCTTTCTTACTCACACCGTTACATATGTAATGATTTTTCGATTTAACCCCACACAAACATTTTCCGCCGAGTGCACGAATAGAAGTATAACTTCAAAAAATGGTTTCGCGTTATTCTCTTTGATTTACATTTATTCCTGTTGCCTACGATATCACTTATTGAGCAATAATTAAAATTAGCCCTGCTTCACTTTTTAGACATATTTAAGTAATCTAAATCACTTATATTTTAGTATATCAATATTATCAATGCAGTAAATGCACATTCTTGGCAAAGTTAAAGAAATATTTTAAATTGTTTTCATACATTTTCACGTAGGAATTAATTTATTAAAGAAAAACAGTATTTAGTCGTAAGTAATTATTCATAGATATATAGTCAGAATATTTGGATTCTAACTATGAAATATATTCAATTAAGTAACATACCCCGCTACTATTTTTTAATTTATTTTATTGTAGACAAGAAAATTTATAACGACGATGTTTTTATTACCAATTTACATATTATGTTAATAAATTTTATCAAATACGAATCGAAAAATATACAAAATCCGAATTTTTTAGTATATAAGTTTATGGGAGACAGTGCGAGAATGATACGTACCCTTAAATAACATTTCTGTGAAACGGTTTTTAAAAGAACAGCAATAGTGAATAAAATTAGCCGACTTAGACTGTGAATCAAAGTGATAGATGAAAACGTTGGTGTTGTTAGTCGACTTAACCAGAAAGATTGATGATTAACTTTATCTAAAACTGCTTCTGAGGTAAGAACAGCTGATTATTACTAATAATGTGGAGTTTCAAAATGTGTCCAGTAGATGGATTTCTTGTCTTCTCACTGAAGATTAATAACGAAATCGCACGAAAGAATACCAAAAGAATGTGGAATTTTAGGAGAATTTTATACCTTCAGTAGTAACTTGGGTGCATTATTACAATTCTAAATCAAAACAGTCAAGTATTGAATTAAAAAAAAACGGAGCTGCACTAACTGTTGCGACCGGATTATTTTACTTTAAAAATATTACATGGTGATTTCCCTACGAACGTCAAACTATAAATGGCACATATTACTACCAATGTTTAGATGTGGAAAAACAGCTGCTCTAACACAGCAAAAAATCGATTCGATTGGACCACCTGTTTGGACCAATGAAACAAACTCTTTGGAGACTAACGTTTTGATAACAATATTGCAGTAGATTTCATGATTTTGTACCCAATTAAATATTGCAGTAAATAGTGTAAAGCTTTTCTTGTCGTTTTTTAACGTTCAGCACGTGCTACAGAATATCCTATACGAAGAGTTGCTCTAAAAAGGATAAAAACCGAATAATTGTAATTCTGTATAACTATACGTAAACTTGCTCCTATATTTCTACTTGTATGTATGTAATAACAAACCAACCATGCGATTAACATTTGTATGCGTGCGGGTTTTTATGTTTCCGTAGGAGTGGATTATATCTTATTTTACGTTTTTCGCTTTCTATATGTGCACTCTGTTCACCTGAAAGTACTGCAAGAAGCAGCAATTTGGAAAAATGTCTAATAAAATTAATAGATACTAGCAGCCCGCCGCGGTTTTGCACGGGGATTAAAGAAAAATAACAAAAGCCATTAAATTTATTGGGTCAACGCTTCCCTGTAAACGATATTACATGTTGTTTTATTTTCTGGCAGCAAAATAAATTGATTTTCAGGTGCTCCGACCCGCCTTAGGCGGTTGGCCATGAGGAAAACCGATCCCTACTAATTGGAAGGTTTGACCTTAAGACTTATTATTAGTTAAAGCGAAAGATGTTTTGATAGGAAATTGAAGCGGTTTAAATGGATTTGGTAGATCAGTTGGGATCATCAGTATCCTCAGTGTATGAGCTAGTTGACCAGCTGGTGGTTCAGTTATAATGGTTGCTACAACTTAATTGTCCTTTAATTCCTTTATAAGCAGCCTTGTCCCATTGCACATGCTAAATTCGTGATATCTGTCGTGATTATGAAATAAGTTATTTTGATAAGGATTAATACCAAGATAAAAACTTTAAAAAAATTAAAAAATAGTTATTGTGACGTAACTATAACAGTTAGACATATGCTATCACGGCATTTTTTGTAGATATTTATATATTCTTCAAAATCGTAGTACATTATTTTATTCTATAATCAATAGTATTTTCAGCGCACGCGATGTAAGGATTTTAAGGTCATTTTTGGTTACATTAATGGCATTTTAGTAAGGATCCCTAATTTTTTTGAAAATGAAACATAGCCTATGTCACTCGGGAATAGTGTAGCTTGCCAACGGTGAAAGAATTTTTGAAATCGGTCCATTAGTTTCGAAGCCTATTCATTTCAAACAAAAAATCAAACCTTTCCTCTTTATAATATGAGTATAGACAAAAATAATCATTATTGTTCATAATTGATTCACCCTCGTAGAACTGAAGACTGGTTCGTCAACTGTGAAGTTCTACCGAAATGATTGCTACTTTACATATACCTATAATATTTAATAAGTTTTTTTTGTGTACACTGTTTCAGAATAGTATATTACGTATCGAGAGTGGTAGGTAGAACATTACGTAGGAGTGGAAAAGTTACGCACGAAGCCGCGTAGAGGCGAGTGCGTAATTACACGAGTACGTAATACCTCTTACCACTCGAGTTACGTACTATGCGTTATCTACGACTCAATATTTTAATTCTAATTCTAAATATTTGACATCTCTAAAAAATATATGACGTACGTACTGTACTGTTATCTACTCCTTTGACAGAAAATGTCATTGATAATCATTGTCACCATCCAGGGTAAGTAAGCTATAACGCACAGTTGTGCGTAATGAAACGTCATGTTGGTGACAATGAGTATATATATAGTACAGTACTGCAGGCCTTTGAGGCCCATGACTTTTTTTTTTCTTTATCGTTCTTCAACTGCCTTAACAATTTCTCTCCACAGGTTGCGATTCTGTACTTTTGCACCCCAATTTGGTTCTACCTCTCTGATATCTTCCAACACCGCGTCCAACCATTTTTTCTTTGGTCTCCCTCTTTTTCTTTTACCTCCTTCCCCTTCTTTAATGACCTTTTTTGCATATCTATCTTCTGGCATCCTCCTAGTATGCCCGAACCATCTCACCCTTTGAGCTTTTATGAAGCTTGTTACTGATGGGTATTTATAAAGATCTTTTAATTCTTGGTTAGTTCTTCTTCTCCAGAGTCCTTCATCTGTTTTTAATCCCCCCAGAATTTTCCTTAGTACCTTCCTTTCCCATATATCCAGTTTTGTTTCTTCCGCTTTTGTTAAAACCCATGTTTCGCTTCCGTATGTCACTGTTGGTCGTATTATTGTTCGATAAATTTTAATTTTGGCTTCTCTAGATAACTCCTTTGATCTTATTAACTTATTTAAAGATCCCACAGCTTTACTTCCTTTCACTAATCTTTTATTTATTTCTTTCCATTCTTCGTTTTTATTTGTCAGCGTTGCACCCAAGTATTCGAATTCACAGACTTTTTCAATTTTATATTTTCTGTCCTCCCCCGCTTTAATCTCTATATATTCTTTTTTACCGTCCACATTCTGATGGTTTAGCACCATATATTTTGATTTCTTCTGATTTATACTAAGTCCGTAATTTTTTGCAGCCTCTTCCAACTTACAGAACGCTCTTTCCAGTTCCTTCCTTGTTCTGGTTAGCAAAGCTAAATCATCTGCATATGCAATTATCTGTTGCTTGTGGTGATAAATAAGCCCTGTTGTTTGTATGTTGCTATCTCGTACAATTTTTTCCAACACTAGATTGAAAACCGTTGTCGATATTGGACAATGAGTATAAATGACATTTATTGTCAAAGAAGTAGATAAAGTATTTTATAAACATACACAGTTTTACTTTTTTCTATAACGTTCGTTGCTTCTGGCAGTAGATATCAAATATGATTTTTTTAATTAAAATAGAATAACTAGTGATACATTATTTAAACGCTGCAACTAATAAAAATGCAATAACCAACATGCTTGCGTTATTCTAAACCCGCCACTTCAAACAAAAAACTTCTTTCTGTTAACAATTTCAAACATTTCCACATCAAAAATTATTCCAATCCAATCCGGAGAAACCCTAAACAAAACTTTCATCTACAATACACTCAAAATATTCGACCGAATTGTTATCATTGACGTTTAAATACGCCGGAATTAAAATGAAGACAAGCGTTAAAGCTTGTTCAACGATCCGGAAATAAAAAAATCTCCAACGTCGATACAATCGTAACCGGAGCGGAAATAGAGGTTATGTTATGCTCGGAATGAGTCTCGCAATCCGTCGGACCGAGTGGTCAGTCAGATTGCATCATAGGTATTACATATCTGCGGAGTATCTTCGCAGAAATTCGCCTTAATCGAATCCTTGAATGCGCGGTAGAGTAGTTCACTGTAAGCAATCAATGTGGAGTTTCAACACGAATCAATAATTACAATTTTCAGTAAACTAACAAGACTTTTGAAAATTAAAAATTAGACAAACAAGAAGTGACAATAAGAAAAAATCAAAAAAATATCACATCCAGCAGAGCTTGAACCTGTATTCTCAAGCTACACCCGAAAACGCCTCTAGAGTTTGATGTTGATTGTTGATTTGATAAATAAAGTTTCACGTGTTCCTACGGTATCTTGAGCACAAAATGTGGATGCTACCGACGTCATTCCAGATCGCAACAACTCGCAAAAGACTAAAAAACAAATGGTGAAAATTTTGATCAAAATACATCTTTTTTGATAAGGCGCATTTTCATCTCGACGCACATGATCGTCGAGAAGCCAATGCATCCTCATGGTTTAGGATGGTGGAATCTTAGAGGCAAGAAATGCCTGGTATACGGAGAGCGATACAGAGGCTTGATAAATGACTTTTATGGCCATAAATTAAGGACATGGACTTGACAACTTTTGATTTTAACAGTATGGCGCGACATGCCGTGTAGCCCCTTAAAAAATTGATTTTTTGGGCTATTAGTTCAGTCATAGTATAATTATCTATCTTGGCAATGTCACTTGTTGTCCCGGAGCTAATTAAATTAAATATTCAACTAGCCAATTCTTAGATATAGCGCGAAACAATAGACAAAGTCTTGATTAATTGGGCTGATAGTATGCGCTACTGCGATTCGACAGGCAGCCATATGAAGGAAGAAATAATTGTGTCCATAAATAATAGACATGTTGGTTCTTTCCAATACAGCCAATAAAAATGAAAAAAATGATTATTCTTCATATTAATGATTTTAAAACAAACTTCTATTTGGCACAACTCTTTTTAAGATTAATTAGACCGGTTTTAGGATTTTTAAGATTATTTGGTAATTTATTTTTAATTTCCTCCAATAATTACAATTATCACTTTATTAAAATTTTAAGTTTTATCCATATTATTTATTATGTATTATACAATAACGACACTTAATTATGATCTAAATAAATATTTTTATATAAAAATTTATCATTCGAGACATTGCACAAATTTTAGTACATTGGGAGTAATAATAATTGTGTGTTATTCAATTTCAGTAGAAAGAAGGTAATAAAAATTCCCTAAAAGCAACACGTAGTATCGGATTTTATTAAAGGAAGAACTAAGAGTGCACTTCAATTTATAGAGGCTTCCAATTGCAATTGGACCCCGTGTCCCGCTATTATTTCTTTTTACACTCCTTTTACAACTAAGCAAATTAAATTTAGGCCGAAAAACAGTCACATAAAAATCCACCCCCTTTTTCTCTGAGACTTGCCTTGGAGAAAACCATTCCTCTTTTAGCCCAAATATTCCCCCAAAAATGTTCGCCTACAACGTTATTGTAATGCAGTTACATACAAATATTATTAACAAAACTCACATTAGAGAATGATTTGCTAAATTCTTTATTTTGTTAGTACGCAACACTTTTAAATTTTTTTTTATTTTATCCAATAGGGTCTTTAATGATTTTCTAAATAAATTACAACAAATAACATCACTTTGCTACTTTTTGTATATACATGTTCATATTAGATTCTGAAGATGGTCCTTAAGTTCAAGTTCAAGAATGAGTTCTTTGGGAGAAACATATGGTGATTTTTAGGAGTTTGGTGCGTATGAGGACCGTGTTGTAGGACTTGCGTCCTTTACAGGGGATGGATGGAATATTGGGAAGGAGTTAGCATCTGTCTGTCGTCTTTTTTAGGAATGCGAACAATATAAATGTCACTTTACAAAATTTTACGCCCTTTAGGTTACAAATTTATTATCATTTCGGTCAGTTTTAATTACATATTTTTGCAAGATAAATAATTGTTTGTAGCAAAATTAAAACTGACATTTAATTAATTTAATATATATTTACAATGTGTATCATTTAAATATTAACAGTTTAAACTTATGGAGAAGAAATCACTGAATGTCCTTATATTTAACGGGTTTATCTGTTTCGTAGATGTGTCGGTTCAAAGTTAATTTAATGGAATTTTTTAACATAAATGTTAGTATTGTAACAGGATAGCCGAATAAGTAAAGGGCCTTTACATGAAAGATTGTTTTTAGGTTATTCTAGAATATTCTCACTCTTTATAGTGTCTACAGATTAGGTTCGATCATGTTTCTCGTAAATTCTAAAATGTTCATTTGTTCTATATAAGGGGATGTATGGGCAGCTAAGGGGAGTTCAAGTAGTTCAAACAGTTCAATGTAATACTTTTTAGAGATATTCCAGCAGAGTTCTTGTTACAATTTTTTTGAATAAATTGTGTCACCATACTTAAGTGTTTCAATATTAAACAAAACAATCCAACAAAAAATGTGTTTATTGGTTTGTATTTTCTGCAACACCAGCATTAATTAGAGCTTTATTCCGCCTTCGCATGCTTATAGAATTAAATTATCAATTTGGTTTTATGGTAATAGGATCCATTTTAGTGTAAGAAGATATTTAATAATATTGTGCATATGACGAGCACTTTATCTCTGACGCATATCTCATACATTCTCAAAAGGATTAACATTTGGCAATTATGCTGGTGAAAGGGTAATTTTCCTCATTATCAAACCAATTCCTTATTGTTGCTGCAATATGTGGTCTTGCAATATCTTGGACCTGCAGCAGTGGCAAATGGAAGGCAACAGGTTCTAAGATACGATCAATGTATTAATATTGATACAAAGTACCTTCACAAAAACAACAGTTCAACAATTAAAAATTAAATCGTTACTTGTAGACGACTATATGGTCGAACACACTGTACATGCCTGAGTCTGTGAGAAATACTTGTTAGTGTTTTCCATAAAACTTGTTCTTATAAGCAATATCTAGGGAAAGTCCGGCGGAAATTATGGTACGTTTTGTCAAACGATATAAAAATCAATCTAGTGGTAATTTTTTCGAAATTTTTATTTAAGAGCAATCTGTAATCATTTAAGTATAAAAAAACACAAAGAAACATAATTAAGGAGGTGTCTGGTAGAAATGGTCATGGTAGAAAGCAGAGGAAGGCCAGTAGTTTACTCCACATTTTTTTAGATTTCTGCTTCTTTTCTCTTCTCTTTTTTTGACTACATTTTGAGCACATGTTTTCGATTTCCGTACAGTTTTTATGTACCCAAAATTAACAAATTACACATTGTAACCAGTTCTTAATAACTTGGTTTCTTTAAAAATTTTCCCCACACCTATCACAGTTGACTTGTCCATTTTAGGTATCAATATCTGAATCGTAGAGTATTGGTTGTTCTTCGTTCTCAGTGCTTTCTGAAATCTTTTGAATAGCCTTTAGCTTTATAGCTACCATAATCTTCTTGGCTTATTTTTTTTACTATAAATTTTAGAAGCGGTGTGGATGGTCATTTTTCCATTTTTATTAATTAATTAATAGAGGCCTTAAGTGATTTTTCTGTCCAATTACCACGCTCTCTAACTGATTTTCTCTTGTAGACATTTGGCATCTACAATGAAATAGAGAAAGATTTATTTGGAAATATAAAGTAAAATTGCGTATGGTCATCTCTCCTTGATGATAAAACATAACTTATGATAAAACATAAAAACTACAAGTTTCCATTAAATTTTTTTCACCACAAGGTAAAATAAAGACCCATTAAAAATTTTACTTTACTTTACAAATGAAGAGGTTTTGACTTACGCTTTTATTTAATTTCACTTTACTTTTGCACGTGCTGTTAATGGCCTGCACTGGTAAAAGCGTACCAAAAATATTATACTGGTCGTCTCTCCCGTACAGCCATCTTCGCCGTACTTATGTAGATATTCAATCCATTATATATTTGAATTTGAAATAAATATATTTTTGTAGTTATATTAAACTACAATATCAACCATATTGAATTTTTTTCATCCTTGATATAATATCATAATAACATATCTAATTTCATAAAATTTTCCCATCCTATATGCCAGAAAAACATAAGTTAACAAAACAATGACCGGTCATTTTCGTCTGGTGCACCTCTAAGAGGGTAATACTATACAAAAGTAATGGAAAAGACTGTGGATGGGGCCAAAATTCAATTTGTTCCAGCAGCGGTCCAACACCGAACTTATTAAAGGCCAAGAAGAACAGAAAAGGTCCTTTTGTTAACGAAAACGCTCTGGATATTCCACCAAACGCTAGAGTATGATACTCTACGCTTTTTTGTTAAGAGAAAAGAAAGATATTAACTCTTATTGTGAGCTGCAAAAATTCGGTTGAACATGTTAAGCAGTCATATATATTTCGTTTAATCTGTCTCTTTTAAATTTTTTCACTGTAAAATTTATATATTGTTTACTAGTTGTACTCGCAACGTCTTTTGCGTGGCGTGTGATTGTTGTATTAAAATTTCTTAACCCACCCCATTTAAGGAATGGCACAGAAATTTTTATACACCATATGTTAAGTTAAAAGAAGATAAATACATCTGTGAAAACCGCATTCGAATCGGATCAGTAGTTTTCATGTGATGCGCGCACAAACATACAGACAGACAGACAAATAAACGTAACTACATTTTTGGGTCCTATTTCGATGTACCCGCGACGTCGTTCGCGTGGCGTGTTGATTTTTTTATCAAAATTTCTTTCCTCTCTCCGTTAAAGGGGTGGGGGGGGGGGTAGAAAGTTTTATACAACTGATGTTGAAAGTTGAAAGAAGACAAATACGTCTTTGAAAACCGCATTCGAATAGGATCAGTAGTTTTCATGTGATGCGCGCACAAACATACATTTCTACAGTTTTATTATATGTATAGATAGATAGATTTTGTAAGATTTTAAAATAAAGTAGGTACTACTAAAACTATATTTTTGACTTTTATAAACTTTTTAGAATTCGTTTACAGAAAAGCGTTATACTATTTTACGATTGGTGCGGTTGTCAACTATTTTGCATTGATAAAATTTCAAATACGGCTCCGTTAACTTCTAAATATCACAAGGAATAAGTCACCTGGCAGATATTATCGGTGCTAATACGTTTAACAAGATATTTGTAGTAAATAAAGTCATTTGGAACGGGCTTTATGTTATGGTGGAATAAATAATAGGAAAGGCTGTAATAGTTTTATTACAAATAGTTGGATGGAGACTGTAAAAAATATGTATATATAAGCAACAGAACAGAGAATTTGTAGGAACTGTAAAAATTTATTCAAATACAAAATATACTGCAACATAGGCAAACATCAATGAAATTTTCCATTATCTTTTTTTTATTTCAGTAAAATATCCTTCTAAGGAATATAGGTACTGCTTCAAGAAATTAACACACCATCTACAAAAACGAAAAAAGCGATTCATTGGTGTTTAAAATTTAATTTTCTTTATTTTTGTATTGAATGTACCATGTATTTGGAATGTTTTAACCGTTATATAAAGAACACCAAACAAAAGTGCTGTAAATGAGTTAATGTCGATAAGAGGTTAGTGTCACTCTAGACGTCCAGTACAAGACCGACATGGTGTAACAACATCTGTTCAAGGCCATTTTTTACGATTCTGCACTTTAAGACAACCTTTTGTAACTACCAGAAGCTTACAACCTCAACCTCGAATGAGCTGTGAACTGTTTGCCATCGCCTCAAGGAAAATAATTTTTTAAATCGTATACTTAAGGGCCAACCTTGACCGTAGCTCATTGCAGATCGCGTTTAGAATTTTCACGAAATTATGTTCATTGATTGGAGGCTGATTGAAATAGAGTGCGGTTTACAGATGAGAGTAGATTCTGTCTTTACAATTGTAGTAGGCGTATTTGCGTTTACTGACCTCAGAGTGCAGACTTGTTGGTTATGAATACTGGTACAATTAACGCTCTTCGATATATCGGTGACATTCTTCAAGAGTGTGCTGTGTCATTTGCCTCTTATATTGGCGAAAATTTTGTTCTAACGCACGATAATGCACAACGGCACGTTGCAAACAGTGCAAAATTATCTACAGGAAGTTGGAATTGACGTTATGGGATAACCAGCGATTAGTGCCGATCTCAATCCTATAGAGAATGTTTGGAAGTCTCCTAATCAACCAAACACTCTGCAAGAAGTGGAACAACGTCTTCTCCAAATTTGAAATGAACTGGATGAAAATACATTCGTAGCAAGGGTGGAAATACTTGTTTTAGACAAAGATACTGATGGTTAGCGACAACATCATCAAATCTGTCTGTTTTACAAAGTAAAGTAATCCAAAATAAAACTCATTTCACTTATAATTTTTATGTTATATGGTAAGTTTTAAAGTGGTGCACCAATTTCTTGGAGCAGTGTACGTTATCTTTTGTCTGTATATTAATTGGAACTAAGTTCCTTACGGTAGGCTTGGATAAGATAGGGATTTTGCTGCGTGACCGAACTGAAAAAAATGTAATAGTAACACCGTAACAATAAAACCGTAACGCCTGTAATAGGGCCACTATATCTATTAGGCAGGTTACCGCTAGCCTCCACACAACGCTAGCCTCTACTCAGTGTTCAGTATACGATAGACATAATGTTGACAGTTATGATATATTTTTTAACTGTCACCGAAACTTTCTTGAAAGTGTTTACAAAAAATATAATAGTTATAATGAATCAAGCAAAAGATGATCTTCTCATTACAGATTTTCCTAACGAAAGGTTAGTTTAATAATATAATATAAACATTTTAAACAATATAGAAATATCCAACGATGTCAACTTTTGTGATGTCCTATAAATTAATGAAAATCATTGGTTTTTAAATGTAAAATGTGTAAATTATGTTGTGATATTTTATTTAATTGGATTATCTACACCTGTTACTAATGTTAATCTCAAAATTTATAATAAATTATTATCATTAATATGATCAAAATTTATGCAGTAAACACATAAAAATGATTTGACTAGCATATGATAACTCTTCACGATTGGATATCGTTGGAGGATCGAATACGTGGGATGGTAATTTTGTTTTTAGTTTTTTTCCAGTGTTAAACAAAAAACTATAAATATTATTTTTACTTTAAATAAAATTAATTCAATTATCTTATTCCGATCATAATCATTATAAAAATTATATCTTTAGAAAATTTATTGATATATAAGCTGCCCAGACGAAAAGTACAAATTATGAAAATATGTACAACCAAAAGAAATGTAATTATTAATCTATAACGTAGTATAATCCAAGGCTTGGAGGAGATAGGGATTTTGCTGCGCGACCGAACTGAAAACAATGTAATAGTAAAACCGTAACAAAAAGTCTATGGAATAAGACCGTTAACTGAGACGTGCGCAGGCGCTACAGTCGTATACACAAGCGAGTAGTGTCGATTCTACATTAGCCGAAGGAACTTAATTCCTACCTGGTGTCCCACGACACCATTATAACTTGTTTTTATTAATCGATGCTTTAAACGAAATAGATAGTTTTACTACTTCTACACAAAAAAATACCATAGTTCTATCTTTTACTTTTTGTGAGAATATTAGTGTCACTACACAGAAACTGAAAAGGACGGTAATAGTTAATTTCCAAGAATTGCGTGTCAGACAGTCATAATATCCATGACAAGTTATAAATTGTACAATTTTCGCGTGAATTGATCAAGTTACAGAAATGATTGTAACGCTGAACTCAATAATTGACCAATTTTACAAGCATATTTCTAAAAATATGACTTAAAAAATTCTTGCTTATATGTCACCTCAACTATTTTATAAATTTAATAAACAAAAAAATTTCATATATTTTTATTCTTATTTTTTGTAGTTGGTTTGAATTTATATTTATTTTTGAAAAACTAAGAGTCTATAAAAAATGCTTTAAAACAGAAATATTCTTCATATACTGTGACTTATTGTCGAAATTCTTTTTTTATGGTATTTATGCTGATATATGCACCGATGTGTTTTTTTTTTATATATATTTACATATTTCTAAGCACAATATATTTTGGAAAAGCCTTCTTGTTAGCACTTGAAAATATATCTATTTTGATGGCACTTCAAGTTTTACCCCAAAAACACCACCATAAAACAATCGAACCGTGAAGGATTGTCATATGTTTTTTTGATACACTCGTCTAGGCCATTCGTCGATTTTCCGCTGTCATTTAACACAAAAATATCCAAGATATCCATGAATGCGTAAGTGCCGCCATCCGTTCACCCTATTTTTGTCCCCTTCTCTCCTCTTAGCCCCCTTTGCATGGTCACGTGACCGTGTCAATCGCCTCATTACGTTGCAAATAAATGCGTGTTTGATTCCCCACAGTCTGCCATAAGATCCCTCTTTGGTTTTGGCTTTATAGTACGATCCATTTATAATCCGTCGATTTTCATTAATAAAATGAAAGCCTTTTGCGTTCATTTTTTTTTATTCAATACGGAAAAGTGTTACGTAAACTTGTAAAGTTTTATTGGTTAACGGTTTTCCTTTAAGGATCGCTTAGGGAAACGTACAAATAACACTTCAAATTCGTGTATATATATTTTGTTGTTTTTTCATTCGTCTATATACCTGCTTTCTAAAATGTTATTTTGTTATGGAGTTTCTTTTTAGTACCAATTTCCGGATTTATATGATAAGACTTTCTAATACTTAATTTTTAATTGTTGCTTCCTTGTAGATTTATTTACATAATCATTTATTTTTATCCTCTAATCGTGTTTCATTAGAGCCGCATGTCTTTTATTTTTTTGATCAAACTAAGATACAAAAACAGAATGCAAAAGAAAGTCTACACGCAAATATATTAGAAACTAGGTGTACTTGCGACGTCGTTCGCGTGGCGTGTTGACTGTTGTTTAAAAAATTCCTCAACCACCTCGTTAAAATGTTATGTTGAAAGAAGACAAATACATCTGTGAAAACCGCATTCGAATCAGATCAGTAGTTTTCATGTGATACGCGCACAAACATATAGATAGACAGACGTACAAAAAAAATCTAACCACATTTTTGGGTTCTAAATCGATGTACCCGTAACGTCGTTCGCGTGATGTATAGATTGTTGTATTAAAATTTCTTCCCCCCACACCGTAAAATAGTGGGGGAAGAAATTTTTGTACACCAGATGTTAACTTAAAAGAAGACAAATACATAATATGTGAAAACCGCATTCAAATCCGATCAGTAGTTTTCATGTTATGCGCGCACAAACATAAAGATAGACAGACAGACAGACAACAAAAAATTTTAACCACATTTTTGGGTTCTATATCGATGTACCTGTGACGTCGTTCGATTGTTGTATAAAAATTTCTTCCCCACACCGTAAAAGGGGTTTTCCCAACATTTACCTTTACCTACTGCTCTGCTCCAATTGATTGTAGCCTGATGTAAAGTATCCTATAACCTGCTCAGGAGTATGAAAAATAATTGTACCAAGTTTCGTTAAAATCCATCGAGTAGTTTTTGTTTCTATAACGTTATACAGACAGACAGACAAAAATTTTACTGATTTCATTTTTGTCATCAGTATCAATCCCTAATCACCCCCTAATAGTTATTTTGGAAATATATTTCATGTACAGAATTGACCTCTCTACAGATTTATTATAAGTATAGATAACAAACTGATAGACGAGAAATAGAAGTAATTGCTAGAAAAAAAGGAAATTGTATTAACCAAAATAAATTTTCCGAAGATAGACTAAGGAATCGATGTTAAGACGAATGTGAAAATCAGCAACAATAGATAAATAACCATTAGACAAACATTTTTGTTAGATTAGAATACAACAAAATACAGCAGAAAATTATAGAAAAACCAAATTACACGATCCTATATACGTACCTAAAATATTATTAAAAGGAGATAGATATACAACAACCTAAATAATGGCACAATGTGAGCACTTAACCCTAGCTTCATGGTTACACCTGGTTTAAAGGCAATGTCTAAAATTAAAGAGAGTTTAAGGACATTAATTTACAATAGTCATGGAATTTTAAAACATTTTGTCTAGGAAACACACATCTGTTTTTAATGCAGATATATACGCAATCTTGAGATATGCAAAACAAAACTAGGATACCAATATATGTACAGATACTAAGTTGGCTTTAGGGACCTTAAAGAACCCTAAAATGGTCTCCATACATTTAATTGGTCATATCTAAGCACTACACTGGATTGCAATAGACGGTTCATCTTCAGAAACTTCAGAGTAAACCAGTACAAGTTATGGGTACCCCAACGGAATATGCACAATAAACCATTAGGCTGCAATGACCACATCTCAGATTTTTTTTAAACAAAATTGAACCGCCTTTTTTTATTCAGGATGTCCTCGTAGGTATAGACCTAAATATAAATGTACCGAGAACATCTATTGGGGCAGAAGAGACAATTTATTAATTTAGGATTTAAAGGTCTGCAAGTTAGGACTAGTGGGGAAGACGTGGGAAGGTAAGGAGTTTCACAATCTGGAGACCCTGGGGATGAAGAAACGATCGAATGACACGTCGCGTTGCTCTGGCTGGTCTGGCCATTGGAGGCATTATATCTTCTTTCAAAAAAAAAAAAAAAGAATCATCAAAATCGGTTCCTAAACGGAGACTTTATCCGCGAACAAACATAAAAAAGCATATATACGGTCGAATTGAGAAACCTCCTTCTTTTTTGAAGTCGGTTAATAATGAAAATAATAAATTTAAAGTTGTAAGATGTAAAAAGGTAGTACACTAGTTTAACAAATTATGAATGGATTAAATTCCGAAAACGGGAAATATTTGATTGACAATAAGAACATTAAATGGATTTGTTGTTATAATACAAAAATAATAACAAGGATTAAGCTACTAAAATCGTTTGAATCAGATTAAATCAAAGGTTAGTTTAGAAGCGATTAATCCCGTTTCTAAAGGACGAAAATTGAAACTTATCAAATTAACATTGTTTTCGACTATAAAAGACAATCTGACACCCCTTAATTTCGAAATAGTCGAAACAGCACATTGCAGCCGGTTATTGATCAGTAAGACTTAGAAGCGGATTATTATAGTTCTGGTCTGTATAAGGCCGATAACACTAATGGTTATCCAGCCGGGGTTGAATTATTGTTTTTAATATTGCGAGTTTTGGGGCCAGTAGATCGAATTGTGACAAGGGTTCGACTTGTTTACAAGGGTTGATATTTGTATAAAATGGATTTGCGGCCTTAAGAATATTAACAAAGGGCTGTTAAAAATATGTTACATCAATTATGTTTGATTTCAAACGACACAGTTAATAAATAATTCTATTATATATATCCAGTTTTCAAAATGAAGAACTGGGAATTTACTGAATAGTTCGTAACTTCGTAGTTGCTGTTGATTTTATTCCAGTTGAAGCATAGCAAAAGAGTGCTTCCAGTGCATTTGACTTTCACATTATATTACGTCCAGTTGACGTCCAGAAATATTCAACTTTAAAGGTCGCAGTCCAAATGTGTTTGGCGTTGACAAAAAGAGAGAATAACTTAATAAGTATTTTACCCATGCATAATTAATCTTATATCTTTAAACGAGCAATTCTTATATATATATATATATATATATATATATATATATATATATATATATATATATATATATATATATATATTATGATGGTTCTATTTCTTATTCTATTTCTTAGTTCCTGCTATTGGGTCTGGGTTCTTTTTTCTTGATTCAATTCAATTATACCAATATTAATTATTATAAACTTTTATATTAACATTATACAAATTACATCTTACAAAATGACAAATTTCAATTATCCTTCAAAATCAAAATCAAAACACATCAAAAATCCCCGTTTCCCTAATTTCGTCCTATTTATATCCAAAAAAAAATATAGTCACTGGTCTATCTCGTCATACTATACAGTAAGATATTTCATTTACACAATAGACACAGTGATACCATAACAAATCCCCACAATTAAAAAAAATAAAATTTTCTCCCAAGACATATTTTATTTTTTTAAATTTAAGTACTTTAAATTTTTGTTTTATTTATTTTCTTCCATATTTTTATTTTAATCTTAATTTTAATTTTATTTTAATCTTATTTACTTTTATTTAACTATTTTATATATATTTTTTATTTTTTTCTCTTTTTATAATTATATACAATGCTCATCCAAATCTTCCTTAATCTTCTATTAATGTGATCTATTTCAAAATAATTTATATCCTCATCTTCGTACGTTCTCTTCTTAAATTTCCTTTTATTCTCATTATCATAATCAATTTCAGTTTTATATTTAATTTTAATAATATAATAATATACTTTATTTTTATATTTGTTTTCATCAACTTCATATATTTCCATTTCATATTTTGCTTCTTTATTTTTGTAATATTTATCTTTATCATTCTTCTTATTATAGTCATTTCCATCATTTAATTTTAATCTCATATTTTCATATTCTTTTTTCATTTTTTCTTTATGAGTAACATATCCTTCATAATCATTATTTTTATTTTTTTCTTCTTGTACTTTGTCTACATGACAAATAAATTCTTCATATTTTCCCGTAGGTTTATTTCTATTTTCATTTATATTTGTATCATAATCTACCTCCTTAATTCCATGTTTCAATTGGTCTGCTTCTTTTTGTATTTTACTATTTTCTTCTTTAAAAATATGTTTCATTTCATTTATAATATCTACTTTCATATTGTTAATATCTAATTTTATGCCTTCTATATTTTCTTTTAAAATCTTTAATTCTTCCTTATCTTCTTTTCTATAATTTTCTTGTTTTCTACTATTTCCATCCATTTTTCTATTAGTTTCATCTAATTTTTCATCCATTTTTCTATTATTTTCATCCATTTTTCTATTATTTTCATAAAATTTTTCATCCATTTTTCTATTATTTTCATCAAATTTATTTTTCAAAAATTTAAACATTCTCTCCATGTCTGTTTCTTGATGTGGTTTTGAACTAGTAGCATCTCCTATCACATCTACATTTACCACTTGAATACTTGTGTTTTCTCTCCTTCTGAAAATCCATCATTTTCTGTTATACCAATATTTTCTATTATTTCATCTACATCCTGTCTTATACCATCATTCCTTTGTGTTTCATGCCTATTTTCACTGTATTCTTGTATTTCATCCTCTCTCCTTCTATTTCTTCTATTTTGTCTTGTATCCATTTTATTTAAGTATTTTTAAGTATTTAAAATGTTAATTTGTTATATCTATTGAATTTATATGTTGATTTTTAAATAATTGTAATTTTAAAATTAATGTTTAATTTTTAATTAAATTCTCCCCACAAATCACTGCTCTATTATGCAAATCAAATATCTCACCTTTCTGTCAGTCCTGTTTGTCAAATTTCTTGTCTTCTCTTTGTAGTCGGTCTTGTAGGGGATTCTTGTAATCAGACCTTGTAGTGGATCTAGGAGTCGATTCTTGTAGTGGATCTTGGAGTCTGTCTTGTAGTTGGGCTTGTAGTAGGTCTTGTAGTTGAGATGGCGCCACGTTGGATTGTCAAAATTTATGATGGACTGCTTTTCTTGCCCCACGTTGAGCGCCAAAATTTATGATGGTTCTATTTCTTATTCTATTTCTTAGTTCCTGCTATTGGGTCTGGGTTCTTTCTTTTTGATTCAATTCAATTATACCAATATTAATTATTATAAACTTTTATATTAACATTATTCAAATTACATTTCACAAAATGACAAATTTCAATTATCCTTCAAAATCAAAACACATCAAAAATCCCCGTTGCCCTAATTTCGTCCTATTTATATCCAAAAAAAATATAGTCACTGGTCTATGTCGTCATACTATACAGTAAGATATTATTTCATTTACACAATAGACACAGTGATACCATAACAATATATATATAATTGGAATCTCGGAATCGGCTCCAACGATTTTCATGAAATTTGGTATATATGGGATTTCGGGGGCGATAAATAGATCTAGCTAGGAATCATTTTTAGAAATTGTCATTTTATTCGTGTTTTATCGATAATCAACTTAAACATCAACTTACTTTTTTTTATTGGAAGAAAAATAACAAAAAGGTGGCGTTTGAGTAGTCCCAATTTAAACTATAAAATATGAGTCTTCCTGACATCTATTGGCGAATAATAATATTATTTTTTTTAAATTGTGAGCAACTAATTGCTAACGACAGCTAAAGCTATTCTAGCAGATGGCGTTGTTAAGTAACACGAAGTCAATGAGTGTTTGCTTTGAGGTTAGACTAAGAAAATCAATTGTTTATTTATATTATTTGTGTCTTCATAATGCACGTGTTCACTTAAAAATGCCTAAACGATCTTGGAAAAAAAAAACGCTTATAAACAATCTAACTTCACGAAGCCGCAACTCGTCTCAAGAACACCTAGAAGAGCGTCGTCATCAAACTTCTCACAGTGAAGACTCATTTCAAGGATACCGTCATGAAAATAATGAGGTTTCTGCTCGTCCCACACATGCTGCTAAAGTAAGATGCTTGCAAAATTTGACTGACATTACACTAGCAAAGCTCGGTCATCCAGGTACTGTTTCATTAAAACTATTGATAATGTGTCAATTTCTTGTTTTTGTTTTTATTGACCTTTAAGATAATGTCAAAAAGCTCGCGGACATGATTTTATAAACTATAATTGGGGCTGATATTGGCAGTTCATGCTCGTCATTGCATTTGGGATATTTATATTTTTTTAAATATCCTTTTATAAAATATTTACCCCGAACATTATTTGTAAGAGTTATGACATATTATTTGAAACAATAAGAAATTTTCAGCTTTTCAATATTTTTTTTTCGGTTTTCAAGTATCTATGCTTTTGTAACATCTTTTCTTTTGTTAGAAATTATTAATGTTAGACGAATATACATATATATACATATTGATATATGAAGAAAATCCAATATGTTTTTTTTCAGTCCACTGCCATTTCGCCTCAATTCTTATTGGATACTTCGTCACTTCTGGTGTGTTTTTTTGGGTGCAACGCAAAATTAAATGAAAGTAATCTTTATGAACTGCCAACTAAAAACTCCAAGTTTATAAATGAACATAAGCAAAAAATGCAATAGGCTTATCGCCACATATATTGATGATTATAAATCAATATTTATAGTTCTATTGAAAACTTATTTAAACCAGAGTGTTAGCAGTCTAATAAGAAGAAAATTAATAGTATTATTAAATTAAAATTTTCTTGACTAATCGCTGATGAAGTTTTCCTTTTTATGGATGTAACTTGTATATACTAGAATTTCAATAACTGGTTATTTTTTTAGTTCAAGTGGACAAATCTTGTTCCATTTTCATTACATATCCAGTTTGCTTTCTAGGCGCTACCAAAGAATACAGACGCACATAGAAGCTCATAAGTCCAATTTTATATCTACCTTGACCACTAGAAAGCGATGGCAGTCTGATGTTAGTATTCAAACAGATTTCGATAGCAGTCGTTGACAAGTGACAGCCTTTAGGCCTAATCACATGGAAGTACAGGTGTACGCCAAAATGTCATAAAAATATAATATAACCACATTAAATGCTAACATTGTACTGCCATCGCTCTCTGGTGGTCAGGTTAGGAACTAAAATTTTCAGGTGACACTAAAATTGGACTTATGAGCTTCTATGGGTGTCTGTATTCTTTAGCGCTACTAAAGAAAAATGATAATAAAGAGCCTAAATGTGACGTAAGAGCAGTCATTTTTTGTCTGTTTCAATTATTTTATACCTATCATATCTTTCGAATTTTTACCGTTTAACCAACATTTTTAGTGATAGTTAGTAATAATCAAACCATTACTCAATTTAATTTAAGTGTGTAAACAGTGCATTTTTTGAATAAATAATAATCATCATGAAAATTCAATTTTCCCGTTGATTACGTTAACGAACTCCTGTCAGATTCGATTTAGTTGGAACACCCATAGAGTGACTTTTAATGCTGAGATTCATATTAGTCTTAAATGTAAATTTTTCGTTCGTTGTCTTAAAATATTTGTGTATAAATTACAAGATGGGTGGAAGTGCAACTAGATATCAAGGTCGCACTACTTTAAAGATAAAAAATTTCGCGAAAAAAATTTTGGTCGCACGACAAAATCACAACAAAAAAGCGACAAATTATGTGCTAGCCGAGATTTTTATCAGAGTATCTATCAGAAGATGGTTGGTAGTGCTAACTTGATGCTATGTTAGCACTATCATCGATTTAAGGCAAAAAAATTTCGCGACAAATTTTATTTTTGCACGACAAAATCACGACGAATTACGCACTACATAAGACACTTGTCCGATCATTGGAAGAAATTTTTCAAGAGGTGGTACTGCTAACTTGATATCAAGTTGATTTAAAAAAAAATCGTGACAAATTTTTTGTTTGCATGACAAAATCACGACAAAAAAGCGACAAATTAATCACATAATGCCATCTTTTATTTCGCATGTGGTAGTGCTAACTTTATAGAGGTAATTTTTTCCTCAAGATCATCAGAATTAATAAAAGAATGTTATGCAAAAAAATGTAGTCGTGGAACTGACCAACAGGAGCTGTGCTTCTACCTTGCTTGTATAAATGTGTTTTTAAAGCTTTCTTTAATCATTTCCATTTTTTGGTTATTCATGACTAGCGATTTTTCAAGTTAATTGAAATTTTTTAGGACCCTGTTCAAATTACAACTTTTACAAGATTTTTCTACATTTTTCAGTCAATTAAGAATTACAACAACTAGTGTAACTAACGCCGTTTGGTGACAATTGTTAACCTTAGCTTACATTTTATTCTGTAGAAAGTAAATCTATGTCGACACTCTACACTTTTTTAAATTATATTGCTTTATTTTAAGTAATTCTATTATAAAAGTTGAATTTCATGAAATACTATGCAAAACTTCATTAAAATTTCTAAGCCAACAGATTACTTTGGTTTATTATATCCCACACAAGAAATTATTTTAATAACAGAACCTTCAGCACGTGCTCTCTTTAACTAAATAAAGCAGCACAAAATTTATATTCGTAATACATAATTCAGAGGATACCTTTTCCATTTTGGCCTCTACTTACTCCCTATAAAACTAATTTACAACAATTTACCCGTTTTATAGTTTAATATAAACGTTTTACAGTCACCATATTTTGGTCGTTTAGAGGCATTTTTAATTCCTTTTTGAAATTGCTTCAACAATAAAACAGAAATTTTAGAACCCGTCTCCGTTTTCTCCAATATAACAGCTATATTTTCCAGATCCTACTTTTACTGTTGATTAGATAATAAACCGACAAAGTAGCAATTAAAGATATCATCGTTCCAAATGGTCGTAATTAAAATGGCGGTGCTAGAATCCTTTCATAAACGAAAAGCCAGTATATCAGAATTCTATATCACCAGATCGTCATATATTTTGGTTTGATGTATCTTTTATGTACTTATTTGTATTATAACTTTGTTATTTGTGTATCTATATTATATTCTGTAGGGACCCTCAAAAAGAGACTAATTTATTACTGGCAACTGTTTCAAACTTTTTTTTAACACGAAATGCATAGGCAGAGTTTAGCTAAGCTTAATTAGCTGTAACATACTTAAAATGCTTGAGATATATACATACATTGTAACGTTCGTTTTTGGGCCGAAATCCACCTGACTATAATTGGTATTTATTTTAAATTGTATCGCGTCGCCGTGGAGGGAGAACAGGCAAATTATTTACTTCGTTTAGAATATTAGTTCAATTCGTTCATTCTCACTCCGTTTTTTCACCAACCAAACCAGAAACATTTTTGAATTCTTCGGCCCTTCGTTAAGTAAGTAAAATTTTTGCTTCAGTATAAATTTTTATTTGTATTAAATTATCCAAATTGCGGTGAATTTGTTATTTTATAATTTTACCAACACTCAATGTCAAGTACATTGCTATCGTGAAAGTCAGTTTTTTGTGATCATGTGAATATAATTAATTTTTTCTCGAAAATATGGAGAACCAGATAGCGAATGTATTTGATAGTAAATTATTAAAGGTTGGAGTTTTGATTATAATTTCATGATTAGGGTTATTACCAATTCAAGAAGGGCCCTAATAAGGATTACCTTACAATTTTTAAACAAACGCTGACTGCCGTCAGCCATTTTGTTCCTGACTAAGTAGTCGTCTCACCAAGCCATCCCGGCATAGTTCCTTAAGGCAGATTCTTTTTTAGAAAACACCAGGCCATCCATAATTGGAAGTAGAAAAGAATTTCGGTAGTCAAATAGTCAAGCTCCAACTAATTGGAAGCCGGAAGATACAAAGATAAGAGATTAAATTAATAATTTTTTTTTTAAACAAAAAATTTTCTTTAACTTGAATTGATTTAATAAATCATCTTAAAACTGATTTTTTTTGTTTTATTTGCTTGTCTGTACTTTTGCGCCCTGAATTTGTGTTTGGAGAGAATTGATAAAACTCAGAAGGAAGCCACGAGCCCAGGAGCTAGCCTAGGGTAAATAAGGGTAAATAAGGGTTACAACATCTAATTCGATTTTGATTTTTTTAAAGAATTTGCATTAACATACTATTTAGCTGTGTAAAAATTCAGCGATTGAATCTGCGATTCTAATCTGCTCTGTTGCTGCAATTGATATGTTAATGGAATGAATGTAAACTACTATGCTAATTTGGGATGAAAGTGGAGGAAATATTAAAAATAAATTTATTGGAACGAAGTTCCCTTTCGCGCGTTACGAACAGTTACGACTGACGCTAGGAGCTAGCCCAAAAAAATTCATACCAAAAGTTGTCACGACACTATGCACCGACACAATGCACCGACACACGCATGTTTCTCTCTCTCACAGACCAAAAAATAAATAACTCTCTCTCCCTCTCTCTCATAGATAGATATATTACAATTAAAAAGACACTATTTTAAATTAAAAGAAAATGTACATTAAAAAGAAAATACTGTAGAAAAAAACATAATTACCTATAATAGTATTATATTTTATTTCATCCTGTTTTTATAAATTAATAAATTCATAAACATTTTAAAAATAGTTCGTAACTTGACTGCGTCAAATTACCTTAACTGTCAGTCACTGTCAAATATTTTAATTTTAAATTTTTTGTATTGAATTGTTAATTCCTGTTTTAAATTATAAAAAGTAATTTTAAAAAGATGTGTTATTTAAAGCTCTGGTATTGTATAAATGGACACTGTTAGGTAAGTAGAGATTTTATACAGACAATAATAAATGCTTATGTATGTATAAACACTCTGTTATGTTTACAAATTACTAATTCCTTCACTAATTAATCGAAAGGAACTTCGTTCCATCCGGGTGTCCCTTGACACCTCACACTTTTTTTTTATAAACAATTGGAGATTCATTTACATGTTTTGCTGTGTAAATAAAATATCCTAGGTTTGTGAGAAAATGTTCTTTGAAACATCTAAATGATCTTTAAAATTATGATCTAAATTTAGTTAAAGCATCATACTATATTCGTCATTGTATTTGTTGTTGATTTACCTTATTAAACAAATCTGGTCCTATCGACCTACAACAAACATTTTTGGTTTATGACATGTTTTGGTCACGATTTTTTTAATTTTGAAGTAGTAAACGAAACTGTTGGTATTTTTATTTTTATTTTTCATTGCATGTACGATATTTTCATTCGAGTACTTAGATAAGCATAAATCTATTGGCAACACATAGTTTACTCTAGTTCTAATATTAATAATGAGAATTTTTGTTGAATATTGACCAAACTTTGCTTCCATCCGATTTGACCAAGTTTCACATGTTTTTTTACTGTTTGTTAAACAAGAAAAAAATTAATTTATTCATTACATTGTAAAAGTTTATTTTTATTCGAATTTTACTTCTGTTTTTTTTCCTTATGTTTTTTGCTCTTTGTTCCAAATCTTCTTGATCTTTTATTGTAGCTACCTGTGGTCTTTAATTTTATTTAAGTTCTGTCGTTTTTTGAGGCTTTTACGACACTTTCCCATTTATTGTAATTTTTTTTAGATATACATTCTTGTTTGTTCAAACAATAAGAAATATTATATACTGGCATGGTGTATATATTTTTACTGCAAAGATCTTTATAACACAATGAAGACAGTCCTTGAAATAGTTTTCTATAAAGGGTGAGAGAGGTATAAGTATCGGGAGTTTGACGATTCAAATAATGAGGAATAATTGGAGAAGATGGTATAAAATAATGGAGAAAATATACTCAACGAAGCCGTTTTAAAGGCCACTTACTTGTTAGATTTATTTATTAAGAACATTGCTTATTGTAGACAGTAATGTTTTAGGAAAATAGGGATTCTAATTTTATTGAATATCACATTAAAATGCTACTTACTGTAGCCCGGGTAAAGTTATTTAATTAAATTTGGCTTTTAAGGAAAATATTTTGTTTTATTTAATACAGATACGAACATGACAGTGAGCATCCGTAATTAAAGTACACAAATTTTTATCATTAGTGTTTTTTTTTTAATGGAAGCCGTCTGACATATAGTCACTCTAGTTAGACTTAATGTACTCCTTCCATTAGATCATGTTACCCACTTTAGGATCCTGGTACCCCTTACTAGTCTGTACAGGTCTAAAAGATACCTAGTTATCATATATGTTTGTGGATGCACTTTAAAGTCTCTCCTGCAATCCAGTGCCTCGCAATGTGTTTAAATGTTTTAGGTTCCTTGCCGCATAATCTCCATTAAACAGTTTCATGATTTGCAAATGCCCTTGACAGGTGCATGGCCTGTAAGGAATTCTGTAATAACTCGTTGCTGATTCCTGTTGGTATTGCGCAGTGTATCAGCGCTTCTAGCACACGTCTATCCAATACACATTCTGCTGTTTGCTTGGAATGATCATTTGGGTTCGGTTAGTATTTTTTGGTACAACTTAAGCCGGCTTTGGCTTTGGTAGAATAATTTGGCTGATCCTTTTCTTGCAAGTTTTTCAGCATATGCGTTGCCTTGTATTCCTCTATGTTCTGGCACCCAAACTAGTTTGACACTGTTATGTTTCACCAGAATATCAAGTTCTAGTTGGTATTCGTGTACTGGAGACCTCTTTACGCATCCTCAAAGACCCTCTATTGGATCATTAAGTTTAGTAATCCAATAGATACGGAATAGAAAATACATATATGTTAAAAATCAGAAAAGGTGTATAGTAATACATATGAAGTCCTGTAACGTTACCATCAGTTGGTAAAGAATTTTTTTTTAAATATTTCATGGAAAATTAGGAGTAGGTACCTAACACAGAAGCTTAAATTAATAAGATTTAATTATTTAAATTTTGTATCATTAAAAATTAAGTAAGGCATTGTCAATATTTTAGGAACCAAAACTTGGGATTCATTTTTAGAATTTTCATCCATCCATCTTTACTATTAGAAATCAAAACTTGCAGGAACCTATCTTGATACTTTTTTCTTCTTGGCGATGTAAAATAATTGACTTAACAACTTCAGTTATTACTAATGGTCTATTTATTAAGGTTTAGAATTCACATCATGGGCTAACTAAGAACAATATAGTACTATTTTTTATTAATAACTTTGCAGTTTTAACTCTGGTTAAAAGGTAAGTCTCCAACTGAAACTCTGCGAAGAAATAAACACGATAATTTTGGATTAGGGTAACAGTTATTGTTCAGCGTTTAACACTAAATAAATAAATAGATTCGTTTGAAGTAGTGCTGGGCGATGTTCATCGATGTTTTGGGAAACGATGTCGATCTTTAACATCGATGTCATACGTGACCAACATCGAGGTATGTCGATGATTACTGATCGATGTTTAGCATTAGCTAGCAAGGGTCGTTTGGTTTGTATATATTTTGTGTTGCCTGTCTCCTATCTAATATTTTACATTTTCTTTTCACTGAAATGGAGTGAGATTTGGGGAATCACACACACTTAGCACGGATATTTGTGATTTATGGCAGTATTTTAGAAAGGATGGTGATAATTACAACATTTCCATATGCAGATTTTGTTAAAAGAAATTAAAACTTCTGGCAATACTACAAATTTAAAATGCCATATTCAAGTAGTACATAAAGAGGTTTTAGAGAAAAGAATATTGATACTACATAGAAAAAAAACGAGCTAGTGAATCTCAAATTGCTATGCCATCAACAAGTAGAAGTAACTTAACAAAAAATGCAAAAACAGATGGAGACCGAGATAGTGCCGGTTTACAGAATCAGGAAGGGGATAGCTCAGACACTTTTTCTGAATTTGAGTGCATGTTTACAGCGCGTAAAAGACGATGTTTATGATAAACGATTTCCTAATCATATGCCTAATATTTTTAATTATTTAAATTAACATCGATGTTTCTTGCATATCGATGTTTTCTTATCGATGTTTTACCTACATCGATAGTTCCCTCCGATGTTAACATCGATGTTTTGTTTCGATGTCCCAGCACTAGTTTGAAGCAAATTAATACTTAAATTATTAAATATTCTTATAAAATACAATAGCCCATATTTTTTTAAATTTTTTAACTTTTCGTTGGGATATTAATAAATCTACTTCTTAATTTAAATAATACATTATCTAAATGGACTGAGGCTGTATTGGTTGCAGATATTCTAAAATTACATATACAGTATAATTGAAAAGTTTGAGGTTGTAGAACTACTTAAAGTTGAAAACATTAAATATAATATACATATTTTATATTATGTAAACTTCCTTAGCAAGCGCACTTTAATATATATATTTTTTATCGTGAGTTAGTTTTCTTTCCTGCTATATTCTAAAACAGTTTTCAACGTAGTTCTGCTACAAGGTACACTTTTTGGTGTCCTCTCTCATTTTATTTCTTAGAAAGTTACTGGAGTTCAACAAAGTTTTAAAGTTAGTTTCCAAGTATCGTTTGACAGTCGACAGTAAGACACTGAATTCTAAGGAAATTATGTACCGCAGATGACACAAAATTGTATTACTTTAAATTCGCATTGTTGGTACATGTATCCTTTTGGCATATGAAGTTCTATATCGTATTAACCTATTTTAAACATCGCATATATTGTTTTTTATGAAATTTTGAAGACAGTATTGCAGCGGATAAATTCTGGGTTTGTCGCTTTTATATTTTAAATAAAGACTACTCAAAACATATTAGTACCATATTTGTTAGCTACAAAATACTTATGTTATACTAGTATACGTCTCTATCGAAATATTAGTTTTTTGTAAAAATTAAACACGATTGTATGTATAAACATTAAATTCTCTGTTTTGGTCCAATATCTTTGGTCATCTTTCGAACAGGAGATTGATTCCACGCTCATAACACATCTAAAGATGTTCATGTCTTAAAAATGTTTGTGGGACCGGAAGAAGTAAGAGTCCGAAGTGGTGGTACACTTGAAACATGCATTGTGATCCAGTTCTTAGCTATCCTGAAAATTTCAGAGCTCTAGTTAGTCAAGAAATAGGTTTAAATTCGATTACAAAATTCCACGGAATGTCACACAGAGACAAAGAACACGGCGAAAATATAAAAACTTTCTAATCTAAAAATGAAACAGTTAATAAAATATGAAAACAGACAATTCTATTTCTTACTTAAACGCAAACGTCATTGTCGTAGGTTAAAGTTCATGTTTATTTAAACTATAAAAGTTCAATATAATATGTAATTTATCAATAATTCTGTACACGAAGAATAATTACTAGAAGACCACCTATAATACTTTGCACGAATTGCCTTAAGCTGACTGTTCATGTGTTGCAGATAATATTGAGCCGGTTTCTACAATAAACAAATATTTTTTTACCTAACTCTGTAATTTTGCATTTCAGATTTGCCGTAAATTCTGTGTGAGTGACGGTCTATTTGAAGATCTTCTGACAGCAGTTTCTACATTAATTGCATATTAGCATGTCCTCGGAGATGCAAGGATTCCACTGGTTGATTTGTGCCATTCTCCTGGTAGCCAGGTTTACATTATCTGAAGGTAGGTGTTTATATCTATTTCATCTAAATGAAAATTATTAATGTATTGTAATATCCATTTTAAATACGTCTTTTGATTCGGTTGAACCTAAAATAATTCATAAATGGAAAATCTTGAAAAGAGTAGATTTTGAGATATGATTATAAGGTCCAATAAAATATTAATAATTTGTTTTTCAATATAATTAAGCCTTTGCAAATAATTTGAAAACCGCTACTGATTTTACAGACAAAAATTGTTCTGCACAGGTAAAACTAAATGGTTATTTGGGATAGAAATTTGGTAGCGTAAATGGATATATACTTTAAGAGTATTTTTGGAACGTCCTGGGACACTATATAAACCTTGACTGTGGTTACTGTGTTGTGACCACTGATACATATATATCAAATAGTATACATATATATAAATCAGGGTAAGTCTGCAAAAGAATACTCCATTTGACTGCTAAGATGATACTTATTATATTACGTTTTGGTGAAACAACTTTAGAAAACTTGTATTACAATAAGTTAATTATACTACCTCTTCAAAAACCCGGACATTAACAGCTCCTGAGGTGCAAAATATGGCTAGAGAGACTTATGAAATCCAAATAAGCTCAAGAAACTTTAGGAGACGCTTAAGGGAAAGAAACTTGACCCCACAGATTCAAGTTAGAGGACCGCGTTTGACCGTAGAGCATCAAAGGAACAGAATTCAATATGCAAGAATGCACGTACGTCAATTGGGAACCGGACGATTGGAGTCGAGTTTTGTTTACCGACGAGTCAAGATTTTCCCTTTACCATTCAGATAGACGCGTACGAGTTTATCGACGACCTGGAAAACGATACGCACAGTGCAACTTCGTTGAAAACATTCGCCATGTTGGTGGCAGTGTTATAGTGCTGGGCGATGTTCATCGATAATTGAAAAACATCGATGTTTTGGGAAGCGATGTCGATATTTTAACATCGATGTCATACGTGACCAACATCGAGGTATGTTGATGATTACTGATCGATGTTTAGCATTAGCTAGCAAGGGTCGATTATATATATTTTGTGTTGCCTGTCTCCTATCTAATATTTTACATTTTCTTTTCACTGACATGGAGTGAAATTTGGCTAATCACTCACACTTAGCACGGAAATTTGTGATTTATGGCAGTATTTTAGAAAGGATGGTGATAATTACAACATTTCCATATATGCAGATTTTTTTTAAAAAAATTAAAACTTCTGGCAAAACTACAAATTTAAAATGCCATATTCAAGTAGTGCATAAAGAGGTTTTAGAGAAAAGAATATTGATACTACATAGAAAAAAACGAGCTAGTGAATCTGAAATTGCTATGCCATCAACAAGTAGAAGTAACTTAACAAAAAATGCAGAAACAGATAGAGACCGAGATAGTGCCGGTTTACAGAATCAGGAAGAGGATAGTTCAGACACTTTTTCTGAATTTGAATGCATGTTTCCAGCGCGTAAAAGACGATGTTTATAATAAATGATTTCCTAATCATATGCCTAATATTACGTCCATATTTTTAATTATTTAAATTAACATCGATGTTTCTTGAATATCGATGTTTTACCTACATCGATAGTTGCCTCCGATGTTAACATCGATGTTTTGTTTTGATGTCCCAGCACTACAGTGTTATGTTTTGGGTAGGCATCTCTTTGGAAGGACGTACAGAGCTAGTGACATTCAAAGGGGCCATCTTAATGCTGTTCGGTATATTGCGGACATTCTTGAACTGCACTTTGGTGTTAATTTCGTGTCTACGCAAGATAATGCACGGCCACACACAGCTCGAATAACACAACATTTTCTTCGTCGTGAAAATATTGAGACTATGATTTGGCCAGCTAATAGTCCTGACCTAAACCTCATCGAACATGTCTGGGTCATGATAGGTAGGCGCTTTAGAGCACTTTCAAATCCTCCGAACGACCTTGACGGGCTTACTGTTGCCATTTCTGAGCAGACATAAGGGAACTTATTTTAAGCATGAGGCGACGGTGTGAAGCTGTCATAAAAGCGTGGGGTGGAAACACTCGATATTGACATTTTTATTTGTTGATGGGTGTGTTAAAATTTGTGGAGTTTTCCTTATTTTTTAACTGAAAGTCTATTCATTTTGTAATAAATGGCGTGTAATAAGATAATTGGAGTTTTTTGTTGCTTGAGCAAAACCAACAAGATAACAAATCCTATTTAACAATTTATCTAAAATTATTGTGTGATCTAATAATTTTGTCCGGCAGTGTACATCGTTTAACTTTTTTTTTCGATCATTTTTATTATCCTTTCAGGTTTCATATTTGGCCTAGAAAAACTTTGCGGTAGGATATTAAATTCATGCTATATGTGCTTAAAGAGAAAGTGAGTAAGTGTCACAAGTGGCATGAGTTGAATTTAACGACCTATAAGCGATTTGATGGCTAGGCATTCATAGGAACTTTTAAAAATCTAAAAAATTGCCGGAAAGTGTTCTTATACGTCCTGTGTAGCAACGTTTATTCAATGACGCAACTTTTCAGTATCAACTGAAGTTACATAGATCTAGTCTTTTATGTATCATAGTAAGAAAAAGTTTACTGGATTAAGATATAAGATTAAGTTTGCGTAGAGGCTATTGGATAAATCCTCCTGATCTATCCACTTTTGATCGAGATTATCTCTTACAGGACGACTAAAATATGCTTAACATTTATCTTATATTTTACGTCGCACAAGCAGTGGAACTTCTTAAAGGAGTCTTGGTAAAAATTTATGCAAAAATTGAGACGTGCTAGTTACTAGAAAGATCCTATTAAAATCTCGTTTATAATTCCAACCCATGAAATTAAACTAAAGCGTACTGAAAGTTGCTCTGCGAATTAAATAGGGAGCTTTATTTCTTAAAGTTAAAATTAAAATTAACATTTCTGCTAAAGCATCATTCGTTAGTTACTAATACGTTTTGTTTAAAAGCTTTCACATGGTTAATCAACAATTTACAAAACGGCTGTCACACTGCATAACCTAATAATAATACGGTGACGGTTTTCAAAATTGATATGTTTCAGTGATTTAACCGAGAAACCTGCCATAAGAAAGCTATGGGTTCAACAATGGTATTTATAAATAGGTAGTAAAAGAATTTAGATCCGTTTTCTATGTAAATTATGGTCAATAGGTATATTTAAACCTAATCTAACCGCAAGAATATTTCCTCATAATCTGCTACTTATTTTTAATTTAAAATTCGAGAGTACCTATATTCTAAGATAAAACTTGCGCCTATTTCAACCCCAATAAAGGTGGCTGACCCAAAGTGGAGAAATTTGTCGAAATTTAGGTCAAAATTAGGTGCTATTTAGGTGCGCAAAACCAAAATTAGGTGCACTAACCGTTTTGGAAATATTTACAAAAACCATGGGACTGCCAGCCTTTGAATACCTAGCTGACCCTTAATAAAAAAAAACAAAAAACTAGATTTGAATAATCTTTAAATTAAGTGCTAATTAAGTGCTTTTTAAAACACGAAACATAAAATAAAAAATTTAAAAATTAAACGTATTAAAATTGAATATATTGATTGTGTATGGCAAAATGTCATATTTCTTTTTGCACTTTGAACCAAAATGGACATCGGCAGTTTAAGAACAGTTGGAAATCGGTAAAATTTTGCAACCGGTAATTTCCGGAAATGATAATTAATATAAAATTCACTTTGTCAGAGATTTAAGTGCTCATTGAGTGCTTGTCTTCATCTTTAAGTTTAGCAAAATATAAAATACTATCACTATTTCTTATGACAATAACCAAATCCTCATTTTGATTAATGGTTGATTCTCATACACTTTAAACTAATTTCGCCTACAAAAAGGCGTTAAAAACAAAATTCGCACGTGATGTAAACCCGCATATTTACATGAGTGCACATAGGAGAAACATCACACAAAACTCACTATAGACCAATTAAGCATCTGTACGGATTAATTAATTTGTTTGCTCTTTGGATACGACTGTGGTGGTGCCGATGCGTTTCTGTTTTTATCGCTATTCACACACGACGTCTCTGATTAAGAGAATCTACTAATAGATATAAATTAACTAATACACTCGTTGATGACTGTAAGTTAGTTAAACTGCAGATTATTGAGTTAATTATACAATATTTTTAGTGTACTATCGATGTAAAGACACTGTAATTAATTAGTAGTCTTCGTTACTTTTAATTATGTCTTAAAGAAATTAAATCTGTTAATAGTTTTAATATTTTTTGAACAGTGCACGACCTGTTCGCTAATAACTCAGTTTCCAAAAATTAATAAATACAGAGAGAGCCCAACTCTTTTGCATGTCGGCATAGATTAAATACTTGCAAGCGTGATAAATATGAATTTAGAGAATAATAAGGGTAATAGATCTTTGAAGTTTTGGTGCTATGATAACAAGATGAGAAAAATACAATATGGTCATTTCCATCGAAAGAACTTAGGCAATCGTTACAATAAGGTTCAAGCTAGCAATATATATTAAAACAATCCAACAGGTCATGAACTTAAACTTTTCGTATCTCGCAGCAGGGATCCAAAAGACGAACTTTGAGCACAAGTAACTAAAGCCACGAGAGTTGGAGAGTATATTTGAGATTTAATTATAAAAATAAGCACAATTTACAAAAAGAACTTTTTATAATAGAAAGTTTTTTACTGATTTATAGGTCATATTTTGTGTCATCTCAACAATGCACAGCATCCCTGATTTTGCAAAAATATTAAGTCATACAACGCTGTGATTGATCATAGAGAAGATTGTTTCCTTGTTAACAAAATCAAGGGTAGTTGTATCTAAAAACTTTCTAAAACAGTTTATTTTATTACCAGTTAAAATAATAATTACTGTTTTCACATGTAAGAACAAAAAAAAAAAGAAAAAAAAACTTCTCTGTCGCGTAATCGATCCCATTATGATAACATAACAGAACTGTCAAAAGTGGACTGACTCGCCGCCTAACCAACTACGCTACGAACGATTTATTTAATAACTTTCAAAATAATATTATCTATACACAACTTAGATCATGTTTAATATCAATTCGGTATAAATTTCGAAATCTATGTATATGCCTAAATACACTTGAAACATGCATTGTCATCCAGTTCTTAGCTATCCTGAAAATTTCAGAGCTATAGGTAGTCGGGAAATAGGTTTAAATTCGATTACAAATTCCACGGAATGACACAGAGACACAGAACACGGCGAAAATATAAAAAACTTTCTAAAAAACTTTCTAAAACAGTTTATTTTATTACCAGTTAAAATAATAATTACTGTTTTCACATGTAAGAACAAAAAAAAAAAGAAAAAAAAAACTTCTCTGTCGCGTAATCGATCCCATTATGATAACATAACAGAACTGTCAAAAGTGGACTGACTCGCCGCCTAACCAACTACGCTACGAACGATTTATTTAATAACTTTCAAAATAATATTATCTATACACAACTTAGATCATGTTTAATATCAATTCGGTATAAATTTCGAAATCTATGTATATGCCTAAATACACTTGAAACATGCATTGTCATCCAGTTCTTAGCTATCCTGAAAATTTCAGAGCTATAGGTAGTCGGGAAATAGGTTTAAATTCGATTACAAATTCCACGGAATGACACAGAGACACAGAACACGGCGAAAATATAAAAAACTTTCTAATCTAACAAGTACGGATCAACTGAAAGCAGAACAAGGATATATAAAACATACGTCAAATCGTCTTATCGTATTCTATCGAAACTGAGCTAACAACTTAACGACAAAAAGAAAATGATAACAGCAGAAATAAAACTACTCACAAATATCATACCCGTTACATTAAGGTCCAGAATAAGAAGTGACTCTATCAGAGAGCAACTTCAAGACATTGTACGATGTACAAAATCTATCCAAAATATCTAGCAAAATGGCCAAATAAAGAAATCAGGAAAGAAGGCAGAAAAGAAAAGAAATTCGTACTAAGTGTGTATAGTTTTTAATCATCGGCTAAGCGCTTTCGGTTTTAACAAACCATCTTCAGAGCCTCCTTAAATAATTACATAAGTTAACTACTAGATAAAAAAGTAAATATAAAAACTGTATATGTAAAACTTACGTCAATCAGACTTAAACCAACATAAACCCATACTAGGCGATGGTATGGGTCTAGGTCGTGGTAAGGGTGGCCTCAGGTTCGATCGTTCTGATTCGAAAGAAAAGAAAATTAATTAGTTATAACTTCACACAACCCAAACACAACTGGATTCCGCATCAGCGTCGGGGGAGCCGAGCACTAACTCAGTCTCAAGGTAACTTATACATAGCAGTTTCAATTCGATTATCACTTAAGAAATTATTCATGTTAAATGTTAAAAATGTCAAACTTTAAATTTATTTAAATTTAATTAATTTTACTTGTATTTAAAAGAACGTGTCCGGTTGAACAGCCACGACGCCTTTTTCAATTTCATGTTGTCATTAACGTACTTGCGCGGTAGCTGTTCCGCCATGACACCTCTTTGCCGAACAGTCAACACGACATTCAGTTTTCCAAAAGTTTAATTTTTATTTAACTAATAATTCTGTGAAGAATTCTCAAACAATTTTAATTTAATTGTTTATTTTATTTTGTTTAATCTTAATAAGTTTGTGATGTCTGTATTAATATCATCAAGTTTATTATATATTCAACCTGTTGGTTTAAGTCTGATTGACGTAAGTTTTACATATACAGTTTTTATATATACTTTTTTATCTAGTAGTTAACTTATGTAATTATTTAAGGAGGCTCTGAAGATGGTTTGTTAAAACCGAAAGCGCTTAGCCGATGATTAAAAACTATACACACTTAGTACGAATTTCTTTTCTTTCCTGTTATCTACAGTGTGTACTCCATAATTTGGTTACTATAAATAAAGAAATGTTAAACACAAGAATCCCACTGGACAGACCCCCAAACGGTGGAAAAATAGCTGAACATCGCTATCACAGGAAGCACTATTGGCTAGGATAAACTGACTGTAAACCTAGTAAAAGAGGAAGGCTAAATACGACTTCAAAAAGACAATACTGGAATTGAAAAACTTATTTCCCTGGACTATTGAATTAATTCCTTGATTGACAGTAGAATTTTTTATCCAGTATTTGTGAAACTTTCATTTTACATCTCATTTATTTGCCCCTGATTTGAAAGCTATAGGAGTTCAATTATTATCATTGTATATAAACACATTTTTGCATTGTATCCCTTATATTTATAATATTTTTTATGCAAACATCCTTTGTTTCTTGTGCTTGTGATTTATATCTCTTAACCACCTTTAATATTATGTTTAAACCCTTGTTCATCATAGTAGGCCTGCCATTACCAAAGCCTCAGCCAACTCAGATGTAGTGCTTTATGATCTGTGTAATATCAGTAATGTTATATCTACATCTACTCGGGTTGGTGTGTAACAGATACACGGCAATGACGTGAGGGTGAATGACGGACTGTGTCCAGGGTCTATATCTGCTATTCAAATTTAGCGAATTCGGGTTTACGGGGCCATTCACTGACCAGTTTGCATGCTTCGAATGAGTGATGACACAGTTTGATATACCGGGGGTCTTAAAAACGTTATGTTATGTTTAAAAGTATATTTGCAGTGATATTAAAACATTATTAACTACTGGGCCAGTCAGCGGAGAGTCTTAAAGTCAAATAGGAGTACAAACTTTTTTACAAAAAATTAAACCACCTTTAAAAAAATGTGCTAAAAAGCCAGAAATAAAATCTTTATTTCTGAAAAAAATTGGAACCACTTAGGCATCTGATTTCGATTTTCTTGAAGCCGGCTCCAATGGTTTATAACTTTGTAAAAGATTTGAGTTATCTACTAATATTCGAAATCTAGATTTAATAGCTAAGATTAAAATAGAGGTAATTCGCCATTCGAGTCGACTCCAAGGAAATCGAAATCAGATGCCCAGTTGGTTCCAATTTTTTTAAGAAATAAACATTTTATTTTTGGCTTTTTAGTGCATTTTTTTAAGCTGGTTTTATTTTTTTTAAAAAGTTTTCTTTTATCATTTTTAATTGCTGCTTTGTTCTGTCAGGTGTGGGTGCAAATTCATTATGTACTATTTTCGAAACCTTCAGAACACCGTGCAAGAGGTACTGAGTTAAATTCCCAACAATCCCGACATGTACCAATGTGACTTTTTGGAGACATAAGTAAATTGTCTACCACCTAGAAACACCATGCACGTACGGTGAAGGCAACATAGTGATGATACGTGGACTTAATTATCTGAAATCACTAACCCGCAGTGAGCAAGAAAATTGATTAAATGCTCATTCCTTCTCCTTGTAAGAAAAGGCCTAGAGTGGGACAGTAACGGGCTAATTATTATGTTTTTATGTTATTGTAATATAGAGCTATATTTATAAGGGTATTTATATTTGTAATTGTATTTATATTTATATTTATAGGTTTATGTATTTATATCTATAATTAATTAGGAAACACTCAGTAGATTTATTACGATTATTGAGAAACTATTTAAGTTTAGTTAAGCATATTAGTATTTAGAAATAATGTAAATTATGTCGTCACGAATTCCGACGACTCAGCAAGAGTTATGAACTCGTCGGAGTGAGTGACCGAAAATCGGGGCTTTTTAATAAAAACTATTAAACTGGTAAGATGTTTTTTTAATATAATTAAGAAGTAAAACTCATGAATAAATATATGAAAGAGATGTTTTATTACATGGCGATCCTGCCAGTCCAGCGTTATCACTTTGGTTAATGTTAATGGGCTACTCTGTTATTTTAATAAATAAAATGGGACAACAAGAATCAAAAGAGGAAGTTATAATTGCACAAGCTGGTAACAGTGGAGGCCAAACAAATAATACTCAATCCAATGGAGTAAAGGAGGTACTAGAAATTATATTTATTACATTGGCTTTTCTTATGGTATTAGCATATTTATACCGTAAATGTAAAAATATGGTAGAAAGGAAAATCGACAGACATATAAGGGCGAGCCAAGAGTTAGTTTAAGAAGATAGAGAAGATTTTATTTTTAGGTTTTGCAATTAAGTATAAAATGAATGGATCTAGAAAGACAATTCCAAAATTTTGCTGAAGAACTAAAAGTGTTTTATAAGAACTTAATAAAAGACAATACCGAAAGAAGGACGGATGAAAGTGTTACAAATCGTAAGTTAGAAACTTTAGCTAAGTGTAAAAATAGTTATAAGAATTTAAAAGATTTGTTTAATAAATCAGACATAGATTTTCGTATTAAAACTAATATTAAAGAACTTGCTATTACAATAGAAAAATTAATTAATGCAATAGAAAATAGTTTAACAGAAAGATTACGGGTTTTGCAGCATACTGAACAAATTGTACAGGGTAATAGTGTATCAAATTTAGATTGTTCAATTAATAAAATGACGGAAAAATTCGATTTGAGAACAGCGGCAAGTCTGCTACCGGTTATGGACGGTTCTGAAACTGTAACCAAACAACTTATTGATGGAATTGAATTGTATGATTCTATGCTTGATGCAAATGGTAAAATATTATTAACTACTTATATTTTAAAGAAAAGTTTAAGTGAAAATGCAAAAATTAGATTAAATAAAACTTACACTGATAATGGGGCTCTAGTAAATGATTTAAAGAAATATTTTATAACTAAAAAATCTGAAACATCCTTAGCTAGTCAATTACACAATGCTAAACAAGGGTCAAAGACTATTGATCAGTTTGGAAAAACGTTAGAAAAACTATTAGCAGAGCTAACACTTTCTCAAGCTGGCGATAATTTAAGTCATAGTAATATTTTAAATCAAGTTAACGAAAAGATTGCAATCAATACTTTTGCAAATGGGCTTAGAAATAATAATTTACAAATAATTGTCAAAGCACGAAATTATACAAATTTAAGTCAAGCAATACAAGGTGCAAAAGAAGAAGAACTTAATAACTGTTGCAAAAGTAATGACCAAATCTATCAGATAAGAGAGCATAGGAATTTTAGAGGTAATAGTTTTAGGGGTAATAATAATAGCAGAGGAAATAATTTTAGACCAAATAATGTTAGAGGAAATAACTTTAGAGGAAACAATGGTAACAGAAATTCTTATAGGGGTACCAATTACAGATCAAATAATTTTAGGGGTAATAATAATAATAATAATACTAATAATAATACGTTCAATAATAATAATAATAATAGAAGGGTATTTCACCTAAATAATTCTAATGCTAATACAAATGGTGAATATTCAGAAAATCCTCAAATATCTCAACCATTTTTTCGTGACCAACAATAATTCAGAAACATTTTATAATATTTTTGCTTTAAATGGATTGAATTTTATTAATTTATTTTATAATGGTACTAAACTTATATTTTTACTTGATACAGGCGCTAGTGTAAGTGTAATTTTTAAAAATAAAGTAGTTATTAGCGAAAGAATTAATTCATCAAAGAAAATGCATATTAATGGATTATGTGGGTCAGTAGTATCAGTTGGCACAGTACATCTTTCATTACAAATAAATAAAATAGAACTTTGTCAGGAATTCCAACTCCTAGACGGCCTTGCAAATGACATTGAAATGCACGGTATTTTGGGATCAGATTTCTTTTATGACTACGGAGCTACGATAGACTATGAAAAGTGCTTATTCTCATTTAATTTATATAAGACCAGACAAGTAATTCCTCTTGTGTCGGAACAACAATTGTATAGATCAATTCCTAGTAGATGCGAAATAGTTAAATATTTTAAAGTTCAAACCAACGGAGATTATGTTGTTCTGCCGGGTGAACTGTGTGAAGGAGTATTTGTAGCGGGAGCTTTAGTTCGTGCTAACCAAAATATAATCCCTATTAAAATTTTAAATGTTAGAGATCAAGAAGTTATCTTAAAAAATTTTAATCCAAAATTAGAAACAATAGATTGCTATAATTTATGCGAATTTAAAGCAAAGCCAACAAATTCTGTCAGTAGAGCAGATAAACTGTTAAATTCAATAAATTTCCAGCATTTGAATTCGGACGAAAGAGACTCATTACAAAAAATTTTAGTAAAATATTCAGACGTATTTCATCTTGAAAATGATCCGCTCACGGTGTGCAATATTTATAAAGAAAAAATTATACTTAAAGAATCAACAAAACCACATTTTATTAAACCTTACAGACTGCCACATGCACAAAAAACACAAATTCATAATGAAATAGATAAAATGCTTCGCGACGGGATTATAGAGGAATGTAGGTCAGAGTTTCAATCACCTTTGTTAATTGTTCCTAAAAAGGGTTTTGATGAGAATGGTGTTAGAAAGGCTAGAATTGTGATAGATTATAGACAATTAAACCAGCAAATAGAGGATGATAAATTTCCATTGCCTTGTATATCTGAAATTTTGGACTCATTATCAGGAGCAATGTATTTTTCTCATCTTGACTTATCTCAGGGTTATTATCAGATCGAACTAGACAAAAATAGCAGGAAATATACAGCTTTTGCAACCGATAGAGGTCAATTTCAAATGACGCGACTCCCCATGGGATTAAAAACAAGTCCCAGTTCATTTTCACGGGCAATGACAATCGCAATGTCGGGACTAAACTACGAATGTTGTTTCGTTTATCTTGATGATTTAGTAGTTTTTGCAAATAATTTAATTAATCATAATAAAAATTTGGTAAAAGTTTTTCAAAGATTAAGACAGGTTAATTTAAAATTAAATCCGAATAAATGTGAATTTTTGAAAAAAGAAATTCTTTACTTAGGTCACCAAATATCTTCAGAAGGTGTCTCTCCTGATTCTTCTAAAATAGAATCTATTCAAAAATTTCCACTGCCCAAAGATTCCCAAGAGGTTAAAAGATTCGTTGCTATAGAAAATATGTAAAAAATTTTGCAAAAATTGCTCAACCTTTAAATTATCTCACGAGAAAAAATGTTCCTTTCATTTGGACTAACGATTGTCAAAATTCTTTCGAAAATCTAAAAAAGGCTCTAAGTAATCCACCGGTTCTACAATATCCAAACTTTGCACCAGAAAATGAATTTATACTTAAAACCGACGCATCAAATTATGCATTAGGTGCTGTACTATCTAATTCAGATGATAGACCTGTTGCATTTGCAAGTCGATCTCTTAATAAAGCCGAGAAAAACTATAGCGTTATAGAGAAGGAGCTTTTAGCAATCGTTTTCGCAGTAAAACACTTTAGACCTTACCTATTTGGTAGAAAATTTTTGATCTTGAGCGACCATAGACCGTTAGTTTATTTATTTGGAATGACAAATCCCAGCAGTAGATTAATTAAGTTTAGACTCATTCTCGAAGAATACGATTTTACAGTAAAATATATTAAGGGTAAAGATAATGTTGTAGCGGACGCGCTATCACGTATCGATATATCTTCAGAAGAACTAAAAAATTTAAATAAAGAAGTGTGCGATTCAATTTTTGTTACCACAAGAGCACAATCAAAAAACGTCGAAAAAGAATTTTTAAGTAGTTTTAAAGATGATTCTGACGAAAGGATTGATCACCCTGGAGTTTTAGAATTATTGAAACCGCCTAAAGATTCGTTTAGTTTAAATATAATTTCAAAAAAGGAATTTGACAATTTAGTACGTAAAAATAAAAAAGGTAATTATATAGTTGGAAACTTAATATGTGATAAAGATTCGCGAATCATATATTTTTATCAGGATCCTCGATCATCATCAGACTTAGGTACGATGTTGAGAGACCTGAAATATATTTATAATAAAAATAAAATTCCGGAATTAATTATTTTAAAGAATCGAAAAAGTGCACAAGTAATTAAATTGTTAATGAAATTCCGTAACGAGATTAAAAATATAGGTATCAAAATATCTATTATAAAAGATGTAGAAAATATCTTAGATAATGAAACTAGACAAATTATTCTAAATGATTTTCATATTCTCCCTACTGGAGGACATGCAGGTATAAACAGGATGTACAATAATATTAAAAAGAGGTATTTTTGGCAAAATTTAAATAAGGATGTAGAAAGTTTTGTAAAAAGATGCGACCATTGTCAAAGGTGTAAACATTTCAATCCAAACAAAGAACCTTTATCTATAACCACAACTGCTTCATCAGGATTTCAAAAAATTTTTATAGACTTAGTTGGTCCACTCCAAGAAGATGTAGAAAATAATAAATATATTTTAACGATACAGTGTGAGTTAACTAAATTTGTAGAGGCATATCCATTAAAAAACAAGGAAGCTAATACAGTGGCAACTACACTAACTAATAATTTCATATTACGTTACGGCATTCCAGATGAAATTGTCTCAGATCAAGGTACTGAATTTATGGCGTGTATTTTTAAAGAAGTCTGTCAAATTTTACAAATTAAGAAACTTAATTCAACCGCGTATCATCACGAGACACTAGGCGCTCTTGAGAACTCTCATAAGAATTTGGGTGCTTATTTGCGAATTCAAGTTGCAAAATTTCAGAATGCATGGAGTTCTTGGGTTCCGTATTGGTGTTTCGCTTACAACACAACAGTACACACTGAAACAAAATATACCCCTTACGAACTTATTTTCGGAAAACTCGCAAAAATCCCCTCTAATTTAAATTCTTGGATAGACCCTATATATAATTTTGAAGATTACCCTCACGAACTAAAATATAGATTACAACAAGCATGTAATGATGCAAAACACAATCTAGAGGTATCAAAAAGCAAACGAAAATCTATGTATGATAAAGACATAAAATCTGTAAAATATAAAGTAGGGGATAAAGTAATGTTAAAAAATGTAATTAAAAATAAATTAGAACCATTGTATATAGGTCCATATACGGTGATTGAGGAGAAAGATCCCAATATTTTTATAAAAATAGACAACCGTATAATAGAGATTCACAAAAATAGGATAAAGTTATATAATAGTTAAAAAAAAAAAAAATATATATATATATGTCTAATTGGTTAAGTAAAGAATATTTTTTTTTTCTCCTTCCCGTGGGAGATGTAATATAGAGCTATATTTATAAGGGTATTTATATTTGTAATTGTATTTATATTTATATTTATAGGTTTATGTATTTATATCTATAATTAATTAGGAAACACTCAGTAGATTTATTACGATTATTGAGAAACTATTTAAGTTTAGTTAAGCATATTAGTATTTAGAAATAATGTAAATTATGTCGTCACGAATTCCGACGACTCAGCAAGAGTTATGAACTCGTCGGAGTGAGTGACCGAAAATCGGGGCTTTTTAATAAAAACTATTAAACTGGTAAGATGTTTTTTTAATATAATTAAGAAGTAAAACTCATGAATAAATATATGAAAGAGATGTTTTATTACATTATACATCATTATTAACATAACACACTTTCAATAATAAAAGTTACAGTGTTTTTTGTTAAGCGAAATCCACCCAAAAAATCATTAGCATTAGTAATATTTTTTTCAATTTCATACATTTTCAAACGATAAACAAAATAGCAAATAAGGTAAACAACAGAAAAAAAAATTGTGAGGTTAGAAAGTTACTTTAATCAACATAATTCGAGTTTCTGAACGGCCGCAAATGGGCGTTCAACTGAACTCGCATTTTGAACTAAGATCACTGTAAAATACTATTGGTGCAACAAGTTTTTTAATTTGAACTGCAGTTCGGCTGTGAACTACAGTTCAAAACGTTTATACAACTGGCCCTAAGAACTAAAATTTTCGATGGATACGTAAAGTAAAATATTATGTGAAATTTGTAGAAAGTATACAAGCAAGAATATATTAAATGACATTAAGGAGAAATTAAAAAAAAATGTCACATCCAGCAGAACTAGAACCTGCAACCTTTGCCTCTACGCGGCAACGCTTTAACCAGCAAGCTATGAATACTTAGTAATTATTTTAACTTTTTGGTCGTTAAATTCGACTCATATCACATGTTACACTTACTTCTTTTTTCCTTAAGCACATATAGCATGACGTTAATTAGAGAGATTTTTTCAAATCAAACATCAAACTCTAAGTCACTTTTTTTGTGTTCCATCTTATATTAAATTTGACGACCAAAAAGCTAAAATAATTACTAAGTATTTATAGCTTAGATGTAAGAGCTTTGCCGCGTAGAGGCATAGGTTACTGGTTCGAACCCTGCTGCATGTGAATTTTCTTTCAATTTTTCCTTAATGTCAATTAATATACTTATTCTTGTTTGTATGTTTTCTAAAAATAGCATGAGAGATATTTTAAAATAATTTTTTACTAAATTTTTATTTATTCAAATTTTCCTGTGTTGAAAATGCACTTAATATCTATGTTTCTTTCAGTTAAAGGTTAGTTGCACTTAATAAATTTCAATAATATTAACGCTGACTTCGTTGTTATTTCATCCTGTAACTCTAATATAGGTACTTCCTTTTATCTAAAACACCAAATTGGATAAACAATTGAAAACTAGTATTAAACTCTCAATAATCATACAGTAATTGAACTTAACCTCAATATCAGCAGGAATGGTCGAAACATGGACCGACCAATTTCTACCCTCGAAACTTTCTAGGTCGATGACACAGTCATTTTCTCACCCCCTGATCCGTTCCAATACGAATAGCAAACAACCCTTAAACCCTTAAGGGCCGCCACAATATTCGACCCGAACAACCATAGTCTCTCTCTGCTTCCAGTTCTGCACTTCGATATGTCAAGTAATATATTTATTATAAATTGTTTGAGTAATAATTTAAACCAAAACTTACTTTATAATTCGTAAATTAAATTTATTATTGTCATAAGCCAAGTGTTTTGTGTAACTCAAAGTAATATCATATGTGTTTAACTCTTAAACATAAAAAATACACTAATAAAAAAACAGAATAGTAATGTGACTAGCAACATTCGATACCTTTTTGGAACGCTGTGCTATGTCCTTGATAGAGAACGTGTATTGGTACCCTTACGCTAGTTTTACACGCTTAGCAAGTGTCCGCAAGCTCCAAGCCTTCACAAACGCTGAATGCCATTTACACGCTTGCGAGTGCGCTAGTGTGTTACGAACAAGCAACCATAGCAGACATAGAGGTCGAAGTTGTTTTAGCACTTGCTTGACATTTTTTTATTTTACATATAAACAAAAGCAAAGGAAGCGACAAGTTCGGCAGAGTAGATGGCGAATGTTGAAAATCCATAAAAACCGTAACAGTTAAAAAAAAGTGAGAGGTGTCAAAGGACACCCGGATGAAACAAAGTTCCTTTCGATTAATTAGTGAAGGAATTGTAATTTGTAAACACAACAGAGAGTTTGTATATACATAAGCATTTATTATGGTCTGTATAAAATCTCTAACTCTATCAACAATATCCGGAACTTGTGCAGAAACATTGTCAGGATACATTATTGTTTTTATTTTCTATTATTTTAACATTTATTATCTACAAAAAACCTGTATTAACAAAGTAGCGACACTACTACACTGTTCAAAGCAAAATAGAAAAAAAAAGTAAAAAAATTGCAGTTTTTCTGCTCGCTATAATGTTTGCAATTGGGGACGAAACACATCACCATTTTTACTGCAACAGAATACTATTTAATAGTTAAAGAATACATAATTAATTACAAGATTACCATAATAAAATTTATAAACTTTGAAACAAAACATAACCTCAATTCCACTAAAATGCATATAAAATTTAAACACTTACACTAACTTTCAATGTTTATTCACTATCACAAATTGGATACAATAGGTCGTATGAAAAGTGTCCGGAAAACGTTAAGATTTTTGATTAGAAACCACTACAAGTAATAGAAAAATCTTTTATGGCATTTTCAATGCAAATATGGTTTGTAGTTTTGTGTTTTGTTTAGAAAGATTTGTAAGCTCCTCCCATAGCTGACGTCACACTTTTCTATGCATTGTAATATTTTTATCTATGAGAGAGAGGGAGAGAGAGTTATTTATTTTTTGGTCTGTGAGAGAGAGAAACATGCGTGTGTCAGTGCATTGTGTCGGTGCATAGTGTCGTGACAAATTTTGGTATGAATTTTTTTAGGCTAGCTCCTAGCGTCAGCGTAACTGTTCGTAACGCGCGAAAGGGAACTTCGTTCCAAAAATTAGTCAGCGGCACTAAACATTCGCCAACGTGTTAGTACGTCGCAAGCGCTTACCGCAAGCTCCCTTTGATCTGTTTAGAAAACCGACAGGATCAGCAACAACCTCTTCCCATCTGACGCAAGCCCAGCCAAACATCCCCTTCCTAAAATATGAAACTAAATTAAAAAAATAGGTTGTCATCGCTTCCCACGTATCCACAAAATAATATATCTTGGATTGAAATAGTTAGACATACTGTATGAACTAACCTATGGACTGAGTATTTACTAAAATTTTAATATAACACTGGGTTAGTATATCATAGTTTACCAGTTTAATTAAATAGTATTTTGTATTGTTTTTTTTATATCATAATTAATTTTAGCGTTGTTCTATACTACCTAATAAGAATTTCTTGTTCCCTTTCTAAGTCTATAAAAACAACACCTCTCCATCATTCTTCTTATAATAAAAACAGCATGAGTCGTTCCTTTCTCAGGCATAAATCCAAATTATTCTTTACTTAAACACGTCTCTTTTTTAGCCTCTTCTCAACTATTCTCTCTCAAATTTTAAAAGTATGCTATATTAGTTTAATGCCTCTATAGTTACTACATTCCTGCATATCCCCCTTTCCTGTATAGATTTGCACAAGCACGTTTTTCCACCACTTACTTGTATTTTCTCTTGATTTATCATTTTTCCCTTTAGGTCCAACAATATATCCACCCCAACCAACTTTCATACTTCTGCTGGTATTCCATCCGCTTTCACCGCCTTTTAATTCTTCATCTTTTTTAATGTACTTGTTACTTCCTCTTTATATACGTCTCTAATCAAAATTGCAATACCAAGTTAAAATATATTTCATTTTCTTTTTTATCAGATTCTAGTAATATTCCTTCAATCTTCGTTTTATACTTTCATACGTATATAAAACTCTTCCTTCTTTGTTTTTAATGTGTCGGATGGCAGTTATTTTTTTCGAAGCTTTATCTTTTTCTTTAGCAATTGCGTCTGATTTCGTTTTTGCCACTACTTTCTTTGCTACTTTATATTTTCACCTATCACTTTGACACCCTGATAAATACCACTTTCTATACTTCATGACCATGCCTTTTTATTTTCTGGTGCACCTTTCCTTGATGATTCACGCAACACTGTCTTCCTAACAACGCGCAACGTTACTATTGCTATATACACCATTCCTTCACATCATCTTTCATACCAATCTCTTTTATATTATTTCCTTACTCTTACATTCCTCTTTTTTCAAAATCCACGATTGTTCCTACCTCTCGTTCCGTTTTTCCTTTGAATCGTATGTCAAAGTCCAGGGCTAAAAGTCTATGCTGTGTTGTTACACTCTCTCCAGTTATTACCTTAAAATTCCTTACTCTTCTATAGTAATAATAAGTTAGGTTATGATTACTACTCACGTATCTACAAAATATTCTTTTTTTTTATTAAAATTATAAGTTAGTGCAAAGTTGGCGCTTGCATATGAAATTGAATAAATATTGTCCAAGAATTATTTAAAAATGGTAGAAAATTGCCTCTTGTAACAAACATATTCGATCAAAAACAAAAGTATTACCTATAGAAAAAATGGTATTGAGCCGGTCCTGTTGATCGGCAAGGTCTCCGGAAACATTAGAAGATCAGCCATTATCCAATTAACAAAGACGTATAGTTCCCAGTTACACACTAACATCTTAATTATTATTCCCAGCCGTAAGTTCCCGGTGAAATTTACGAGACACACCGTACAAAATTAAAAATAAAACTACACGCGATAGGATCCCGAACCAGACCGTTGGAACAAGAAACAAAGAAGAAGAAGAACGGTGCGACGATTCGTGATCGAAGAGAATCCGGAGGGCTTTGGAACGTCGGAATTTATAGGTTAGGTCCGTTATTTATTTATTTCGAGGATGTGAGTTACGGATTAAAAGTTTATATAAACTATCGACGAAGTTGCATTAAATTTTGGATTTCTTATTACTCTTTCAAAAAGATTGAAAAACTTAAATAAGTTTTATTATACTCTTTGCATTTTTAGTACTTATATAGTACAAATGAAATGAATTGGAATTATTTCAGTCGTCTATACAGTGTTTCGCTTAAGTCCTTTAGATATGGGAAACTTACATACTTACTTTTCATTAATAAGTTTTCCATCTAAAATCTAAATTACGAGATTGTTGATTCGCCAAATAACCATTTCTTTAAAGTCATGTGTGTGTTTTAGGAAGAATTGAGTAATTGTTCTAATTCAAGATATCAAAAACGGCGACTAGGTAATCACTAAGGGGCTGGTAGAGATTCCAGATTCTAGTCCTTTTTGATATGACTTTTTTTGATTGTTGCTTTCAGTTATTGTCTGTGTAATATCTAAAAAATCAAAAATCACATAACAGATGTCTTATGTAAACACAAGAATTTTTGTTAGGATAGGACAACAATAAAATACAATTGTTCCCATAAGTATTATATCATTGGTCAATCTTTAGAGCTTTTCGTAATCTATCGCGGTCATTTCGTTTCCCTAATGGGTAACATATATCTGTGGCAATGGCGACTGTGACCTCCTACCAGAAACATACATCTATCGTCCTGGATTCTTTCGTTTGGTAGTGAAATATGGTTAAGTGATTTGTCAAAATCTCGGCGAAGACGATGCTGGCATATAGTGGGACCCTAGGGGATTTTAGAAAGTGCCCGAATTTGCCGATAAAAAGAATTTTGTGTGGTGCGGGAGGTATATTGGAATTAGGTCGGCAGTATTTTTTGATAACGTTATTGATTTCTATAAAAAGTGTTCTTTACTGTAAATTGATGTAGGGATACCTATTAAGAGTAAGTACCTACTTTAATAATTGTTTATATCTTCATCTATCCTTTATTTTTTATATAACACAGATACTCTTTTATCAAGAATAAAGAACAGAGATAATTTGAGTAAGGTAGTGTACTGGAAGATATGCAGTTTTCTAACATAGGTTACTTGTAAAAACTAACATAACTTTGCAAACAATTTCAAAGATGGCAAATATATGTGAAAATGTCCATAGAGAAAAGTGAATGTGTTAGGTATTTATTGAAAGTGCGTTGCCATTGCAAGAGAAGATGACCTTATATATACTCGTATATTCAATAAATCGAGTAATCTGTTTTAAAAATTATTGACTGTACGGCAAATACTTTTGTTTTAACTAATGGGTGTTCATATTAAACTTATGTAACATTGATCTACAAATAAGTTTTATTAATTAATCGTTTTAACGTGTATATTAACTAGTTTTCACAGAACACTAATTTCGCTATCATGAACCCATGTTTTCTTAGATGGCCCAACAGACAGAAGAAGAATAGTCGAAGGGAGATTCTAAAAAACTTACATTAAAATTGATGACATTCAATGTTAGGTATTTCTTAAGTTGTATGAGAACTATTTACGTGCCAAGATTGCATTTAAAGATCTAATCAATTTGATTTAGTACATTAATAATTTTATAAAGGTGATTGTTGCCCCTTGAAAGTTGTGAAATCCCTTTGATGAGAATTCCCTATCTCATGCACATATTTTCAAATGGTATAAAAGGTTTTATCAACGCCGAAAGTGTTCTGAAAATGACCACCGACCAGGTCGAGTTGTCTCCGTTTTAATTCCGAAAACTGTGGCCAAAATCAATGAAATTGTTCGTAAAGATCGTCGTATGATCTTTGGTATAACTTCTGGACTGTAAACGCCGATAATGAAGCTGCTAGAAAGAAATTCCATGAATCTGAACATATGAAAAACATCATCACTTGCGATAAAACCTAAATATTCCAATACGATGTTGCAACTAAAATTTCATGCATTGAATACCTATCTCCTACAATGCGAATACTGAAAAATGCAAGGTTGACAAAATAAAAATATAAAGGTAAGACTTAATGGGTTCCAGAGGGTCAAAGTCAAACTATGAACTGAACTTTCTGTTTGAAAATTTTGGCAAAATTGAAAGAAACGGTCACTGTTATGAAAACAGTAAAACGTTTTAAATTTGACCTACACTAATATTTAAGATCTTTTATTTTTTATTTAAAATGTCTCCATAATTGCCATTAAATATGTTCTATTCATATCTCTCTACTAACAGCTTAGTAAAATTTATTTTTAATTTACTTCCAGATCATCCAATTAGAATATCTGTCACTAGTTGGCAATCATCAATATTTTATTAATCTCTTACTGCCAGGAATGACAAGATAAGTTATTGATGGTTGACAATCAGTAACAGTACATTGTAATTGGCTTATAATAATACACATATATTTTTAGTGACAAAAGATGACCTATAAGCGATAGGTGACAGTAGATACCATGGAGCATGTATACTGGAAAAAACGATGAAAAAAGAAACTTCATAAATACATCGCATGATGTAGCTTCGTACATTCTCCAACGCAGCGTGACGACCAGTGTTCTACCGCCTATTCTTTTAATTAGTGTTGTTTGTCGAACATCAAGACAAATATTTTTAATTTTTTTAATTTTAAATAAAGCAATTTCTGCTCATTGTTAACAATATTATAATGATAAAAATCTAGTTTCACCCCGTTGACTTTAAAATTTTTTATCACTAGTTACATCTTACGTTGTTTTTTGCAAATGAAAGAGATTGACTGCGGTTATAATAATAATAATATATTTAGCGCCTTAGTTTTATTATTAGTGATAAACTATGAAATATTACTAGACATTATTTAGTTATAATAATATATCTTTCAATTTAAACCTAGCTTGTAATTCATCGATGCGCTTCCTTCGGGAAAATCCTGCTATCTCATTCTTACTCACGACCGTCCAGAGACCTTTTCAAGATTATGTTTGACTTTCTGGATACGATCTCGAAAGCGTCAAACTGTGTATTAAAGATATTATTTATAGAGTAAGTAAAGGTTAAAATTCATAAGAGCTGGCCGAAGCAAAAACTTGGATGAACCAGATTTTAGGTCGTTTTAATATGGAAATTGAAATTTTTGTTTGTTCTACCACCGTTTTTCTACTTAGGTTAAATCCACGATCGGGATAAGCTGGCTGAAAACGCACAGATAGCGCAGATTGTAGAGGTGTGATAACTTTTTTATAAAAAATGAATAAAATAAACTGAATTTTTAGTATAAAGGATGCGATGCGGTTTGTATCAAATAATATTAAAACTTTATAAAAAGCAATTTTTGTCAATGTTTATTTTGCCACGTATTTTAATGAGTTTAAAACATAAATCAAATTAAGAATAATAAAGAAATTAACTAAAAGAAATACAACTCCAGCTGAGTTCGGTAGTGGTCTCTCTACTGGCAAATTAGTGCCCAGCTCAGCCGTAGAGGTAAGTAAACAAATACTAGTGAGTCGCGCCACCGATTTAGACGGTTAAAATCGGAAACCCCTGATGTCCCAGGCACCACTTCACCCACTGGAGATAATCAAGTAAATTTAGAATATTTAACGGTTCTAACTGAATTAAATTATAACTGTAAATAACGATAAGTGAGCTAAATAAAACTAAAATATCAACTAGACTCTTCTTTAATGAACAATTAGAATACAGATTGTCAAGTCTCGTGTCTGACACACAGTTGATGTTGATAGAATAAATTATACGAACAATAGAAAAAAAAAAATTTATCAAAAAGGTGTGATCACACGCAACACAAAAACAAGGAAAAATAGCCTTAACTAAAACTAAGTCCGACTTAAAACTAATAGCTTATCTGTAAGTTTAAATGAATTGCCGCAGTCCTAGGCTTCACCAATACTTGGGTCGGTTCCAAAAATCAAGCCTTATCCAAAACCAAAAAGGCTTGCTTCAAACACAATAACCAAAGCTCGTACCAAGTATTAGGTCAGCAACCAAAATTCTGCCTGACTCAAGGACTTGTGCCTGTATCAAGGACTTATGCCCGTAACTAAAAACCCTAAAATCGTAACTTAGCATTAACGTTAGCTCAAACAATTTTAAATGACTCCTTGAATTAATTTAATACAATAACATTACTCTACTTTACTGACTTTAATACAATTTAAACACATTGACTGATATTTGTATAACAATGAAAGAATAAAGGAGAATTTAAATGAGTATTACAGCATTTAGAAGCTGATTTTTCTGAATTTATAATTAATGATCAAAACTAATAATTAAAATTTGCTTAACAAACTTAATTTTGACTGGCTAGTCACTACAAAATTATAACAATAACTTTAAATCAAAATTCACACAAAATTAATTTGTAATAGTACAAAAATATCAATTTTAATAGTAAAAAAAAAAAAACTAAAAAGGAGTCTAGTTATACAAAATAAAACCTGCGGACGATACGAAAGAAATATACATATAAAATAGAGATTTTAACCAAGATTGATTATATGGCGTCATTAATTTATTAAAAATGTAATTACATAACTCACCTATTTAAAAATAGGGTTCTTTTCTCGATAACCTTGTGACAACTACTTGTTGCTAACTGCAATGATGAGGAATCCTGACCACGATTCTCTGTCTGAACAGTCTTACTACCAAAATACCACCTGTTTGTTCGTTAAACTACCTACACTCAAAGAAACGAGAGAAAGAAACCATGAGTATCGACGAACCACATGTATAAAGAAACTTACCAAATGAAGATTTGATTAATAAACCGGCCTACGCCGTATTTTCCACCGAAATCACCAAAATTCAGAGAAATCTCTCTCACACAATTTTCAATGGAAATGAACGAGGTTAAATTTCGTAAATCCAAACTAAATTGCCTTCGATGATCGAAGATTACAAATTAACCTCAAGACAAATCTCAGATGCTTTCAGCACAAAAGTTCGTAATAAAAAGAAGGAAAGTCTCCCACGTCACTTAGATCACAATAATTTGACATACGTCGAAATTAGACATGGCCTCTACCATTGGGACAAACCGTAGCTTATTCAGCCAACAACTTACTAACGAACAGGGGTCATTTGATACGACCAATCTAAATATTCATATTGACAACAATAAAAATCGTAACATTACCTAATTTCCTCATTTATTTTTGATTTCCATAATAAAGTTATAAATATGTCCAAACGTTAACTACCGAACTTCAATATACAAGTTATCGACGAAAAAGTAGGTCAGACGTCCTATTGTCAAGGATTTCAAATGTCACACAATTAATAATAATAAACTTATTTACAAAACCTATCGTTAACTACAACTAAATAATTTTATGACCGAAATAACATCAACAGTTGGCGTTTTACTATTAGTAACCTATATCAACCGGTTTTGCCTCGATAAATTCTGCAATATTAAGGTAGGCCAACGATTTTGTTTACAAATTGAAATCTATCACTAACGCTAAAATAAACCCGTGACAATTTGTTGGAATCGTTACGTTGAGATACACATTTTAATGTAATTACACAACAAAAAACAATATAGGACCAGCAAGGACATCAAATACAGTTTTGAGAAAACACAAACAATTACATTTAGTTGTTTCTTAAAGTTTAAAGTTTGTTTTAAGTAATCGTTTATGTCCAGCTACAAAAAGAATTAATTATAAACAAATTGTGTAAAAATGAATTATATATATATATATATATATATATATATATATATATATATATATATATATATTAAATAAATTAAAGTATTAAATCAAATGCTCACATTGTCCGACAAATTTATTGCTGCGTTTTTGCTGTCCGAAAGCTTAAAAATTACGTTTATTTCTAGCTCGAAAAAGCAGCAGTTTTAAATTAAGATAATTTCAACCTTTGTTGGACTCGGCAATAGGAAGCTATACACAAAGTTTCAAGTATGTATTAATCAATTCGAAAAAAGGGTTGTGCGCGGTGGACTATTATTTATTTTCCTAGATAATTGGAAAAATCTGTTAAAAGTTTAAATGTTTTTTATTGACCAACGGATTTTAATGACTTAATTTGAAATCTTTGAGAACGTCTGTTCAAATCCAAGTAAGGTAAAAGTCAATATTTTTTTTTCGGCATTTGTTTGATATTTAATCGGTTCCTCACAAACTTGCCAAAATATTAACCTTTATTTAAGTGACAATACCTTAACCACCAAAACACAAATGGCTAGAGTATTGACTTATCTGAGTTTTTGTAACATAAATCTATTGCTTAAATTATATATGAGTTAAATCTAATAAAAAAAATGATGTTAAAAAATATTTTGTTAGCTCTTAAAAACATTTACTTACGTTTACCCACCACTCTGACTTAAAAGTACACAAAAATATTTTTTGCATATTTGTCATATTTGTTACTCCACTTTTTCACCTTTTTATTATAATTTTCCTTTGGTGCTCCCGTGTTTGCTTGATTTACAGTTCCAGTACTTTTTGTTTCCCCCTCTACAAGTTCTGATACATGTCGCGAAGTAGTTATTAATTCCATTTGTTTTAGATTTGTTTCCATTTAAAATCAACGACTTGCTCTCCTCCGACTTTGTGGCAACCCTACATCGTGACTTTTAATTCTTCAATTAAGGTAGCTGAGCCTATCATGTTATTTGTTTGATTTCTGGCAAAGTAGATGGTAACACTTAACGTAGGAAAAATAAATCTTATATTCAAAAAATAAAACAATAATATAAATTTTAAATATTTTAAACAAAAAAAATAATAATAAAATAAAAAAAGAGCTAATATGCTTAACATGTTCAAAAATTATCTTAATGATTTATCATTGTTCTTGTGTTCAGTTAATTGGCTAGGAAACTTTTTTCATCCTCCTTAATTATTTCGAATACATATAACTACACCACATTTCCCGTCTCCTATCAACTAGAACCTACTAATTAACTCCAACTCTTCATCATCGTCTGATGTAAACGTCAACACACTATTTCTATTATTATTTTTTTCTTTATTATGTGAATGTTTGGAGAAAAAGAACACAGGAAGCCATTTATTAGGTACAATAACGATGTTAATCATCATCTACGGTACATTTAATTTTTCTTGTAAAGAAAAGAATGATCAGAAAGATGAACCAGTTGTTTAAAAATAATGGGTTGTCAAACAATAATTGACAAATAGATATTTCTAGCTTGTACTTTCTTATATATTTTATATAAAATAGAAATATCCTCTGTAAGCCGGTAGAGGAAAATGCAGAGAAAAGAAAATAGGTTTAAGTACCAATACAGTTTCATTCTTGCAAATTTTATATCAACATTTCACACTGTTAACTTTATTAAATTTTTCTTAATTTATTACGAGAATCATATTTAAAACTACAACATATTTATATAAGCTATTTTCGCGGAGCGAATCCTGAACGTATTCGGAGGGAATTAGCATGCGCATTTTAAAATTTAAGTGTTCGCGGAGTAAATGTATTCTGTTCAGGATACAAAATTCTGTGTTCGCGGACGCTTAGGTGACATTCCGAATATGCCCATAACGTGTTCGATGTGTTCTAGGTTGTAACGAGGGTTATTTGTTTTCAGAAGAGATTTTAACCTAAAAATTTTGTGTTTATATTTTCAAAGTACTTTCTTTCAAGTTTTGTGTAAAAGTTAAGATTTTTAAATTTTATTTAGTTTTCATAATTCTTAGTTTGTTTTTTTTTTCATAATAATTTTTTAGATGATGAACCTCAGTTCAAGCGATGAAGATTTAGAAGAGATGTTAGAAGTTTTAAGTGTTCCAAAAATGAAAATTTTTAGCCACATTTATTTCTAGGATTTGTAGGTACACTTTAGCGTTCACGCTGGGTTAAAAATTCAGGATATGTCTGTAGAGAGACTTGCGCGTTAAGGAGATCCAGCACATGTTCGGTTCTTACTCTGAATACGTCCAGAATTCGCTTCGCGAAAATAGCTATATTTTACGTTGCATTTTTTATCTGTGCACTGAATCAAGGAGATTTTTATTAACATTGATCCTTATGAAATTAATGTTGTATTTCCTTTTTTAAATGCGGCAATTTTAATGTAGTAAATGTTTGTTATACCTGACAAACGAAATAAAGTTACACGAAAACAATACCGAAATAAAAATTTAAAGAGGAGTAAAACAAGAGACACACTTTTTCCAAAGTTTTTTATATCTGCCTCAAAACGTGACTTTACAACCCTTCGTTAAAATCATAAAGGGAAAAGTATCGACGGGAAAAGACTGCACCACCTTAGTTATGCTAAGGACATAGTTTTGATAGGAGATGACCTAGGCGAAACCGAGGGCGAAACCAATATGATGTTAGAATTGAAAAGAGCCTGCAGAGAAATTGATTTAAATATAAATATCTCGAAACCAACGTACATAATAAACCTTGTGTCCAGTAACATTTTAAGAAAACCGAAGTTAAGCTGGTGGATAAATACATATGTATATTATATCGGATACGAAATTAGAATAGGCAAAGACCACTAAACAAATCAGATAGCAAAAAAAATAGCACAAGGATGAGCAGCATATGGAACATTTATGACGTATTTAAAGACGACAAAATCTGATTCGCAAAATCTGCCATCAATGTGTACTGCCAGTTATGATCTTCAGTGCGGAATCTTGATCTTTAACATGCCTCAAATCTAAAAATACCACAAAGAAGAATGAAGCATTTTACAATAGCAGTAACAATAGATAACAACATCAGTTTAATAAGATCTACCAAATGGAACCAGAGTTGCAGATGTTGCGGAGAGAGCATTGCAGACAGACAGGGGATGTTTATGTTATGTAGCAGTCTTAAAAAAGGCTCATTATTATTTTTTCTGTTCTTTACAGTTTCTCTCAATTATATTTATTATTATTAATATTTTAGATATTCTTCATATTTTTGATGATTCACTGTAACTTTGCTTCATTTTGATTGATAAAAAAATTAAACGTATTGTATTAACGAACCCAACTGTTACCTATACAGGCAGATAGTTTGTAGAAAAAAAACTTCCAATGATAAAGAAAAAAAATTCCAGAAAATTGATTCATTAACCGTTCGGAGAATGTTGTTTGTGGCTCCGTTTTTATTTCAGACGTTATTTCTTGTTAGTTGGGACTGCAAGAATTAGAAAAAGAAAAAGTGCGACTGGATGAAAACTGTCTTAATCCAATAAATCTGATGTTTAGTTTGTAAAAAATGCGATATTGTTAAGAAAAGAAAACTTTGAATAGAAACGCGATAAATTTATTAAATATTAAATCATATATGCATGGTCTGGTCCCTTATGATTATGTATATAAACGGAACCTCCTTTTATATTAAACCAGGAACTGACCAAGACTTTATCTAGACGGGCCTCCCATAAATCATATTTTTACATATTCCGCCAACAAAGAGCTTGAGAAACGAAAAGAAGTGCATGTTTAGCTAAATCCCTACGAACGCTCGTCTTCTGCCGAGAATCTACGGAACAGGGTGATACAGTTACCATTTAGTTACTTTTGATAGTAAGTAGGTATATTTGATATTTTTAGATCAAGTTACAACAAAATTTTTGTTTATGTTATTGAAATAAGGCGAAAAAAAGATAAAACTTTATTTTTCAGTATGGCATGTTTGATTTGATTTTTTACTAGTTTATTAAGAGTTATAAGAGGGTTGCTTTTTGATTTTTCATACAGCCATAAACACAAAAAATATATAGACTTAAAGTACTTTATTGTTTTTATGTCCCAACTTTTGCATACGTTCAAACCAATTGGTAAAATCTTCAGTTAACAGCTACAAAATCGCTGTTATAAAGACATCGATGGCTTCTTCTGGCTACTGAAATCGTTGACAACGCATTGAATTTGGGAACGTCAAAAAATTGTTGGGACTTGGTTTGGGACTATCCGGTGGATGTTCTAACAGTTCGATGTTTTGAAGCTTTAAAAACTCGAGTATGTTTAAGACGGAATGAGCACTTGCAGGAAGATTCGCGGTTGTGTGTTGCTTTGTCAGAATTTCGCAATACCTTCTGGTAAACAAACGTTTATATACCAATCGGAAGTAACCGTTCTTCGATCTTTTAAACCAATTGCCACATAACCAGATTTTTACACAAAAGTTACGACCATTTTCTTTGATACACTTAAAAGATATCACGTGAAACACCTACATAATGAAATGACGTTTATTTTCCGGTTTGTAGGAGTAAATCCAATATTCATCGCCCTTAACAATAGATACTATAAACATTTTTTGACCTTCCTTTGTTAAACTTTTTCAATGTTTTTTGACATCAATGGACTAAACTGCTTATTTGCTCTTCTGTGAACGCCCAGTTCTCCAGGTATGAACTTTTGGATCGATGTCTTAGAAATGCCTAAAGATGTCTCAATTTTTCGTTTTTTTACATGAGAGCTAATGTTTTTCTGTGTGATGGATGGACCTAGAATGCATTTGTCGCTGAGACTGGAGCGATCAATGCATTTGTCGCTGAGACTGGAGCGATCACGTTAAAATTTGAAACACCAGCCAGGAATAGTTGACTGGTTTGGTGCTTCATTCCCAAACACAAAAACCATTTCAGCGAGACATTGCTGTTGGGATAATACTCTCTAAAAACTGTAAAAAATAAGATCCATTTTTCGACCGGCTTGCTAATTTCACTTGGGGTACCTCCTAAGCGGCTATGTGCAAAACTAAATAGACAACCCTTATATAGTTGAAAACAAAAAAAAATTGACAATTAGTTTTGCTTCTAATTTGCATGTAAAAATGAGTTATAAAAACGTAGTTCCGTCGGCTAATGTAGAATCGACACAATTTGAAATTATATGAAAATAAACGTGGCTACTCACGAGTAAAATGTATCTATAATGTGAGTATTCGCCACGTGCTTGTTCATGAATTCATGAGTATATACGCATTGGCGGGGTGGAGTGGTAATAGAGAGAGAAGGCATGAGAGAACGAAAAGAAAGAGGGAGAAAGAGAAATGTAGTATAGACTACTCGCTTGTGTATGCGACTGTAGCGCCTGCACACGTCTCATTTAACGGTTTTATTTCACGGACTTTATTAACGGTTTTATTCCACAAACTTTTTCTTACGGTTTTACTATTACATTTTTTTTCAGTTCGGTCGCGCAGCCAAATCCCTATCTCCTCCAAGGCTGCCGTAAGGAACTTCGTTCCAATAAAAGATCTTTATAATAATTTCCATTTTTCGGTTCGAAAGTACTTATGTGTATTTCAGAAGAAGCAAATTTTTTTGTAGTTTTATGTTTTGACAAATTCGTCAATATAATAGTATATTACGTAACAAGAGTGGTAAGTAGGACATTACGTACGAGTGGAAAAGTTACGCACGAAGCCGCGTAGCGGCGAGTGCGTAATTACATGAGCACGTAATACCTCTTACCACTCGAGTCACGTACTATGCTTTATCTACGACACAATATTTTAATTTTAATTCTAAATATTTGTCATCTCTAAGAAAATATATGACGTACGTACTGTACTGTTATCTACTGCTTTGACGTTTCATTACGCACAACTGTGCGTTATAGCTTACTTACCCTGCATGGTGACAATGAGTATAAATGACATTTACTGTTAAAGGAGTAGATAAACAGTTTTAATACTCACATCAGTTTTGAATTAAACATTAGTATTAACGGGATTTACGTCCGACATACATATTTTTAATGTAATTTAATTTTAATCTATTTATCAGTTTATTTGCTTTTTATATTCTTATCTAAAACTTTAAAGCTTTATAGTTTATCCAATTTCTTATATAAAAAGCTATATTAATTCTTATGTGTGTATTAATTTTTCTTTTATTACTTCTACAATTTAAATTACAGTACACAGTCCAGGTGAATTCTGTAAAGATAAATTTGGTTTTGTACCTTTTCATAGGACAGATAGATTTTTGCACAAATGTGAATGTGTCTGCAATGATTTTAGGAGCAATAAACAGGGTTCAACCAGGCGAAAAAGTGTATTTTAAGGCGTGCAAAATAAGATTTTGAAACATTTACTAAAAAACTGCCATTTTTGCACTTTTCTCGTCTTAAACTCATCTATAATTCAAATTGCACCTTGTCGGTTTGTTTATTTGAATGTTATAATTGGTTTTATCTTTGTTTCATTTATCACTAAATCACGCATGATTTTTATTCAAATTAAATGTACCTAATTTTGTGGTTTACGCTACACAATTTAAATTATATAAGAAATTTATTTTATGGTATTTTTATTAAAATAACAACTGTGAAACACTATTTACCTACCCTGTAATTCGTGAGATTCACCTTGCAATTATTTACTGACATTTTTTTATCCGAACCCGTAGCTAGAGATTTATCGCTAGGCCCGGAGGAAACAGAAAAGTCATGACTGCTCAAGCCACAAAGAAAACAAGAAGAATAGACAGGATGGTCAGGGAATCTCGAGTGATTTTTTTATAGTCTGAAATCATTGTACTTTAAAGGAAATTGTAATATTTTTAAAGTTAAATAACACGGTTTTGTCTGTATACTTTAAACAAACACACACCAAAGTAATTAAGTTAAATGTTATTTGTATATTTACGATTAAATAAATTCTTTTTTTATCAAGTAACTTTATGAATGTAATAATTATGATAATAAATTAACTCAATCTGATATATAACGCTGATCAGTTTCTCTAACAAAATCAGTTTTTTCATAGTAAATCTAAAATCACACAACGGATTCAAACTACTGTATCTGTTACGTGTATCTTTGTCGATAACACAGTTTTCTAGCTATTATTTACGGCAAATCCGTACCGATTCCTATCTAACCGACTGGCTTCTGGGCCCTAGAAGCTACTTGCTATTCCGTCGAAATCGTCGGGCAATCAAAAATCAAAACCTCCGAAATCTGGAATCGATCACCCCCTTCTCATAGACGTAGAAATGGGAAATGGTATTGTAATTTGATATACGGGTGCAATTTAGGTAATTTGTAACTACAGCAATCTCTATTAAAAAATGTTTATAACAAAACAAGAACATATGGAGGGTAGAAGGAAGGAGAACCATTTGAATCTGTTAAAAAGTGTCTATAGGGAGGGAACAAATTCAGATGGAGACACTTTTTTAACTTGTCCCCCATACAAGACGGTTCTTATTCGCCACTGTCACAGAATTTGTTCTATTTATGTACGCAAATGAGTAACTCAGAGGAGTACCGGTATCTCGGAACTGTACCAGTACTGCTTCGAGTAACTCTTTTATATTTAATCTGGATTATAAAGGTGGAAACAGACTACTATCACGTCACATGAGCCCATATTCCGTCACATTATTATGTTTTTATGGTAATATCACGCTTAGAAACACACTGCCATCACATCTAATGGAATTTCGTGAATATTGCATTGGTTTTCAGTGCAGTGTTGGTTTTTCGGCTGCGAATGAATTTGATAGCTCAATTAGGTCTTTGAAATGGGAAAAAGAACTAGAAAGTGTAGATGGCTGTATAGCTTTGGATGAATGTGGTAGAAACCTAAACAGAGTATGGGTACACGATATAAATAAAATAAGGAAGTAATTGCGTTTGCAATATCAGCTGTTCATTGGAGATGTTTAACCCGATTTTGATGACAAAATTTTCCTTACATCGTGTTGCCTGCATAACATCTTATGCGAAGATAAAATGTTAGTCTTACACCGACTTAAGGCGACTTTCTGAACAAATGTTGTTAAATTTGAACACTATAAGAAGAAATTGCAGTTGCGAAGTCTTCGAAGTTTAAAAGAATAGGAATTATTTTATTTCGATAATGGTAGTTTAGTTTGGCGAAAAAATAATGTTCGGAGAGGAAGAATTAACCTATACCTACCTAATATATTATAATTTTAATCTAAAACAATAATGATTTCTCTTCCCAAGCTCCTTGGCGATTATTTTGATATTCAGTTGATTTTTGATGATATATGACTTGATGTTTCCGAACTTCGTACATTTTCCTTAATCAGATAAAAGCTACTAAAATCTATGAGCCAAAATATGTGCAAGGGCAGAAAACAACAACGTGAAATAACACGTGAGGTCTTTGGCGTGACGTGATATATTGAGGTGAAGTTAGTATGGTTCTTGTTCGTAACGAAGCATGCCAAACAAAATTGCACACTTTTTGGCCATGACGTAAGTTTGTGGTAGTCAGTTGAACTCACGTGACGTGATAGTAGTCTCTTTCTATCTTACTGTTGTAAATTTATCTTTGATACTAGTATTAAAAGTTATTAACGATTGAAAATAACTGTCATTGGATTTTAAATAGCTGATTATAATACTTTGTGTATAGTGACTTAAATTTTTTGCCATAAATGAGAAGACTGTCAAGTGCTTGATGCAGTTCTGAGATTAGAAAATACTAATTACATTTATCCCAAAATTAATAATAATTAAACTGAGTTTAATCGATGTCCAACGAGAGTTTAGGTTTAATTTACTGTTCGGAATGATAACTATGAATGAATAATTACATTAGACAATCATTGATATTCGCTCCAAAATGTCATTATACTCACGCTTTTAGTGACTTCCAATTTCAACGACACAAAACTAATATCTTGCTACTTAACGCATGAAACTTATATTTCACTTATAATAAAATAAGAGAATAGCAAATATTTTAAGTTTAATGATATAATAAAATAAAATAATTTAAATAAAAGATCAACATTTATTTTTCTTAAGTGGAGTGTGTTGGTTATTTCTTTTTACACTGAAAACCATTTTCTTTTTATTCAGACGATACGTGGTAAAAATTCCTTCAAACGCCAATGCATTTTCCTTGTACTCCTACCGTTTCCCCCTGCTTTTTGCTCTCCTCACGATGAAACTCGAGTTGAAATCAAATCATAGAAGGCCGAATAGAATGGTCAGATTATTCCAGAACTTAGAAAACATGCCGATATGTATGAAACTTGAGTCCAGATGTGGTTATATTTGGAACGTGTTGGTTGGTTGGTCCACTAAGCAATAATGTGTACTTGTTTTTGAAAATAATACAAAAAATATAATTGATATTGTTTATTTAGAATTGTTTTGGTTTATATATACGTGTATCTAAAAATAACTTAATTTAAACAGGAATCTTGAAAATATAAATAAAAATTAACGGGTATTTGCTCTGAATTTATATAAGTGGACTTTACAAATAGAATACTAAGAATGTTAATATTATTAAACATCTTAAAAAATTGTTTTAATTCAAACCTTTCTTTATACATTCTTTCACAAAATTGTATTAAATACAGCAAACAACTCCATAGATAAGTTTTGGATACTTTTAATATCAAAGAAATAAAACATATTTTTTTGTAATTTGTTATATAAGAATTTTAAATTTTTATGTCCCTCTCATCACTTTCGCACTGTACTCTACTCGATCCGTTCAAAAGATGGAATTCAGGGACGCGTGATCAGTGACTGGCCGGCGTAATCGTACGATGCCACGCCTTCTAAACTGAAATAACGAAGGACAGTTTACACTGTTCTCATACCAGAGATAATATAAACTGAGGGTGGGTAATTTTTTGTTGAGTGGTGTAAATCGGACTTGTGACGTTGGTTGGGGAGAGTAATATTCAAAGAGTGCGTGCCGTTCACGTGATCATTCCATCTTTTGAACGGCTCGACTATAGGGTTGTCTTCTTAGTTTTGCATATATAGCCATAAATAAAAAAATATAAAGACTTAAAGTACTTTATTGCTTTTCAAAATATGTCCCGCCACAATCGATGCTCCTTTGGATACGTTCAAACCAATTGGTAAAACAGTTTTTCCAGTCTTCAGTTGATACCTGAAAAATCGCTGTTTTAAAGGCATCGATGGCTTATTCTAGCGACTGGAATCGCTGCTCGCGCATTGAACTCTTAATTTTTGGAAACGTGCATAAAGTATCTTTATATCAACGTTTTTAATTGCTTTACTTGGCAATGTTTACCAGATATATCCTCCGACTGTTTTACATCACCCTTTCAATGAACCTTTCAGAAAAATCATCGGTGTACATTCGGATCTGCTTTTTTCTGGATCACTGTTCCTGGCATAATTCATAATTCTGGTCTTTATCTTATCTCCAAAGTTCTAAACTACATAACTGTTCGATATATATATTATTTCCGGCTTCAACGTTCGACCTTTAAATTGTCTTTCTCTCTCTCTAACCCTGTAACTGTCTCCATTACTCTTCTCCCCCTTGCTGAGATAATCTGATGATAGAAACTGATTTTCAATATCCACGTCGTAAAAGATATCTAAATAAGTCATCAGATCTATTAGTTATTACTAATTGATTTTTTAAATTTGCTTCTCAGTGTGGTAAGCAAATATTTGAAGCAATTGTTGATAAAATTAAGATGCATTAATATATATAATTTGAGTATCTGTTGTTAGGCATTAATTTTCTGCTGGAATTTGTTATTTCTACAACGTGGAAGGGCTTTATTACACTCTTCTCTAGTAGAGTGGGTCTGATTGACGGGACAGGACAGGCTTTTGACGGTTAGGGACTCGCTGAAGAGAAGTTTGATAGATTGAACGTAGGATTTTCTCAAAATGTTGGCTTATAGTTGAAGTGATGTCCCATATGATTAAGGTGATGAAAAGTGTAGGAAATTTGATTTGTTATATACACAATTAACTTTTTTTCAGTAAAGAATGACATTTATTTTTATAAAATTCGTAGATTTTGACAAAATATAACGTGTCAACCGTGCAGATACGTCTGTAATTAATTAGTACTGTCTCATTCTGTGTTCAATAAACGTTTTTGCTTATAAAAGAACTAATTGTTAGTACCAAACATGAGAAAACTTTTTTAAAAAACATAAAGAAATCGGATCTTATTTTAAATTAGTTTGTTTATTTCATTGGAAGCGTTTTTACGCGAAAAGATTGCCACAAGGTAAATCGGGTGGTTTTAGTAGAGTTAGAATGTAATCTGCAAATAAATCGCAATGATGATGATTTTTATAAATCCCTTGTAAAACTTTTTTCGAAACAAAAAAAGACCATTAAATTATTACTCTGTTAGACTAGTCTTTAAATAAAAACTTAATTTAATATTTATACAAAAATATGTATTTCTGCGATATTTTCCTTAAAAAACAATCAGTTTGAACTGTCAGCAAATTGTTTTTAGAGCATTGTATGTACCTAAGTATGTATTTGTTCATTTTTCTCACATATTTGTTTGTAATCGCGATTTTGTCTTCTCAAGAATATACAGGGTGTCCCAGAATTAACTACGGAAACTTCGTATACGTATTCCTTGATGACAAATAAGTAGGGTCTTTCCTATAAAAAAATTTTTTTTAGAGACTCCTGTCAGAGTTATAACCCCTTAAAGAGGGGTGGTAAAATGTGCGCTACTTGATCGCGATACACGATACTCAATTGACATGGTCTTACTTTTTATTTTTTTACTCCAAACCGAAACGATTTCGCAAAAAACGACAAGGAACAAAAAGTTTTTAAATAATCAAAACTTCCTAAAATAATTTTTTGTTATTGCAAATATTAATTGCTAAGGAAGTTACAAAAAAAATATTAAGAGGGGTTCCTTGATTTGCACCCTTAGAATGGGGTAGGGCAGGTGAAAAGTGGCAGGAGAAATGCGTCTTTATAAAAATGATGTTCACCCAAATTTTTAATTTTTTATCTTGGACCAATCAGAAGATATTAAATTAAAACCGTATTTTACCACCCCTCTTTAAAGGGTTATAACTCTGACAGGAGTCTCTAAAAAAATTTTTTTTATAGGAAAGACCCTACTTATTTGTCATCAAGGAATACGTATACGAAGTTTCCGTAGTTAATTCTGGGACACCCTGTATAGGTATTTGAGCCAATTGGTAAAACAGTTATTCCAGTTTTCAGTTGACAACTGCAATATCTCTTTTTAGAGGCATTGATGAGTCCTTCTGGTGACTAAAATCGCTGCCCACACATTGAATTATTGATCTTTGGGAACGTGAAGAAGTGGTTGGGACTTAGGTCAGGACTACAATTCGATGTTTTAAAGCTCCAAAAACTCGATTGTCTCTTAAGCAGTCTGACCACTTGCATTGTCCTGATGTAGGATAATTCGCCGTTGTGTGTTGCTTTGTCGGAGTTTCCTCATAACTTCTGGTAAAGAAACGTTTATATACCAATCGAAAATAACTGTTCTTTGATCTTCTAAAGCAATTGTTGTCACCTGACTAGATATTGACACAAAAATTGCTACCATTTACTTTGACACAATCTGAGAACAGGTCACTTTTCCTCATCGTTCGTAGGAGTAACTACAAGATTTATCACCAACGTTTTTAAGCTTCCTTTGTTAAACTGTTCCAATGTTTTTCGACACCACTTGACGCGGACAGCTTTCTGCTCTTCTGAGAGCAAATAAAGGGATCCAACAGGAAACCACCTTCGTATTAATCAGTTCTTTATGTAGGATCCTTTGAACTGAGGTCTTTGAGATACCCACAGATGTGTCTATCTTCTGGTATGATACACAGCGGTTATCCTTAATAAGCTGACGAACCGCATCAATGTTTTGCTATTTGACTGCTGTTTTGGGTGGACCAAACACAGAAACCATTTCAGCGAAACATTGCTGTTGGGAAAATTGTAAAAAAATATATCTCGAAAATTAGAACCATTGTTGTATCGCAATGAAACTCTGGATTTAAGTTAACAAAATATTGAGGTTAGATTTGTGTCAGAAGGTTCCGTTGCTGGCGTTTTCTAAGCGGCTATACGCAAAACTTAAAAGTCAACCCTTCTATTTACCTAATTCTTACATTGAATCGTAGTCTACTAAACAAATGGTAAAAAATAATTCTATTCTAGTTTTTAGTGAAAGTAAATCATTGATAAATAAGTCTTTTCTTTTGCACGCGTTTACCCATAATGTCTTCATACTCTCGACAATTGGTTTCTCATGAAACATAGTCTATATGAAGTAGTGTTATACAAATTCATTTCAAAAAAAAAAATGGCAAACTTGTAATATTTTGTGAATATTAGACGTTTAGCTAATTGCACACGGTTACCTTAATGCAATAATCTATACATATAATAAAACTGTATATGTTTGTGCGCGCATCACATGAAAACTACTTATCCTTTTCGAATGCGGTTTTCAAAGACGTATTTGTCTTCTTTCAACTTAACATCTGGTGTATAAAACTTTTTCCCCCCTACCCCTTTAACGGAGTGAGGAAAGAAATTTTTATACAAAAATCAACACGCCACGCGAACGACGTCGAGGGTACATCGAAATAGAACCCAAAAATGTGGTTAGATTTTTTTGTCTGTCTGTCTGTATGTTTGTGCGCGCATCACATGAAAACTACTGATCCGATTCGAATGAGGTTTTCACAAATGTATTTGTCTTTTTTTAACTTAACATCTGGTGTATAAACATTTCTCTCCCATTCCTTAAATGGGGTGGGGTAAGAAATTTTTTACAACAATCACACGCCACGCGAACGACGTTGCGAGTACAACTAGTATTTAATAATATTATTTTAGGTAATGTTTCGTTGAATAATATGCTGTGCCTATTAAAAATAATGATATAGAGTAATTACGCAAATAATGGTATGAAGGAAAAGATGTGCAAAATAAGGTTTAATTTTTTCCGTGTACTGTTCAAGTTTTATTGTCCAGGTATTAATTCTCCTGATTTGAAGATTCGTTTTTACACATCCTTGTTGTAGTCTTAGTTTCTGAGTTTAGTTATCAATAAAACAAGATTACAAAATGGGTTGGTTTAACCGAAACCGTATTAATTTAATCATTGAAAGTTTTACGAGAGGCAGATTTGCCACATTCAACAATAAGAGCTAAGTTTGTTGAAGTTTAAAATTAAGCTTTAAATGAACAATCTTTTACTACGCCTATCAAGCACTCTTTCAAATTTTCAGGCATTTACTATGACAATGAGGTGGATCGAGTGGAAATAAAAATATTTTTATTCTTCGTCCTCTTTCGCTACGATCTCTCTCCACTTCTGCGCAGCATCCTCTTATAAAGGCTTTAGCTTAGCATTATTCGCGTGCAAATTACCGGCAAGTCCGTGACAAGTCGATGAGTAAAGTAAGCGCATGAGCGACTAGAAACTGATTACTAATTAAGATATCTCCACTAAATTTTTCTGACTAATCGTATTAGTAGGTATATTGTCATTGTAATCGATATTTGATAAGAGTTGAAAAAAGAAGACGAACATCTGGAAATCATATGATACTTATTGTCGAAACCATCCAATACCATTTATTGCTTTAGGAGTTTTATTTTTATTTTATAGCATTTCTTCTACGTGGTATAACCTTATTTGTCCGTATGTTTCAAGAAAATAATATGTACCCCTGTTTTAACAGATAATATTTATTTGACTTTAGATTGGTGGGTTACACTCAATTTAGTAGAAAAATTCAAAAATATTTTATCTTAAGATAAACGTTTATAATTCAAAATCAAATACTTACTAGATAATTACAATATTTTCAAAATGAAATACATCTTAAAAGAACAGTGATAATTATTCACTACTCAATGAATTAGATTTGTAACCTCTTTTTATCGGAAGGTGGTAAATGCTCGTTTGAAAAGGTTAACTAGTGCAAACAGCACTCAGTTGGTTAGTGGAGAGCGAGCGTGGATTCGACCGAGCTAGATGACAAAATATTGAAAAGATAAGAAAAATATATTTAACAGAATAATAAAAGTTAAAAGGGACAAAAGAGAGGAAAAGAAAGAAATGAAAGAGAAAGGAAAATGGGCGCCACTTATGTTTTTTATCCTGAGGATGTGGAAATATAAGAAACTTAGATAGAATAAGAAAGATATATATACTAGATAAGATAACCAGGCGGATATTCTTGCTAGAGTTAAAATTACACACTTTTATTTATAAAACTAATAAGATAATTATACTTACACTTTCCTTTACTTATCCTAATGGTTAGAGTTTCAACTTGCAAGATAAAGATATATTTAAAAATTCAAAATTTAGTACTTTAATGAGACTTGTTCTATAAACTGAATTTACTGATCAGAATAACATAGGTACACCAGAGAGGAAAAGAAAAATATCTATTTAAACAATAAACAGTATTTATTATTTGGTTTAATAATAAATGAGACAAACAAAAAAAATAGAAAAATAGACATCTATGTTAGAAACAGTAAATACATACATATTACCGAGCATATTACCAATCACCTTTGTAATTAGTTCAAAAACATATCTTTCGTTACACTTAAAATAACAACTAGGTATATTGTTTTGTTATTTTTATGTACCCTGTGAAGCGAAAAGTGAAGTAAATGAAATCTAGATAAAAAATTATTAAAATCACCTTTTGCTTTTGTATTAACTCGAGTTAAAAGAGTACTTACATAACCAGTTATAATTATTAGACATACAAATAAGAGGTAAAGATAAAAAATATTTAATAAAAATACACCGGCTTTTCAAAAAACTGAATCACACTCTATGTTTTACGGTCACTGGTTACTTTAAATCTGATACGTAGGTATTTATCAATATGCAATACAATTAACGCCAATCTCAAAAGGAAGAAACAGTACTCTTTTTTCTTGTAGTGAAAATATAACGATACAATAAAAAAACTTACAAATGGCTCCTAAACGTCTAGATCAGCGTATAAGCTTAATTTCGGAAATACGGTAAAAATTCGACTTTTCTTTAGCCTCATCCACAGGTACTTACAGGTGGTATTCACAAAACCATTTCTGAGAAACTACCAACCTTTTAATCGGCACTAGAAACACTATTATATTATACTTAATAAGTTTCAGGTAACAAAAAAACCGGGAAGATTCTAACTAAGTGCATCAAGCTGTTCTCAGCAAGACCACCGCCCTACGAATAAATCCGTTTGAACTTAGAACCAAAAAACCGCCTAAGATACCCCCGCGAAGTTCACCTGATTTGTAACGCAATCCTTGATTGGTCAAAAAAAAAGAACGATAACTTCGCTTTGAAAAGTTCGTTAGATTTCAAGTACTCGAATGTTCTATTTAATATGTTACGAATACAGGGTAGGCCTAGATAAAAACAGATTGTTAAAAAAGAATTTTTATTAACAGGGTTTTTTAAAACGCTACAGATTTATAAAAAATATATTACGAATCATTCACCATACGATTTTTTTTTTCGATTTTTTTGTCTAATTGTGTAAGTACATAGGTATACTTCATCCACATTATCCTTATCCTTATTTGTTATTTTTCATAGTCTTAAATTTCTTAATAATCCCTGTTTTAATTTACAAATTTATTAACATTACCTTCTTGTATATTTTTCATGGTTAACTTTCATTTCATTACTATTTATTTATACGTAGAAAGTTTCATACAGAATCAACATTTTTGTTGTTTACCATTCTATACTTTTTTTCTGTTTTAGATTGCTATATACGTTTCTAAAATAACATATTGAGTACGTGTTATACATTTGACTAAATTATTCAATCAGTTTCGTTGTGAGAATATAACTATGTTCAAAAATTAAAATCCAGAGAAATGCATACTCGACTGATATTGCTAGATATATGTTGACCTCCAATCCATAACTGTATGATTTTTAAACAACAATCTGGTTGTGATTGGCACAACATTGTAATTCATGAAGTGTGTACAAATTCCAGTGGAGACCGATACACTATTAATCCAACATACATGATACAAAAATGATTGAATCAGAATGCAAAATCAGAATTCAGTAGCGGCCATTTTCTATTAATGAAACGTACAGGCTAATTTTGTTGGCCGGCTACTAAAATTAACATAAATATGAACAATATTTCGCAATTGTTTGTGTTTGTAATTTAAAATCAGCACACTACATTGTCGGTATCATTGACACACGTAGTTGGCTTCGTGTACATACGGGTTGAATATTAATAAAATACTTTTATCCTATTTACATGAAATTATGAACCCCGTAAATGTATTTGTTAGCCTATTTACTGACTACATTTGTAAACACACTGTGTCAAATTGTTTAAAACCAAATAGTTTTATTTACTATACTCACCATCTATCTGATAACAAAAATATTGATTTTGATGTTGCAAAATTTATTTAATTGATTTACATTTTTTTTAACTTTTATGTGGTTAGATATACTTTAATACGACGGCCACTCTATACAGGGTGTTAAAAAAATGTCACAAAATGAAATGGGTGGTAGTAGGTATGGCCCAAAAAATGTAGAAAAGTCTTCATAAAGATATGTCTGCAAACTAACGGTTTCGTGTTTTTGTATCATATTTGAATTATCGCTTCTTTGATTTTTAAAAACTTGCTTTTCTTATCAAATTCGACCTATGTTTGATCTAGATATTATTTGTAGCTATTATATAGTTGTTGTTAAACAATTTTACAAAATATTTAATTAACTGATGTACATTTCATGTACGGTCATGCAAATAATAAGTCTTTCCCTAATCGCCACATGCCTCCGATTCGTGTGTTTGGAAGACTGCACCAAAGGTTGCGTGATACAGATACATTTGGGAAACAGTCCTGTGATTCCGGGTGACTAAGATAGGTGTCCACCCCTGAGACAGAAAAAGCAATTTTGGCACAAGTAGAGGAGAATCCAGAATCAGCGGAAGTACGAATTGGGGCTCCTTTGGTTTTAAGAAAAATCCACGAGAAGCAACTATACTTGTAGGTACATGTCCACCGAGTGCATGCTTGATCATCAGGTACATCTGGAGTTTGCCGCTGGTTTCTAAGAAATTGTACTAACTAACCGATTAACGGAAGCTGATTACTTAAACTTTTTACAGAACACATTGGGTGATGTTTTAGACAATATTCCGTCAATACAAAGCAATCAAATGTGGTTCCAGCAAGATGGTGTTCCGGCCTGCCGTAAGAGAGTATGTAGACGGATCTTATGGAGAAAATGGATAGGATTAGGTGAACCTGTACCTGAACCTGTAAGATCACCTGATTCAAATCCCCTTGACTTTTTCCTATGGAGACACTTAAAAAATTTCGAATACGCCACTCCTATGAATAACCTCAAGGAACTGCAGGAAAGAGTAGAGCAGGGATGTCTGTATATTCTTTAAGATGTGCTTGTATTACAAAATAACATTTTGGGAAAAGGTTTTAAGTTTATTGCAAAATTATTTTACACGACCACCTTAGCTTAAGAAACACTCTTGACAGGTGTATGTCACATCACTCACCAATTTCCAGTTAGAATAAGTCGAGAAATCCTTTAAATGTGAACTAATAGATGTTATTTCATTATATTATATACATACTAGTTGTACTCGCAACGTCGTTCGCGTGGCGTGTGATTGTTGTATAAAAATTTCTTACCCCACCCCATTTAAGGAATGGAAGAGAAATTTTTATACACCAGATGTTAAGTTGAAAGAAGACAAATACATCTGTGAAAACTGCATTCGAATCGGATCAGTATTTTTCATGTGATGCGCGCACAAACATACAGACAGACAAAAAAATCTAACCACATTTTTAGGTTCTATTTCGATGTACCCGCGACGACGTCGTTCGCGTGGCGTGTTGATTTTTGTATAAAAATTTCTTTCCTCACCCCGTTAAAGGGGTGAGGGGAGAAAGTTTTATACACGAGATGTTAAGTTGAAAGACGACAAATACGTCTTTGAAAACCGCATTCGAATAGGATCAGTAGTTTTCATGTGATGCGCGCACAAACATATACATTTCTACAGTTTTATTATATGTATAGATTACCTACATACCAATGGTTGAAAAGAACGAGATAGGAAAAATATTTGTGCAGCGTACAACTGTATACAGAAAATTATTACATTAACAACTGCTTTCCACCAGTATTTTAAATGATAAACATTGAAGAAGCAATCTATTATCATAATTCTCCTAGCCACACTACTCAAGCACAGGTGACTTTTTTAAAGCCGAATTACGTAAAAATATTAGAATAACCGACTTATTTGCCAGATGTGGCAAGGTACGACTTCTGGGTAATTAATAAGCACTTGCGTTGTAAATTTTCCTTGTATTAGAAAAAAATTCATTATGCACATTCTTAATGCGCTGGAGGTTGCGTACATTTAATTTGTTGAAAGTTGGGTTAAAAGAGGAGTATAGATGTTAGAGGAACAGCAGTAAACATTTTTTTATTTTAAAATTCTTAGCGTAAAAAAATATCCAAAAGCATAGGTTTATTACCAATTTACTATTTTTGGACGGCTTATAGAGATTTCTTTCTTAAAATTTTCAATCACCATATTTTGTTACATTTTATAATTAAATATTGATATAAACAATAGATTTTTAGTAAAAATCTCTTTAATAGAAAACTTATTATTAGTAGTTAGAAAGATTAATGCAAGATGCACCTATACCAATACACATTTTTAAACTTATGTCTTTTGCTGACAATAGAGACAATAATAATAAAAGATTATATAGTTACAGGATGAAGAGGGTGATAATCCAGATTACAATTTGTTAACATTATACTCGAACAAATAGTTAAAGAGGATGAGTGCAAACAATTCAAACAACGTGTAACCATGACGGAAGTAATCCATATCAGAGGTTTATGCAACTAACGATTTATTTTAAAACCGCATTCGAATCGGATCAGTAGTTTTCAGGTGATGCGCGCACAAACATACAGACAGACAGACAAAAAAATCTAACCACATTTTTGGGTTCTATATCAATGTATTCGCGACGTCGTTTGCTTGGTGTGTTGATTGTTGGTCAAAAATTTCTCCCCCACCCTGTTAAAGGGGTGATGGAAGAATTTTTATACACCAGATGTTAAGTTGAAAGAAGAGAAATACATTTGTGAAAACCGCATTCGAATCGAATCAGTAGTTTTCATGTGATGTAACAAGCAGTTAGTCAGCGCTTTGATCATTCCTGGGTTCCACTTAAGCTGGAACCATTATTTTAGTTTTCTTAAGCGCGGTCGTACACCAACGAAACATCAAACACGCAACATGCAACATGCGACATGAGGTACCTAAATACCGCGCATAGACTTGTGCTGCATTAAGACAATATAAACGCACATATATCGTTAAAATCATCGTACACCAATGCGGCTGATGCAAGTGTCTCGCAACAAAAACTGCATGCGGTTTACTGTGCATGTCTCGTCGCAGTAAGATCGGTGATTTTTATTAAAAATAGAAATATGGTTCAAAAAATGTCTGAAAATCCTGTTTTTAATATAAATTTTGTAAAAGCTATTAAAAAACGTCCGTGCATATGTACTCCAGTCATTATATACATTTGGAAATGAAAATGAACCGAGAAAGCTAAATTTTGGATATTACGTGGGGGCGGCTAGAAAAGCGTAAGTTCAAATTGTCGACCAAAATAACCTTGTGCGTTTTCCGCCATCTTGAAAAAAGTTTTTTCTTCATAACTCGGTTCCCTGTTGGGATACGAAAATTTTTATACAATACTTTTTTGTTGCTCTTTGTACGATCTACAATTAAGTTTTTCTGAAATCGCTTGGAAATGTCTAGTTTTTCGGATCAAATTCGAACCGCAAAATACACTATTCTTGTATTTTAGTCCGTTGCTAGGCAACGAACTTTTCCTGACTGTACGGAAATATCTTTCCGTACTGTACATATTTTGCCTTGGATTTATTTGGCAATAAATTTAAAACCACATTAGTAGCGGTGTTTAGTAACTCTCGAGGCGTTTTGCACCTCTGGACATCTCGTCACTGTCCATTTTAAATATAATTTAAAATATTTTAAGCAATATGTAACTAACCGAACTGACACTTTTGTGACATTAGTAAACAATGATTAACAAACAATGTCAACAAAACGGTTTTATAGAAAATAAGAAGATAATCAAAAACAGTTATGCATATATAAAACTTTCCTACTTTCCGATTATATTTAATGCGATTTCAGAAAAAATAGTATGTGTATCTCGTAGTAAAAGCACATTCCCGAACTCGAATTTACATTGTCGTCCGGGAATGTATCGCTTTTCCTACTAGATACACAATATACTATTGTATACATTTTTCACGTATCAATCATCGTTAACGAGATATCGATAAAAAAAAAACACAAATGTGGGGAGAAAAAATTGTTTTTCGCTATTTCATTTTTTCTCGTGAAAGATATCGAAAAATGTCCAGTATGAAACTTGTAGAGCGTGTTCAGACCTACAAATTAGTTTTTTTATTGTCTATTTTCGACAAGAATTACGACGTCTAGCGCGGCGCAAAAATTGCCAAGCTACTACAACATCCTCCTCGCTTGGCGACATTTTAAATACTACAAATGTAGTTGTCACACTCACACTTGTCTACGCGGTTAAGCAACATGCAGTATGTACCTGATGTTGCATGTTGCGTGTTTGATGTTTCGTTGGTGTACGACCGCGCTAACGTTAATAAGAGAGATTATTGTCACATCAATAATCGAAATATCAAACTTAATTTTGTTGTGCTGGGTCGTATATTTTATTCAGTTAGTAGACCAGAACGATAAATTTTAGTAATTCATTTATTTTATTCATATCGCTCTTCTTGAGATCACAAATTAAATTCCTGTCGAATATCTATAGCATTTTTTAAATTTTTCTTTAATGGCATATTGTCTGTCTAAATTATAAATTTTAGAAATTTAAATGTTTTTTATGGTGTTAATTTCTATTTGTAGAAGTTATAAATATATAATAATAAACCTATAAATGTCTTTTTAAAAACTTTATTATTAGTTTAGTAATTTTGTAGATAGTGGTGGAACTGTTTTAAAATTAATTTGTAATTTGTATTTTGAAATTTTTCATACTTTTTATAACATGTAGAGTAGATCTAATATTGAACACAATTTTTACTCTTGTTAAAATCACATTACTTACGTTGTTTTTTTACATTTTACATTTATTTATCTTCTTGGACTTTTTAATTATAAAAAATGCATTTGACAGAATTAACATCCAAACTCATTTCCTTCGCCACAAAAGTGGTAGCAATCTTTTAATATAATGGAGTAAGTGCAAGCTCCTATTTGTGCAGTACTTACGTAAAATTTATGATACCTTATAATTCACGGTGAGCATTATGCAAGAAAGCCGTGATTTTTAGAAAATAGATTTTAAGATATGAACTCGGTTTATTGACTGTAATAAAACTTTGAATATTTTATTAAAAATTCCACAAATTAAAAGGTGAATTAAGGTTAATTTTGATAGTCATAATAGATTGCGGTAAGAATTAGAATATGTATTATAACAAAAGCGATGATAAGAGTTAATATCAATAAGTAGATAGAAGTAAACAAATTGGATATTTGATAAATTTATTATAAAAAACCTGCAATATTTGAACCTTTATTTCAATTTAAAAAAGACACAGTTTTGGTGAATAAATGGCAAAACATGCTGTTTACATTGTACTGCAAAAACAAAATAATTTGCCACGGTTTTTTTCTCTTCTGAGCAACTATCTAAGGTTCTTTAGAATGTAAGGATAAAAAAAAATTAATAACTATCCAAGTTTAACAATAGAAGAATTGCGCGAGGGTTGTTAGTGGTCACTCTACTGGCAAATTATGCCCGAGCTCAGCCGTAGAGAGATAAGCAAGTGAGCCGCGCCACCGACTTCGACGGTTCAAGCCGGAAACCCCTAGATTTAATAGGCCCTAACAACTCTTACACAATCTCTCAAAAATATATAAAGTGAGCTAAATAAAACAAAATGACTTCAAAACTAGACCCTCCTTTAATGATCAAGTTTATGTTTGTGGTGAATACAAGTTACAAATTCAATTTACACTAGCGCTAAATAAAAATAAAAAACATAGATAATGATGGATAATCAGAAATGTAGTGTGATCACACGCTCGACATAAAACTAAAATTTACAATCAACAATTTATATAGGGAAAGAAATATACAAAAGGTAAAGGCTTATTTTGCTTATCTTTTCTGGCAGAGGCCCAGTAACTTATCAATGGTTCTTGATCAAAACAGGAAACGGTGAAAATTAGACCAATCTCAGCTCCAGGATTACCAAGAACAACTGCTGTTTCTAAGTGATAAATTCTTCTATTTCCAAACAAAATTGAATACCATTATCCAGGTAGTAAAGTCTTATCCAAATAGTAATTAAGCCTGTACCAAGAACGTATGCCTGTACCAAGGACGTATGCCTGTACCAAGGACCCTAGATGGAAAAGGGTATTCATCTCGAGGACTTCGATAATTCAGGGCTTGAATTTGAGTTTTAAACCACCTTATAACAAACTGCAGTTAAATCTATGAATCGATGGAAAGAAAATGCGATGAGAATTGGATTGTTAGATTGAATAAAAAGGTGTTCACTTACCAACGGAAAATTTTGTAAAAATCCCACTCGTGGTAATTTTCAACGAACCGTAATCAACAAAATAACAACTAAACGAGATTAACCCAATGGTTCGGTTGGAAAAGAATGATTCGGTTTTAAAATCCACACATAAGGGCCATAGATGTTCTATGATTAAAACTTCACCCACAAAATTTCCTTGTGACACTTTTACCGCAATATTAGACCCGCTCAGGTGGCTTGTCGAATCACAAATCACCGAAAATCAATCATATCGGCTGGAAGTACAATGACAGAAGGCCCTTATCTATCCTATTATTAATTTACAATCACTATTTGAGATCGTGGTGTCGAATTACCTATTAGATGGTCTTTTACTAAAACTATGTTCATGTAAATACGGCCTTGATTGCCTCTCGGCTTAGTTCCGATACAACAGAAAGAAAAGGGAAAAGAAGAAGAAATAGACAGCGATCTATTTACAACAAACCTAAACTTTTCTACTTGACATAATAATGATTCTAAATATGTACCAAAAATAGTAAATAGATTGAAATTATTGAGAAACGAAAGATCAAATTTGGCTATAACACTAAATGACATTGTTAAACTCTCGAATTTGGGGAATTAATATGGTGAGTACCCATTTTATTACCGCTTTGAAATAATTATTCCTAGTGAAAAATTAGCCGGTTAAAAATTTTGTACAATTTTTAGTTTTTTTTACATACATATTGGTTTCGTAAAAGTGGTTAGTAACATTAAACATTAACAGTTATGGTTTTATCCTGATTGCCAATCTCAAAAAACTGACGCAATTAGTTTTTTAAACATGAAATTTCTTAGGCCTTGGAGAACTAGGTGTCGCATTCCATCTATTTCATGTTTAGTATATATGAATCAAAAAATGAACCCAAGTTTTATTTATAGTAACAATAGAGCTTAAGAAATATGCATTTTTTTTCCAAGGTACATATCTTCACTTTCAAGCTTCTGGTCTACATTCAAACATTTGTGGATCCATTTTGCAGATTCATGTCCAAATCGATGTGAACTGTATGCTAGACACGTGCCCTGACATTTTAAAAACTTTATTAATATTTTCAGTGGTAGACATAAAAGACTGTATGTGACTAACGCCAATCTACCTAACTTAATCCTCTGGATTGAAGGATAGGGATTAAAGCCAGAATAAAGAATATTCGATTATAATCATTTCCCTAAAATGTAATCCTAATGAAATATTTATAAATTGTTTAATTATAATCCATTATACGTAGAGAGGAAATGATTATTTTTGCCTTTGTCGTGGGTACCTAACGGTTGTTTTATTATGTTGGTTTTATTTTAAAATGACTGAAACAATTAGTTCTAAAGCAAAACAATAAATAAAAATTTCGAAAGGTTAATGTTTTGACGAATGGAAAAGTTCGGTGGAGATGTACAAAAAAACGTGTGGTGTAAAAATATTCAAGGAAATATTTATTAATCCCTGTGGTCACTATTCCTTGGCGAAAATCATCCTACGTATTAGGGCCGTAGCGACAGAAAAACTCGTTTTGCCGATCGGTTGTCATCGATATTTGAAAAATTAACTATTATAAAGTCGTTTCAGGACATTTAAAGCTATTATATTTAGCTGATATTTATAATTTTTTAAATACAGGTACTTGATGAGGATTCGATACAATTTTTGTAACAATTTTTTGTCGACATCTATATTTCCAAATGTTATTGCGTAAATTCTGGTTTTTATTTTTGAGGTAGAAGTGTAAAACCTAAGTTATTCTTTGTTGCTACAGTATGCGCCAAAACAAACGACACTGAAAAACTAATGCTTTATGAAACATGAAAAATTAAGGATGCTGTCGTGGGTTTCTGGCACGACAGAATTGTCTGAGATCAATAAAAAATGGTGTCAAAATTTGTTCTCTATATCGGTAACGGGTCTTCTACGCTCGTCTTCCACGAAGTAAGGGCCCAATAATCCATTACCTGACACTGCGCGCCAAATCGTTACACGGTCACTATGAAGAGGTTTCTCTACGATGATGTCTGGTCGTTCAAAACCAAGAAAACGATTGGTCTGTCGATTGATAAATCCATTCAGATGTATGTGACATTCGTCTGTAAACCACACATTAGAAAAAAATAGGGGTTATTCATAAACCATTGCCAAGACTGAAGGACAATAAACAATTCTTGATTTCTTGTCTTGTCTTGTCTTGTCAAGTGTTGCTCAATCTGTATTTTATAGGGAAAACCACTAATATTCTTAAACATTCTTTGGGTAGACGTTTCACTCAAATTCATTTGTAGAGATGTTCTGCGGAAATTTCTTTTTGGTGATTCTAACATCTGTTAGTACAGCTTTTGCGTTGAGCTAGAACGCTTCCTGTTCGTCAAAATTTTGCAACGACTCTTAACAAGTCCTTATTAGTCGGTGCAGTCTTCTGAAACTCTTCCCGAAATTGATTGGCAACCATTAACAAACTAGGTCCATTTGATCGTCCATACTCAATAATAAAAATTTTTTGTTGTTTGTAAGCACCATTTCGAATCATTTGACAGTTTGTTAGAATAAACAATGTTTAAAAAAACCATGACAACTATTGTCACTTGTTTCATATGACGCGATTATATTTTACAGGCTTCCTGATTTCAGTGTCCTTTGTTTTGGCGCATACTGTATTATATTGCAATATTTTCTTTATTCAAATTAATGCTCTTTTCCGTGATTAATGTATCCTTGTACGAACACTTACCTATTGTCTCACCCTATTTACTTTACTAAATTAAAAGCTTATACTGAACGCAAACAGCTTTGATAAGTCTTAGACTTTTTTATCTTCTACTTACTCAAAAAGGCCAATATGCCACTTTGTGAAAAGAGAAAAGCCGTTTACGGCGTGAATTTGTTACAGGATACGAAAAGTAAAAAGTTGTAGACAAGGATATAAAAAACCTATATGTTTTTATACGCTGCAAAAAAATGTACATCAACAAATTGCAGGTGGTTTAGAATCAGTTTTATAATTCTGCAAGTGAAGTTATATGTCGTAGAATAATATACGTACAATTTAAGCATAGTACGTTTATTGCAAAAATGTCAAAATCACCTCCATTTATAACTGTGAATTAATAAATAAGGATTATGCATATTTCTATTTTTAATCAATTAAAAAAAAGTAAACGAATTTAATGTCGGAATTTATCTTCAAATAATAACGTGTTCCATTTTTTTTGTATTTTGTATAGCTGGTTAATACCAAAGAACGTATCATTGTAATAAAAACAACAAAGAAGCTTATTTTATACGATGTTAAGAGTAATAAAATAATTATAAAGGGTCTAATGCTCAAGTGAAATACTCAATCAGGTACTTAACATAAAATCGGAGTAACAAAACAAATGGAATAAATGAATATATTTAAATGTAAAAGTACCATTTTATGGTTCTCCTTGACTTTTAGTATTAACTTAACTAATTTATTTCTTTTGGAAGGTGATTTATTTATCGATAGCGACTTTTATCAACCTAAAAGTACATAACGAAGTGAGCAAGACGGTCTTATTTGTAATAAAACTCTAAATAAAAGTATAATTCTAGTTCTAAAAGTATCTAAAATACTGAAATTACAATAAAAATTTACAACCTCGTAAATTCTGAATTCTACTGTAATGATGATACCGGAAAATATCTCTTACACTAGATACTGTTTAGAATTTTAAATCTCATGTTAATATTTTTCGATGTCAAAATTTCAAAATTTACACATATTTTGAACCATCAATAACGATCTTTTAATGAAGTTCAAATTTATAAAATACTAGGTGAACCCGCGACGTCGTTCGCGTGGCGTGTTAATTGTTGTATAAAAATTTCTCCCCTCACCCCGTTAAAGGGGTGGGAGAAAATTTTTTTATTCACCAGATGATAATTTAAAAGAAGATCAATACATCTGTGAAAACCGCATTCGAATCGGATCAGTAGTTTTCATGTGATGCGGGCACAAACATATAGATAGACAGACGAACAAAAAAAAAATAACCACATTTTTGGGTTCTATATCGATGTACCTACGACGTCGTTCGCGTGCCGTATAGATTGTTGTATAAAAATTTCTCCCCCTACACCGTAAAAGTGGTTTTCCCAACATTTTCCTTCAATACTTTGCTCCTATTGATTGTAGCGTGATGTAAAGTATCCTATAACCAGCTCAGGAGTATGAAAAATAATTGTACGAAGTTTCGTTAAAATCCGTCGAGTAGTTTTTGTTTCTATAACGGTTATACAGACAGACAGACAGACTGACAGACAAAAATTTTACTGATTTTATTTTTGGCATCAGTATCGATTCCTAATCACCCCCTGATAGTTATTTTGGAAATATATTTCATGTACAGAACTGACCTCTGTACAGATTTATTATAAGTATAGAATCTAGGCGTCTAGTCTACATTGGGTTGGGAATATTAGACTAAAAGCTTACTAGGATTCATCATCTCTAACATCAAACATCCTATATTGAATCTATAACAAAGAAATGACATCATCGAGCTAAAAATTTGTAATGGAAATGCCTCTGCTGCTCGCCATGACTACACCATGCACTAAAAAGAAGATTGTCAGGAAAGTCAGTCCTCTCTACAACGTTCTGGTTAAAGAAAAATGTATTTTTTAGTGTAATAACTCATATTGATGGACCATTTGCTCCACTTCAAAACCACTTCCACAATTTCAACAGGATGTTTGACCTGCTCACTCTGGCAGTGGTTCTCGGCAATGGTTAGATATTCACTATCCTAGAAGATGTGTTGGACGTGGTGTACCTGTAGCTTGGTTTGTACGCTCTAACACGCCTGGGTTGTTTTGCATGAGGTATTATAAAACAAAAAGTTTATGAAATGCCAATTAACAAACTTAATCAGTTGAAGAAAGGGATTATCCAAAATTTAAGAGTAAAAAAATCCAAATGTATTCGTCTATTTAGTAGAGTGCGGATAAAACAAAATTAACAGGTAAAAAGTTGTAGTTATGTGTCCATTTGTCAGACCAGCCAGAGCAACGCGACGTGCCAACTCCATGTACCCTTATACTGTTCAATGCTCGACATCGAGAACGGATTGATTCGATCATTCCTTCATTCTCAGAGTCTCCAGATTGTGGAACTCTTTACCTTCCCACGTCTTCTCCACTCGTCGTAACTTGCAGGCCTTTAAATTCCAAATTTATAAATTGTCTCTTCTGTCCCAATAGATGTTCTCGGTACATTTGTATTTAGGTCTGTACCTACGAGGACATCCTTAATAAAAAAAAAGTTAAAAACCGAGATAAGGGTTGCTTCACCCTTTTTAATAATAGTGTAAAATTAAAAGTGTTTCTATTGGTATAAAATATTAACCAAAGTTCATATGTTTAGCTATTTTCTGTTTCGAGGAAAAAAATTTAACTAATTTTAACTTCCAAGTTTAAAGAAAAGTTTCTGGATATTACTCCTTAAAAAACTTTTTCTCATTTTTAGGCTCTGAGCTTATATTCTCAATTTTATCACTTTACATTGGACAGTCGTGTGCTAAAAGAGCTAAAGCATTAATAAAAGAAGCAGAATCAGCTAAGAGTTGGTGGAACATTTACCGGCAAAGGAATACCTGTACATCATAAGGCTGTTTAATGAAAATCTTAGTTGCAGACTATTCGATAGGGAAACAGAAACATATACGTGCCATTGCAAAGCATTGGATCGCCGAAGACTACGTAAGCATATGGTACCCATGTTTGAGACCAGTATAGATTCGTACAGAGTACCAAAACACTGGTATAGGTACCTTCAACAAAATAAAGAAGTACAACAAACTCAATAAGACTGCTTGCACAGCTACTTTCTAAGCCAAAAAAATTCACTGTAAATGATAGTAAGCTAGACTGCGCCAGGCATTGACACAAAATTTTTATTATGTATTTCATTTCTTTGTATTTTTTTTAATAAAGACATTTATAATTATTATTGTTATTATAATCTTTACTTCGCTCCGTAAAACCTCAAATATATTCTGCAGAAAATAGAAGCACATAAAGTATGTAAAGACACTTATTTAACGTCTGTTATAGTTTAGTATGTTTAACTTATTTCGAGAATTGTCTTTTCCATTTCAACAAACATTTGAAAATTGCCTTGCATATTTAAACTTAAGTAAATACGTCCTTAATGTAGGGGCTGATTGCCCTTAATACGTCTACCTGATGGCTACAGCCGCAATCCGGTTGTCGTTTCATTTCTAGCTGTTTCTTGGGAGCTACGAGTGATGAATTATTGCCGCAATCCGGCTCAGCCCCTTTGTTTCGCTACATCCTTGTTATCGATAAAAAAGAAATTTATTAATAAAATCATGTCTAAAATAAAGCACTAGCAAAAAAAATATTCTGTAACCTATTATTATGTTTTAGGATTTAATAATAAAAATAATTCTATTAAATACTTATTTAAAGACTGTTCAGATGTTAATATTTATCCGCTCGAGTGCAGAAGACTCGTTTCTCCGCTATCTAGCATAACATGTAAACTTTTATGGGACAAAAAAAATGAAGGAAAACGAACCAAAAGCACGTAGCCAATAAATCAGCAGCGAAATATAAATGTTTATTAGTGAGTGTAATCTGGACTTTACCGACATTGTTTTACAGAGTAATTGTTTTCAAACGATGATTAAAAGTTTATTTATGGGGTTTACAGGACTTTGTGATCACGTTAATCTGTATTCTAAAATTTAGTAAATTTCTGAAACAGACCGACGCCGACGGGAGTATATATTAAACAGACACTTTTTTGTTAATATTCATTTTTATGTACGAATTGGAATACATAGAAACATGATAAAGTAGATTTGAGTAGTTTTCCGTTTAAAAATACAATACATGATTTTATCTTGAAGCAATTTGTTTAATATTTTTTATCGAATTGAATATTTAGAAATAAATATTTATGACATGCGCTTAACATATTTCTGATTTTTTTATTTAGGTATAGACGATTTAACTTTCTTACAATAAGCATAATAAATGTATACGAGTTTAATGATTACAGATTTTGACACCTAAAGGCTTACTCTATCCAACTATATAATAAAAAATATTAATTTATAAAGTTTCTTTTCTCATCGTGATCTGTTTTTCCATATACTGTTCCCACGATCCGACGTGAATCTAATGGTTACTACGGAAATCATTTTGTAGGTCATGTCTTGCGGTGGATAAACATCTTCAAGTTATAAAAAGAAGTATTTTGGATTTTTTTAATACTTTTCTTATTATAATTATTACCTGGAGACTACAAACTTGAAACACATAGAAAAAATATAAAATATGTTAAGCTTTTAATTTTGAGATATAATTAATCCGTTTTGTCGCTTTTAATATCGTGGTATTGATATGGTCTATATATGAGTTCGATATTAAATATTATTAAAGATCCAAGATTAGATTGCATTTATACTGTTCTCAGTTCTCAGCAAAAAAAAATGTATTTCATAAGCAAATTCTTAAGTTATGAATAATAAAAATATGAGTAAGTGTAACTCTTATTCTTTCTTGATGCAAAGGCTAGTATAAATATTCGTTACTTTTAAATTTGAAGGTAATATATTGGACAGAATTATTTTTTTATTATCTATTTAACTTAATAGGTAAACTCTGTGGTATTACCATATTACTGGTTTGAATGTTTACAATTTATGAGTTATTAGTTTCAAATAGTATATTGTGTGGCAAGGGGTGAAATAAGACGATTTCTGACTAGGGTGAGAGTAGATTGCCCGAGCGGAGCGAGGTCTGTCTTCGCCCGGTCAGAAATCGTCTTTGTTTCATCCCGTGCCACACACTATATTTTTTATATAACATGCATTGAAACAGCGAGTTTTGATCTCCGTAGCCAGTTGAAGTAAGACTATTTCAGACAAATAGCGTAGTAATATCTTGAAAACGATTTGACGACAGCTGTTAAACGATTATGATTTTATTCGCTTTTGTTTGTTACAAATGCGATGCTGATAGACTTGAAAGAAAGACATAAATAATAAATAAATGAATGTGCCGGGCAGGAATAACGTTGTTTCTCCCCTAGGAGAGAAAAAACTGTTAGTTTCTGACTGACAGTTGCATTGGTCTGAAATTGTCTTGTTTTGGCCGAAAAAACAGGGATCAAAACAAGCTGTTTCAATGCAAAAGTATTTTATGTAATTATTTCTTGTTTCTTTAAGATATTCGATAAATAGCCATGTTTAAGAAAACAAACCAAATAAGTATCTGCACATTCGTATCTTTTACTTTCACATCAGTTGAAACATAATAAATGAAGTTTTCTGTCATGTTATTTTTATTTTTAAATTCATGAAAAAGCTAGGCAGCAGCATATCGGATAAAACAAAGGAAGTTGTATACTCGATTTTACATCTAGGATTCCAAATCAATAACCAGACAAAAGAAAAACGCTTGACATACAAATCGAAGCCCATATTTCCTGCTTCAAGAGGCAGGTGAAAAAAGAGCAAAATATAGTACTTAAGCCAGCTTAACTTATTAACACCCCACTTGGTATGCTAAATTATTGACAAAACGCTGTTGTATATTTGTTATCAAAAAAAAAACTCAAAAACAAGGTATTAAACAACTGGATAGCATGTTTAAACTCTATTCTCAGAATGCTATTTGAATGTTCAAAATTAATTCTGCAAACATGTTGTATTTTTTTTAAGATAATACTTTATTCTCATCATATATTCTAAAATCCTTTAATCCTTTTGTAATCACGTTAACGTTAAAAAATACATTTTTTCTATTATGTTAGTGATATAATAATAATAATAATAATAATTTTATTGCTTATTAACTAATAGTTACAGCAAGAGTTTGAGAATTAAGTAGGTAGACAGTATATATAAAAGTAAAGTAAAAAAGAAAAAAAAAATGTACAAACAAAATATGAATTCTGGAATATGTTATTCGTTCAAAATAAATGATCTCAGTGTGTTAGTGATATGAGCACAATTGACTCACATATTGCTGACTGTTCCAAACTACTTTAGATTCATATATAAGTCAATTGTTACTCAATGACGAAAGGTATTACCAACAATTACAAAATGATCCTACTTGTACATTTCAACAGAAAGCCAATAAATTAATAAGTGACTTGGAAAAACAATCACAACTTTCCTCAATAGAAGCAAAATCATTAAGAATATACAATTCAGTAGCTCCTAGATTTTATGCACTCCCAAAAATACATAAACCCATTTTGTCAATGCGCCCCATTGTGTCATCTATTGATTCTCCCAACAGTAAATTGGCTAGTCTTTTAACATCTATTTTATCTAAAACCTATAATTTTAATAATAATTTTATAATAAGAGACTCTTTCCATTTTAGTGATTTCATTAACAACATTAGAATTCCTGACACATATATTCTAGTGAGTTTCGACGTTGTCTCCATGTACACGAATATGCCAACTGAACTAATAATAAATTGCATTGAAAAACAGTGGATTAACATTGAACCTAATTGCAAATTAAGCTTAAATAATTTTAAAAAAATTTTAACGTTCATTTTTGACACCAATATCTGTAAATTTAATAACAAATTTTTCAAACAAATATTAGGCACACCAATGGGTAGTACTTTGTCCCCGATTCTTTGTAACTTTGTACTGGATGACTTGGTAGAGAGAAGTATTAATCAAATACCATTCAAAATTCCTTTTGTCAAACGTTTTGTTGATGATTTAATACTTGCGATACCATTTAATAAAGTTGATTTTGTCCTAAAAATTTTTAATAACCAATGTAAACAACTGCAATTTACAGTGGAAAAAGAAATTAATAACAGGTTACCTTTCCTAGATTTAATCGTCCATCGCACACAAAACAACATCCTACAAACTGAATGGTACCGTAAACCAATATGCAGCAACAGGTTTATTAATTTTTATTCTGAACACCCTCCAAGAACTAAGATTAACCTAATTCTGGGATTAAAAGACAGGGTTTTAAAACTATCACACCCAAAATTTAAAAACCAAGGTTTACTTAAATTAAAAGGAATACTGTTAAATAATTCATACCCTTTGGGATTATTAAATAAATTAATTTTTAGTACCACGTGCATTGCAAGAATAAGTGAAAACAATAATTTCAATCAACAACAAACATTTGACATTGAGAGAGGTGTCTTGTCTAATGAAAATTCACAGCCAATTTTTGGTTCTTTACCTTATATCCCACAACTCACTCCTAAACTTTTAAAACTATTCAAAAATTATGACAATTTCAAAATAGGCACGAAAAATATCAAAACCATTTCTAGATTATACACTCGAACCAAAGATCCGCTTAGTAATTTAGAAAGTTCAAATGTAGTATATGAAATCACTTGCTCGGATTGTAAAAGGGTGTATATTGGGGAAACATGCCGAACTGTACACAGCAGGAACATCTCGCATAAAAGTGACATTAAAAATAATAAATATAAAGCATGCGCACTAACTGAACATGCAATTAAAAATGGTCATAGTTTTAAATTTGAAGAAACAAAAATTTTAGAAAGGGAAAGAAACCTTAAGAAACGATTATTCTTAGAAATGACACACATTGACAGAAGGGAAACATGTATTAATAGAAAATCGGATATAGAAGGGCTGAGTAATATTTATTGTTACATTCTGTCGTTTCAAAAATAAATATAAATAAAAAAAATTTTAATATATAAATATAAAGATAAATAAACTATTAATAAATAAAAACATGATTACAAACATAAAGATTAATATAACACTAAAATAAATAAAAATAAAAACACAACAACGTTCATAAAATTTAACAAATAAATTTTTGAAAGTAAAATCCCGCATTTTATGACTACAGAATTTTACTTGATATAATAATAAAATCTAAATAAATAAATCATCAAAATGTTTTGCTCTCCTACTGTGTTAAAATAAAAACCATATATAAAAAACACACAAATAAAAAAGGAAATTGAAGACACATTAAAATTCAATCATTTACAGACAAACCTCCATGCTAAAAATAACAAAATAATAAGTTTTATGGTGTAAATGTATATATTTTTATGTATTTTAATAGTGATGTACCTGAATTTTAAAATGTTTTATTAGTGTAATGTTGTCAAACGGAATTCGTCGCTTTTCTTATAACCTCACGATTAGTAAGTCATCACATTTGTAACAATATTTCTTTATTTTATAAAAATTGTTCTTCACCACAGATGTCCTGAAGAAGAATTAAATAAATTCGGAAGCTTGACTGAAATCAAAGAGTTTTCTTTACTTACCTTGGCCAAACGTTGACTGCAACTCCACGATTGACTTCACGTTATATTGAACCAGTCACTATACCATTATTCGTATATATATATATATATATATATAACTCTAGTATCGATTTTCTATAATATTTGATACCTTATACTAATCTAGTTTTCCCGGAAACTGCCTGTTTTATTATTAAAGCACTCGAATATAAACCATAGGCAGATTAAGAAGAGACTAGATAAGTTGGCTTATCAATGCAATTAGGAGCAGACGAAGCTTGCAGATATAATGGTCTGTCTATCGTCTATCTCCCGCATATAATATATATAATTTTGCCCGCAGCTTTGCTCGTCTTAAATTCGTGGTAACGCAGTTTCCCTTTCTTCATACAAAACACAAAATATCGAACAGAATACTAAAGAGATCGCGCAACAGAACACTACTTTAATACGCCACTCTAGACGATATTATATGTCTTTCCATTTGGGGATAAAATGTAATGATTCTACCGTAGGTATGCACTATAGAGTGAAATCCAGATCAAGAACACATAGCATTAGTTTTTTAATAAACTAGTAGCGCCATCTATCGAACGCCGCGGGCAACTTCTCTTCTTACCTTTGGATGTTTTTTTCTCAAAAGTGAATTATATTAATTTGATGTGTTAACATTATATTTAACAAATTCACAAATAGTGTTGATAAAGAACAGAAACTAAACAGAATGATTTTCACCTTGAAAATTACGAGAACTTTCGTTCTCATTTTTGAGGAATATTTTAAAAAAATCTTGATGCAAGTTTTTTTTAACTTCCCGCTAAAAAAAATTTAAAAATTTTTTAAAATCGGGAAGTTATTGGTTTCACCCCGATTTTCGAAAATCGAGTTTTCATCGGATCTCAACGTTTTGAGGTCTTAGGAACCTCCCCTGACTATTTTTACGAGGGTGTCTGTATGTCTGTATGTACGTGTGGATGTGTGTGTGTGTGTGTGTGGATGTATGTAAACCTCTTATAACTTTTGAACGGCTTGACCGATCGGAATGAAATAAAAAGCATTCTAAAGAGTTCCATCTAACTTAGATTCCCTGTAAGTTTGAACCGATTCGAGCTGGTAGATTTCGAGAAATTTCAAAATAACCGAAAAAAACAATTGGTAAAAATGATGTTTTTTGGGCATATCTTTTTGGCTATTGCATTGATCAATTTGATAACCTAATCAGCTCTCAAGCTTAAAAAGCCACGTCAAATGCCGTTTTGCAAATTAAAATCGGTTGATTCGTTCCTGAGATATCGTTGTCGAAAAATTTCAAAAAAAGTGTTTTTTTTTCAATAACTTAGAGGTTTTTCGACTAATCGATTTTGCACTCCTAGTAACATTTTTAGGTCTCAAAAAACTGCGCCGAATGCCATCTTGAACATCAAAATCGAATAACGCGTTAAAAAGTTATGGCTTTTTAAACATTTCAAAAAAAGTCAAAAACGTCAAAATACGTCACGTTACTATATAGCTTTGCGGTTAAAACTAGCGGGAAGTTGCAAGGATGGCCTTTAAGGTCAACCTCTTTTCGAATTTTTTTGTTTGTAACAAATACCAATTTTCAGCCATGTTTACTTTGAAAACTGACGAAAGTCCCGTACAAACTACCACTCCCCCTTTTAGTTGGGGGCAGATTAAAAAAAATTATGCGTGTATTGTTTGTTAGCTAAAAGTGCGGATAATAAGTTTTATCTACTTGATTTACAGTTTCCTGCTAATCAATTGTCATTTTAGTAAAGCGTTTATCAAATAGATGTCAAAGGTAATAATAGTTTAATACTATTATAACGTTTTACAGAGTCTTTGAAAATCAAAACTGATGATGCGCAATACGCCGAAACCGGTCTACAAGTTATATCCTTTCGAATTGCAAACTAAAATGGTTAGTTCTATCTTGCAGATATACTAACGCCGTTTAACTTTGAACTGTAATGTCCGTCGAGGCATATAGCCAGGGAAGTAGTTGTTGGTTCTTAGTAAACGGTCTATGTTCTTTGATTTTCAAAGACTCTGTAAAACGTTATAATAGTATTAAACTATTATTACCTTTGACCTCAATAAGTTTTATCTTTCTAAATTGAAAATTACGGAATGTCCACTCCCTATGTTAAAGGAGTGAAGAAATAGAAAAAGACAGAAAGAGACTTACCTATATTATGTCACTCTCAACTTTTCTCCTTTCTCTTCAAATAAAAAATTACTCTAATCCCTTGCTTTCTTTTAACGTGAAAGACAGACAAACACACTTCCACGTTTATAATAGAAGATATATATCTTAAATGTTATTTTTTATTCCTTTTGACCAATGTAGATAGGTATATTTTAATGTATTATAAGTTTTGTTGATTAAACCCATGTACTAAAAGATTTCAGCAAATATTAAACTAGGTCGTTTTCTAGAGATCTCGAAGAGAAGTGCGGTATGCACAAGTACTCAAGCTCCCCCTGTCGTACGAAAGGGAAATCGTCGAGCTCTTGAAACTTCCTTCTAGAGGTCCTTTGCGAAATGTGCGACGTTTTGTTAAAGAATCATCGGCACTGAGTTTAATTTTGAAACTCTTTAACCTACTTTCTAAAGGTGCCGAAACATTCATTCTGCTTTATTCTGCTTTATGTTCAAGCCCTTTAGGTCCAGTGGGAGGTTGTTCACTATATTAAATTTTAAATTTATCCTGAAAACTCTTTGTGCTATGAATTTTTTAGCAAAAATTAACGAAGGCACACGTATTTGTTACAATTATTTTTTATGTTTATTACAAAGCTAAACTGAGTGAACTTTATGTATTTTCTGTAGTTTCTGTCTTTTTGTTTAATATTTTATATAATTTCTAAACTCTGTTTGGTCACATCTTGTTGGGTATATATTTTCAATGTTTGTTTTATTCTAGTGAAGACTTATTATTCTTAACTTTACCGGATCTGTAAAATAAAACAAAAAACAACTATTTAATGTTGTATATAACTGCAAAGTCAAATGTTAATACAATAAACAACCTAACAACTTTCTTTTAGATACTTATAAGTAGGATATTCGGTAAAGTTACGTTTATTTTTTAAATAGATATCAATCATGTAAAGTTGTGCCAAGCAGTGTCAAGAATTCGCCTTTTATCGTTCTATGGATTTTTCTCCTGAAAAGAAAATAGTGTCCTGGATCACGTGATCTAAGCAAGGAACAACGAACCCGTCAACCGAGTGCATCTTTTCCGGCCGTTTGGCAGACAAGAGTCAACGAATATAAATCGCGTGCCAGTAAAGTCATAGCTTTTAAATTGGTATTTTAATTTTTCTTATTTAGCTCAACATTTGACCCGTTACACATCAGGTTTAGTAACTAGATTACCGTACACATTACCATTTCTTTTCTATTCTTTTAATAACAGTCGCAGTAATTTTCTGTTTTGTAAATAATATTGTTTTAAATAAAGTTCCAGCGTATTTCAATCCTAGAATTTGCTTACACCATTTGTGTTCGTTTATATTTTTTGATCTTGGTAGGGAGTTTCCCTTTTGAAGTAAATTAAAAGTTGTTTTTAATAAGTTTGAGTTTCAGTTTAGTAAATAGTTTAAAGATTTGAATTTTACATTTTCACTAGAGTTATGTTACTAGTTTGTTGTATTTTAATGTTTGATGCTTTTTAAGAAGTTTGAAAATATGGTTTATTAGAACAGTTTTCTACATTGATAGTCAATTAAACTAAAGCTCTAAGTTTGCTAGCTTCTTATTTGGAAAATAGTATGCAATAAATTTATATATTAGATCAAAATATGCAATCAGGACTAGTTTCAGTTAAAAAGGGTGTCCCTTACTATTTCTAGTATACATTAATGATTTACCCAATGTTCCTAAATAAGCCATTAGTGTTCTCTTTGCGGACGGATACTACATTATTACGGAAAGCATCCGTTAATTATATGGTTCGTGTTGGTGAATGATTTTCCTCAAATAAATTAAAAATGAATGACTTCATATCACAGCGAATCAAATTTTCATCAAGTAAAAGCTGTACTCGCTCTGAGCCGAAATTCTTTGCTTAAGGTTGTCTAGTCATATTTTTGCGATTAGACAACTTAAAACATGTTTTGTTAATGAAAACTTAAGAACTATTTACTTTGACCTGATCCATAGTGATTTATCCTATGGGGTAATATTTTGGGGAAGAAATCATCATGCCTAGAAAGCATTTTGCTACCAGAATGCAGCAGTATGTATCATCGAAGTAGCAGAATATAACACCCCATGCAAACCTTTATCTATGAAGCACCGTATACTGCGACGGGGTAACTTTCTTAGGCATTCTGATATACATAATTACAAATTACAATACACGTAACGCAGATACCTTCTTGCAGTTCCATAATTGATCAAGGATTTCTTTGAGTGGAAACAAAAAATTGGGTTGAAACTGATATAACTTGTTTGTAAGATGTTTCAGGGATAAATTGATAACAGACATGAGTTCGAGCAGGTTTCATATGTTGGCAAATCAATTTCTTTTAGACCACTGCTTCTACAGTGTACATGAATATTGTGATTGTATTGTTATTTATTGAATTTGTTGTGAATATGCTGTGTTTTATCGTTTATTTTTATTTTTTTTGACTTCACCTATAGGTATTTGTATCTGCAAAAATGTCAATAAATTTTATATCTATATCAAATTATAAAGAAAATTATTATACCATTCGTTTTAATAAAAATAAGCAAATACAATGTTAATATCTTTTAAACTTAACAACTGCGCAACATTATAACCCTTTCATACGTAGTATTATCTCTTCTAGCTATATAAACGATTTTTGTATAATTTAATATTATTCCTTCTGTGTAGAAAATCTTAATTGTATAACTGAGTAAGAAGCTGGATTTCGTGTTCGCATATTTTTTTGCAATACGTCCCAGGGGATTGGCGTTAGGCCTATTTTTCGGTTACTTAATAATCACTATAATACCAACATCATTAAGAGATTGGCTCACTATTCTAGTGGGATTGACTCTGACATGATCATTGTAGCCGACATATGTTAAACAGATTCTTTAATGATGTTGCAGATTTATATTCCGAATTCAATTCTTAAATGACTCAAAACGAGCACTTGGCCACTCTTCCAACTAATTCCGGATGAATCGTAGGAGCAATATCTTAAAAGCTAATATTCTGAGCAAGTTTCTGATTCTGATAAAAGTTTTCCTGACCTGGATGCTGTAGTTTATTGTGTCACTTACATTTTTATACCTGTTTCGTCTGTAAAGGTAACCTTTGGCACTAAACGTACAGTTTTGCAACATGGAAAAAAATCGAAGGACCACTTGTATTTAAGTCGATATCCTTAAGCTTTTTTGTTATTTTCTTGTATTTAATAATTGCGATTTCGTATAGAACAAAGTCGTATATATTGAAATTCTCTTTAATTTGTAGATCTATTACATTTTTGGTGTGATAATTTATATTAACGATTATTTCCTTCGATTCAAATTAACCAATAGAATGTCATAATTTTTTGAAATTGGACTAATCAGAATCAAATATCAGCGACTATTGCACTAGAACAATATCAGCAACTATTGCACTAGAGAAATAGTCACGTCAAATAAAAATGTCAAATATTTGTCAGTTTAACAACGGCATTATTAATTATTGTTATATTTTTCCACTATGGAAAGATTTGGTGCATTAGATTCTAATGCCATCGAAAAAGCTGTTCTCAGGAAATAATTTTCCTAAATATAACACAACCTTAATTAATAGTTTGCTATTTTTGTTGTTGCTAAATTTCTCGAACATTTTACAATTTGTTTCGACTCGACATAATTTGACATTAATAATAAAGATTAAAGCCCTCGAGCTAAAGCTCTCGGGCTTTAATCAGATTATTAACGTCAAATTATGTCTCAACAAATTGATACTAAAATATTCTCGAAATCTAGATACCACAAAAATAGCCGACTATAATCATGGTCTTGTTATATTACCCTTGAATATTTATGTATATGATTCTTAAATGACACTATACTAGATGTCAAAGATGATAATAATAGTATACCTAATACTATTATGACGTTTTACAGAGTCTTTAAAAATCAAAGAACATATATATAGACCGTTTTACTAAGAACCAACAACTACTTCCCTGGCTATATGCCACGACGGACATTGAATTACAGTTCAAAGTTAAACGGGGTTAGTATATCTGCAAGACAGAACTAACCATTTTAGTTTGCAATTCGATAGGATATCACTTGTAGACCGGTTTCGACGTATTGCGTCTCATCAGTACAAGGAAGATATCCATCCAGAAGCTCTAAGAGCAACTAGATTGGAGATATGTCTGAAATCACACAAATACATTATCTTTAGTAAAGAAAATGTTAAAAGTGCGATAATAGCGACATCTCCATAACTAATTGCAAACTGAAATTCTATTTGACAAAAAACCTCTCGGCTTTGTAGGGTTAACTACTTGATTGCAGTTTTCTGCTAATCAATTGTCATTTCAGTAAAACGTTTATCAAATAGATGTCAAAGATAATAATAGTATACCTAATACTATTATGACGTTTTACAGAGTCTTTGAAAATCAAAGAACATATAGACCGTTTTACTAAGAACCAACAACTACTTCCCTGGGTATATGCCACGACGGACATTGAATTACAGTTCAAAGTTAAACGGGGTTAGTATATCTGCAAGATAGAACTAACCATTTTAGTTTGCAATCAAGTAGTTAACCCTACAAAGCCGAGAGGTTTTTTGTCAAATAGAATTTCAGTTTGCAATTAGTTATGGAGATGTCGCTATTATCGCACTTTTAACATTTTCTTTACTAAAGATAATGTATTTGTGTGATTTCAGACATATCTACAATCTAGTTGCCCTTAGAGCTTCTGGATGGATATCTTCCTTGTACTGATGTGACGCAATACGTCGAAACCGGTCTACAAGTAGTTAGTTCTATCTTGCAGATATACTAACCCCGTTTAACTTTGAACTGTAATTCAATGTCCGTCGTGGCATATAGCCAGGGAAGTAGTTGTTGGTTCTTAGTAAAACGGTCTATATGTTCTTTGATTTTCAAAGACTCTGTAAAACGTCATAATAGTATTAGGTATACTATTATTATCTTTGACATCTATTTGATAAACGTTTTACTGAAATGACAATTGATTAGCAGGAAACTGCAATCAAGTAGTTGACACTATACTTATTTATAGTCCTTCGCTATACTCTTATTCGGTTACAAAGGCAATATCGAGAAATTCATTTATTTTTAATAAAGTGGAATACACTTGAAACACTTGAAAATAAAATATTTATCAATATAAAAGTTTTAAAACTAAAACTATTGATATCGAAAATAAAATATTCAATATTTTGTCTGTAAGTATATATGTAATAACTTATATTTATGTTATATGTAAGGTATATGGGAAAGGAAAATAAATAAACTAATAAATAAAATGAGTGTAAGGAAAATTATGCACTTCATCACCAGAACGTTTGAATATATAAATAGCCAGATTAAACTGCGATGAAAGCACAGAAACATAATAACAATACATATTGAAATTAATGATAGAAATTTACTTCGTTTTCTTGTAAATGTCAATGACCCAAGAACGTTTCAATGTAATAGACTACGTTTAAATGAAAAATAAATTACCCTAATTAAATTGACGAATTAAGAAGGCTTAATATAAAATTATAAATTTTAATGAATTACATCACAGGTTTTTAAATCCTTCAATTCTAGAAATAAAACTACAACTTTCAAATCCTCTTCGACTGAAATTTTTATTTCAAAACTGTAGCTTTAACAAGAATGACACTAAATTATTTATAAGGAACTAGCCGTACCCAACGCGCGTTGCTACGCCAACAACAAAAATAAATTTAAGAAAAATAAAAGAGAAGAAAAGATGGAGAAAGAAAGAAAGTTTATAGTTAGTTTTTACTTATCGCACCAAAAATATATTTTTTAAACTTATATTTATACGAATTCGTATAGATATCTATTCATCAGTATTGAATTTGATACATGGAAGCGCTATCTGGTGGTAACTTACATTAATACGAATATCATATTCATCTTACCTATTAAAAATAGATCATCATACTGATTTTCATGACAATCGGTTGAACAGGGCAGAAGTTGCTACTCTGCAGTGCCACCTAGTGGCGAGGGACATCAATGAGCATATCATACACACCTTCTCCGTGGAAAAATACATATAGATACCAATTTTCATGACAATCGGTTGAACGGGGCAGAAGTTGCTACTCTGCAACGCCACCTGGTGGCGAGTGGCATCAATGAGCATATTATACAAACCTTCTCCATGGAAAAATTCATATACGTACAAATTTTGATGACAATCACAGAAGTTGCTTTTCTGCAGCGCCACCTGGTGGCGAGTGGCATCAATGAGCATATCATACAAACCTTCTCCGTGAAAAAATACATATACATACCAATTTTCATGACAATCGGTTGAACGAGACAAAAGTTGCTACTCTGCAGTGCCACCTGGTGGCGAGTGGCATCAATGAGCATATCATACAAACCTTCTCCGTGGAAAAATACATATACATACCAATTTTCATGACAATCGGTCCAGTAGTTTTTGAGTTCATTGAGTACATACAGACATACAAACATTCATTTATATATATATAGATTGATGGATAAAAATTCTTTTCCGAAAACATCCATTTTAAAATTTATATTTTTATAGCTTATTAACTTATTTTTTTTTTGTTTTTAATAAATTTTGCAGAAATACTATTCTCCGAAAGTAATTTGTTTGAGGTTCGCAAAAGCGGTTCCAGGAGTTTTAATAAATAAATAATATTTTTTTTGTAGAATGAATTTTGTTCGCAGAAGCGGTTTCAGGAGTTTTAATAAATAAATAAAGAAAATTTCAAAGAAAATTTGCGGTTTATACCTTTTTTTTTAATTTTATTTAATTCTACATATTTTTTTTGTAAAATGAATTTTGTTCACTTGCGGACAATTTAATTAGGAGTATAAGTAACATTTGTAGAAAGTTTAACAAAATAAAAGTGACCATCAAAGGATATTTAAAACCTAAATAGGATAGACTCTGGAGTACAAAATAGTACATTACGTAACGAGTGCGGAAAGCAGGTGATCCTATCACGAGTGCGTTTGTCGCGTGAGCCGAAGGCGAACGCGATAAAAAGCACGAGTGATGAGATTACCTGCGCACCGCACCAGTTGCTTATTCTATTTTTTACCACTCCGTGAGGAAAGCTCTTGAATTTGTCTAAAATAAAAGGAAAGAAGATAGTAAAAGTAGTATTAGGTCTGATCCGACTGCACCGCGAAGGCGCTGAAGGATGGTTGGGGAAGGTGGACATTCAGAACCATCGTCGCACAAGCAATGGAACTTCTTCAAGAAGTTTTGGTAAGAACTATAAGTATGATTTACCATTCATACGTGCCAGGAATCGAAAGATCCTGTTAATGTTTTGTTTACAATTTTAGCTCTTAAAAAACTAAAATTATGTTGACAAGTGCTCTTGCGAATTATATATGGATTTTTATTAGCCTAAATTAAAAGTTCTATATCTGGGAAGCAATGTTCGTTAGTTGCCAATACTAAATCATTAAACAACCATCCACTAAACTGTCATGGAAAAGGATAGTGAAACTTTTTGTAAATATTAAGGTGCAAACCATTCATCTTCAGTATGCACCAAACAAAGTTATGAAAAGCATTAATTTCTTGAGTAATTTCGCGTGTATAACTTTTTGGTTCACCATCTACCTTTTGTAATACTTCTTCGTCTATCTTAACCGCGTATCGATTTGGTGTTTTACCCTTATGAGCCTTGATGGGTTGCAAAAATTCCAATTAACCTTGTATTTACAATACATTTAGAAAATTATTTGTCTATCTGAACTACACATTTTTAATTATTGGATTTTTCTAAAAAATGTTTGATTAATGAATATATTTCCTGACCGTCAAATTCGATATAGAAAAACGCGACTTCATGTATAATGATCAACTGGCTTTCAGTTTATAAAATTTTTCTACTCTGTGTAGTCTCTCACGGCACAGAAAACAGAAAATGGAAGAACATCATGGGATACAATCACGATACACGATATCGAATCGATATAACGACTCGAATTCGATATAAGATGCCATGCTAAAAGGGCAGTATGCTGGTGCTCGGTATTGTGACCTGTCTATTTTTAAAGGTGTTTTTAGAAAACTTTTCTGAGAATATTGGAATATCAGTAAAATATCGGATCCGTTGTGTAAACTATTTATGAGACAGATACAGTTTCTTACTGAGAGTTTACTAAGAAATATATTTACAATGGTGATTTCGCTTACCTAAACTTTTCTATCTAAAGCATATTTGTTTGATCCATTAAGAAATGTATTAAAATTTATAAATAGTAAATATGAAAACATAGAAGGCAGTTTTTAATGGAATATAAACCATGAATGTGGATGTGAATATTTTTTGTAGTCGAATCAACCAAACAATGAAATTCGTTTCTTATCGAAATGAATCCACGATTTAGTTTGGTACACACTCCGCTACTGCGTGACTATCAGTCTTTTACTACACATGCGCAAAAGCAGTGCGAATAATTTTGAATTGATTTAAACATGAACAAGGTGATGATAATATTTGAACCAATAATTCCACCATTAATAATTGCAAAACTGGTGGAAACGCAAAAAGGAGAAAAACATAATTGTCGTGATGATCGGCAAACAATTTAAAACAACCACAAATAAAATTTCGCAATAGAGCAGATACATAAAGCCACATCGTGCGCTTTGTTTTTGGATCGTTTTTCTACATCGCATTGGTTCTCCTAGTATGAAGGGTCCATCAGAAATGATAATTACATGTAATAAGTTTACACGCATGATACGAAGGGATTTTGATAAACTGTGTTTTGCAGAGCTGTAAATAACATAACTTAAAAAAGAGTGGATTGGAACAGTCGAAAATCAGCAGAAATTTAAATGTAAGATTAAGGAAATACAATGTCTTAAGATATTTTTTTTTTGAAGGATGATCTCGTAGGTATAGACCTAAATACAGGACTGCAAGTTAGGACGACTGGGGAAGAAGTGGGAAAATAAGAAGTTCCACAATCTGGAGACCCTGGGGATGAACGAAAGATCGATTCGAGCTGTTCTCAATGTCTGCAACTAAACAGAATGGAGTTGGCACGTAGCGTTGCTCGGGCTGGTCTGGCAAGTAAAGTATCGGTAAAACAAGAAAAGATCAGACACTGCTCTTCGGTGGGACAATGGTGCTAGGTTTTTGGTGATACTGGTGTCGTTTATTAGTTAAACCTTTGAACTCTACAATATACTGACACTTTTTGAAAGAACGAAGAACAGCTGTGGAACCTTAATAGAAATAACTCTACCGAAGACTGTGATGAAAATTATTTGGGCAATAAATATCATCTTTGGAGAGAAATGCAATAAAGAATATACTTGTTTTTAAATGAGAATATTTGTTGGTGCGGATTGGTGTCAACAAAAAGTTGGTTTCATCACACTGTAAAGGCTTCAGAAAAAAGGTCTTAAAAAGCGTGGAGTTGTTTTCTATATCAGACAACTGGAAATTTTACATTAATCAAAAATAAGCACATCTTAAAAACATGTTTGACCAGAGAACTATTTAAAATTAATGCAGTTAGCGAACCAATCTGGACGCGATTAAAAGAATATGATTAAATATATTAAAGACCCTTCTAGACTGGCCTGATAACTCACCGGACATTAATCCTATTTTAGGTTGCTAAAAACTAAGTTGATAAAATCTGTTATTCAGTTGTGACTGCGAGATATCACAAAAATTTATTCTATACCAAAACGAGTCAAATCGACATAATCAATTACTGGCTATGGAATAATAAGTAAAAACTGTTTTTATTTAGTTTTTGTTTTAATTAACAATATTTTACGTAAATCTGAGTCTACCTCACTTTGTGTAATAAACTATTTTATAGTTTTAAAAAGCACTAAAGTAAATTAGAATTTTAGTCATTCCTTTTAGGGAGTTTTAGCACAGGTTGTTTTAAATTGATTTTATATGCTAATAATTTCGACCTCGATTTTAATTGACTAAAATTTTCTTTCAATTTTCAGGTATGTGCCAATTAAGTATGATTTTACATATTGGTAAGTAGGTACCTAGATATCAAATAATTATGTAATTAGTAAATGTTTCACAAATAGGTTTTTAGAATGACACAATTCAAAAAAGTTTTAAGATCATTTAGACGCCCTAAAAATATACAAAAATTTTGAATTAAAGTAGATACTAGATATATTTATGTAAATAAACATTCTAATTACATCTAAAACTAGAGACATAATCACCACTGACTGTAGTATAGAAATTTTTATACAAAAATCAACACGCCACGCGAACGACGTCGCGGGTACATCGAAATAGAACCCAAAAATGTAGTTAGATTTTTTTGTCTGTCTGTATGTTTGTGTGCGTATCACATAAAAACTACTGATCCGATTCGAATGTGGTTTTCACAGATGTATTTGTCATCTTTCAACTTAACATCTGGTGTATAAAAATTTCTCTCCCATTCCTTAAATGGGGTGGGGTATATGCTCTTAGGTTAGAATTTTATTATTACTTTGTTTTATCATTGTTAACCTTGATATTCAGATAATCATCTTCCTTGTCAAGGGCTGGATTGTAAGACCTAAAAGTGTTTCCCCAGTGTCAAGCCCTTGTCGAGAACTAAACTGTGGATTTCTTAAATTTAGCTCGTATTTTTTAATATTCGCTGATACACAACTTTTATTGCGTGACTCATCAAAATAATTAGACCACTTTTCTTTGAAATAAATCTTGATATTAACCCTAGTCATGTCATCAAAAATAGTTCCTAATTCATACATTCTGTTTATTAGCTGGATTAACATAGTAATTAGTAATGCTTTCTTTGTTTAAGATTTTTAGAATTTCTACGCATATGTAATCTGGACCTGCTGCATTTTTATTTTACTAGGGTTGTTTTTTTAGTTTTGCATATAGCCGTTTAGAAGGCGCCACCAATAAAGCCTTCAGGCACAAATCTAACCTCAATCTTTCTTTGACATAAATCCAGTGTTTCATTGTGATACAAAGAGTCGTGTAGGAACTTTGAAAGTCGGTCCAAAAATGGATCTTAGCTGAGAACATTTTCAAGCAATAATATTTCAAAATTTTCGGAGTGGATTATCTATAATCAGGTCTATATATATATATATATATATCAAAACTTACTACTAGCTTTTAAAATATTATAATATGGTTATAAACTGTAACAACACTAGAGTTACTTTTAGTTACCTTTTAAATGCCGATACAATTATATTATTGCAAACAGTCTTCCTTTAAATAACTGGATGATGTTAATCTTTTAGATTCTACACAAAGATTTATAAACGTGAAAAATCAAAGATTTAATGTAAAAAATATTTAATTTTTAAAAACATTATGTAACCAGTTTAATTAATTTCAGTTTCACGAATAATATATTGTTACAACTAAGATTTACAAGCACAAATATCTTTCTGATCCCATTGAAAGCAGTAATTAGTGAAGTTAGTGAGACCAAAGCAGGAAAACAACTTCAACAGAATCAATTTTCCGCCCCCACATCTTCTCTACCGCGAGAGACTATTAATATTTGCAGTCAAATGCAGTGAGAATGTCCATTTAAGTCGGGAATATTGGAAATACGAAGTCTTTAATGTGGCAAGAAAGTCAGAGATTCCGGACTAAGTTTGACATTTGACCCGTATCGTAACTAAACAATATATGGCTGGTTAATTGGTAGCTGTAGCAAAACTTGAATGTTGCAAATCATATCATACTAACAAGCAAATTAAAATCGATTTGTAATTTCTAGTTCCAGCACAAATATTGAGAACTTTACTTATAAATTTGTTAGTGGAATTAATACATGGTATATAATTTTATACCAGATGTTCTTGTGTAAAAAACACTTATTTACGCACGTAACAAGTTATACTTGTATGGCATAAGAAGAAAACAATCTTTCGTAAAAAAAGACATATTGTCAAATAACCTCAAATTCTACAAAGTAATAATAACTACTTTTATCACTTATAATCAATGTAAATTATCCTTAAATCAAGAAATTGTTAATTACCACAATATATTATTTGAAAAAAATAAATATAAAAATATACTAAAACCGATTCTCATTAATCTAAACGTTACACAAACGCAAAAAACTAGCTAATTTCATGCTGTCGGATTTTTGTAACGGTGTGCGCTCGGTTTTTTGTAACGGTGCGCCCGCGCATCGTAAAAATTCACCTTTACCATTTTTCCCTAAATGGCCAAACGAAATATAAATTTAAAATTATAAAACTTTTTAGGTTATCTACTATATCAGATCTTTTTTATATCTTTGAACTCGTTTATAAATTTTAATTGGGTGAAATTAGTTAGATAAAGAAAAACAAATATTAACTTGAACTGATCTTTCACTAAATTAGATGTAACATATATATTGTATATATTTATTGGCAATCTTTTTGGTGCCCTTTCTTTTGTCCTATGCGATCTGGATCTGGAAATTTGGGGAGGGGCGAGCTAGTGCTCTGCCAGCACCGAGGACACATATGGCCCATTGTGCATCCTCCCGTGTGTAGGGATATCCTCACCTCAGGCTGTCATCAGGCCTAGAGATTTAAAGTAGGTGATGAGGCTCCCGAGGTGGATCTCCCTGACATCGGCTGGTGTTAGCCAGTACTCGCCCAACACGGATCCTGTAGTTTTAGAAAAAGCAGAGCAGTCATACATTATATGTTCTACTGCTTGCTTTTCTTGTCCGCAGCCTTTGCATAGCGGCGATTCTTCTAATTTCATCCTAAAGAGATGTTGTCCTAATTGGCAGTGACCTGTTAATATTCCCAGACCAGTTCGGAGATTTTCTCGGGTCAATGCCTTAAATTTTTTGGTGTTTCCTCGCCAGGATGAGGTAATATCTCTCTGGCCAGTCTACAGTTCGTAGTTTGATCCCAGCACTGTATAAAGTTTTGGTGAGAGTGCTGTTTGATAAGGTCCACGACAGCGGACAATGTTAGCTTGGTAGATGGGCGAGGGCTAACATATTTGTAGCTTGCAGCCCTCCTTGCTAAATTGTTTGCAATGCGGTTGCCTTTAAAGTCTTTTTATCCAGATCAGAGTGACCACGTTATTCTGACTGGCCTCAGTTAGAGATTGGTGACATTCTAGTACTAAACTTGATGTGATACGTGGTCTATTCAGGGTCAGTAGTGCCTGTCGGCAATATGTAAATAATTACAATCCTGTCTGTTATGTTCCTATTGATTAATTCTTTTGCAGCTATGATTATGCCTTTTTGTCCTATGCGAATTGTTTATCCTAATAATAATTAGAGACTCCATGGTAAATTCTTCATCAATTTTACATCCTTATAAAACCGTTACTTCGCCCAAGTAACTTACAATGGTTGTGAAAGAACTGGATCCTCAGAACTCTTAGATTTTTGCCGTGCCTATTATGAGCTAGCTTATAGTTTAAAATCAAATTGGATTACGATTTTAGTTTAGTCTTTAGTCAGTGATTATGCTTTACAGTTTGCTGACGGATAACATATACCTTATACTGACGAGGTGCAAAAACACCGAAACCGGTCTATAAGTTATGTTGTCCCTTCTAACTGCAAACTAGAATGGTTGGGTTAAGTTATCTTGTAGATATTCCAACCCCGTTTGACTTTGAAGTATAATCCAATATCCGTTGGGGCATATAGCCCAGGAGGTAGTTGTTTCTTCTTAGTTGAACGGTCATTGTCTTTGAAAATGTTTTTTCAAAAACTTGTAAAGCGTTCAGAATGAAATTATATTATTCTTTGCCATCTATTGACAAACACGCTTTATTAAATATGACAATGATACAGTTTTCTGTAATTATTCGTTTAAAATCAAATTGCCGAAAAACAAAATTTGTTTCAATTCAACGTCCATCTTTTTACCTGCAAAGTTGGAATATACATAATCTTATGTAATTTAGATCTAACAAAATCCCTTTATTTGTCCTCCAATGTCATATAAACAAAAAATACTTGACAAATTCTTTTGATTAGCCCATGAACATGTAAATCACTGGGGTAAGACCCAAAGAAGATTAAAGCATTTCTGAGCAACGTTTAAACTAGTTTTTAATGAGTTTATTACAAGCCTTCATTCATCATTTTTTACTAATTTTCATTTATTTAGTAGAACACAAACAGCAGACTAGCAAATTACATCCCGTTCTAACATAATCAATCTAGCCAAGTATTAATTTCTTGTGTTGTATACTTGTATTGTTGCTGACTCTAATGCGTGTTCAATAGATTATAGTGATTTAGTAATCAGAATAGCTTAGGGAAAGTTAGTGTAGACAATTGCTTATTGGTGAAGGTATACTCAAAAACATCCTTACTATAAATATAAAAATGCTGTGAATACCTAATTGTGTGCTTTATCGATACCAGGGGTACCTCAAATCTAAAAACAAATATTTTTAGCCTATTTTATATGTTTCATTTACTATATCTTCCAACCTTATAGCGTTATAACATAACACTTGTTTTTACTCTATACTTTACTATAGAGAAAATTGCAGATCTTTAAATAATCTACATTTTAAATATTTAATTTGTAAACTTGGTGATTAATCTAATTTTTGCTAATTATTTTTGGTTCCAACACATCAGATTTCAATAGAATTCTTTAAAAAAAACAAATCTTGTTTGAATGGTGTTATGGATTCAAGATCTCCTATACCTATATAAAACTCAAAGGTGACTGACTGACTGACTGATTGACTGACTGACCGATATAGTGATGTATCAACGCAGAGCCCAAACTCCTGGACGGATGGGGCTGAAATTTAGCATGCTGGTAGATGTTATAACGTAGGCATCCACTAAGAAAGGATTTTGATTAATTCCACTCCCAACGGGATAAAATAGGGGATGAAAGTTTGTATGATCTATCAACGCACAGCTCAAACCGCTGGTCGGATGGGGCTAAAATTTGGCATGGAGCTAGATGTTATGACGTAGGCATCCGCTAAGAAAGGATTTTGATTAATTCCACCCTCAAGGACATAAAATAGGGGATGAAAGTTTGTATAAAACTTTGTCAATTTTAAACCGTTCGGGCTGAAACTTTGCATGCATATAGTTACTATGACGAAGGCATCCCCTAAGAAAGGATTTTAATTAATTCTACCCCTAAGGGGATAAAATAGGGGATGAAAGTTTTTATGAAACTCTGTCAATTTTAAACCGATCGAGCTAAGATTTTGCATGCATATAGCTACATACTATAACGTAGGCATCCCCTAAAAAAGATTTTGATAAATTCCACCCCTAAGGGGATAAAATAGGGGATGAAAGTTTGTATGAAACTTTGTCAATTTTAAACCGATCAGGCTGAGATTTTGTATGCATATAGCAACTATGACGTAGGCATCCCTTAATAAAGAATTTTGATAATTTCTACCCCTAAGGGGATAAACAAGGGAATGAAAGTTTGTATGAAACTTTGTCAATTTTTAACCGATCGGGCTAAGATTTTGCATGAATGTAGCTACTATGACGTAGGCATCCCTTAAGAAAGGATTTTGATAAATTCCACCCACAAGGGGATAAATTAGGGGATAAAAGTTGGTATGAAACTGTGTCAGTTTTAAACCGATCGGGCTGAGATTTTGCATGCATGTAGCTACTATGACATAGGCATCCCCTAAGAAATGATTTTGATAAACTCTACCCCTAAGGGATAAAATAGGGATGAAAGTTTGTATGAAACTTTGTCAGTTTCAAACCGATCGGGCTGGGATTTTGCATGCAAGTTTTTAAAATTTTAAAATAATAATAGTCTAATACCACTCGCGCTTTACTGAGCGGGGTGTGTGGAGCGGTGAGACGGTAGCACGCTGCTGCTGGCCGACATGGCACTGTCGATAGACGCGTATAGTCTTGAAAGTTCGAGAATAAATTTGTTTTATTACGTAGTGGTGTACTAAGAAATTATTTTTTTAAATTCCTTTCCTAAGGATTTAAAATAGGTGTTGCAAATTTGTATGTAACTCGGTGGCAAAAACCTAAAGTCCACGCGGATGAAGTCGCGGGCGGCCGCTAGTTATTTCATAAATCTTTCCATTCTATCTGTCTCTAATTAGAATAATCAATTAGTTTCTAAAATCCAATCTCTATGTTAAACCAAAGGAAATTGTAATAAAGTTCTAAATGGAAGTACATTAGCTTACTGAAAATTCATATTTGATTTAATTTTAAAAGCTCTTACTGTGATTTATGTTTTAGCAAACAGGAAAATATAGGTACATGTAAAACATTTAGGACTTAATATTTTGGTTATTAAGACATATGAAATTAATTTTTCGTAGTTAAGTCTTAGGTTTTTTAGTCTTATAGATATACATATATCTAAAAATAGTAATATTACCAAACTTGTTGTACTCGCAACGTCGTTCGCGTGGCATGTGATTGTTGTATAAAACTTTCTTACCCCACCCCATTTAAGGAATGGGAGAGGTATTTTTATACACCAGATGGTAAGTTGAAAGAATACAAATACATCTGTGAAAACCGCATTCGAATCGGATCAGTAGTTTTCATGTGATGTGCGCAGAAACATACAGACAGACAGACAGACAAAAAAATCTAACCACATTTTTGGGTTCTATTTCGATGTACCCGCGACGTTGTTCGCGTGGCGTGTTGATTTTTGTAAAAAAATTTCTTTCCTTACCCCGTTAAAGGTGTGGGGGGAGAAAGTTTTATACACCTGATGTTAAGTTCAAAGAAGACAAATACGTCTTTGAAAACCGCATTCGATTAGGATCAGTAGTTTTCATGTGATGCGCGCATAAACATATACATTTCTACAGTTCTATTATATGTATACATTATTGCTTACTTAAAAAAACGTATATACCTATATTAGCAATCTGTTAAAGGTAATTCAACGGACTGCTTAAAATTATAGACAAGACGACATTTTTAAAAAACTCTCTACAAAGTACCACAACCTATTATTATGAATAAAGCAGTTTCTAAAATGTCGTTTTTTGTAGAATTAGTTAGTCTTGGAATTGTCTGTTCATAAAAAAATAAGTGTTACACAAGTCTAGAATAATGCATTGCGAGTTAAATGTCAAGTACTGGTAACTGTTGCTATGGTAATTTCAGCTCTTTTAATTTTACCTTATTTAGTGTTACTACGAACAATCTCTCGGGACATTTTATTGTTGTTTATCCCAAAAAAAGTAAATGTTTTTAGATTTTGTGGTATTTTGATTGCTGGCTTAGTGAAACAATAGTTTTGTTCACCGATATAAGTGGAAGTACTTGCTTAAAATTTCACTTAGATCCCTACAACTTTTATACTTCTGTATGTCTTAAATTATTGTATAATACCTGTCCTTTATATTCTCCTTTACTTCACACATCCACCCAACGTATAGCAATAAGTAGTAACGTTACTCACTTTGCCTATCAAGCGTTAAACAGCAAAATTCGGTTTATATTTGATTTCGTACTCGTAATAAATATTTTAAGCGAGATCCTCGAACAATAAAACCTGTGCATAAAACCGTTTCTACCATTTTTAATGACGCTTTGCAAACTAAATATTCATGTTTTAGCAATATCATCTAAAAATTTTAAAATAATCTTACCTGTTATAATAAAGACATATTAATACAAAGTATGCAAAATTGGCCTCCTTCTACAGGGTGTTAGTAAATAAGTGCGAAAAACTTCAGGGAGTGATTGCAGAAGACATGTTAACAGCATATTTTAGTGAAATGCAATGTTTTTCGCGTTATTCAATGCTTAGAGCTCGAGCGACCTAATACTACTTTTTGTCTTCGTTCTTTTTATTTTACACAAATTCAAGAGCTTTCCTCACGGACTGATGAAAAAAGATAGTAGGTATACGCAACTTGTACGATGGGCAGGAAATCACATTACGAGTGATGGGAACAGCTGCTTACTGCACTCGTTGCGTAATGTACTATTTCGATCCTTGCATCCTTTAAAACAAAAAAAAAATAGTGGCAGATGAGATAGACGTCTTTTTGAATCAGTCAAGAATTTTACTTGTACTGAGTTATCCAAACACATTGGCGAGAATTACGTAACTCCAACTGTTACGACATTTTAAATCGGCAATTATTAAAAAGTAGTTGAATAAGCGCCTTTACTAATACATAAACTAGGTTTAAATTGAATCTAAGAACTAAAAGTGAAATAATTCATTTAGGTAAAACCATTTTTCAATACCTTTGCTGAAAATTAAAAGGTATTACTTAAATCTAATAATAAATAATAAACATGTTGGTTAAAATTATTAATATACAATTTTACGCAAATACAAACATCTAGTTTTGGAATAATCACAGTCCGCTACTGCCTACATAAAGAATTTGTTGCTCTGTTTTCACTGCATTTCAGCTCAATTCCAAACTTTGCAAAATTACATTTTGAAGTCCGATATTAGATATTGAATGTTTCATGTGTTTTCGCTTCCTCTAATTATGAAATATGAACTAGAAACTAGATAATAATGCAAAATTATACTATACTAAACAATGTTATTAAACATCACATTTAGTTAACTTTTTTTTGGATGTCTAATGCAACTTCGTAATACGTAAACTAATGATCTATTAATTAGCCTTAACCGGTTACGTTGATAAAGAAAATATCGCAACACAGCAACAAAAAATAATCTTCTTCTATAGGGCGTTCATAAATTGGACGCTAAGGTGAAAGTTAATCCGCAAAGAGTTCTGTTTACCTGTGAGGGACGCCATAAATTGGACGCTGCTAATCTCTACTACAAAATTTGACGCTACGCCCACCTGCTGGTAATGGGTCATTAGATTTGGAGTGAAAGTTGAAATAAATTACACATTGCTTCAAGTTTAGCTGTTTATTTACGTTTTCCAAAAGGCATTTATAGTAACTATGTTTAAAAGTATATTTGTTTATTCGTTTGAAAGTTTTACATAAAAGATAATATATTATACACGAACCTCATTATATTTACAATTATATTTCTAAGCATGAATACATATATTTACACATTTACATATTTACATTGGAGTATATATAAGATGCACATTTTACGAAATTTATCCTCGAAATTTCACCTAAGTTGTATCGGTTTATGTTAGCACGTAGTATTTCGGTACGCTTACGTACTGTAACATCTCGAATTCTCACTTCTTCTGTTAAACTTTGAAGTTTTATGTATGTTTCAGTTTGGAACTGTTTCAACACTTCAATAAACAGAAATATGTTGGGGTGTGGAAAATAAAAATGTGAGTTAAACTTAGAGTGAAAAGACTCGCACGCATTTGTCGTCCTTTCAATGCTGTCGCTGCACTCTGCCCACAGCTCTGGCGGAAAATTGGCGTCTTCTGATATATAGTTTTCCACTAAATAGTCAGCGTATTTCGAAAGTCTTTCATCTTGAGGTTGAATTTCCGCAAATTCAAATGCGAAGCAATCGCCTACATCCGTGGGGTTCAGAAAAGGCAAGCCAAAGGTATATTTAAGCCACCTGCCTATCTCACTTTCTTGGTTTTTAAAGTCTGGGGTTAGTCCATGATTTTGTATTTTGCGAAACCAAGCTTGTCCAAGATGAAAGCGACACCCAATCAATTCTGATTCTTGCCAGACTGTTCGCACAGCATTATGGATTGACTTTTCAAAATCTACCACAACTTTTTTAGGATTTAAATCCAAACCGACACTTTCGCACCTAGACTTTAACAGTAGAAAAACAGTTTCGTAAGTTGCCTGCCGTTTATCGGGAAGTAAACAGAATACTAGGGGAATGTAATGTCCATTTTCCAAAGTATGAATAGTAAATAATTGGAAAAAATATTGTGCACAATAACTAAATGTCCCATCCATGTAGATTTTTTCTTTGCTGCACAAATAGGAAATGTTTGATAAGCACGAAAACACAACAATATTTGCCGTTTGGTCACTAATGAATAAAAAATCTTCTTCTCTAATTGTTCTTATGTTCATTTTCTCCAACATACTCATAGACTCTTTGGCAGTCTTTGGTAAAGGTGGTTGAAGTTTCCGCCTGTTGTTATACAAATTATTCCGAATGTAGCACATATCACGAACGGACAGTGTAGTCAGTTGTTCACTATGTTTTTTTAAAACAGAATGTATTATTTTCGATGGCCTTTCTGCTGGATCCTCTGTAGCCTTTCGTTTCACACTATTACTTATAATTTGACGATTTAATTTTTTAGTGTTTTTAACGTGATTATGTTGTAAATCACAACGCGAAATTATATTTTCTGCCCCCACCGTGAAAATCTTCGCCTTACAAGAACGTATGGCACATCTCCAATAAGTTTCACCACTCTTCAACACTTTGTCTTTTGTAAATTTGGCGGACCCTACAATTAGCACTTCTTTTCCACGTTCACTAATAACTTTGAAAGTTTCCATAACTATAACAAGCAGGCACAACGAACAAAAAGAAAATAAAACAAAATGCAAATTTCATTACCTTAAATAGCAAAATTTAATATATTTAATTTATACTTTACCTGAATCGAAATTCCCGAAAAATTGTTATCAAATATAAGCTTAATCCTTAAAGGAGATAATCCTTCCGGCAGCGTCCAATTTAAGGGTGTCTCTTCGGAGCTACAGGTAGTTAGCGTCCAATTCGAGACCGCCCCTTCTATACATATAATAAAGCTGTAGAAAGGTCAATTCTGCACATGAAATATATTTCCAAAATAACTATCAGGGGGTGATTAGGGATCGATACTGATGTCAAACATGAAATCAGTAAAATTTTTGTCTGTCTGTGTGTCTGTCTGTGTGTCTGTCTGTATAACCGTTATAGAAACAGAACTACTCGACGAATATTAAAGAAACTTGGTACAATTATTTTTCATACTCCTGAGCTGGTTATAGGCTACTTTACATCACGCTACAATCAATAGGAGCAGAGCAGTGAAGGGAAATGTTGGGAAAACCACTTTTCTGGTGTGGGGGGAAAAATTTTTATACAACAATTAAAACTCCACGCGAACGACGTCGCGGGTACATTTAGTATGGAATGAACAAATAAAACCAAAGTTGGTAATAAAAATTTAAAAATTAAAAATAAAAAAAATATATTTAAAAAGAGTTTAGAGGTAGGCAGATATCCTGCTGAAAATTCTGCTTTTTTTAACAGAGGGCCAGGCTTAGGGGTAGACCATAGGATTGCATCGCAGCTAGTACAGCTTATTGTGCACACTCATTCACAGGTCCTCATTCTCCGTCAAATCCCAGGCTCTTAATGAACCATGAGATTCTTTTGACTATGGTTACCCGTTCTTCCCTTTGATCTCCGGTCGGTAGGCCAAGGGATCTCACACGCAGACCTTGCAGGGCTGGGCACATGAATATCACGTAGAAGGCTGTCTCCTCCTCCTTACCGCATTTTCTACATAAGAGGTTTTCAAATTGAATTCCCATCTTATGAAGATGTCCGCGGAATACCCAGTGGCCGCTGATGAAGCCAACCACTTTCCGCAGGGTCTTCCTCCTCAGCCCAAGGGCATCTGCCGCTATAGCAAAATGTCAAAAATTAAAAGTAATTGTCTTCGCTTAAGCAATCAGAGCAGTCATGCTAGGCAACACATTGCAGTACCTGATACCGTAATGTTTTACTTACCGGCGCCAAATTGATTATAAGGAAGTGTATTTACTGGACAGGATGAAATAAAATAAATGTATGTATAGTAAAACAAAAACTGATTGAAAATATTCTGTAAAAACAAAAGGTAGATCTGGTTTTAACTGACATTGTTTAGTGTTAAAAAAATCTGGTGTGGGCACCACACGACCTTCCGAACACTAACAAGTAGTGGTAGTTTTTGATAAAAGTGTCAATATCTCGAAAACTAATGAAAATATCAAAAAAATGTATTCTTTCAAAAATGACTGAAATTACATGTTCTTTCCACAAAGTATAAATATTTTGCCAATAACGATATAAAAACCCAATATTTTCAAAAAATTCCATTTTTTGATAAGAGTAAACGTCCACTTCCGGTCGGCCGATTTTACTCAAATTCTATTAGATTCCTCCGATGGTGATTATAAGTAAGGTTTTATAGTTTCATTCCGATCCGATTAGCTGTTTAGCCGCAAATGTGTTCACAGACACACAGACATTTTTTATTTTTGGGTTTTATCGAAAAAACTAATTAGTTAGTAGTCAGATGTCAAAAATATAAAAAATAATTTGACACTAGTCAAAAGTTGATACTCTCAAAAAACATAATTTGACAGCTGTCAGATGTCAAAATATAGAAGGAGCTAATCTGACTGATATTAACAAGTAGTGGGTGGTAGAATTGGAGTGGCCATAGTATGGAGATGTCAAAAATATCGAAAAAACTAATTAGTTAGTAGTCAGATGTCAAAAATATAAAAAAAAATAATTTGACACTAGTCAAAAGTTGATACTCTCAAAAAACATAATTTGACAGCTGTCAGATGTCAAAATATAGAAAATTAAATGTTGAAATACGCCAAAACATAATTTGACAGCTGTCAGATGTTGAAAATATAATAACTACCAATTTTTGTTTAAAAAAAGCGAATCCACAATTTTTATTTCACATATTTCCAGTTTTTGATAAAAGTGTCAATATCTCGAAAACTAATGAAAATATCAAAAAAATGTATTCTTTCAAAAATGTCGGAAATTACATGTTCTTTCCACAAAGTATAAATATTTTGCCAATAACTATATAAAAACCCAATATTTTCAAAAAATTCCATTTTTTGATAAGAGTAAACGTCCACTTCCGGTCGGCCGATTTTACTCAAATTCTATCAGATTCCTCCGATGGTGATTATAAGTAAGGTTTTATAGTTTCATTCCGATCCGATTAGCCGTTTAGCCGCAAATGTGTTCACAGACACACAGACAGACACACAGACAGACAGACAGACATTTTTTATTTTTGGGTTTTTTAGGCTCAGGGAACCCTAAAACGCGTATTTCCGCTAAAAACCCGAGATCGAAATTTTTCGCGATCACAATACCTTCCTATAACAGCGTTGCTGTTCGGAAGGTAAAAACAAAGGCTGTATTTCTGTTCCTTCTTGTTACCAGAAACAGATTATAATAATAATAATAATATTTTTTTTCTGTCTATTGTCATGCATCACTATCCCAATCACTATCTGAGGATGAAGATAAAATGTCATCAGAGTCTGGATCATCACTTTGGAGGTTTATAATAATTCGATCTATTACATGATCAATATTGGGTTCTTGGGCAATAAATTCTTTTTCAAATTCTATAATAAATATAATTTCACGACTTTGCCCGTTTAAAATTTTGTGCTTCACAAGAGATTTAAATTTCATTGCGAAAATCTGTTGCTTATAGACTTCCAATATACATTGACACACGTTCGAAAACAATCGAGCGTCTCCCCACCTTGGTTCATCATAAACCGTATCTAAACGTCAGAGCTAAAGTGAAATTGGGCAGATTGTATCTATTTCTAAACAGAAACTGTAGGTTTTTAATTTCCAAACAAATGAATTGTTTTGAACTATTCCTCATAGATAAGGAGATTCTAAAACACAAATATTATTTTAAAATACTATACAGATACCAATATTAACGAAAACCTCTCACTCTAAACTAACCAATAATTAAGACGTCCAATGCAGTTACCTGTTGTTTTAACCCTTTTAAGTCTTAAATTTATGATGCCGCAGGTCGAGGGCGAAATCGGAGAAACATAACGGGAATTATGCCTATTATCTTACCTTTATTAAGAGAAACAGGGCTGCGACAATAACGCGAAAAGACGAATTTCCTTTCAAAATGATGAATGAACAGTAGAAAGATTTATTTTAAAATAACTGATCACGCGAGTAGGTGACATGGGTAATCATTTATAAAAATAGTATAAAGATGCATTTTTAATTGAATTTTTTTTACCAATTATTTTTGTTTCACAAACTATAAAATATCACCAAAAATAAAATGAAGGGTTAACTCGAACATCCTCCGTGTTTATTCAAGGCGGTTAAAAATTGTTCTATCTATTCAAATAACTATTAATCCATACTATTTTTTACGATTAGCCACGTCAGAACTTATTTTAATGACTGTCACAACAAAAAACTATAAATTATTTGAATTTAGGACATGTTTCCTATTTTGGATATCTTAACAATACAATCAAAGATTATATTAATAACTAGACCGCTGTCAAGTTTTCCTTCTGCTTAGATGGAATGTATACCCCGCAACAAGAGTTGTAAACGTTCCTAATATCTGGTTACAAAGAGTGTCTATATTGAACTCTACTTCATATACTCACTTCACTTGGTAGTAAATAGTAAACTATTTCATTTAATTGTTACAAAACATGTAGGTATGTTATTTAAATTTATATATATTTTTTCTAATTTTATAATAAACTAGCTGTTGCCCGCGACGTCGTCTGCGTGTAATTCGAATAAAATCAAGGTCTTTATGTAAGCACACGCCTGAGTAGCTCGCAGATTGCAGAATTTTTTCAGACTTAAATGACATTTATCGTTATATTTTGGACAATTCACACAATATCTTTATAAATTATAGCCTATATGTTATTCTGATCTATAAGCTACATTACTGTAAAGTTTCATTAAAATCCGTTTAGTAGTTTTTGCGTGAAAGAGGAACAAACATCCATACATCCATCCAAACAAACTTTCGCCTATATAATATTAGTAGGATAGGATAGGTCCTGAATTTGCCTACATTTTATCTTACTCCTCTTTCTCTGTATCGTCTCTTTCTCTCCATACAACACAATAGAGGTTTACAGTTGCATCCTCTTCTACCTTACACTAGCAAAACTTTATCAATAAACGATCCACCTTTATCAATTCACCCATTCGCGCGTCAATTTTATTTCGTCCAAAACCCAATGCCGGAATGCTCCACGCTCTATTGCACAGCCCTCTAGCTCTTGCTTCTTGTCGTTATTGAGTTGATGCAGTCTCGTCTTTATTGGGGTAGGCCATAGAAATTGGTTGGCCCCCACCCTCAGCGCCCTCTTTGCGACAAATTACCCGTACTGAATAAACACTTACGGAGACATTATTGTGAAATATTCTTAGCGACAGCGTTACGTCACGACGAGAACGGGAAAAATACGCATGAATGAAAATAAAGAGTAGTTGGAGAGGTGAAGGGACATTTATTCTCTGAAACAGGGAGGAAGTCAGAATTTTCTGATAACACTGATTTACTTGTGGGAGATTTTGGTTCAATAATAAAATAGATTTTAATCAAATACTATACTCGAATCAATAAATGTCAAATGTGTATTTTTAAAGCGAAACTTTTAATTTTGGGTTTGGAAGAGGTATTGCAGAGAAAAGCTGCACAAAAATGGGTATTTTTTTTTTTAATAAAGATGTCCTCTTAGGACAAATGTACGAGAACATCTATTGAGGCAGAAGAGACAATTTATTAATTTGGGATTTAAAGACCTGCAAGTTAGGACGAGTGGTGAGGAAGACGTGGAAAGGTAAGAAGTTCCACAATCTGGAGACCCTGGGGATGAAGGAACGATCGAATCGATCCGTTTTCGATGTCGGATATTAAACAGTATAAGGGTGCATGGAGTTGGCACGTCGCGTTGCTCTGGCTGGTCTGGCAAGTGGAGGCATTATAGAGCGGAGTTCTTCTGAGCAAAATCGGTTTATGTATCGGTAAAACAAGGAAAGATCAGCCACTGCTCTTCGGTGGGATAATGGGATAGGTTTTTGGTGATACTGGTGTCGTTTATTAGTCGAACTGCTCTTCTCTGTATTGCATCACGAACTCCGAGCCTTGATGGAGCCGCCGAACCCCATACAAGCGAGCAGTATTCAAGATTAGGCCGTATTTGGGCTTTGTAAAGTGTAGCTAAGTTGGATGGAGAAAAATATTTCCGTGCTCTAAACAGAAAGTCTAATTTCTTTCCTGCTGCAGTCGCTATGGATGCAATATGTTCGTTCCATAGTAAGTCCTGGGAGATCGTTATACCAACCAGCGTAATGGAGTCGCCCGCTACCCATGTCTGATCGTTGATTGTAATGGATGAGTCGCATGTTTGCCTCTTGTTGGACAGGCAACATGTCTTTGTCTTGGAAGCGTTGAAATTAACAAAGTTCTTTCTTCCCCACTCGTCTACAATTCTCAAATCTTGATTGAGAGAAGCCGTTGTGGATCTTCTGTCCTCTTCCAGAATATCTAGAGGTATTAATCCCACTTTCGAGTAACAAACGCTCTTCATACACCTGCTTTCATTTATTACTGCTATAGACTTTCGAGTACACCAAGCATGCGTTAAATCTTGTTATATAATATCTTGTGTATCTAGCCTATTACTATTTAAAAAAAAAACGTGCTTGTTGTATGTAATTTTGATCTAATAAATTATTGGCTAGTAATATTTAAGTTGCCAACTATTGTTCAACAAAATGATTTAAATATTTTTTTCAGTTAACTTTTCTGCGCCAAAGATATTCAATCCATCGATGTTCATCGAGTTTTACACCTTTTATTGTTATTTGGATTTCAGCAATTTGAGCGCCAGTTAACTGATAAAAATGCAACCTGAGAAAATTACAATATCAGCGAGCGATTTTACTCGGCAGTACCTGTAAGCTCCCATAAGCTACAATTACACATAGTGGTGACAATTATGCCCATATTGTCCAACGATTTTGACTTTTCATAGAAATATTAGTGCTGGTATTTTCATAAAGTTACGGAAAAGCTGCACACAAATGCCGAATCTTGTGTTAAAAATTTAAAAAAATACAAAGTTTTCGTTTAGAATTATTGTTTTGGTAATGTCCAAATAAAGAATAATACGGTTCTGCATTTATCTCCCTCTCACATGTCCTCATACGTGACAAACGTTGTTATTTTCACGGGTCTCTGGATCTTTACCATTGCCACTGCCATGTTATCATCCTGCTACTCCTGCTATACGGCCCGTGTTTATTAAATTTATACCCTGCCATTCTTTTCGGGTGTTTTTCAAAATTTAGAAACCACAGATTCGGAATTATGCAAAATAGGGTGAAGTGTGTGTATTTTTTGGTTGAAAGTAGGAATGGTAAATCCAATTCGTCGTTGTTACTTTAATATTATATAACTTGTCACACGGCAAAATCAGATTATGTAATTCATTTAAGAAGAAATTTTGTTAAACAGTACTTTTTATTCATATTCTCCAAAATTATATAGAATTATTACTAAAAACATTTATTGAAAAAAATTTGAGTTCTTTAACATCCTACTAATTCAAAATTTCATAACAGTTGAATTTAGTTAAATACTTTACACAAACTGAATATGCACAGGGATTCATAAATTTGTATGCGAATGATTTAGCAAACTCATTATATGATATTCGTGGTAAGCTACCCCAAAAACATCCTAGTACCATGTGCACACTCTTTTTGTATCGAATTTCCATAAAATTCCTGGAGACGAGGTCCGTCTTATGCACCAGGTGTTTCGAAGACCATCACCATTATTATAATCGTATTTATATAGCGACTCAAAAAACCACCGAGTACCAAGTGTGCACTGATTTTGTACAGAATTTACATAAAAGTCCAGGAGAAGAGGTAAATACCCTAGACACCAAGTGCCGCGGAGACTTTCGGAATCGTGATATTCATGTTCAGCGACTCCAAAAACCCGAGTATATAAATTGAAACCATTTTCAGCAATACTTACCGAGTTGTAAGTTTTCTCTCTATTGTCTGTTCGGAATGGACTTTTCGAATGCAGAAATGCAATTTCCATTTTTACATTATAAAATATAGCGACAAATTCCCTGATACTTTAACGAATCCAATGCAAAAAACGCATTCCGATCCATCTTACTTTACAAAATTCGAAGGTTTTGGTGCTTTATTTCCTCGACTATTCGTAAAAACTCTGTTTATGTAGCCAACAACCTCAAAAGCATAGTGCAGGATATACGGCAACCATGTGACGGTATTTTAGACTACAATACAATATTTATTACTGAATATTAATAGCTATTTTCGCGGAGAACATTCTGAACGTATTCGGAGGGAATTCGCATGCGCAGTCTAAAATTTAAGTGTTCGCGGAGTAAAAATATTCTGTTCAGGTTATAAAATCCTGCGTTCGTGGAAGGCGTAGATGACCTTCCGAACATGCTCGTAACGCATCCGATGTGTCCGAGGATTAAAGCAGGGATTTTTTGTTCTGAATTAATTCTAACCTTAAAATTTGTCTGTTTAATACAATATTCACGTTTAATTATTTGAATGCTTTGTGTTTAATGTTTGTTTTTGTTTATGGTATTATTGACTTCTTGTTTGAGTTTTACTTTTTTAACTTAGTTTCTTTATTTATTGTATAGGAATTAACAAATTTGCTTACAGATGAGTTTTTCAATATAAAATTAATTTACATTAATCGGTTAAAAGTTTTAGATAAATTTCAGTTCTAGTGATGAGGATTTAAAAGATATTGTTAGATTTATAAAGGTTCCAAAAAACATTCAAACATTCGTAAGCGTTCGCGGTACCTTAAAAATTCAGAATATGTCTGTAGAGTGACTTGCGCGTTAAGGAAATCCAGTACATACTCGGTTCTTAGTCTGAATACGTTCAGGATTAGCTCCGCGAAAATAGCTAATATTAATATAAAATACTAAACTTGATATGTTAACTTACGTGACAGAATTATAAAATAATCTGTCAAATAATCATGTGGTCCGTCACTATGATATTCATACATTAGTTCTGACTGTTTTTTGTATATCTATCCCTTTTCAATGTACTAAATGTTGAAACGGTATTCAAAGGACTTAAAGTTATGACTAATAACATGTGATAAATATTTCATCTTTGTTTTTACCGACAAATATACCTTATAAGTGTGTCTGTCTCTCTCTTAGTCACACCATTACATATGTAATGATTTTTCCCATTTAACTGTACACAAATCTTTTCCACCGAGTGCATGAATAGAAGTATAACTTCAAAAAATGTTAAAACATGCTTATATTAATAATTTGTTATAAAACTCTAGTTATCGAGTTCTATGATGGTATGTATCTATTTTTCAGTATTTAATTTGAAGAAATAATCTCGTCTATTAACAATGCACTCATTTGTTAATCTGATATCTGGTATACGGTTTATTTCAATTAAAAGTTTATAATTCTGTTATTAGACAGAGTTCTGTTAAAGTTATACTTTCAGTGAACTGTTAGAAATACCGGAAACATTAAATATCGAAATACCTCAGTTTTCCATCATCCACTCTCAATGTCGGGCGCACCCCAAAGAATTGATTTCTCAAAGTCATTAGCTTAAGTGAAGTTTAAAGCCGTGGCTTCATAATGTCTCAATTCCGAGTTAGTAGAAGGGCCTAAAACAACAGTGACAGGTGTATGATTGATCTACACCATCGGGTTCATTAATTTCTTCCAAAGAAAATCGCTAAAGTGTGTGCTTGATTATTACTTTTTTCTTGTACTTTTGATGTCTGCAGTTGCTTTAAGTTTTTTCTTTGTTTTTTGCACGATAGTGAAAATTAATGACTTTTTAGAACTAAAATGATTTATTAGCTTTATTTTATTGGATTTGGTTCTTTGTATAGAATAAGTTAATTTAGTTACGTTAAAAGAGAGTTAATTTTACCAATTTTTCTGATTTTCCGTGAAATTTTTAATTTTTAAACATTTTTTTAATGTTTCATAATTTTTTCACTACTTTCAACATTCTTCAGTTTTTAAACTTCCCAATTTTTAACTATTTTTAAGATTTTTACAATTTTGTAAGATCATCTGTAAACCTCAAAATTTTGCGTAAGTATGGTTGAACTCACAAAAAAAATATATCTTCACGTTTCTGGTATTTATTTATTTTTTTATTTATAAAAAATTAATATATATTTAATATATTTAATAAATAATAATAATATATTTAATAAATTTAAACAATAGCATGTAAAATCATGAGTGCATTAAACGCCCGCCGTGAGGGTGGAGAAAAAGTTCGGATTTATGGACTGTCCGCAGTCCCCAGGTAAGGGTTGATTTTAAAGACTCTTTGACCGAAATTTTTACTTCAAAATATTTCAAATAAATAAAACTACTTATATAGTTGAATAGCTCTGATATTGAATATAAACAATTCAGAAAGGAAATAAAAAAGATATCAAAACATATAAACATATTTAAAACATTAAACTGTGAACAATCTAAAAAGTACCTAAAATAATTTATTCTAAAAAATAAAGGTTAAAGGAAAAATACATGGCTAAGAAACGTTTGAAGAATTAAATATTATGTTAACAGTCAAATACTAAAATTGGTTGGACATGTATGTATATGTTAGGGGTAACAGATACAACTGCGACCTTCTAAGATCTATTGTGTCCCCCTTTTCTTGCTACATTTCTGATGATTTCATCAGACTTATAGCAGTTCTTCTAGTCCTATCTTCCTTAGAAAGTTTATTTAGAATATCGTTAGGTTTTAGTTAGGTAGATCTTCCTTTTCTACTTAGGTATTTGACCCTAGAATTACGTAATGAGAGTATGTGTATTGACGTTTTATCCTCAAACCAATAATCTACAGTTTGCTTCATCTATTAATCCTAGTTCTTCTGACAGTTTAAATTTTCAAATTTAAATTTGTATTTTTTTTTTATTTGTTTATCGTAGATAAAATATTGTATGAAACTGTGCGTGAAATGCTTTTTGTGAACTTACGCGATCTGTAGCACTCGCTTCGCTCGTGCTCTAAACATCGCGTGCGTGCGCAAAAAGCATACTTCACGAACTGTTTTATAAATAACTATTTTGCTTTCTTTATGTTGACTCCGCCTATCGAAATGTCTCATAAAAAACATAGCCTTAAGACTATGAAATAACGATAAAATAGTATATTATGTTACTAGGAGTAGAAGGCCAACATTATTGTTGAGCCCAGATTCTTGCACTGCCGAGGCGCTAGCCGAGGCTGTGCAAACTGGGCGAAACATATAATGGGCCTTCTGCTCCGAGTAACATATACTATTTTTTCTTCAAGCGTAATAATAATATGCATTTTATAAAAAATATAGAAGGCTTTGTTTATATCTCAACTATTTAATTAATACAAACGAAAAATTACATAAAGTGTTACCTATTTATTAACAGTAATATTAAATGTGCAGTTTTGTATACTGCAGTTGTTTAAATTTAAGCCACTGCCACCGCTTTCAGCTTCGACATTTACAATTTTGTCATTGGTATACATCATATTATTAGTAAGTTGATTGTCGATTATTATGTCAGCGATTCCAGAACTATTACTTGGTTGTTCTTGCCAATTAAGTATTTTTTGTGCAGTTTGTGTTTTACTGGAAATGGAATCCTCTAAGTACCCTTCAGCAACACTGGTGGATTTCCATCCACCATGCCGCTTTAAAGCGGTAATATCACCTCCGTTGTCAACTAAAATAGTTGCGGAAGTCCTCCGAAGGCAATGTCCTGTATATTCATGAGGATTTGTTAATTTCAAAAACGTAGCAACGTCTTTTGGTACGTTTGATATTTTGTGGATACCCATTACCACACGGTGACATTTACCATTCTGGTATTTAATAAAAAATCGCTGCAGGCCAATATCATCCGGACGAAGAGCCGTATACTGTCTTACCAAATTCAAATAAAAATCGCCAATTATAGTAAACGACCGTTGTTTTTTGTTTTTTGTGTTTATGATTTTAACCAAAATTAAATTTCCCAAATCTTGGATTTCGCTAGACTTTAAATTAACAAGTTCATCGCATCTAAGGGCTCCTGTGACTCCAAATATTAATATAACCTAAAACAAACGTTGAAATAAATAAAAAAAAAAAGCTGGTAGCACCGGGATTAGAACCGCTGACCTTTGCGACCGAAGACAAAAGCTCTGCCACTGAGCTACCGTCATTAAATGTTATAAGTAGGAAATGAGGTAATATTTGCTCTCAAGTTAAATATTGATCTGCTAGTAGATATCACTGTCAACGGTTTAATAAACGTAATAATGATTAAAAAGAAATAAGAAAGTACCTACCTTTGTTGCTAAATAAACATTATTTGGTGCATCCTTGAGAAATTTATCAAATTGATCTTGTGTTAATACTTTTGATTTTTTCGGTGTATAATTTTCCCCTTGGCGCTTTATAAATGCAATTAATTTGCTATATTTTTCTATTTTAACATTATGTTTAATGTTTAATTGACTTTTAATCATTGAATACTGTGCCCATAGAGTAGAACTTTTAAACTTTCTGGACAAATTCGTGAAGTATGCAAGCATAACGTTTTCCGTGTATTGCTGTACATTATATTCATTGCACCATTTTAGAAATTTTTCGTATGCAAAATCATACAGTTTACGCGACTTCGTTGGAATTAGAGTTTCAATACTGGAATTAGCTATTTCAACTAATTCCGGAGGCGTACATTGCAATTCTTGAGACATTTTTCACAAAATTTTCAAAACAGACAAACGTCAAATTAAATAAGTTTAAAAATGACAGTTCCTACCGACTTGATTACAACGCCCCATTATTTTATTAGTACAATAATGAAAATTTATTTTTGTACTAGTAAAATAATGGGATATTCTACGGTCTGTGTTGCAAAAAGTAATATAGTTATTATTATACGCTTGAAGAAAAAATATATTATATCAAGAAACCAATAAACGATTTTAAAAGGTCATGAAAAAAAATAGATTACAAATAACATTAGTGAGGTTTTCTTAACTTGTCTTCAAGATTTCTAAGATTAATAAACTCAGAAAAATATGAATCAGATTAGGGTATAACTTTTTTTAATACTTAAAGTTTGCTTCTCAGTATTTATTGGCCATTTATTACATTTTTATTTGTTTGTAATAGAAAACAGAAAGCTTTTTATCTAATTATAGTCTGACTAGATATCACACAATAAAACTCGGAGAAATTTCAGAATTTCCAGGAGCCGGCAATATCGTCTAATAAAACAGCATGTTGCCCTCAAAAGGAATTATAAAAATTGCATTATCTGCATAAAGACGACATGCTGCCGACGCGCAGTTTTCATTTTTATCACTTTTTCTGCGATTCAGATGCCGGCGTCTAGCATCTTTTGACGTCGTACAAGCGTCGTAATAAAAAGACTCTTCAACAAAACATCATTACCGTCGTGATACGTACATATGTTCAGATTTTATACTACAGAAATCGCGGTCTTTTCTCGTCAATAAATTACAGTATTTTAGATTACAAGCTTCTGATAAATTTAACAACTTTAATAATTAGTATTTTAAGAAAATAAAAGCTAAGAAGACTGTTATAAAATAAATTCCCATTAAAATTATTTTTTTTATTTCGGTTATTTCATAAACTACAATACATAAATATAAAGTAAATCTATTTTTATATTTTTATTTCTTCTACCCAAGCCACCTTGTCTAGAACAACACAAACAAGATTCCACTTATCAACCTGAGACTCCTCCAAACAGTAGACAAGGACCTTCCTGAGGACCTGAAAACCCTCCTAGATAACTCTCCCCTTTGTTACATATAGATGGTACCCATAGGACTGACTGGATACTACAAAAAAAAAATATGGGAAAAGGAAGGGCTTCACGACGGAGGAGACACGCCACAGCGTCAATCTCCCAACCCCACATTGCACCACGTGGGTTACACCACCACATACACATACACTCACACTCGCACTAAAAAGAAAAGATTCTCTAGGTACGTTCAAGCGCCATGGCTGGCAAGAACATACAAAAGCTGCAGTTAAAGCAATCCAACCTGCTGCAAATGGGGAAATCTGTGACAGCAGGGCCGGCGGCGATGCTAACACCATCCAAATTCCAAACATATAGACGGTGGTATAGCAGTCTTAATCTACTTTGTAATTTTTTTAATTGTACCAAATAAAGTTATTATGATCACGATCAGAATACTTAATATCTTTAATTTAATGTTATTACTTCTGGTGATCTTGAAAATTCTGAATAAGTACATGGTTTATTATAAATTTTCTTATTACTTATGATAAAAAAATGTTAGCTATAAGAATATATTTCTTATTTCACAGAATTTAAATGGTACAAATATCAGAAGTAGTTTTTACATAATTTACCAGATTTCTTAATATAAATTATTTTAAATTACGTTTGCAAATTAAATTTATTTGCTACCATCAATTTTTACTTTATACTGTTTTCATAAATGTTGCTTGTTGATACCGACACATGCGGCGTTCGCGTCGTGGCCACATCGTGAAGAGACAAATGTTGACAATTACCGGGAAAAAGAGATAACATCAGCGAATATAATGGTCGGAGTGTATTTTTTAAAACGAGAACAGAAGAGCTCACTCAGAGCCACTTGCTGTGTACAATTTCGACGACATGACGGCACTGTTGACAGTTATTTTTCCAACAGATGATTACGATAAAGACTTAAGGTGAATTTATAGAGTCAAGAAGTCACCGAAAAGTATATTTTTAGATCTTTGTACAAAATTTATGTTTTGATGTGATATTAATGAGTTACGTTACGGATTTTTGATGTTGTTATAATTTGTAGTCTTTTAAAATTTATCTTAAAACCTCTGATGTAGTCAATTAGTAGGTATGCACAAATAATTTTTTTTTCTACTCCTTTGACAGTAAATGTCATTTATAGTCATTGTCACCATGCAGGGTAAGTAAGCTATAACGCACAGTTGTGCGTAATGAAACGTCATTTTGGAATGTTCAATATTTTATTTATTAAATTCTATTTTCAAGAAAAGTTTTTATCAAAAGTTTTTTTGATCATTAACTTGACACAGCACACCCTAATTATGGTATAGATAGGACGTAGATATTTATAGATAGATATTCATTGGATTGGGTGTTAGGATGTATTACTGCGACCCTTACGGATGTATTTTTAACACCCGTCTTCTCTAGAATAGGATTTGTGCACCTTGTCTAGATCTGCCCTCTTAATAAAACCTAATAGCCTTGACAGTGGCCTCACCACGTAACTTGAAGCAGCAGTATCGACAGATGCCTTCATCTGCCAAGTTTAACTGACACAGGTGTTTTCTAGCAGACAATGTCCTGTCAAGAGACTGACCATTATTCTGACATCGTTTCGCCTTTGTGATAACATCATTGCAGTAAATTTCGCCGGGTCCGTATTTGAAGATTTTGGCCTTCTCTATCCTCCTTTTCTCAATGGCTGCCTTTCATTGGGATATTTGCTCTCGCTCGGGCCAATTCATCAACCTTTTCATTGCCATAGGGTAGCTTCTGTATATAGATACTACATACTACAACCAGTCATATATCCTACATATATGTTCAAGTAAATCTAAAATCTCAGAATAAAATGTGATAATTTTATTATTTAGGAAATATATACTTATTTCTTACTTATACTTTAAAAATGTGTAAAAACAACAATATTATTCTCATTTTAATTGAAAAATGTTTTACTTCATTATAAAAATAACAGTTAAAGAAACCTACAAAAAAGGAGAGGTTTGTTATGGCGTTATTCTTGAATATATTAATAAAAAAAATAATTGTTACATTATACATCCTATATGATTAAGTAAAAAATTACATGGTTGTCGCACACACAATTCAAACTTTAAATAACTCAATAATGATAACCTGCCTCGCAAGATTTGCATGATTTATACTCTTTCGATTGTTTTTTTCCTTCCACAACGCCATTAACACACAGACCGAACTGATAAAAGGCAAAAAGTCTGTGTTTGTGCTGATAACATCGAAAAAATGAGACACTTTCCACACGCACTATAACTTCGAAGGCTCTATTTGACTGCGTGTTTTTATCTGAGGTAATATTTTATTTTTGTTTTACGGCTTTTTATCAGGAACTGAATTTTTGTTTTCTGTTTCATATATATCTACAGGTTTAGGTATATATTCACTTAAATGCATAAATTCATAATTTGGGCTATTGTTCAAGTTGTATAGTGAAAATTTTTCTAAATTTTGATATAAATACATTATCAATAAAACAAAATGTTTTGTACAAAGTGTGTAGGTTTTATTAATATCGGCTAAGCGCTTTCGGTTATAAAACCATCATCAGAGCCTCGTTGTACAAATATCTACCACGTGGCAAAATTTTTTTCAAAATCATAAAAGACATAAAATTAAAACTTATCAAAATCACAACTACTACATAAACTTTTAAATTTTGTAAACTGACTAACAAACCCTTAAAAGGGATCAAAATGGTTTTAAAAACCAAAATTTATTTAACATTTTGACTAGGTGTCAGGTTGAAGAATCACAATCCAATGAGTTTAGTACATTAGTATCAATTACTTATTTCAAATAAAAACGCCTGTGGGACTTGGAAAATTATGATGAAATCGAAGCCTCCTTCACAGAGGAGGAAAAATTTGTTTTTTTAACTTTATTTTTTATATCCAAATTCATTAAATAAATAAAATAAAACATTAGCAGCCTATGTAAGAGAGTACCTATGTATAATAAAATGTCACTTAACTTGATTATGTAGAATAAACAGTTCTTCTCTTTGACCAACAAAACAAAAGTGCCAAGTTTGCTAACCCAAAATTTATTACATTTATGATTTATTTACATATGCCAATGATTAATAATTAGAGAAATGGGGTAAGTACGCTTAATTTCCGAATAAAATCAGAAATTTACACAAAACTATTTTCGGTTATAATTTCGTTAGATCCTTACTAACGAAAAAGTATAGGTAAATTGTTTAGGTATCAGACGTTTTTTTACGGCACATACTTACCCAAAATTGATGTATTGTACTTCTTTCATTACTTCAAGACATCCATTCCATGAACCTGCTACCCTGTAATCCTGAAGTTCAAAAAATTTGAATGTCTTCTGCGATTCATTCCCTAGCAATGTACAGTTTGTGTTTGAGTTCTTCAGGTTCTCTGTTGCATAATCTCCTATCAACAGGTTTGTAGCTACCTCTTGAACTGTGCTTAGTAAGCTTGGTGTGTGCTTGATCAAAGATGTGTTGAACCCTGTGTGGGTTTTTGTTGTCTAATGATCCAAGCTGTTAGCCGGCTCCATACCAAGAATACTTTTATAAAAATTGTTTTTTACACCAAGAAATGGTTACCTATACCTACCTAGTTTCTGTTTCAATTCTTATCTTTTAATGTAGCAGAACAATTTTAATTGGAAATTATTATAGAAATAATTGTTGTAATCTCTGTGGTGCATTTGGTTACATAATTTAAACATTTTATAAGTAAGTAGGGCTCGATGAGAGAAATTAACTTTATCTAAATAACTAATTGCACCACTACTAAAAATATATTTTTCCTTCGACCACATTGGAAAATAACACTTATTACACTTTCTACCCCTATGAAAAGTTCTATTATTTACAACAAGTTTTTCTTGACATTATTTTTGACTGAGGCAATGAATAAGTTATCCAATGGACATATTTCTCTATACGAGTTTGAAAAATGTGTAAATTTCTGCTAACAGTTTCCAATATTTATACATTTGATTTCATATATATATATTAATTTTTTTTGTTCTTTTAAATATATTATTACTTTAAAAAGTACCAAAATAGAGGTACATAGATCCATATTAGGTTAGAGGATTATAACGGATTCAATTAATACCAATTAATTTAGAGGTCAGGGCTAAATTAATTTAAATATACCAAGTTTAGGTGAAAATATCCATGGATCATGTAAAGAATTGTCCTTTTGAAAGTCATACACATAATATTTAGTTACAAATAAATAAATACATCATTTACAATGATTGAAAGATAATAAATAATAGTAGTGCTATTCGATAGTTGTTGCGAATTTAATTTAAAAAAAATATATTTATTTTACGGTATAAGTAGATCATTAAATCATGTACGATCTGTTTGAACAAGAAATTTCCGAAACATTTAATTCACATTTCTCCGTTGTCTAAGTATGGGAGATTGCACACACTAGCTACACATTCTAATCTTGCATGAATCACCGAAAAAGCACCCAATCTAATCCGAATTTCCGATAAAACGGCCTCTTTCTGCTCGTTCTCGCAGCCAAACTCCCCTTATAACCGCAACGAGAATAGCCTCATAAAAACAAAAGTAAATATTAATTCTGTCGCTGAATTTCGCCAGGGCGAATCGGCTCTTAAATTAGGGAATATAATCTGAGTTCTAATCTCCAATTACATCTTCTAAATCCCGTGGCGCGTTTGCCAGATCCGTACGGGTAGATAAGATGATGCCGTAGGTCAGGCTAACATGTTTCAGTGACACTAATATGGTGCGGACTTTTCAGAAGTGGGATTAGTGATATCATTTCATGAGTGGAATTGTCAGCCTTGGGATGGGATTCAAACAGGGAGAATTTATAGGATCAATAAATGGTCAGTTTTACTTATCTTTGTCCTTTATATAATAAGCTTTTTTCACAGTTTATTAACTTAATCAGCTAAATGATATCTAGCAAATGTTTTTTTGTAAGCCTGTTTTTGGTTTTTGTACTGTTGGTGTTTGAAATTAATATTTGATTCCAATTATTTTAAACCAAAACTTGAAACATTTAACAGCGCTAAAGGGTTGTAAATGAACATATATATTTTTTCCCGCATGGAGTGCGGGTAAGGTTTTTTCCCGCACGCATTTTTTTTAATTAATTGAATATGTTTTCCGATAACCTTTTTGACAAATTATTGTATTATTACCTTTATCTTGTTGGACTACATACAAATAGTAAAAAAAATTAAGATTATTTTACATGAAAATGTTTGTTTTTAAAAAAATCATAATTTATTAAATCACCCCTGTAAACCTTACTCAAAGCAACAACAAACTTACCTGTTTAAGTAGGGTTGCTACAGCTAGAGTCGTGTATTTATTGACGCTATGAAAGATTTAATTGTCACAATCGCATCTTTTCAAATATGTAAATAATTTTCGAGGTGATTTTTAACTGCTTGCCGAACTCCGCTTTGCGTCGTTCGGGCATCGGCAGTTCGCGTGCGGGAAAGTATAACTTTCCGCACTTGTTAGGATAATAACTATTTCTTATTTCAATGCTTTTTGGTTTTAAATTTATAATTCGTTTCTTTGTGTTTTTATAGATACACTAGCGGCCGCCCGCGACTTCATCCGCGTGGACTTTAGTTTTTTGCCACCGAGTTTCATACAAATTTGCAACCCCTATTTTAAATCCTTAGCGATGGAATTTAAAAAAGTAATTTCTTAGTACACCACTACGTAATAAAACAAATTTATTTTTGAATTTTCAAGACTCTGCGCGTTTATCGACAATTTCATGTCGGCCAGCAGCAACGTGCTACCGTCTCACCGCTCCACACACCCCGCTCAGTAAAGCGCGACTGGTATTATACTATTATTATTTTAAAACTTTAAAAACTTGCATGCTATAGATATGCATGCCAAATCTTAGCCCGATCGGTTTGAAATTGACGAAGTTTCATACAAACTTTCATCCCTATTTTATCCCTTAGGGGTGGAGTTTATCAAAATCCTTTTTTAGGGGATGCCTAAGTCATAGTAGCTATATGCATGCAAAATCTCAGCCGGATCGGTTTAAAACTGACACAGTTTCATATCAACTTTCATCCCCTATTTTATCCCCTTATGGGTGGAATTTATCAAAATCCTTTCTTAAGGGATGCCTACGTCATAGTAGCTACATTCATGCAAAATCTCAGCCCGATCGGTTTAAAATTGACAAAGTTTCATACAAACTTTCATTCCCTTTTATATCCCCTTAGGGATGGAAATTATTAAAATTCTTTCTTAAGGGATGCCTACGCCATAGTAGCTATATTCATGCAAAATCTCAGCCCGATCGGTTTAAAATTGACAAAGTTTCATACAAACTTTCATCCCCTATTTTATCCCCTTGGAGATGGAATTAATCAAAATCCTTTCTTAAGGGATGCCTACGTTGTAGTAACTATCTGCATGCAAAATCTTAGCCCGATTGGTTAAAAATTGACAGAGTTTCATAAAAACTTTCATCCCCTATTTTATCCCCTTAGGGGTGGAATTAATAAAAATGCTTTCTTAGGGGATGCCTTCGTCATAGTAACTATATGCATGCAAAGTTTTAGCCCGAACGGTTTAAAATTGACAAAGTTTCATACAAACATTCATCCCCTATTTTATGCCCTTCAGGGGTGGAATTAATCAAAATCATTTCTTAGCGGATGCCTACGTCATAACATCTACCTGCATGCCAAATTTCAGCCCCATCGGTCCAGCGGTTTGAGCAGTGCGTTGATAGATCATATAAACTTTCATCCCCTATTTTATCCCGTTGGGGGTGGAATTAATCAAAATCCTTTCTTAGCGCATGCCTACGTTATAACATCTACCTGCATGCCAAATTTCAGCCCCATCTGTCCAGCAGTTTGAGCTGTGCGTTGATAGATCATACAAACTTTCATCCCCTATTTTATTCCGTTGGGGTTGGAATTAATCAAAATACTTTCTTAGCGGATGCCTACGTTATAACATCTACCTGCATGCAAAATTTCAGCCCCATCCCTCCAGCGGTTTAAGCTCTGCGTTGATAGATCACTATATCAGTCAGTCAATCAGTCACTCAGTCACCTTTGAGTTTTATATATATAGATAGATTATATCAATATCCATTTTTGTTTAAGGTGGGTAGCCAAGATCTAGTTAAATCCGAAGTAAAATTGGAAATACATTCATTTTGATTTAATAAAATGCGTTTCTTTTAATTTTCTTTTTATAGAATTTTCTTCTTTGCGTAAAATTTTTGTGTCATTTCACTTTATTTCGTGATTCATAAAATTTACAGCATGTTCACAAATCTTAGTTTTATCTACATCTCCTTTTCTTAGATAATTTTTGTTTCAATGAGGCGAAGTTCAAGAGGTCTTCCTGAATCCCCAATTTAGACTTTAACACAATCTTTCATTTTTAACAATGAGAAAATCTGACGAACGCATAGGAAGCTTTGTAAATAAATACACGCAGCGCTTGAACTATAAGTTTTGTAGATGTCGAGGAGGAACGGATAAGTTCGTGAGGCTTTATTATTGCGTTTATGCCTCGCAGAGGTTGGTCACACACTCTAGCGCTAAGATATTAAAGCAAGTCTTAGGGTATGGACACAACGGGGACCATTGACCCTAGACCATAGCATAATACCCTGGACCTTTGCTCTGACCCTCGCGCACCCGTGGTCACATCGAGGCTTGGAGCACCGCACTTTTGCGCCAGTTAAAGCGTGAACAATCGTCTATGAACATCCTCTTCTTCGAACGAGGAAGATATTATTTTGAATTTAAGTGCTAAAAAGTGGTACCTATATAAACGATTTTAAAAGACGAAAGTGCTTCCCTTAAACAAAAAACGTATGTTGTATGGAGAATTTCATCATCTATATCAAGATTTAAGAATAGATCCGGTAGTTTTTTTGACTACATTATAATGAAAAAAAAACTTTTGATTATATTTTAAACGAGTTTGGAGATAAACTAAACAAAAATTACCAGAATTGCCATCGTCAGCCAATTGGATATGAAGAAAGACTCATGGTACCATGGTCGAGGGTCAAAAAAATACTAAGCTTAGTTTTTACCCTGGCACCAAGTATCAGACCTTAGCTCCAACCTATGCGCGGAGCGATGGTCGGTGCTCCGGCGTAACCACATAGATATAATATTATGTGTTTATTTTTTTTGTGAGCGGAGCTATGGTGCGATGCTATGGTCGGAGCGATGGTCGGCGCTTCGTTGTGGCCGTACACTTAGACTTTATTTTGTAAATTTTTATCGATAATCTAATACAAATATTTTTTTATTATTTAAACTTGAATTAGAAAACCGAATGATTATTTCAAGGATATCTATGTGATAGTACCTACCTACAAAGCGAAAATAATAATGAAACAAATGTAAATTAATATTTAAATAAGTATATAATATAATTCGATATAACCTTTGCTACCGTGTACATACAAAATAATTGATTCTTAGCGTTTTATAAATAAAACAAAATCTAATCTCAAGTGGGATAAACTTTCTTACGTCCAGATTTTTCACACAATCCTCTTCATCTTTTTCGTTGACAGCTCGGATGTCCTCTTTTCCCTTTTGTCCCGTCAAGACCACACTCTTTCACACACACATACACACACCTAACCAAACAAACGGGAGCTCTATATTAGATCACTTGCTGTACAAACTGATTAATCTTATTTGGCAACAAAATTGCCGAGGCAATTATCACGGCAGATGGGAACGAACGGATCACGTAGTTGGTGTTTGCTCGCCTGCCGATATTGGTTTGTGATTTGTTTGTTCTGCGGGGAATGGGGTATAAGTGTGAAGGGGACTGCTGTCACGGAAGTGTTTTTTGTTGCGAATTTCCTGAAGCTGGATGTGTGAATTGAAAATTAAGGAAGTTTATGACCTGTAGATATTAAATTCAATTACCAAATTAATGCAGATGAAAGGGTTTGTGTTAAATGGAACTGTACCTAATAATGAATTGGTGAGGGTGATTCAAAACTCTAAAATGTCAATTCAAAATAGTTCAATTTTAGCATCCCTAAGGTAAAATATTTAAAAAATTCGGTTTATCTAATATGCTACAAAAAATTTCCTTTACCGATCCTGCTATACTATTATAATCCTTGTGTATAACCAAAAAATGTTTTATTGCAATGAAGTGTACCTTTTTAAGTCGATGGAAAATGCTTGTTTAAGATGGTCAAAACGTATTCCCCACAAGATGCAGGTGCCACTAATTTTTTGGAGGAGAGCGAGTCGAGGATTAAAAGAGCTTGGGTTGATTAACTTGGGAGTAATGACTAATATTAAAAGATATTTAAAATTTTGGGACGTCACTTATTTTATTTTTATTTTAAAAGCAGTAAAGTTAACATACGTAAATACATGGTGACGGAAATAATATAAAATCGACTAAGTTTTTTAAGTTGAACAATACGAGCACTTGCAAAACATTTTCGGGACGTGTAACACACACTATTTTTTGGTCCGACCAATTTTTAATATTTTCAAAAATTCTAAAACTTTTTACTTTGTGACATACAAGATTAGATGTTTATTGACATCTATTTCACAATTAAAAGAATCAGTAATAAGGAATGGTTTTCGGATAATCGATTTCAAGATCCTTAATTTCGAGCTTAATTTTTATACATACGAATCCTGTGTTAATAAGCAGCACAGTAAAAATTGTTATATTGAAAATATTAACATTAATATGTAATAATTTTATATAAAACTAGCAGAGATAATGGACTATTATAGTTCAATGAGCAACAATAAAATCGAGATATGTATTTTCATAATCGAATGATAAGTAGTTGTAAATTGACATAAATGTCAAATTTCAAATAAAAGTTGTGAGAGAAATAAAATGTAAATTAGAATCCTGCTTACCTTTAGAAAAAGTTAATAGTTTAGTATATTATACGCTGTGTTTAAATAAATTTAATTAAAATTTGTATTATTCATTATGTATTTTTGATGAATCATAGCTCCATCTCTTTAGATAATCTAAAAGGTACTTTGTCGGCCTAGGCCGGAAAATGTCATTTTCCGGACGATTTTGAAGTAATTAATAGTATTGTTTCTGGACGGAGGACCAAAATAGTTATTTGTGACACAAGGACGGAAAATGACATTTTGCAAGAGCGAGTAAAGTTGTGTAGCCGAGGTGCGTAGCACCGAGGCGAAACAATACGAGCACTTGCAAAATATTTTCCGGACGTGTAACACACACTATTTTTTGGTTCGACTAATTTTTAATATTTTCAAAAGTTCTGTTATGTTCAAGACTTGACTGCTTGTGCTAACTGAACTAAGACCACTGACTAGAAGATAGCCGACAAAATGTCAGCTGGTAATTAATTTTTATACATACAAATGTTCTTGATACAAATACTGTGCTAATAACATAGACAAATTAATTAATTAATTCTATTATCTCTGGCTAATAAGCAGCACAGAGAAAATTGTTATATTGAAAATATTAAAATTAATATCTAATAATTTTATATAAAAATAGCAGAGACAATGAACTATTTATATCCATAATCGAATGATAAGTAGTTGTAAATTGACATAAATGTCAAATTTTATAATACAAGTTGTGAGAGAAATTAAATGTAAATTAGAATTATGCTTACATTTAGAAAAAGTTATAGGTAAGTTTAGTATATTGTACGTTGTTTTTAATTAAATTTAATTAAAAGTTATAATTATTATGTATTTTTGGTGACTTAAAATTTAAACTCATAGCGCCATCTCTTTAGATAATCTAAAAGCTACTTTGCCGGCCTAGGCCGGAAAATGCCATTTTCCGGACGATTTTGAAGTAATTAATAGTATTGTTTCTGGACGGAGGACCAAAAACACTGTTTAACACAAGATTTATGATTTTGTCGATTATTAGATTCTTGTTGGCTCAAAATAGTTCATTAATTAAAATTAATTTGTTTTTATTTAGTTATTAAATACACACAATTACTTATTTGGTTAAAATGGGATATTTCTAAATCGTTATTGGTAAAATGGTAAATGTAATTCCCGTACAAAACGCAACCCTTACACTAATTTCCACAAAACAACCCTAATAAATAAGTAATTTTAGGCGAATCTTACACCTCAAAGAAAACACCCTGCTCCCTTTCAAGACCATAGTTCATTAATACAGGCGTTAAGGTAGCCATAACAATGCAATTAAGGTATAACTGCAAACAGTTTACGTTCTTGCGTCCCTACAAGCTGTCCCTTAAGATATTGTAACAGAGGCGTACTCTTAGAAAATAGGGCTTTTTCATGACTGTTTTAGTCATTCTTTGTTAGAAATAATTATAATTAATGTGTGAGATATTTTGAATTTTATCAAACATTTCTTCTTATTTTTTGTAAAATTCAAATTAGAAAAAAAAATTATATCCGGTTGAAATCGCACCTGCGATTTTTATGCTAGGCCACAGATGAATTTTAGCCGTTAGAAACTTAAAAACGCCGAAACTAGAAATGGAATTAAAAAGAAATCGAAAAAGTGACACATCCGGCAATACTCGAACCTGCAATCTATACCTATTGAAAGTAACGCATTTAACCTTTCGGCCACAGGTGCCTTAGTGGTTAATCGGAATTGGTGCTTTTGAGTATAGGTTGATTTAACTAATGTCTTATTTCTCCTTAACACATATATGGCTATAATTAGGGAGATTGTTTCTGAAACTAACAATTAAAATATTAAACATCCAATTCCGTATAATGTAGCAAATGTTCAAATTGCTATTTTAGTTATTTTTACTGTGCGTTTACTGCAAATTTATAGTAAACTAATCTTTTCTAATTCTTAAATTTAATTTTCTTTGGTATAGCCAGTTTTCAAGTCGCTATCTTTTTTTTAAATGTAAATCACAAATATAATAAAGGGAAAATTTTTAATACTAAAATAAGGCATAATAAAAAACTTGGTTTAAAAGATGGATTACTTCAAATTCGCTTTAAATATTTTAAATTTATTAAGTCTGCGAATACTTGTCTCTCAACCGCTAGTACATAAGACAACGCTGACTTATAGTTTTTTGTGAGGTAATCCCAGCAGTAAGGTTGTTTTTGCTTCTGGTTGTGTTGTATTAGTGTAATGGGTACTTTGTTAAGTTTTAAAAATTAGCAAGTTCTGTGACAGAAAATTTGTCGAATATCCATTACATATAAACTGTAACTGGAATACAAAACTGGTTTTTTGTATATAATTCTTAAGATCCATTTCTTAATGGTATTTAAATTTTTCACATAACACTCTGCAACGCCACCCCACCCCATAATTCCATACAATAGTTGAGATTGTACCAACAAAAAATATAAAGTTATTTTTGCTCCAAGAAATTTGATAGATATTGAAATTTAGAAAGCAAGTCCCTAATTTTATTTACTGTACTATTTATTTGTTGTTATAGTATAACTAGACCCACTTGGATAGGAATTATTTTTACGATTTTACCAGGGGAAACTCAAAAGAACGTCATTATATAAACGACCCTAGTAAAATATTTATTTAATGTTGCTTTTAACTTCTCGACTCACACCTGTACGCCCATGAAGAAAATTCTTGGAAATTCGAAAAGAGCGTTGACCACGCCTATTCAAGTGGTTTTGGATAAACTATACCATCGTATATGGTCATCTATTATTACACCAAGATACTTAACTTGTGATTTTTCATAAATTTCAAATGACGGTGTTATACAGGGTCATTCAAAATGAGCGGAACACCTGATTTATGGCTTAACTATGAATTATACGATAATTTGACTTAGATAAAAGTTTTTGTACATTTAATTTACTATTTATTGATCTTTTCACATTTTCCGAAAAAGTAATAGTTTTCAAGATATGACGTCAAAGGACAATATTTTAAATGGATCACCCTGTATTTATATTTTTTTTTAAATTGGTAGGACCTGTCTAAATTCATTAATGGTACATTTAGTGGGTCTGAGACTTATGGTTTTATAAATATCAATTATTAAAAAAAATTATTTAACACCATATGAACCATAGGTAATAATTTAAACTTAAATAAAACACATTTATTTGAAGTAGGCGTTGTTCAAATTATCTTGAAAACTATTACTTTTTCGGAAAATGTGAAAAGATCAATAAATAGTTCATTAAATGTACAAAAACTTTTATCTAAGTCAAATTATCGTATAATTTATAGTTAAGCCATAAATCAGGTGTTCCGCTCATTTTGAATGACCCTGTATGTAGTGGACCTTGGTGTGGCTTTGATTTAGCGTATAAAGTAACATGTTTTATCTTATTTAAAAGTTAACTTGTTGTATTTAAACCACTTGAAATAATTCTCACAGTATACTTTTAATTCGTTCCAGTTGGATCGATGATACATCAAAGTCATATCATCTGCAAAAGTAATGATTTTTGCTCTTGTCTTCTGGATCTGGAAATTTGGGGAGGGGCGAGCTAGTGCTCAGCCAGCACTGAGGCCACATATAACCCATTGTGCATCCTCCCTTGTGTAGGGATATCCTCACCTCAGGCTGTCACCAGGCCTAGTGATTTAAAATAGGTGATGAGGCTCCCGAGGGGGATCTTCCTGACATCGGCTGGTGTAAGCCAATACTCGCCCAACACGGATCTTCTAATTTCAGAAAAAGCAGAGCAGTCATACATTATGTGTTCTACTGTTTCCTCTACTTGTTCTCTGCATAGCGGCGATTCTGTTAATTTCATCCTAAAGAGATGTTGTCGCAATTGGCAGTGACCTGTCAAGATTCCCACAGCTGTTCGGAGATTTTGTCTGGTCAATGCATTAAATTTTTTTGCTGTTTTCTTGCCAGGATGAGGCAATAACTGTCTGGCCAGTCTACAGTTCGTAGTTTCTTCCCAGCACTGTATAAAATTTTGGTGAGAGTGCTGTTTGATAAGGTCCACGGCTGCGGACAATGTTAGCTTGGTAGATGGGCGAGGGCTTACATATTTGTAGCCCGCAGCCCTCCTTGCTAAATTGTTCGCAATGCGGTTGCCTTTAGAGTTCCCATATCATTTGATCCAGCTGAGAGTGACCACATTATTCTGGCTGACCTCAGCTAGAGATTGATGACATTCTAGTACTAACTTGAAGTGAAACGTGGTCTATTCAAGGTCAGGAGTGCTTGTCGGCAGTCTGTGTATATATTTATATTCCTGCCTGTGATGTTCCTATTGATTAATTCTTTTGCAGCTATGGTTATGCCTGTGAGCTCTTGTGTTTAACTTAAATATAATATTTACATAGATATTAAACAGTAGTGGCCCTAATACAGTTCCCCTGTGGGACCCCATAGATTATTATCGCATTATCACTTTTAAAACCGTCTATTTCAGTGTACTGCAATCTTCCTTGAAGGTAACTTCCACTTAAGTGTGTATTGTACCATATTTTATTATTATTGAGATGTTGAAACATTAAATATAATGTAATCAACAACAATAAACTCAATCAATTTTATTTATTATGAATCGTTTAGAGTTTAGAATGTTGTGTTAGTTTTAATAAGTGTTATATCTTTTTTTATTACGTTTTAAAGATATTGAAATTCCTGATGTGTCCTGTGGGTCCATCTTTATAAATTTATAAGTTAAGATTGTTTTGTTTTTTTTGCAAAAAGTGTTATTTAGTAATTTTTATAGTTTTAGAGTTTTTGAAGATCGAAAGATAAATTCCGAAAAGTTACATAAATGTACAAGTATAGCTAAAACGTTTTCTTTTGCATACCTGGCCACCATTAATTTCTAAAATACATATTTTTAAATACCTCCGCCTCTGTTAACTCCCTCTTCACAAGTTTTGGCTAAGTTTCCGCTTTCCTTAGTTCTTAGCTCCGGGCGCCGGGAGATGGTGACACACTCAGAGATGCATCTTCAGCCCTTTTCGTATTCGTGTGTGTGTACAGAAACGCACAGGACGAAATTGTTTTTGGGGATGATTAAATTCGGAAATTGGTTCGGGGGAATTTTCTGATTAATAGGGGTTCCTAAATTGGGGTAGGCGGCATTGAAATATCTTTACACCTGGTTTGATTGATCAATTTGATAAAAAGTGTACCGATTGACTTGTACTAATATGTGTTTTCTTTCTTTTTCAGGTATGTATCATCTGTTGTTTCTAAGTAGGTAAGAGTCTTATCACTGTTCAAGGAAATTATTACTTTTCTTTGAAAATCTGTGGTTTTATCTAATTAATTTTTTCAAATTAATTTTGCTTAGCTGCTTTTTTACACCTACTTGGTTTAATATTTTGGATTACGTTATATAACAACATTTTTACCATTTTTTCGGATTTAAGCTTATTCGTCACGTCTTTGAAATCAGGAATGTTTTTATTATAGCGAATTTTTTTATTATAGCCACAATCTTTATCCGTTTTTTACGCTTTTTGTAACTAAGTTCCTTACGGCAGGCTTGGATGAGATGTGGATTTTGCTGCGTGACCGAACTGAAAAAAATGTAGGTAATAGTAAAAAACCGTAATAAAAAACCGTTAAATGAGCTGGGTTCGATTCCTGGCCGATGCATTTTTTTTGTATATATCTCTTAACATCCACATTTTTTTGTTAAAGTAATATGAGATATAATTGGAACAAAGTTCCTTACGGCAGGCTTAGAGGAGATAGGGATTTTGCTGCGTGACTGAACTGAAAAAAATGTAATAGTAAAACCGTAACGAAAAACCGTTAAATGAGACGTGCATCAAACGCATTCTGGAAGTTATTATACGTAGCATCGGTGGTTCATTGGTAGAATGCTCGCCGGCCACGCGGGCGGCCCCGGGTTCAATACCCGGTCGATGCAATTTTTTTTTGTATATATCTCTTAACTTTTACTTTTTTTTGTTAAAGTATTATGAGATATAATTTTTAAAAATCTTGATAGTTGAAAGTAGTTAAGAAAGGTGAGGAAAAATAAATGTATACATTACTCTTTAAAGCTTACCTTGCATTTTAAAGAAACTTCTTTCTTAACGCCAAGATTTCACTGATTTTAATATATTGACCGATAAATGAGACGTGCGCAGGCGTTACAGTAGTATACACAAGCAAGTAGTGTTATGTGTCGATTCTACATTAGCCGAAGGAACTTAGTTCTTTCCTGGTGTCCCACGACACCATTTTAACTTGTTTTAATAAGACAGATCATTATTTTTAAGTCATTTTGGTATTTATTTTCAAATTTTTTGATATTATGTAATTTGTTAATTTGTCACATTTCATATCTCTCATGGAGTTTTTAAAGTTGAAAATTTAGAGAGAGAAAAAATGACATGAATGGAAAATTACCAAAAATTTTATATCCGACAAGAATTACACTTGCGAATTCTGTCAATACGTGAAAACGCCCTAACCCCTATACCACAATTGAAACATTTATTTTTAATTTTATTTTCAATGTCATTTCTTGGTTTGCTAACTTCTATATGTCAAAAATCCAATAAAAAACATTTATATTTAAGATCTAATTTATAGCAAATTAAAAGTTAAATTAAAAAAATTAAATAGCACAGACAATTCCTGTGTAGTTGTATATAACCGGAAATTAATGACCAACAAAGAGTTTAAAAGTCATTATTATTTACAAAAAACACGTGTTTAACAATATTGTGAAGTACAATATCGCAATCAGAATGTGGTTAAAAAACAAATACATAGAGATTGCATATTTAAATGTTAGATTCGAAATCAACTTTCTTAAAACTCACAACCATTCAGTAAATTATTATTTTAGGCAATACTTGCTAATAAAGACTTACTTCACAAGGGTGGTCCGATAAGTACTTAGCCAACAAAAGAAAAATGCAAATTTTGGAAAAATTGCTATTTATTTCTCAACAAAGTCTCCTTTTAGATGGATGCACTTGCTCCAGCGATACTCTAACTTCTTTAACCCATCTGAAAAATACGTTTTCGGGAGGACTGCAAAGTAGGCCTCCGTGAAGGCGACAACCCTCATTCGACTTAAATTTCTATGAGTTTTTCAAATTTGGAAACAAAAAGAAGTCTCAATGGAACAAATCTGGAGAATACGGTGGATGGGGCCGCAGTTCGTAGCCTAATTCGACCAATTTGGGGCCGTTTTTTCTGCAATTTGGCGTTGAATCAGTCCAATACTTCGGCATAGTGATCGTTCTGCCCTTTTCTAGGTAGTTGCTGTAGATTATAGTTTTTTGAATCCCAAAAATCGGTGGCTATCGTTTTACCGGCCGATGAGACAGTCTTCGCCTTCTTCAGAGCAGGTTCGCCGGTGCAGTCTACTGTTTCGACTGTTCCTTGGTCTCTGGTGTGTACTAGTGGATCCATGTTTCGTTGACGGTCACGCAACGACGCAGAGACTCCTTTGGATTTCGTTTAAACAGCGTCAAACACTGCTCGGAAGTGGTCTCGGTCTCACGGATACATTTGTTATCTGGAGTGAGCAAACATGGCACCCAATGCACCGACAGCTTTCTCATTCCTAAAATTTTATGCAAGATATGACGCACGTGGTCTTTTGAGATGCCTACTATTTGGGCGAGGCTCATTAAAAACCGACGTGCGGCCACGTTGAAATTCGTTATACTAAGCCATAGAAGGATAAGAGTAACGGTACACAGCATCCAAGCGCTCTTTGATTGCGCTGCGTGATTTCCATTCCAAAAACAAGAATCGAATCACCGACCAATATTGCTCTTTTTCCATTTTTCTGAAATTTATTTTATGCTCGTCAAACACTAAACTAAGAGCCGACTACGAGAATGTACTACTACTACACGATAGCAAAATTCTCTTGCGCTAGTCGTGCCATCGGGCGGTGAGGGTAAGTACTTATCGGACTACCCTCGTATATATCAGGAAGGCATTTTATAAGACTTACTTAAATAATTGCAATTTAGTCCATTTTTTTTTTAAATTTCTATTCTTCTCTTCTTTAAGATAAAATCTTAAAAAATAAATAAAACAAAGTGTAAAACTGCAGTACCAACTTGCTGTATAATTCAAATTTAATTGAAGTCCAAATACTTCGTTTCTCTGGAAAGATACTTATTTGAGATTCCTACATCTGGCACATTTCCAGTGAATTGATCGCTTTAATAGCACATATTTTTCTTTGTTGTTTATTTAAGTGAATAAGGCAAGAAATATGCCACCTGAAAAGTTTTGCCAACAAAAAACCTATATCAGCGGAAGTTTTTAGAACAAATTTCGAAAAGATATTTAGAAAAAGTCCGAATAAAGGATGGTCAAGCGGTATCCTGTCGAAAAAACTTATTTTTTAGAGTGGGTCGTTATATATCAATACATTTCCGACTGGTAACAAACTTATCCGACTAGAAAGAAGAAGAAAACAGAAAAAACAAAAGCCAACTTTGATTCCCCATTGTTTTCCCGACAGGAAATATCGCAGAGGGCAGAGAATAACTAATAAAACATTTTAGAAAATTTTTTTCCTTACCTATCGAAATATCTGGTTAAATAAATAACTACTTATATATATATTTCTAAAAGTAGATCTAATAAGGAACGTTTTTAAGCCTGAAAAAATGATCCTTCTGACTGCGCCACATTAGAAGTCACGCCACCCTCTCATCAACGTTATTTTCCGTGCATAACTCACAATTACACCTAAAAACTAATTACGTTGTCGTCTAACCGCTAACTGAAAATTATTTCGCGAGATTTCCCAGTGGGAGCTGACAGTGAGTGCGAAAGAGATGACTATAGACAAAGATGGCAGTCTGATAATGACAGCCTCGTTAGCACGTCTCATTTTCGGGCAGTTACTTAAAACTGATTGCTGTAATAAATAAGTTTTGAGGCGCCATTTTCTTGATAAATTGATGGTTTCAATAAGAAATGGAAGACTCACTAGGTGCCAGCACATGCTAACAGTTATCCTCGTGGGGGTTCTATGACTCTAAAATACGGTTATAAAGTTTTTAACCCCTGTGTTTCTAAATTATTCCAATAAAAACTTAGTTTTAAATTAATTCCGTTACATGAATACAAATTTTTTTATTGTAGAACTTAGCTTTGATGATGACACGTGTCTCTGTATTCCAAGACTAAGAACCTTAAGACTATCAAAGTTTAACGCTAAGTTAAATTATAAAACTAAGATTATTATTTTATAAATAAAACAAAGCTAAAATGTCTTTTAGTAAAGACTACTAAAGAAATAAAAATTTGATTAGCATAACTGTAGTTGTAAAACTGACAGTGAATAATAAAATAAGATCTACTTTGATTACGTAAGTATTTAAATGCAAGAACCATCTTAAAATTATATTATTTTCTGTTATTTTTTCGAGTGATGGAAATAAATTAGGTAGCAAATTTGAATCATTATGGTTTACCATATAATCATGAATATGTGAATTTTGACTTAAAGATATTTTAATTTAGCAGTCTTCAGTTCTTGAAAAGCACAAAATATCGCCATACTATTGATAAATGTCGTACCACATTTATTTCTCTTGTGGTTGAAGTAACAATATGTTAAAGAAAGGCTCGTACTCAAGTTGCTAAAAGTGAAAGTGTGAATAAATACTTATCGATGAGATGACTTTTACGGTTATTATGTTACTTGTATCAATGGTTTTTGGGCTATTAGGCCGGCGTCGATTGTCTTGCTGACTTGACGTTTCGCCAACACGAGCGGTTGGCATCTTCAGAAGTTGCTTCCTGGTTGACATCTTCAGAAGTTGCTTCCTGGTTGACATCTTCAGAAGTTGCTTCCTGGTTGACAGTCTGTGAATAGTATTAATGTTTGATATATTACAAGAACCATTTTCTCTAGGGATTCATCAATTTTTTAAAGCGTCAAAATTAGTATTTTTAAAAACTTGGCAACAGAGATAGTTTTTAGAGAAAAAAAATACACAAAATGAGATCCAATAAATAAAAAAAAAGCTGTTTTTAAATAATGTTAATAAGTTTTTTATTATTTGTTTATTTCTTTTAAGTAGGTATATGTTTCAGGGTCTTACTTTATAACCATTTTCTGCACAAGCTAGGCCCGATCGGTCAAATAGTTTTTACACAATTCAATTTGTGAATGGATATTAACAATCCGGAGCTCAATTTCATCTTTAAGACATAAACTGACAACCTGTAAAAAAATCTTAAAAAATAAATAAGTTTATCTATTTAAAATGATTTAACAGTAAATAGCAATTTTTATAACTGACTTTGGAAATCGTATAATACTGTACTATAATAAGATACGAAAAGTAATTAAAGAATATTCATTATCTACGCATTTTAATCACATGATATAGGTACTTATATAAAGTAATTAAACAAAATTTTATTTTATTTTCTACATATTGAACAAGTTATTAATTATGTTCTTAACATATCAGATAATAATGAATAACTATATATAAACACAAACTTTATTACCTAAGATCTAAACTCTATTCTAGTCCTAGAAATCTTAGCTAAGAGAAACTAGAACTACAGTCACCGACAAACCGCCTTTTGCAAGTTTCGATCTTTTCCTTACCCCCTACAGCTACCCTTCGGAGTCATTGACACCCTGGAGAGACCCCCCGTCATGGTTTCCAGTCCGAATTCACTTTTCTTCTTGTCTGTACGAGGGTTAGAAAGAGATATCTCATTGTAAATCCTACTTTTAAGAAAGAGAACGGAATACAGGACGGCTCAGGATTACATGTAATAATACAACATTTAAAATTAGCTAAATAAAATTTTAAATTTCAATAATTTGAATGAAATATTTATCTGTCTGAGAATTATAAGAAAATTCACCAGTTTATAATGATAATACAGTATGCGCCAAAAGAAAGGACACTGAAATCAGGAAGCCAGTAAAATATAATCGCGTCATATGAAACAAGTGACAATAGTTGTCATGGTATTTTTAAACATTGTTTATTCTAACAAACTGTCAAAAAGATTCTAAATGGTGCTTACAACGCAAGAAAAAATATTTATTATTGAGTATTATTTCCGCTCATACGGGAATGGACGATCAAATGTTAATGGTTGTCAATCAATTTCGGGAAGAGTTTCAGAAGCCTGCACCGACTAATAAGGACTTGTTAAGAGTCGTTGCAAAATTTCGACAAACAGGAAGCGTTCTAACTCAACGCAAAAGCTGTACTGGTCGTCCAGTTACCTAGTGATGAGCGAGACTGGTCTTGGTCTTGCGGTCTTGGTCTTGGTCTTGCAGAAAATGCAAGACCAAGACCAAGACCAAGACCAACTTCAAGCTGCAAGATCAAGACCAAGACCGAGCAGTGCAAGACTTACGCAAGACCAAGACTTAGCATTGCAAGACTTACGCAAGACCAAGAGCAAGCCTGGAAGAGTCTTGCGGTCTTGCGTTTTTTAAACATATAAACCGAAAAATAAAGCAGCCAGGGATCATTTTAAACTCTAACCTTTTTACTAAGCACAACTTGTGCTAACGATCTAAAAACAAAATAAAACTGCCGCGGATATTTTTAACCCCAACTCATTTACTAACCACAACCTGTTTTAACGAAGTATTTTTTGTTCATATATGTATATTTTAACCTAAGGAATCCGACCTCAAGTTTTTGTGCAATACTTATAAATCACTGTGTATATTATAATGAACCTAGGATGACGCTTTATATTATCAGAATATGCATCTTATTCCAATATCTAAAGGGCATACCTATGGCCATAATAACATTCAAAAATATTTTTCTTTCGTCCAATACTAATCAAATCATATCGCTTTATTTTAATTTAGAATTAACCTTGTAGGGGAAAGGCGTACAAAATGGCATAGGCGGGTAAAATGGCATATCTACATTTCTCGGAAACTATAAACATATGATTTCTTTAAATGGCGCGTAAGGGATCGTTAAGTAGTAGGTCGCAACCAGTGTAAGCCTCAGTAGCGTCCCTTGTGTCATGTGGTGCGAATGTGTGTACGTTTGATTTTTGCAGTAACGAGTTTAATTTAGTTGGATTTCGTTTCTTCATGAAGGTAAGTTTTTTGCGTTTATGTATTTATACTAAAGGTAACTGTATTGCAAATTTACTAAATAATGCCCAGAATATGTTGTAATATAACAATGTTAATTACATTTTAATTTATTTTTTACTTATGTTGGAGGTTATAAAGTGGACAAAATGACATACACCTTGGTCGGGTAAAATGGCATACTATGTCATTTGACCCACCTCTCTCAACTTGTTGCAGGTATTCGGAAATTTACAATCATCATGCCCCGCAACTATGCTAGAAAGACAGACCGACAAGGCTGGGATAAAACTTCTATGGAAAATGCAATCAAAGCAGTAAAGAATAATGAGATGGGCTGGCTATTGGCTTCAAAAATGTTTAACGTCCCACAATCTACTCTTAGACGCCATGCACTAGACCAAAATAAGATGTTAAGTCCAACTACAAAAGGTATTTTTAGTCTACTTAGTGATTTTTTAACTATCGGGTTTTCTGTATAATTAGAATGGATATAACAGCTTGCCTTCTTGTTTTAGGTATGGGTACAGGAGTGTTTTCACACATGAGATGGAAAGAGAACTGGTCGAACACATTAAGTTATTAGAAACTAGATTGTTCGGGTTCACCAGGAACGAAGTTTTAAAATTGGCCTACCAGTTTGCAGATGTTAATAAAATTCCTCACAATTTCAACACTGAAAAAAAGATGGCAGGAAAAGAATGGTTGGCTGGATTTCGACGAAGAAACCCAGACATAACCTTGAGAAAACCGGAAGCCACCTCAGCTGCAAGAGCCCAGGCCTTCAACAAGCCACAAGTAGCGCTGTTTTTTAAAACTTACGAAGGCATCATACAAAGCAACAAAATTACTCCACATAGGCTCTACAATGTTGATGAGTCAGCTTTATCAACAGTCCAGAGACCTCAGAAAATTTTTGCTACTACTGGGCGTAAGCAAGTTGGGGCTTTAACAAGCGCCGAAAAGGGTTCTCATGTAACAGTAGTTTGTTGCATGAGTGCCAGTGGGCATTTTATCCCGCCTTGTTTGATATACCCCAGAAAAAATATGAAACAGGAGTTAATAGATGAAGCACCGACAGGTAGTTTGGGCATTGCGCAGGAATCAGGTTGGATGACAACAGCTGTATTTTATAAATGGTTAGTACACTTTCAGACGCATGTAAAAGCGAGCCTTGATGACAAAGTGCTTTTGGTAGTTGATGGTCATATCAGTCATAAAGGTGTTGAAAGCTTAATATTCGCTAAAGAACACGGAATCATAATGGTATGCTTGCCCCCGCACTGCACGCATCGCATGCAACCGTTGGACGTGTCTTTCTATGGTCCATTGAAGACTTATTTTAATCAAGAAGTGAGCACTTGGTTGAAAACTCACCCAGGTAGAGTTGTTACTCACTTTCAAATAGGTGCAATATTTAACAAAGCTTATGGGAAAGCAGCAACCATCCAGACTTCAGTGAAAGGATTTCAAAAAACAGGGCTTTGGCCTGTTGATTCCAACATATTCCCTGATTATTTATTTGAGCCTGCTGAGACTACAAACATCCCCATGGAACAAGACGGGGTTGAATCCGAGTACATAGAAAATGTACAAACAGCTGAAAACCAATGCATATTGTCAGCAGGACCATCTCAGGTGGAACCAGGCAGTTCGTCCTCATTGATTATTGCTCGCTCGTCAACCTCGGATAATCCAGGTCCACTTCCAGTAACACCATCTACTGGGATACCCACAACATCCACATTGTCAAAATTGGTACTCAAAGACATAACCACCAATGTTCCAGTCAACGTGATATCTCCAGTGCCGAAAGGAATGTATGTGACTGGACAAGGCAAAAGAAAAACACGCAAAAAACCAACAGTATTGTTGTTGACGTCTACACCAAATATAGAAGAGGCAAAAGCAAAGTCCGCCCCTGCTCCTGTTACGAAAAGAAACACGAAAAAAGTTACCAAAGCATTAAATTTTAGTTCCGATAGTGAAAATGAAAGTGATTCCTTACAAACTTTCACTGAAGCAGGGAATGACGATGAAGACTGTCCTTGCATTTATTGCAATGACCTGTACTCCAGGTCTAAGCCAAAAGAGGTTTGGCTTATGTGCTTGACCTGTAAAAGATGGGCTCATGCATCATGTGCAGATATTCCGAAAAAAACGAAGCGGTTTACGTGTGAACTCTGCATATAATCGGTTATTTTTCATTACACATTTGGTATGCCATATTGTCCACACCTTGCATGCCATTTTACCCACCTAGGGCGTACAAAACGGTTTTTTTTAAAGATTTTAAAGATGATTAATATTTTTGTTGTTTCAATAATAAGTTGATTGATCTCATAATTATAAGTAGTTAATTAACCAAAGAATACATAGTGACTGAAAATGTTCAATATTATTAATAAATAAAGATTTTATGACTGATCTTACAAAAAGTATGTCATTTTGTACCCCTTTCCCCTATATGTATTTTAAAAGAGTTTATCTGTGACGATTTTGGGCACTTTAAATTTCTACAAACCTTTCAAATGGCACAATGTTTTTAGAACAAATAATAATATCAATAATTACGATACCCTTAAGCAGAGCCATAAATCACCAAACAATAGAAAAGCGGCCGGCGGCCTGTTAGGCAAAAGGAATAATTTATATTATTGGTATTTTATTAGACTTTGCAAAGAGTGTTGAATATTGGGGTTGTAAATAAACATACCACAAATTTAGTGAATTTTATAATATTATTCCGGGTAATGATAAAGGGAACTGCGCATGGGATTTGTACTTTCATACTTGATTTATCGCTACAATTTAATATAAAAAAAACAAAATTTTTATACTGCAAAATACTATACCTTTCATTTAATCTTTCTTTACTTGTAATGATTTTAAAAACTATTTTTTCCGATTTTTTTTTTTTTTGTAAAAATGGACCCCAGTAAATCTTTAAAAAAAGTTCAAGACTTGCAAGAGTCTTGGTGCAAGACCAAGACCAAGACCAAGACTGGACCCTGCAAGAACAAGACCAAGACCAAGACCGCTTAATTGACTGCAAGACCAAGACCAAGACCTTGTATGCAAGACCAAGACCAAGACCAAGACTAACCCAGTCTTGGTCTTGGTCTTGCATTTGCTCATCACTACTGAGTTACCGTGACAACAAATGCGAATCAAGGACGGCTATTTCAACAGATGTTAGAATCACCAAAAATAAGTCTCCGCAGAACATCTCTACAAATGAATTTGAGTGAAACGTCTACCCAAAGAATGTTTAAGAAGATTGCTGGTTTTCCCTATAAAATACAGATTGAGCAACACTTGACAAGACAAGACAAGAAATCAAGAGTTGTTTATTGTCCTTCAGTCTTGGCAATGGTTTATGACAACAACCCCTATTTTTTTCTAATGTGTGGTTTACAGAAGAATGTCACATCGATCTAAATGGATTTATCAATCGACAGACAACTCGTTTTCTTGGTTTTGAACGACCAGACATCATCGAAGAGAAACCTGCTCATAGTGACCGTGTAACGATTTGGTGCGCAGCGTCAGGTAATGGATTATTGGGCCCTTACTTCGTAGAAGACCCGTTACACTAAATCAAGTGCGATATACAGAACAAATGTTGACACCATTTTTTATTAATCTCAGACAATTCTGTCGTGCCAGAAAGATACAGTTGAATACCCACGACAGCATCCTTAATTTTTCATGTTTAATAAAGCTTTAGTTTTTCAGTGTCGTTTGTTTTGGCGCATACTGTATTTTATATCTTTACATATAAAAATCCCGTGTCACGATGTTCGTTTGCGCTAATTTCCCAAACCACTGAACCGATTTTAATGAAATTTTGTAAATATGTGTTATTTGTTCAAACTTAAAAGATAGGATTGCTTTTATCTCGATTTGTTAGTGATTTTTTTTTTATGTAAGATTTCATACTTATAGGGTTAAATTCACGTCTAAATTCTACGAGTTTTCAATAGATGGCGGTGAGAATTTTCCTCAAACAATCATATTTTTAGTTTGTGTAAATATGCAATAAATGTAATATATATGTAATATATATATATATATATATATATATATATATATATATATATATTTCGTTTATATCTATTTATATATTGCTTTTTTGATACTCAAATTTCAACTATGTTCAGTTTTATGCGAAGTAATTTTTTATTTCCATTGTGCTGTGTATTATTTGTATTATTTTATATTTTATCATACAAAATGTTATTACATTTTATGCATTTGTCACACTGACGTTATTTTGTTTTCATTGTTCAGCAGACAAATTAAATTCAATAAAGTATTTCAATTTAATAAGATATAGTTTTAGATTGTGTATTTATTTAATGTTTTGAATTTTTTTAATTGTTTTGTTCATTAATGATTATTTTTAGTAATATGCCAGAAAGAAAATCTGATCTTAACAATCAATGTAGCAGAATCGAACTATGACGCCACCGTAAGATGGCGCAGGTGATAACTCATATATATATATATATATATATATATATATATATATATATATATATATATATATATATACAATATGTAATTTATATAAATATATATATATATATATATATATATATATATATATATATATATATATATATATATATATAAAGCAGTAATTCTTTGTTAACGGCTGACTATTTAAACAAGAAATAAAATATATATATACATATATATTAAATTGGTTGTCTAGATTAAGTATTTTTTATTTGAATTGTTTTTGTTTAGATTATAGGTTGTTTTTGTGTTTATGATTATTATGTAAAAATTTGTCAGAACTGAAGGTTGTAACAAGTTAATTGTCATCAATAAAATCGAATTAAATGAAACCAAACTAAATTTGAATCAAAAGTAAATAAGAAATAATTAAATAAGTATAAGAATTGGAAAAATAAAAATAAAGCAGATAAAAATAGAAACCAGAACTTGGAAGGTAGAGGAGCTGAAAGAAGTAGTTTGGGTATCTGGCTGAAAGAACGAGATCACATTACAAGTATAGAGGAGCAGAAATAAGTAGTTAATCAATCGAGGAGTGGAAAGAAGACCAGACAGGAAAAAAGGAAGTTATATATTTTTTAAGGGACTAGGATATTTTATTTGTATGGGATATTAAAATTTTTTTATTTTATTTTGTTACTAGCAACTAATTTGGAAATCTTAAATCCACGACCGAGAATTTTCATTGAAGAAGGGTGTTCCGGAAGGAGGATCCATTTCAATATATATATTTTTATGTTTCTTTACACATGTTTCCCCAACATCCTTTGCTCCCAAGTACCCAACACTTTTGCTAGCCAAGTGCAATGCCCTACTTGGTTATGCCGCACTGATGACGGCTAATGAGCCAGAAACATGCATGTCTGCGGTTACCATTCTTACTCGTAATCCTATGATCCTTTTTGCGTACATGCCCAATAATTTTCCCCTTTTTGTTTATATTAATACGCATTTTCTTGGCACTTTGTTTATATATATATATATATATATATATATATATAAACTTTTAATTAATTTAACCGCCGAAAAATTAGAAAATACAACACAAAAATAGTAAAAACCTGCGGCAAAACCGTAAAAATTAAAAAAAAAAAAAACGAAAACGTAAAAAATACATTGTTGGTACGAAGTATTAGACTAACATAGCGCAGCTCAGCAGTGCGAAAAGTGAAATGGATGAAGTTTGGTATTCTATTTTTTTTTTCAAACATTATACCACAATCATAGAAATGTCCTTTTTTTACTTTCACGTACTGTCGATAATGTTAACGCCCTGTATAAAAATATCATTTTTGAATGTCGATGTCGTGTACGGTATCGGCAGTTTGAGATTCAGTGAACAGAAAGAAATGGCACTCATAGCACAGCGATCAGTCTGGCTGTCCAAAGAAAATTGTTTTTGTTGTTCTACGGTTACACAGAACGGAAGAAGTGCGGAAATGGCTTAAGCTCGCTCGTAGATACGGAAAACCCGCTTTTCTAGCGTGACAGGCGAAAATTAAACAGTAGGTGCTTTCTTGACTTGAATATGAATGCAAGACTTCGTGATAATTTTATAAAAATAACAGAAAAGAATTAGTATGCCATACGAGAGGTTTTAGGATTCAAGTACTTATTTAATTTTATTTTTGAAATTATTATGTTTTTATATTAACTTTTCTCGTAAAATATATTTTTTATTTAGTTGCATTTTAAGGTAATTTTACTAAAAAGATCCAACTGCTGGTGTACAAAAGGCATTGTATTTACAATATTCTGCTTTGCTTATTTTGGATATTTCACTTTGTTGTATAATGGATTTCATGTATAAGAAATAATTTTCTATTTTTTATAGTCCATTTCACCGTTTTTGGCCGATTTGATATTAGAAACCACTGAAATAAGATTAATCTGTCATCGAAGTTACCAATGGCGGAGAGTTTTTTTTTCTAAATTAGGTCGTACGTTTCTGAAACTATCAGTATGGTTTGAAATATGACATTAATAATTATTAAATTCAACCCTTCAACAACGAGCCGTACATGACGCTTACTAGGAATGTGAATTAAGTCAAGACTTCCGTATTGAATACTTTTTATCTACCGGTGAAACAAGATGCAGTTACGTAAGTGTTGTATTAAAAAACAAACGTCCTTATTTTAATTTCTAACTTGCCTGTATCTAAGAGAGATGTAGGTAACTCTAAATTCACTTCGAGTATGATTTCTGTCATCGGCCAAAATCGGTGAAATGGACTATACTCACTATTTTAATTCCTATTACGTGGCACAATAATGGATTCGACCATTTTACGTAAATACTAAAAATACAAAGTTCATTTCTTCTCCTTCTTGTTTGCTTCCGTTAGAATTACCTGTCTCGGTTACATGGTATTGACAACAGTTTGACGATAAAATACCTAAGAATACAGAGTAGGATTTCATAAAATATTAAAAATAGTTTTAAACTTCCTAACACTTATTTTTTGTATAACAATCTTTATTCTCCGTGTAATTTTGGAAATACAATATTTGAATCTGGGTATAATTTATTAATGACTGTAAGCTTGGTTACACAATAATTAAAAAAGTTATAGCACAAGCCAACAAAGCAGCAAAAGTGAGCGGATATCTTTATGGAACAGTATGAAAGAATATGACCACAGAAAGTAAAGTATGCAGCCGAAACAAGAGCTGACACAAAAAGAACAGAACGAAAAATAAATAACATTGAAATGAAAGTGCTACTAAGATCAAGGAATAGAGGTTGACAAACAGGAGTTATCCTAGTCGAAGGAGAAAGAAGAAGAAGAAAATATTGGTGCCGTTGTGTCCACGCAGAAACCTAAAATGTATTTGTGATGCCACCCTCTTATAAAATGGTTATTTTTTTCTTTGTCCAAATAGTTGTTTTACCGATACATAAACAGATTTTGCTCAGAAAAACTCCGCTCTATAATGCCTCCACTTGCAAGACCAGCCAGATCAACGTGACGTGCCAACTCCATGCACCCCTCGATGCACCCTTATACTGTTCAATGCCCGACATCGAGAACGGATTGATTCGATCGTTCCTTCATCCCCAGGGACTCCAGATTGTGGAACTCCTTACCTTCCCACGTCTTCCCCACTCGTCCTAACTTGCAGACCTTTAAATCCCAAATTAATAAATTGTCTCTTCTGCCTCAATAGATGTTCTCAGTACATTTGTATTTAGGTCTGTACCTACGAGGACATCATTAATAATAATAAAAAAATACGGTTGCATACATGCCAATCGAACGATATTTTCTTATTAAACTTATAGGTATACTTAGGACGCTACTTTTGTAATCGGTGCGATTCTATTATCACTTGCTTTTTGTCAATTGTGCGACATCTAAAGCCCATTTCAAACAAAAGTTTTCACATACCTTTGCGACTGTATCTTATTTGGGTTTTGTCATTAGTGAACCATTGGTTTAGAACATCTGATGTAGGTAAGCATGGTGTAGATTTGTCTTATTAATTTCTGTCTTGTTTTGAAACCATTCTTTTTACTTTAGTGGAATCATATATTTCAATTACAGCAACAAGGAACTGTAGATAGTTTTTAAGAATTTCTTTGCATCTGTAAATAAATGTTTTTTCTTTATCAAATTTCTCCACTAATGCCACATGATGTTTTGTTATGGATACCAATGTATAACTTTGGCAAATTACTATACAGCGCAAAACAACTTAAAGCTTTTCGTGTGGTGACTGTCAAATTTTGTATTGTAATCATTCAGGTCAGTCGTGGCGATTAGGTTTATTTTTATTCTCACATAAAATATGAATTGGATATAAAAGAGGTGGACACGGAGAGTCCGGAGCCTTAGGTTGTCTGTAAGAGTCACATTGGGTTTGTGCCGTTGAGACTCTTGACATATTTTCGTAAGCAAATGTGACATAGTTTAGTTATTTCTTATTCATATTATTGTGTTCGCTTGTTTATTTGATAATATATTTGTTGTTTAACTCATCTTCTACTTGGTTAGGTTACTGCCTCCAGCAGAATACCAACAAAGTGGTAAGATTACCTACTACAACTCCTCTTATCAAACCACTAGGGCAAACCATATATTCCCTTCATATGTGAGATGTGACAGTACTTTGATAGTATAATGTATCATTATTTGTAGTGACAATTCAATTAATATTATTTCAATCAACCTACAATACACCGTTCTGATACATGGTGCTTAGGGTCACCGTTCTTCTAAGGTTTATGTACATAATCATCCAAATCCCAAACCTTAAAGGCATGTACCATATTGGGCCCTATTTTGTTTAATATATACCTACATGTGTTTTGAAATGATACGACGATTTTCCAGTAAGCTCAATTAGAGAATTTTAATAAATAATTTTTCAAATAAACAAATGGTCCCAACAAATATTTCTCAAGTACAGAAAACATGGCACTTGCCTTTCAGCTGCAACTTTAACGATCTAAGAATCGGTCTCCCAAATAATCAGCAAATAATTCTATTCAATACAAAGATAATTCCACTTCGTTGTCATACATATGTAACTAGAAATAAAAATCGACACAGCTTTTCATTATTCGCAAAATCAATGGCCTGCATTGGCACGAAATATTATAGCAACAAACACCTTTAAACCTTCAAAATACTGTTAAAGAAGAATGTATTAGATTCCATTAGCTTAATTAATGTTTAAAGCTTATATTTATAATTATAATTATTTTAAAACCTTTAGGATTATTTGTAGCACCAGGCGATGTTCAAAAGGATATAGTGAAATCTAATTCTATATTGCGGTGTGATATTTAGTCGGACAAGGATAATATAATAATTGATGAATAAGTTCATTAAAATCGTGTAACAGCTGGAATCGATGAGATCTTGCAATTGTTCCTTAAACCTCTATAATAATCCTTTATCTGGTGAATACCATTTCAGGTATATGGAAAATCCCACATTTCCACAGCCAGATCGAATATCGGCACGAGCTTGGTCCACAGCCAAGTGTGATTAGCGGTAAAGTCTCGTAGCAGACCGTTCTGTTCCTTATTCAGTAAACCGAAGCCGTAGTACGTAATACGTAACGTAATACGCTATCAATATGCAATCGACGAACAACCACTTTCGGGGATAATGCCTTATTTTATTATGAATCGCAGTAGCCGTGGAACGGTCGCTGTGTTTTATCTCGGTTGGCCATGCACATAGAAAATGCTCCCGTTTCTACTTGAAGTGATCGGCAGTTGTCGATCGAGTGAATATTCAACACTGTGTGCCAGTATAATACAAAAACACATTCAATAAAAATTGGAGAGGAAGACCCATAGTCACGAAATGGGGTACAAAACTAAACTTTAAATTGTATGTAAGTAAATACACAAAATCGGATGTTATTTACCAAACCAATTGTTCTTATAAAACATTTAATTTTAAAAACATAGCCTGCAAGATTCGCACGGAAACGTGTTAACACAAAAAAAACGAACGATCTAACGAGCTTAAATTGAAATACATTTGAATCAAAGAAGCGTACCCACGTTGATAGTTATCAGTATCAGTCATTTGCAGAGTACATCATCTGGTTTCTTTATTTTGCTGATTTTGTAAGTATTATATTTTTTTAATTAAATGTACGATCTTTTTAAACCTTTTACAATGCAATAAAATCATTTTTCAAAATGTTCATATTTTTGCTTATATCAAAATCTTTCTGAATATTATAAACCATAGAATTTGACTTTAAAGTAGATAAATGGTCACCGTGTGCAACACTACTTGATGTAAGACTGATCTTAAATGGTTAAGATTTTGATCTTAACACTGTTTTCTTTTTTTTTAAATAAATTTAAAACTTATTGATTTAGTGTACCCCATAGATTTGACTGGTTCAGTAGAGTAGCTCTAAGCTAGACTGCGCCAGGCATTGACATGACAATAAAAAATTATTATGTATTTCATCTCATTGTATTTTTTTTTTATTAAAGACATTTATTATTATTATTATTATTATTTAAAATAAAACATAATAAAACATTTTTCTAAAATTACTAATATTTGAATCTACGGAAAGTTTCGACCTATTACTATGTCTTCTTGTGTTGGAGTTTTTTATTGTGTTTTTTCTATTATCTCGTTTAAAGTATCAAATATTAGATGGAAAAAGAATAATATAATTTCATTCTGAACGCTTTACAAGTTTTTGAAAAAACATATTTTCAAAGAACAATGACCGTTCAACTAAGAAGAAACAACTACTTCCTGGGCTATATGCCCCAACGGATATTGGATTATACTTCAAAGTCAAACGGGGTTGGAATATCTACAAGATAACTTAAACCCAACCATTCCAGTTTGCAGTTAGAAGGGACAACATAACTTATAGACCGGTTTCGGTGTTTTTGCACCTCGTCAGTATAAGGTATATGTTATCCGTCAGCGAGCTGTAAAGCATAATCACTGACTAAGGATTGAACTAAAATCGTAATCCTTATATATCTTTCAATAAAGAAAGTTTAAAGGACACGCTAGTAGTGACATCCCTACCTCCAACTGCAAACTAAAATTCGACTTGGGTTTAAGTTATCTTGTAGATATTCCAACCCCGTTTGACTTTGAAGTATAATCCAATATCCGTTGGGGCATATAGCCCAGGAAGTAGTTGTTTCTTCTTAGTTGAACGGTCATTGTTCTTTGAAAATATGTTTTTTCAAAAACTTGTAAAGCGTTCAGAATGAAATTATATTATTCTTTTTCCATCTATTGACAAACACGCTTTATTAAATATGACAATGATACAGTTTTCTGTAATTATTCGTTTATAGATCAAGACTAAAGTCTTGTGTCAAGTCGAATTTTAGTTTGCAGTTGGAGGTAGGGATGTCACTACTAGCGTGTCCTTTAAACTTTCTTTATTGAAAGATATATAAGGATTACGATTTTAGTTCAATCCTTAGTCAGTGATTATGCTTTACAGCTCGCTGACGGATAACATATACCTTATACTGACGAGGTGCAAAAACACCGAAACCGGTCTATAAGTTATGTTGCCCTTCTAACTGCAAACTGGAATGGTTGGGTTTAAGTTATCTTGTAGATATTCCAACCCCGTTTGACTTTGAAGTATAATCCAATATCCGTTGGGGCATATAGCCCAGGAAGTAGTTGTTTCTTCTTAGTTGAACGGTCATTGTTCTTTGAAAATATGTTTTTTCAAAAACTTGTAAAGCGTTCAGAATGAAATTATATTATTCTTTTTCCATCTATTGACAAACACGCTTTATTAAATATGACAATGATACAGTTTTCTGTAATTATTCGTTTATAGATCAAGACTAAAGTCTTGTGTCAAGTCGAATTTTAGTTTGCAGTTGGAGGTAGGGATGTCACTACTAGCGTGTCCTTTAAACTTTCTTTATTGAAAGATATATAAGGATTACGATTTTAGTTCAATCCTTAGTCAGTGATTATGCTTTACAGCTCGCTGACGGATAACATATACCTTATACTGACGAGGTGCAAAAACACTGAAACCGGTCTATAAGTTATGTTGTCCCTTCTAACTGCAAACTGGAATGGTTGGGTTTAAGTTATCTTGTAGATATTCCAACCCCGTTTGACTTTGAAGTATAATCCAATATCCGTTGGGGCATATAGCCCAGGAAGTAGTTGTTTCTTCTTAGTTGAACGGTCATTGTTCTTTGAAAATATGTTTTTTCAAAAACTTGTAAAGCGTTCAGAATGAAATTATATTATTCTTTTTCCATCTATTGACAAACACGCTTTATTAAATATGACAATGATACAGTTTTCTGTAATTATTCGTTTATAGATCAAGACTAAAGTCTTGTGTCAAGTCGAATTTTAGTTTGCAGTTGGAGGTAGGGATGTCACTACTAGCGTGTCCTTTAAACTTTCTTTATTGAAAGATATATAAGGATTACGATTTTAGTTCAATCCTTAGTCAGTGATTATGCTTTACAGCTCGCTGACGGATAACATATACCTTATACTGACGAGGTGCAAAAACACCGAAACCGGTCTATAAGTTATGTTGTCCCTTCTAACTGCAAACTGGAATGGTTGGGTTTAAGTTATCTTGTAGATATTCCAACCCCGTTTGACTTTGAAGTATAATCCAATATCCGTTGGGGCATATAGCCCAGGAAGTAGTTGTTTCTTCTTAGTTTAACGGTCATTGTTCTTTGAAAATATGTTTTTTCAAAAACTTGTAAAGCGTTCAGAATGAAATTATATTATTCTTTTTCCATCTATTGACAAACACGCTTTATTAAATATGACAATGATACAGTTTTCTGTAATTATTCGTGTATCAAATATTGTTTCTTCAAGATTTTATACAATTATGCAAATTAAAAGTGTCATTGTAATTCTCTGCATAGCCTGTTTCATATTGTTACTGTTTTATTCCAACTCTTTCTTCTCTTATTTTCTCTTTAGTTATACAAAATTAATGCTGACTAACACTTTAGAAAGGATAAACTAACTTTAATCCAAATTTGAATATATATTTTTTAACGGCCTCATATATTTGCTTAAGGATGATTTGTCGGTAGATATATATAACGAATATATAACTATTCCTGCAAGTTTACTGAAGTTCCTCAAAAAAAAAATGGCCAGTTAAAAAGTTATAAAATTTTTTAGATGCAACAAATTAACACTTATTTAAACGAAAAACATGCTATCAATCCTATTAAAATGAAGTGAAAAGTTTATGTTGTAGCTTCGGTCCAAAAATATTTTAAAACAAGGTTTTATCCAATACTTCGATCGCTTAAAAATTTAGATAAGAATATAGTATCATAATAAACTTACTTGTTTCATTTAATCAAAGACTTGAATGTCAAATTTTACATTTTTGCATTAAACAGCGGAAGGTTCGTACATTCGATACGTTCAACAACAACGCCCATCGTCCGAGAACATTCTGCACTTCATATCCTCACTCTTCCTTCAGCATGTGAATAAGTACACACGAGGTTTGACGTAGGGTTCATCTGACGCTCTTCCATCCTAAACTGAACCCTATGTAATATGATTGATCGTATAGATCTGAGCTCTATATTGGTTGCTACATAATTTCTTTATTTGTTAACCGATTTAAATAAAAAAAAAGAAACAATACAAAATGTTAAGTAAAGAACATCACAATATATTCCTGAAAACAAATCTGTTAAGCCGTTTCTGAAATTAGCGTGCACAAGTATACAGACTTCAAACGAAATGAAAAAAAAGAGTAAGCGTGTAACCTTTACGCGCGATTGAAGTAAAACTTATTTGACGTACGTATCATCGCAAAATAAATTCAAATTCAAAATATGTTTATTAACAAGTAGCTACAGGTTTTTGATTTTTTCGTTTATTATTATTATGTATTGATGAAAGAATAAAATAGTCTTGAGAATCCGCCATTTTATTCAAGTGACAACTATTTTGTTTTATAATTTATCTAAAATTCATTAATTTCACTTTCACGTTTTAAAAAATTCTGACAGAAATTAACGGTTAATCAAAAGTTTTGACGTACGTATCGCACGTATCGCAAGGAAGTCAGTAGAAACATAAAGAACTGTGTGTGTGAAAATCATGAGAAATCTGATAATTTCTTCCGTATACTAAATGTTAACTGTCAATCAATTTCTAACAAAACTAATAGAATAGACCTAATCTTAAAGCAATATGAACCAGACATATTATGTCTATCCGAAACATGGTCCAATAATGACAATATCGGCTACATACGATTTAATAATTACTCTGTTACTGCTACTTCAATAGAATTAATAAATCACATGGCGGTGTACTAATTTTGACAAAATCTTCCATAGAAATTTAGAAACACGATTTTTTGACTAATATATCACTTGAAGTAGATATTGAAATCTCCAGTATCTCTTTTAAAATACTTCAAACCACCTGTTGTATATTAAATATTGATAGATAGACTTTATAGTGCATTAAATTTCTTTTATTCTTTGTGGAGATTTAAACATTAATTTTTTTAAACGATTCACAGGAAAATAAAATGTATGCATATAGAGTACTCACTCATTTTCATTCAATATTTTTTCATCACTTTCTTCATTAATAAATTCACTTTGTTTATTCATATTTAAAACAAACACTTTATACACAAATTTTAGGCGTAAAACTATTCACCAACAATGTATTTTGGTTGACAAGCTGTCAATTTTACAGGTCAGCAAAATATGTATATTATGTTGCCTACCATAATATACAATTACAGATTTAACTTTTATTTAATATAGTAGGCGGAATCGTGTTAGTTTTTTTGTATCAGGTTTTTGGCGTTACGTTAGAATATGACGTCACGTCCGTTAGAATTACTGAGTTACCCCTACTCGCGCCTAAAGAAGTTTTACTTCAAAAAAACATTGTTTTGAGTGCTAAAGACCCTAGTGTTTTACTGTGTTTTTAAATATATCCAGATTAAATATCATTTGGAACAATAATTTCTTTGTAAACAAAGAATATATAGAAATCTCATTCAGTTCATTAGAATGATGTAAGTAATAAAATTTTTAGTTTTTAAAACGAAGCTTTGGTAAGCGTATGCACAAAAGCAAAAAAGGTAATTTTTCTATTGTAGTAGTTAGTAGAAAATGTGTAGTTTGTAACCCTTAGGTAAGGACTTTTTATATTCACACGGTTTGCCACAATCATCTATGACTTTTGTCTCAGATTCATTTCTTATAACAAAAATGTAGATAAGCATCTAGCCAAATAAAAATTGTACTTCGTATTAATTGAAATAACAAATTATTATTTTTTTGTGTAAAAATTAAAACTTTACTTTGCGAACATACAACGAGCTGGTCGAATAACGTTTCAAGTTGTAAAAATTATATGTAAATATATTTAGAGATGTATATCTACTGGCGTTCAGACTTTTTAAGAAGCTACAAAAAGCCGAATATCGGCATATCTGAAGCTTGAGGTTTATGCTAAACGATTTTGAGGTTTATTAATTGTCTATTGAGGGATGGAAAAGGGGGTGTTATGGATTTTACAGAACATTGGACAAACGACTGATCGTCTACGGATTGTGGTTAAACCTAAAGGTTGTTGAGAAGGTTACAAAAAGGAAAAACGAAGACTGAATGGTGTGGAAGTGTAAATTGATGTAAAATTAAAATATATTAACGTGTTGCAGTTTGACATAGGTGAGTCATATAACAATTATTAATATACTAGTTGTACTCGCAACGTCGTTCGCGTGGCGTGTGATTGTTGTATAAAAATTTCTTACCCCATCCCATTTAAGGAATACGAGTGGAATTTTTATACACCAGATGTTAAGTTGAAAGAAGACAAATACATCAGTGAAAACCGCATTCGAATCGGATCAGTAGTTTTTCATGTGATGCGCGCACAAACATACAGACAGACAGACAAAAATTCTAACCACATTTTTGGGTTCTATTTCGATATACCCGCGACGTTGTTCGCGTGGCGTGTTGATTTTTCTATAAAAATTTCTTTCCTCACCCCGTTAAAGGGGTGGGGGGAGAGAAAGTTTTATACACCAGAAGATGTTAAGTTGAAAGAAGACAAATACGTCTTTGAAAACCGCATTCGAATAGGATCAGTAGTTTTTATGTGATGCGCGCACAAACCTATACATTTCTACAGTTTTATTATATGTATAGATTATTTCCTTTATACTGTTCTCGCACAGAGTTTTTTTTTAATGAACTGATAAGATATGCATATGCAATACTTTTCTTATGGTTTTTGAATACCCTTTTTTAAATTTTAATTTAAGTACACAATATTTAAAAACAAATACATTTTTCTGAAGCTCTGAACTTCTTTAAATCAGTTAAAACCAGGACTAAAAACGTTTATTGATTATTTTTGAAATCAAGCAAAATCTTAGATACTATTAACCTAATTCTCTTTCTACCTTTTAAGAAAATTCAATTTTAATCACAGATTTTTCTCCGAAATACTCAATCTACTTCCACAGACCTCTTACACAATAAAAAACACTCTCACACATAAACAAAACGAAAAGGGGCTCCCGCGGGATCGAGATAGGACGCAGAGGAGAAGTGTGCAGGAACCGGGAAACATCGAATTCCATTAGGACGAGCCTTCCTGAGCAGAATTATAGTAAATCCTTTTGTCCCGATTGGTGAGAACCACGCGCTACGTCTGCGACTGTGGAACGCTAATTGTATACAAAACCAACAAATTAGTAAGACACATTCGGGTTTAATGAGATATCCATTTACTACGGTATTTCCCCTAACAGTAGTATCAGGATTAGCAGCCGGGAAAATCAAACCGTACTTTTTACAACACTGGAAACATAAAGGATTTGTTTGATTTTTTTTTTGTGCATAGATAACATTTGAATAATAATAATAATGATGATTCACAGATTTCTCTTTTGGAGTACTTGTAACATATTAATTAGAAATTAATTAAGGAGAAATCAACAAAATTAGAGATCCGGTAGGACTCAAAACTAAAATCTCTATAGCCGGTAGCGCATCTAAACTCTTTTGCCACAGATGCATTAGTAGTTTGTAGGCGTTTTTTCAACTCTTCTAACATATTATTCTGACTCTTTGACGTTAATGAGGAAGAATATGTGTGAAATCAACAACTTCAAGTCAATTTTGTGCCCTGTCTTGTATTTTTATTTGATTAAAAGATCGAACCGATAGATTTTTAGTAAACTAAAACATCTCTCATGAGTTTTTTAAAGTTTAGAAATTAGACAAACAAGAATTAGACAGGGCACAAAAAAAGTGACTTAGAGTTTGATGTTTCAGTTGTCGATTTGACCATTATTTTCACTCTTTCTGTCATTAACGTCAGGTATACACGTGAAGGAGGAATTGAGTAAGTATCTTATATGTGCTATGAGCTATGAGTTTAATCGAGACAATATATGATTAGAAACGCCGACTAACTACTAAAGTGATTGGAGACGATACCGGCTGTAGGTAGAGATCGCAGGTACGAATCCTGCCGGATGTAACATTTCTCCTTAATGTCATTTCTTGTTTGTTTTATTTTTAAATGTCAAAAATCCTATGAGAGGTGTTAACTGAAAATATTAGTATTGTATCCAATCGAAACATATGGATTATGTTTTACAGTGATCCATATTGGATCCTGCCAGTTTTTTTCTGAAACGTTTAAAAATACTAGTTTACGTAACAAGTACCGAAAGTGGTCTTTTACTGGACGAGTGGGCAAATTGCAGGGCGAGCCATAGGCGAGCCCTGCAAGCCTGCGAGTCCAGTAAAAGCACTTTTGTGTCGTATTACGTACAATATTTTTTTTTAAACGAGCATTGTTGTACCATAAACTTCATATTATTCAGTTTACATTTTTATAACAAGAACTCTTTATTAACTAATTTTAACATTTTTTTTTAACAAACCTTGCTTGGGTGGCCGCCTTAACAATTTCATCTGGTATAATTTCATCTTCCATTAATTCACAATCAAATGCATCATTTTAAATATCCATTTGATAATCAATTTCACGTTTTCAACTAAACGTCAAAATATGTCAAGTTATTTTATAGTTTTCAATATATACAAAACTCGGTTACCATAGAAACCAATTGACCGCTATCTTAGACTAACTATTTTATTGTTTTTTTATTAAAGATAGGCCGGAAAGTAAATAAAAATGAGTCCGGTAAAAGGTTTTACCCGACTCATTTTTATTTTCTGGCCTTGTCCGACAAAATGAGATTTTCTGACCTAAAAATAAACCGGAAAGTATTAATTTCTGGCCAGTTTAAAAAAAAATATTTACGTAACATCTAGTTTCACTGGAAGTTTTCTTTTTCACACAATTATTTTAATTATAAAGTAATTCTTTAATAGTTATTCAGGTAATAGCAAGCATTGTTGTTACTTTCAATTAGCAAGTTTGCACTAGAACTGCATATTGCTGGCAATTTTATACAGTTGCTTGTAAGTCAGTTTTTTAAATACTTTTCTGAAGTGCAACTAAGCTTGTAAATTTAACTTTTCCAAATTACATTTTGCTTCTTAATACATTTTTTAAAATAAAACTAAAAAGGATCAGATTTTTCAAGACATCTAGGTACTTGCGGTTTGCGGTTGTTCCTCTTGCATAACATGACAAATTGTATTATCTTTTGAGTCCATCGAAGTGAATAAGTTCGAACAAGATCTTACACTTTTGTCATATCTGGTGTTCTAATTCTCCTTTTAGCATTAGATTCCATTCAGTGATATATTTTGTGTTTTAATTTAGTTTTTTAAACTGTTTCTTATCTATATATCTATATCTATATACATATAATATAATATACATTTAGTAAAACTGTAGAAATGTATATGTTTGTGCGCGCATCACATGAAAACTACTAATCCTATTCGAATGCGGTTTTCAAAGACGTATTTGTCTTCTTTCAACTTAACATCTGGTGTATAAAACTTTCTCTCCCCACCCCTTTAACGGGGCGAGGAAAGAAATTTTTATACAAAAATCAACACGCCACGCGAACGACGTCGCGGGTACATCGAAATAGAACCCAAACATGTGGTTAGATTTTTTTGTCTGTCTCTCTGTATGTTTGTGCGCGCATCACATGAAAACTACTGATCCGATTCGAATGCGGTTTTCACAGATGTATTTGTCTTCTTTCAACTTAACATCTGGTGTATAAAAATTTCTCTCCCATTCCTTAAGTGGGGTGGGGTAAGAAATTTTTATACAACAATCACATGCCACGCGAACTACGTTGCGAGTACAACTAGTTATAAAATAAAATATTTTGATCTCTTTTCTTGTTCTTGATATTTTTTCCGATATTTGTACTGTTTTGCAAAAAAATTCATTTTTTTAAAACAGGAGGTGTGCAAGAGAAACAGTGGATTTATTTAATCAGCCTTATAAATACAAACACATGCATCATTCATACGTCTTGGAGCTAGTGAGAAAATTTAACCAAACGGTGTCAGTAGCTAATCAAAAAAAGAACTATGAAAATAGGGTGAGCACTGAAGCTGTAGAAGTAGCAATTTTAGGTCATATTAATTTAGATCCTACAAAAAGTACGAGAAAATTGGCTGAAGAGTCTGGTTTTTCACGCACTAATGTTCGTAGGGTTTAAAACGTCATAAATTTCATCCCTACAAGATACAATTAGTACATGAAATAAATGAAGATGATTCAGACAGACGACTACAATTTTTTGAGATTATGACTGAGAAAATAAACACTAATGCAACTTTTTATTTAATATTTGTTTTTCGGATGAATCTTCCTTTTTTGTAAATGAGCACAATAGGGAAGATGCAAATATAGGTTATTTATGAAAATTTTATGATTAAAATGTTAAAAAAATATAAAAGAAGGACTACTTCAACGTTTTTATTTAATATTATGTTGATTTTTAACAATAATTACGAATTAAAATTACGTAAAACAAAACGCATTTCAAAATACCAATCAGCCTTTAGTGACGTCACTCCTGCTATGTCAACTTTTTAGTGGTTAACTTTGCGTGTAAAATTGATTATTAGCGGTGAATATTATTTACGTTTTCAATAAAAATGGAAGCTGGGTTTATCAAAGCAGACTCCAGGAATTTACCCTGAGTTAGTGTCGATATGTAACTTTTTTTTGTCGAGAGTCCAGAGTTTTCAAGTGTAGAAATAAAAGGGACTAAATTACTACGGTATGCATGAATCATAGTTTTTAAACTTTTAACTTTTATATCATTATGTATAAAAATGTAAGTTTAAATGTTCGGTATAAGAATAAAATATTCTGAAAGAATATATCAATATTATAGCTGCTGTATTTTCAATGCTCTCAAGAATTTCACGTTTTTTCCTTTTCATTATTACTGATCTAGGTCTCAGTAGTATAATTCTATTTTGGCATTCAAAAATATGAGGTACCGCATCTTTTTTCAGATAAAGTTTCCCCCCCAAACATTTTAAACTTCATCCAATTTTCGACGTCGTTCTCTAACTGTAAAATTAAAAATATGTTATTGAGAAGTTTTGTAAATACTTAGGTATAGTACGCAACAAGTATTCGCCAACTTACGTCAAATTGGTCTTCACAGCATCGAATAATAGTCTTTGGAGAACAATAGTCATTCCTCTTTTGCAGCTTAAAGCCAATTTCTTCTCAGTTTTGGGTCAGAAGGTCCAGTCAAAAACAATTTATTTGGAAACTTAGTTGAAGTAGATGGACGAACTGGCACAAAAAAAGAGTCAAAACGACTTTTTTTTTCAGAATTTTAGGGGTATTATTGTTATAACCTGATTTTGATACACAGTCCATTTTAAATTATTACAAAACAGTAAGTAGAAAATTTAAACGGTCTGTTTAAAACCGCATTTTTACGTTAAATTAGATTGTTTTAATTTTTTAATATGTTTATGACCTATTTTACACGAATTTTCTTTAAAATGAAAAACAAAAATAAAAATAGTGCATGTTTGTCGTTACCGGGTTGACGACAATCTTAGAGTATTCCACGAAACAGATACCCAACATCCTCTTAAATTAAACGTGTGGGCTGGAATCTATGGGGATCGTATTGTTGGGCCATTTTTATGCCACAAAATTTAAACGGAGACACATATCTCGAGTTATTAGAACACAACTGCTCTCACAGATATAATTGAAAATGATAATAGGTACTCAGAAGATAATCTCTTTTTCCAACAAGACGGCGCACCTCCACACTACTGCAGTGCTGTAAGGCAATATCTTCATGAAAGATTTCGTAGGCAATGGATTAGAATGAGAGGCCGTATTGAATGGCCTGCAGGACCCCCGATTAAACACCCCTGAATTTCTTTTTGTGGGGTTATTTAAAGAGCAAAATTAATAAAACTGAACCCGTTTTGTTGGAAGAACTAAGACGACGAATAGTATACAAGGTGTTTCATTAAGAATTATCCATATATTAACTGGAGAAACCTTAACACGAAATATGAAGATTTAAGCCAAAACACTTAAATAAAATATTCCTCCTAACCGATATATAGGGTGTTTTATTTTAAATATTCTAAATGATTGTATCCCATATTTTTGACAACTTCCAGTATTTTTTTTTCATACTTGGCAAAGAGTTTACACATATTGGGTTACTTTAGACAGTGGCAAAAGATAGTTTTTCTCTATTACCGGAGGCGTGCGGTACGGATGGATACTTTCTTTTATCCCCTACAATTTACGCCACTGTCGTAATAATTATATCTTCATGTTTTTTTGATTCTCCGTCACTTTCTACGTAAATATCATCCTCCTGTCTCAATACGATAGAGTGAGTAGTTTTCGAGTTATTTGCATTTAAATGTAATGTTTAAAATATGCATTTTTGTTTTATTGCTTATTTAACATGAGTGTTCTTAATAATTTAACCACCTTGATGATAAAATTTGTTAATTCTAATCGTAAATTCACATGAGTCAATAACTATTTCACTAAATAAATAAAATTTATTAGTTTCAGTAAATTTCATTTCAAAAGATTTTTTCATATTAATGTTTATCAATTTTAAATTTATGAAAATTCAGAAATACATATGATTTTTATTATCAGATACTAATAAATAAGATAAAATTCGTAGCATTTTCATTTTGTTACCATAATTCTTGTTGGGTATTATCAACATTACAATGATGGGTTGTTGGGCTTATTTATTGACAAAAACTAAGTAGGCTGATGTCACTTATTTGCGTTACAACTGTCAGACAGATAATTTTAATTGAAAAGCGTAAAAATTGTTACTGTTATAAAAGAGTTTTTTGTGAAAATGTCTCGTCTAATCTAATCTAATCTAATAAATTCGTTCAAATATCCATATTATTGTAATAATATTTATAATTCTTACAAAAAAGTAGATCTATTAGTTACAACTAGTAATGAGACTAATTTATTTAATCTTCAACTTTGTCTTCTGTATCTGTTCCCTCATAAAATCTAGATTTAATAAGCTGTATTGAAGATAATTTTATAAAATATATCCCTCTACATACAAATTTAATACATTTATGTTCTCCTAAGTGTATACCTACATTCGCATTTCGTGACGACTTACGGAAACTCATTCTTTAGATCTAACGACAAATTAAAACTGACTTCGAAACAGTAGTTAAAATTGAAAATTTATGCGATCAGCATGTCGCGGTGTTGACCGCAAAAAGAAGAATCCCTTATAGCAGCACTAAGTAAACGTTGAGGTTTTATAGCATTGTAAAATTTTTATAGTGTGCTGGGACATGCAAATTAAAGTAGTGACATGCCAGTTCGCCGTGTTGTAAAGTTCTCTTGGACAGGAAACCGGTCGAGATTAAAAGGGATTTTTATTTTCATATATTAAATAAATTGAAAAGGGTTTTTTGTCAAGTAATTTGTTCGGTAACTTAAAAAGATTTTGTTTATTGATAATGAACTGACGCTATAAACTGTAAGTGATATGTGAGGTTATACAATATTAAGCGAATTAATTGAAACAAACAGATTAAGTCAAATGGTAATGAAACACTTATAGGGACTTTAACACAATTAATTCACAAAATTGTAACAAGATACAGAGAACTCAGCTGGATAACGTCTAAACTAATTTACAATAACAATGAACTATTCGAATTATTTAAACTCCCCTTAACTGTCCATACATACACAACAATAGTATTATACGTTACAAGGTCGGTAGGTGACTTATTACGGTACGAGTTAGTTTACGGACAAAGCGACCTAAGGAGCCGAGTCTGGAAATAAAAACGAGTACTGTAATAACTCCTAACGACCGTGAATCGTATCATAAATTCATAAAAATTTGAACAGTAGTTCGTAACTTGACTAAAAATAGTTCGTAACTTGATTAGTTAGGTCAAATTACCTTAAAAGCCATCTGTCACTGTCAAATATTTTTTTAATATTAAGATTTAATTATTTACATGAAATTGAATCATATTGACGTCTTTTTAAATATAGCAGTAAAACTAAATATTTAATTATTTTATTTTAATTTTATAGTCATTATAGTATTTTTAAATATTAAAAATTAAAAGTAATTGTCTTCGCTTAAGCAATCACAACAAAGTTGCTATGCAACACATTACGGTACATGATACTGTAATGTTTTACTTACCGGCGCGGCGCCGAATTAATAGTGGGGAAGTTTATTTACTTGACAGGATCAAATAAATGAACATTTTAGAATTTGCGAGAAACATGATCTTATCTAGTCACCATAAAAGCAGTAAGTAGTTATTAACTTTAAAAAAATATATTTATTAAATAATTACTCAAACTTAAAATCTATTTAATATTTACAGTAATAAATTTAAAATAGCTACTATAGTTACCAATTTACAGCAGCATATGAAACGTATTACTTCAGGGCTAAACCTCTGGACCCATTGTTTATTTAATCGTTCATATAATATAAATAAAAGCAAATATTATGTACAGCAGCTGAATCAAGATATAACTTTTAGAATCCCTAACGAACTATTTAATACACATTTCATGCTGTTTAATTTTGCCAATATATTTGCCTCAGGAGAAGAAATTAATTTTGTAATTGATTTAAATTAATTTGAGCATAAATTATTTAAATCTGTAAAACTTGAATTGCAATATTCATGCTTTTTGAACTATACACAAATTACCTTATTTTCCTGTTAATGCCAGCATGGAATCTAAAGTAAAATACACTATTGTGTGAATTAATGAAAACATAGACGATTTCTGTGTTATTTGAACTTGTCAACACTGCCGGAAACATTCTGGCAGGTGTTTCGTGACTTGTTTAATAAGCTCTATCATTCTGAGTTTATTTATTACTAACGTTAGGAATTTTGCCGATTTTTGTGGCTAGCTTACATGTATTTTGTATCTTGTGGGAAAGCAGGTTTTAGTGTTTGGACATATCCCAAGGACAAAAAAAAATTCAGTAATTATACATTCAAGGCACAATATAGATAATTTATTTTGCTTGGAAGCTGTAGCAGTTCGGGGAAAGAAAAATGTGGGAATAAATTTAAAATATGAACCTTTTATTTTTCGATGTAGCACAAGTTAATCGGATGTAAAACTAAAGTAAAAATTTACCTCTCTGCAATACGCCCAGTCGCCTTGGATGAAGGAAGAAAAGCTGTGAAACATCAAAAGAAACATGTTCTATGATTAAAAAAAAAAAGATTTGGACAACAAAAAAATCATTGAACAAAATAATACTAGACATGTCTTCTTTACAACGGTTCCGGTCAAAGTTTTTGCGAAGAGGTGTGAACAACAGATTGACTTTAGCTGACTTGATCTTAACAGTGAACGCCCAGTTAAACAAATCTTTTGGTGATATTTTTTATTTCAGAGAGCACGTAAACTTATCGCTATCGAAGAGATAATGACCAGTGAAAAACGTAAAGAGATATGCATGTATTTGTACAGAGATGTCCGTATCATGACTACCAAGGTTAGGTAGATTGTTGAGGTTGGTTACAAAAAGGTTAACGAACTAACAGATATACTTATTTAAAAAAGTCAATACACCCAATATAGTAGATAGAGAAATTTTCGCAAACAATCCTGCTGTTGAAAGTTGATAAAATTACGGGAGTACGTAATAATGAAAATAAAGACGTGTGTTTTACTAACAATTTCTGAAATCAATCGAAGATCTATAGTGAATGTAAAATGTTAATATAACTTCTTACATAATTGAAAGGAGACGAACTGCATAAGTGCATCTTACTCGAACCGAATTTTAAGGCACTTCACAAAAAAAAACTTGTTCCGGAACTGAATTAAATTTTCTCGTATATAGTTAGCCAACCAATCTTCCAGCAGGAGTAAACACTATGCCATCTTTCGAAGAAGGTGGTAAGATAATTCAAAGCCAAAAAGATTATTCTTTTAGATTGCCCTAAAAACACACCAGGCAAAGCCTCTCTGGATCTGGAAATTTGGGGAGGGGCGAGCTAGTGCTCAACCAGCACTGAGGCCACATTGTGCATCCTCCCGTATGTAGGGATATCCTCACCTCAGGCTGTCACCAGCCCTAGTGATTTAAAATAGGTGATGAGGCTCCCGGGGAATCTCCCTGACATCGGCTGGTGTAAGCCAGTACTCGCCCAACACGGATCTTCTGATTTCAGAAAAAGCAGAGCAGTCATACATAATGTGTTCTACTGTTTCCTCTTCTTGTTGGCAGCCTCTGCATAGCGACGATTCTGTTAATTTCATCCTAAAGAGATGTTGTAGCAATTGGCAGTGACCTGTCAAGATTCCCACATCTGTTCGGAGATTTTGTCTGTTCTATGCCTTAATTTTTTTTTGCTGTTTCCTCACCAGGATGAGGTAATAACTCTCTGGCCAGTCTACAGTTTGTAGTTTCATCCCAGCACTGTATAAATTTTTGGTGAGAGTGCTGTTTAATAAGGTCCACGACTACGGACAATGTTAGCTTGGTAGATGGGCGAGGGCTAACATATTTGTAGCCCGCAACGCTCCTTGCTAAATTGTTCGCAATGCGGTTGCCTTTAGAGTTCCCATGTCCTTTGATCCAGCTGAGAGTGACCACGTTATTCTGGCTGGCCTCATTTAAAAATTGGTGACAATCTAGTACTAAACTTGAAGTGAAACGTGGTCTATTCAAGGTCAGTAGTCAGGCAAAGACTCTAAAGGTGGTCAACGAGATCTAAGGTGCTGTACCTAGATCTTAGCAGATTTAAGGTCTATGGTGATCTAAGGAAATCTAAGGTGCGTTTCCGAACAGATCTGTTTTTTTTTTACAGAAACGAAAGAAATCATCAAACTTATATTATAACGAGAAAACAAACATCGACTATAAATTTAATTATAATTTTTCAGAATTACTTTGGGAAGTAAAAAAATTCATTTATAATTTGGATATATCAGGAAGGCTTTTCACAAGACTTATGTAAACCACTTACTTTTTTCATATAAAAACAAATTTACAAATGACTAAAACATGTTAAAACAGGTTTTCTTTATAGGAAGTAATAGCCATGCGCAATAAATATATAAACAATCGAAAGACTTAGGTACTAATAATATTTCGTTAATAATAAAATTGACCGGAAGGTTATTAACACCTTAGTGGTTTTAAAAAATATATTTTTAAGTAGATAATTTTTTTTTTAAATAGTAACAAACTTTTACAAAAATTAAACGTAACAGTAGTTTACGTAACAAGTCCCGAAAGTGGTCGTTTACTGGACGAGTGGGCAAATTGCAGGGCGAGCCATAGGCGAGCACTGCAAGCCTGCGTGTCCAGTAAAAGCACTTTTGGGACGTATTACGTACAATATTTTTTTTAAAACGCGCATTGTTGTACCATAAACTTCATATTATTCAATTTACATTTTTATAACAAGAACTTTTTATTATTAACTAATTTTAACATTTTTTTTTAACAAACCTTGCTTGGGTGGCCGCCTTAACAATTTCATTTGGTATAATTTCATCTTCCATTAATTCACAATCAAATCATTTTAAACATCCATTTTATAATAAATTTCACGTTTTTAACTAAACTTCAAAATATGTCAAGTTATTTTATAGTTTTAAATATATACAAAACTCGGTTACCATAGAAACCAATTGACCGATATCTTAGACTAACTATTTTATTGTTTTTTTCATTAAAGAAAATAGTGAATAAAAATGAGTCCGGTAGAAGCTTTTACTGGACTTATTTTTATTTTCTGGCCTTGTCCGAAAAAATGAGATTTTCTGACCTAATAATAAACCGGAAAGTATTAATTTCTGGCCGGTTTTAAAAAAATATGTTTATATCGATACAAGTGTTGTCGAATCCCGTTATAATTTATAATTTAAATTCAGTCATTTTCACTGATATATTAATGCCTATTATCGTGTGCATAAAACTTTTTCACTTCAGTTTAGACTTATATACGAGTATACTTTTTGTTTCAATCTCCCTGTTCATCGATTTCCTTTCAATGTGAAATTGTTTTTCAATTTGGGAGATTATAAAATAATTACGGAAAATTTTCAGTTTTCTAAAATTCAGGCATAAACTGCGAGAAAAGTTCTTTGATGGATTCCAAACTGGAAAATAATACAAAGTTTTTTTCATTTAAACTTTTTATCAGCATTCTAATTTTCATTTAATTGGATACTTTACATACTATGAAGTTAATTTCAATTATTTAGGAAGTTGCTCTATAATATGATTCAAAAGTACAAATTCAGAAAATACAAATAAATAAAACAACGTTACAAAAAAGTTTTTTTATAATAGTTATTTGTGACACAAGGACGGAAAATGACATTTTGCAAGAGCGAGTAAAGTTGTGTAGCCGAGGTGCGTAGCACCGAGGCGAAACAATACGAGGACTTGCAAAATATTTTCCGGACGTGTAACACACACTATTTTTTGGTTCGACTAATTTTTAATATTTTCAAAAGTTCTGTTATGTTCAAGACTTGACTGCTTGTGCTAACTGAACTAAGACCACTGACTAGAAGATAGCCGACAAAATGTCAGCTGGTAATTAATTTTTATACATACAAATACTGTGCTAATAACATAGACAAATTAATTAATTAATTCTATTATCTCTGGCTAATAAGCAGCACAGAGAAAATTGTTATATTGAAAATATTAAAATCAATATCTAATAATTTTATATAAAAATAGCAGAGACAATGAACTATATCCATAATCGAATGATAAGTAGTTGTAAATTGACATAAATGTCAAATTTTATAATACAAGTTGTGAGAGAAATTAAATGTAAATTAGAATCCTGCTTACATTTAGAAAAAGTTATAGGTAAGTTTAGTATATTGTACGTTGTTTTTAATTAAATTTAATTAAAAGTTATGTTTATTATGTATTTTTGGTGACTTAAAATTTAAACTCATAGCGCCATCTCTTTAGATAATCTAAAAGCTACTTTGCCGGCCTAGGCCAGAAAATGCCATTTTCCGGACGATTTTGAAGTAATTAATAGTATTGTTTCTGGACGGAGGACCAAAAAATATTTTTAATTTAAAATATCAGTAAGTATATAAACTTAAAATAAACTAATCTTTAGATAACTTTTGTTTAAATAAGAGCAAATTGTAAATAAAGTGACGAATTTCAAAATTGATGTTTCTTGATCTCAATATTTAATTTAATAATTATTATGAATTATAGACATTGTTACATGTTTGTAAAAAGATATGTTTAGTTTATTTTTAAATGTCCTATCTCATGGGCATGGTTAAAGAAAATTCGTAGAGTGCACTAAAAGTTTTACCAACTGACCTGCCAGAATAACCTGGTCACTCTGAGCTGGATCAAAAGACATGGGAACTCTAAAGGGAACCTCAATGCGGACAATTTAGCAAGGAGGGCTGCGAGGGCATCTACCAAACTAACAATGCCCGCTGTCGTGGATCTTATCAAACAGCACTCTCATCAAAATTTTATACAGTGCTGGGATGAAACAACAAACTGTAGACTGGCCAAAGAGTTATTACCTCATCCTGGCGAGGAAACAGCAAGAGAATTTAAGGCACTGACCAGACAAAATCTGCGAACAGCTGTGGGAATCTTAAGAGGTGCGACAACATCTCTTTAGGATGAAATTAGCAGAATCACCCCTATGCAGAGGTTGCGAACAAGATGAGGAAACAGTAGAGCATTTGATGTATGAATGCTCTGCTTTTTCTGAAATCAAGATCCATGTTGGGCGAGTACTGGCTTACACCAGCCGATGTCAGCGAAATCCCCATCGGGAGCCTCATCACCTATTTTAAATATCTAGACCTGATGACAAGCTGAGGTTTGGATATCCCTTCACAAGGGATATCCAAACCACAACTATACAAAAACAGTTTAAACAAAATAAAATTTAGGTTTAAAAATATAAGGAACCAACATTATGTCTAATGTACAGTACTAATCCAAGAAAGTCCTTTAGTACTTAAATTATTTTTGACTTAATTAATTAAAAGCTGTTAGTCAATGTTATCAGATAAACATTTTTTAACCCGATCTGGAGAAATTATCCAACAGACCCAAAATAATCCGCCATATTGTGCCGAATTATCGTTCTGGAATGTATTTGAATTATAACAACAAAGGTAAAGGACCCAGAAGGGTCCAAGGACAACTATAGATTAGCATTTCTGTAAGAAACTTTCAAACAATAACTAAGGGTTCTTGTAGGGTGATATAAATCAATATACCCAGGAATTTTGGATTGCATCTGTATATACAGGAAGTATGATATTTTCGGAAGCAGGAATAGTTATTTCTCTGGAATTAAATACTGTGTTTCAACAAGAAAATCAGGAACACAGGAACCCACAAAATTCCAAAAAAATTATAAAAATGTATCAATAAAGTGTTTTCTGTTAATGCTTTCGTTTATTTTGTTTTAAATCAATGAAAAATATGTTTTTGGTCCTCCGTCCAGAAACAATACTATTAATTACTTCAAAATCGTCCGGAAAATGACATTTTCTGGCCTAGGCAGGCAAAGTAGCTTTTAGATTATCTAAAGAGATGGCGCTATGAGTCATCAAAAATACATAATGAATAATACAAATTTTAATTAAATTTATTTAAAAACAGCGTAGGTATAATATACTAAACTAATAACTTTTTCTAAAGGTAACCAGGATTCTAATTTACATTTAATTTCTCTCACAACTTTTATTTTAAATTTGACATTTATGTCAATTTACATCTAATTATTTTCATTCGATTATGAAAATACATAGGTATATCGATTTTATTTTTACTCATTGAACTAAAATAGTTCATTGTCTCTTCTATTTTTATATAAAATTATTAGATATTAATGTTAATATTTTCAATACAACAATTTTTAGTGTGTTGCTTATTAGCAAAGTATTCGTATGTATAAAAATTAAGGATCTTGAAATCGATTATCAGAAAATCATTCCTTATTACTAATTCTTTTAATCGTGCAATATATGTCAATAAACATCTAATCTTGTATGTCATAAAGTAAAAAGTTTTTGAACTTTTGAAATTATTAAAAATTAGTCGGACCAAAAAATAGTGTGCGTTACACGTCCGGGAAATGTTTTGCAAGTGCTCGTATTGTTTCGCCTCGGTGCTACGCACCTCGGCTACACAACTTTACTCGCTCTTGCAAAATGTCATTTTCCGTCCTTGTGTCACAAATAACTATTTTGGTCCTCCGTCCAGAAACAATACTATTAATTACTTCAAAATCGTCCGGAAAATTACATTTTCCGGCCTAGGCCGGCAACGTAGCTTTTCGATTATCTAAAGAGATGGCGCTATGAGTCATCAAAAATACGTAATAAATAATGCAAATTTTAATTAAATTTATTTAAAAACAGCGTATAATAATATACTAAACTAATAAGTTTTTCTAAAGGTAGGCAGGATTCTAATTTTCATTTGATTTCTCTCACAACTTTTATTTTAAATTTGACATTTATGTCAATTTACAACTACTTATCATTCGATTATGAAAATACATATCTCGATTTTATTTTTGCTCACTGAACTAAAATAGTTTATTGTCTCTGCTATTTTTATATAAAATTATTAGATATTAATGTTAATATTTTCAATATAACAATTTTTACTGTGCTGCTTATTAGCACAGTATTCGCATGTATGAAAATTAAGGATCTTGAAATCGATTATCGGAAAATCATTCCTTATTACTAATTCTTTTAATCGTGCAATAGATGTCAATAAACATCTAATCTTGTATGTCATAAAGTAGAAAGTTTTTGAACTTTTGAAAATATTAAAAATTGGTTGGACCAAAAAGTAGTGTGTTACACGCCCGGAAAATGTTTTGCAAGTGCTCGTATTGTTTCGCCTCGGTGCTACGCACCTCGGCTACACAACTTTACTCGCTCTTGCAAAATATCATTTTCCGTCCTTGTGTCACAAATAACTATTTTTTTTGTTCAAAAAAATACACGGTACGGTTTTTGACTTATTGTTACGGTATCAAATTTTAGGAGTAAAAATATTTAACTATTAAATCTTAACAAAAATTTATAAAATTTACGTTTTAGTATTTTTGGATTTAAATCTTAGTTTCAATGTTAATTGTTGTTTTAAAACTGGCTATTGCTAACTAGCGTTCTGTTTTCAACGTTTACTTTGTACAGCTGCAATACAACTATGTCCACATCCTTATAGCTCTTTTCCTGAAAGATATTTTGAGGAAATACTGGGATAAAGCGTAAACGAATACTCTTTGTATTTCTTCAGAGGGTGGCGACATAATCCAAGTGTAGCTACGTCTTCAACACGTTGACCCCCAAAAGGTTTTTTATCGGTCCGAATAGGTGGTAATCGCATGGCAATAAGCACGGACGATTTGGAGGGTATTTCAGTGTAGTATACATGACATTTGTTTAATGTTTTACAAAGTTAGAGCATCTGTATGTGACCGTGAATTGTTCTTCACTAGGATAACGTCTTTTACGGGAAAACCACGCCTTTTCTGATGTTATACCTCTTGTGTAATATGTGGCATTTATACTTTGACTGTTTTTGAAAAAACAAGGCGTAAGTTAGCAAGTCAAAAAATACAGTAACTGAAATATTTCTAGTAGATAGCTGAGAGTTTGCTTTAATTGGAAAAGCCTGTTTCTTTTTCTTAATTTTATGCTTGCCTGTTTTGATTTGGTGATGCATTAAATGTTTGCCGATTCAAAAATCTTTTCTACTCAGCTTCATGATGAACAAAATGCCATTGGAACATTTCTGCTTCTCGTCTTTCTAAAAGTAGTTGATATACCAAAAAAAAGGTTCGAGGCACTTGGGTAGTACAGACAGATGTAAAAGTTCTGATGTTTGGTCCTATTACTTTCGGCAGAACTATATGTCCTCACTACCTTGTAAGGCGCGAGTATCTCCAGTATGACATAATATATACATATCATAAAACTGTAGAAACGAAAATTCTGTACATTAAAGATATTTAAAAAATAATTAGCGGGGGGAGTATTACTACATCCATATAGAACCCAAAAATTTGGTTCGATTTTTTGTCTGTGTGTATGTTTGTGCGCGCATCACATGAAAACTACTGATCCGATTCGAATGCGGTTTTTACAGATGTATTTGTCTTACTTTAACTTAACATCTGGTGTATAAAATTTTCTCCTCTGTCTCTGCTTACAATTAGTATTGCACAATCCTGGATATTAATTAATACCTCACTTTGTGTATTAAACTATTGTATAGTAAATTAGCATTTCAGTCCAGAGTCATTTCTTTTAAGGAGTTTTAGCACAGGTTGTTTTAAATTGATTTTATATGCTAATAATTTCGACATCGATTTTAATTTACTAAAATTTTCTTTTTTTTTTTCAGGTATGTGCCAATTACTTATTATTTTACATATTGGTAAGTAGGTTCCTAGATATCTAATTATGTTATTAGTAAATATTTCACAAATAGGATTTAACAATAACAAAATTCAAAAAATAAAGTTTTAAGATCATTTAGACGCCCTAAAAATATACAAAAAGTCTATATTAAAGTATCTACTAGATATATTTATGTAAATAAACATTCTAATCTATAAATATAAATAAATAAATAAATAAAACTGCAGAAAAGAAAATCTGTACATTAAAGATATTTAAAAAATAATTAGCGGGGGTGGGTGTTACAACATCGATATAGAACCCAAAAATGTGGTTAGATTTTTTTGTCTGTCTGTCTGTATGTTTGTGCGCGCATTACATGTAAACTACTGCTCCGATTTGAATGTGATTTTCACAAATGTATTTGTCTTCTTTTAACTTAACATCTGGTGTATAAAAATTTCTTTCCAAACCCTTTAACGGGGCAGGGGAGTAATTATTTTTATACAACAAACGACGTCGCGGATACATATCGATATAGAACCCAAAAATGTGGTTAGATTTTTTTGTCTGTCTGTCTGTATGTTTGTGCGCGAATCACATGAAAACTACTGATCCGATTCGAATGCGGTTTTTACAGATGAATTCTTTTACCGGACTCATTTTTATTTACTTTCTTTCTATGGTAACCGAGTTTTGTATATATTAAAAACTACAAAATAATTTGACAAATTTTGACGTTTAGTTGAAAACGTGAAATTTATTATAAAATGGATATTTAAAATGATGCATTTGATTGTTAATTAATGGAAATTATACCAGATGAAATTGTTAAGGCGGGCACCCAAGCAAGATTTGTTAAAAAAAAAAATTAAAATTAGTTAATAAAGAGTTCTTGTTATAAAATTGTAAACTGAATAATATGAAGTTTATGGTATAACAAGGCCCGTTTAAAAAAAAATATTGTACGCAATACGTCCCAAAAGTGCTTTTACTGGACTTGCAGGCTTGCAGGGCTCGCCCTGCGATTTGCCCACTCGTCCAGTAAAAGACCACTTTCGGGACTTGTTACGTAAACTACTATTAAGTGACACATACGTGACTACCACCATTAAGAAAATTGGTTTGAAAAAAATTACGAAATACTCAAATAATCTTTGGTAATTAATATATAATTGCTGGTCGAACTCGGTTCTGTTTTGATCGATTTAGTTTGTTATAAATTTGTTAACTTTTTTCTTTTACGACACTCATGTTTGTTTACTCTAGAGGAAGCGGAAGCTCTTAATTAGGTTCCTGACTTCAGAAAATTAATTTTTGTTATTAACAAGGGGTAACATGGGAAAATCGAAGTATTGCCCATACGTTCATAATTTCATCTGGAAGCTTATTTAACTTGTTTGTGATCGATGATAAATAATAGAATTTTCTCAAGAAAAATTCGATTTGTTGCAACTTTCTATGAGGTTCGCTCTTATAATATTGGTTTTAGTTAGTTGGATGAATTTTAGAAAGCTTTTTCGATTTTTCCTGTCATGGAAAAAGGAATTAAATGGTAAATGGTAAAATTAAGAGACTAAGCAATTAGGATATTAAAAAATTATATATGAATATAGACAAGATCATAGAGTTTAGGCCCTAATAAGAGTCAGAATATACCTAAGATATCTGTGTAAATCTGAATTGAAAATGTTGCATACAAGTTTCAATGTAGACAGAGACGGGAGACAGACTTCATATATAAGTTTTGAGTCCATCTGGTCTTAATTAAGTGCAGCAAGTTCTGATTCATTAAATACACTTCCTGAAATAATAACGACTTAAACTTAAATATAAGGCGCAATGTTAGTTATCAACTCACTGCGCTGTAATAGAATTAAACATCAATTTTACATGAAGTGGAAATACAGTTTAAAAACTAAAGAGTATTTAAATATATCATATGATATTTATAGACTATGGCAATATATCTGGTGGTAATTTTTTATTATTATATTGCTACTATAATATTAGTAAAACAAAATTGTATTATTTTATCACCCTTAAATAACGTATGTTCCAGACAAAATTATTTAAAACAGAATTTCTATACGGTCTAACCAACTAGTTATAGTTTAGGATTTTAAATGGCCAAATTCTGGCAACTACAAAAACATACGCCACAGTTAAAATGTATGATAATACAATCAGGATATTTACGAGTAATCAATAAAACATGCTGACTAGATATCTTTACTTGAGTAAAAAGGCATCAATTGCAAATTTATCAAAGTTATATCCAGCTCTGCTACAACATTTGAAACGTTATTGATCACAGGCACATGTATTAAATAGTGCTGCTAAATACAAATGGAAGATTGAAAACAGATCTATTTTGTAGAGAATTATTGCAAAAGGATTTTTGTACAAATGTTGACGAAGGAACAGAACATGTCATGTACATCTTTTCCGAACAAACTAAATTTTGCCAATTGTGTATAAGTGTACATGGAAAGGTTCTTTATAACCTATAAATGATTATTTAAATACAACATTCGTTATGGAATGTATCAGTCAAACTCAACAGTTCGTAGGCTAAGATAGTTATACACTTTTGGTAGATTTATATCTACTATTCAGCTGGTTTTAGGTCCCCCTTACCTCAAAAACACCTTCCGTTCAAAAGTTTATATATATATATATATATATATATATATATATATATATATATATATGTATATATATATATTGAAACACGTATGGGGGCTTTTTACACAATTTATTTACAAAATTGTTAAGATACACTGAACTCTGCTGGATAACGTCTAACTACTTGACAATACAATGAACTCTTGTGAACACTTGACTCGAACTGACGTTAACTGTCCGTGCATCCCCTTATATACAACATTATTTAATCTAGTTAGTGTGTTTAGAAGTTTCTAGAATTTTCTAGAAACATTATTTAAAATGGTCAGTTGATTTTTTTACAAACTTCTAAAAATCAACTGTCAACAACAATCTTTCAAATTAAGGTCCCTTCCTTTACGGTTATCCCGTTACACTGCCCCCTCCTTAGATTCATTCCTCCTGGAATGTTATTTCCTACATCGGAATCCCGCACGCTCCCTGAGCCAGCCAAACCATCTTCTTGGAGTTGCTGCGCATCTCCACTGTGGTTTCCCTGGTAAGGCGCCAAACGATCGTGATGGACCACGACGGGTTTCCCTCTGGGAATTTTCACGATCCGATAAATGACATCGTTAATCTTCTTCTTGATGGTGTAAGGACCTTCCCAGTTCTTTTGTAATTTGGGACAAATACCTCGACGCCGTCGGGGGTTATAGAGCCAGACTAAATCTCCAACTTGGTAACTCTTTTCCATTGTCCGTGTTTCATAGTACCTCTTCATTCGATCACTAGATAATTGTAGTTTTCCACGCACCTGGTGGTGTATATTCTCCATTCGATTCTGAAGGTCGGCGACATATTGTTCACGTGCCATTTCTTCACCAGGTTTACAACCAAACACCAAGTCACATGGTAGCCTCATTTCTCTACCGAACAGGACCTTCGCAGGCGTTTGGCCAGTTGATTCGTTGATGGCCGATCGAATTGCCATTAGAAATAGTGGAATATGTCGATCCCAATCCCTCTGACAATCTGACACCACCTTTGACAGATAGTTGGTTATAGTCCGGTTCATTCGTTCCACCATTCCATCAGACTGAGGGTGCATCGCTGTGGTTCTCGTTTTGTGGATGCCTAATCTTTGGCAAACTTCTTGAAACAGCTTGCTCTCAAAATTTCTTCCTTGGTCTGAATGTAATTCTAATGGTACCCCAAATCGGCTTACGAATTCTTCAACCAATATATCTGCTAAAGTGGTAGCTTCCTGATTGGGAACTGCATATGCTTCAACCCATTTAGTGAAGTAGTCCATTACAACAAAGATGTACTTGTTTCCTACATCGGTCTGTGGAAGTGGCCCCAATACATCTACTGCGATTCTTTCAAAAGGACTTCCAACCAGGTATTGCTGCATTTCCGCCTTCGGTTTTCGGTGCGGACCGTTACTGGCAGCACATGTAGTGCATTTACGACACCAATCTTTAACATCATTAGTGCAATTTACCCAGTAAAATCTATCTCGGATCTTTTGCAGCGTTTTCGTGATACCCAGATGTCCTCCAGAACTATCATTATGCATCTGTTTTAAAATTTCCGGTACAGCATTTCTTGGGACCACTATTTGTTTCCTTGTTTCTGTGCCCTCGGAGTTTTCTACAAGTCTTTTAACGAGCACTCCGTCCAAAATTAAAGAGTTCCATTGGGACCAGTATGCTTTTAAAGCAGGAGAGGATGAGGATATCTTTCTCCACAACGGACGACGGTCCATTCTCTTCCACTCCCTAATCTTTCTCAGAACGGGATCGTTTTCTTGTTGCTCCTCCAGCATAGAGCTCTCGTCTCCTGGCACAACCTTAACTAAGGCAAGTTTTTCCTCGTTCTGCTCCATACGGGTACAATGGGGGCAATCAGGTCGACATGGTCTTCTGGAAAGTGCATCAGCATTACGATGTCTGGTTCCAGGTCTGTGCTCGATTTCAACATCATATTCCTGCAGTTTTTCGAGCCATCTTGCTATCTGTCCTTCTGGGTTCCTAAAGCTAAGTAGCCACTTTAAACTAGCATGGTCTGTTCTGATCAGGAATTTTCTGCCATACAGATATTTATAAAAGTGTTCGACGGATTTTACAACTGCTAACAGTTCCCTCCGAGTTACACAGTAGTTCTTTTCAGCTTTCGATAAAGTTTTGCTGAAGTAACCAACCACTCTTTCCTTACCGTCTTGTAGCTGTGACAAGACGGCTCCAATTCCCACATTGCTGGCGTCGGTGTCCAGAATAAGCTTACCATCAGGAAGTGGATAAGCAAGAACAGGTGCTGACGTAAGCTGTTTCTTCAATATTTCAAACGCCTTTTGACATTCCTGATCCCAACAGAAGGACTTATCTTGTTCTGTCAAACGTGTCAAGGGTTTGGCGATGTCTCTAAAATTCTTGACATATCGTCGGTAATAGGAACAAAGACCCAAGAAACTCCGGAGCTGATGTTTGTCGATAGGGATTGGCCATTCCTGAACGGCTTGTATCTTAGCGGGGTCAACAGCAACGCCATCCTTGCTTACGTTATGTCCTAAATAGTTGACCTGTCTCTGGAACAAGTGGCATTTCTTAACATTCAATGTTAGATTAGCGTTCTGTAATCTTTTAAAAACTTCTTCCAGGTTAGATAAATGTTCCTTAAAGGTCTTACCCATTATGATGATGTCGTCTAGATAAACTAGACAAGTTTCCCATGACAAACCCCGCAGGATGTTCTCCATTAGTCGTTCAAACGTCGCAGGAGCATTACAGAGGCCAAATGGAAGGACCGTGAATTGCCATAACCCTGATCCATTGGTAAAGGCAGTCTTTTCTTTGTCTGCAGGATTCATTTTAACTTGCCAGTATCCGCTTTTAAGGTCCAAGGTAGAAAACAGAGTAGAACCCGCCAAAGCGTCGAGGGCATCATCAATCCTTGGCAGAGGATAACTGTCCTTCTTAGTGACATCATTTAGCTTTCGATAGTCGACACAAAACCGCATTGATCCGTCTTTCTTTCTCACTAATACCACAGGAGAAGCCCACGGACTACTGGATGGTTCGACTATGCCATTTTGAATCATTTCTTTAAGGGCTCTGTCTGCTTCTTCCTTTTTAACTTGAGGCATCCTTCGGGGTACCTGTCGAATCGGACGTGCATCACCAGTGTCAATTCTATGTTGTACAACATCAGTTCTTCCCAGTTTACTTTTAGAACCAAATACAGGTTTATAACGGTAAAGTAGATCTCTTACCTGTTTCTTTTCTAATTTTGACAAAGAGGGGTCTAATTTTGTCATTAATTGTTCAATTTCGTTGGTCTCATCTGTTTCCGTAACATTTATCTTGTGAATTATGGCCATTACTGGTTCTAAACTTCCCATTTCCGTGTCCTTTCGGAGAAGAACTGGATGATCGTTCAAGTTGATAACTCGGATGGGTACCTCTTTGGCGGATCTAACAAGAGTCTTACCCACAAGGAGTCCTTTTCCCAATTCATGGTCATGGTTCTTCGGCTCTATCATGGCTGGGGCACCATCTGGCTCCAATCCATCCAACCGCGCTGTGACGACAGATTCGCAGCTTGCCGGAAGTTCGATATCATCGATTAGCTTAATCGAGGCATTGTCAACTTGTTTTCGGTGCAGGAATATTTCTTCATTACCCGTACGAAGGATACGTTGGCGAAGATCCAAATGAAAACCACAGTGGAGCATAACATCCATGCCCAGAACAACATCTTCATCAACGTCAGCCACCAGCACTGAGTGAACAAGAGAGGTTGAACCAAACTGTAGCGTCACCTGTATCTCACCGTAGACTCTAGCAGAATCTCCGGTAGCGGTACGCAGTCTCCAACTGGTAGGCAACATCTTATTTCGCATAATGATGGTTGGTCGGACGATAGTTTTTGTAGCTCCAGTGTCTACCAGCATGCTAATATTCTTCCCATCAAGGAGGCCATCTACATATAAGCTGTCCACGTGATGTCGCAGAGTTGCCAATTTAATGGTGTGAGGGGCTTCGGGAATGTTTGGGGTCGATTTCGCCCTCCAGGAGTCGACCCGTTCTAGTTTTCCTGCTGCTGGGGTACTTCAGCAGAAGATTTTTCTTTTTGGGGGCAAGTATTTCTTATATGGCCTAGTTCTCCGCAGTTCCAGCATCTCACTTGGCGCCTTCTTCTTGGAGATAACTTCATTAATCTCTCTACTACCGCTTCAACGTCGCTAACGGAATGAACGGCATGGTCGTAGTTACCGGTGATTTCCCTTAGTCGAGCAACTCCACGTGAGGCCTCCGTCGCCGCCTCAAACTCCAGGGCAATGGTCAAGGCGTCCACAAGAGTCTTCGGCCGCGCCAACCGTACAGCGCGCTGCAACTCGACGTCTCGAAGACCATCGGTGAAGGTTTGGACTGCTAGGCACTCCAGGAAATCCTCCGCTGCATTTGAATACGCAAGTCGTACCATTCTTGCTACATCCGCTTCAAATTCCTGGATAGTTTCTCCATTTTTCTGTTTTCGGCTCTTTAACTGCATTCGGTACACCGGTTGTAGATGAGTTTGACCATAACGCATCTCTAGACGATTCACCAATAACTCGAAGTTGTCAGCTTCATCCGGTGTCAATGATTGCAAGACGTCTAAAGCTTCGCCTCGCAGAGCTACGGTTAGGGACAATGCTTTCTCCTGGGATGACCATCCATTAGCTCTGGCCGCTGCGTCGAATTGTTTCAGGTAATTTGGCCAGGAAGTCTTCCCGTCGAAGGTCGGGGGTTTCATTGTCGTTCGCACCTGGGTCGTCTCTTTTCTATCTCGGACTGCACTTGCTGGTTGATCTCGTCTCTGAAGTTGGCCACCTGCTGATTTTGCTCCTCTCGCAAGTTTTCTACTTGCTGATTTTGCTCGTCCCGAAGATGTGATATCTGCTGGGAGAACGAACTGGATAACTCATCTGATAGGGTAGACATCCGTTGTGATAGCTGAGACATATCTTCGCGCTGGCTTCTCATCTGGCTGGATAGCTCCTCTTGCTGGCTCGTCATTCGTCCTGATAGCTCCTCTTTCAGCTGGGACATATCTTCGCGCTGGCTCTTCATCTGACTGGATAGCTCCTCATGTTGGCTCGTCATTCGTCCTGATAGCTCCTCTTTCAGCTGGGACATATCTTCGCGCTGGCTGCTTATCTGACTGGACAACTGGGAAAGTTGTTGAGTTTGTTCTTCTTGAAGCCGGGAAAGTTGTTGAGTTTGTTCTTCTTGTTGGCTCGTCATTCGTTGTGACATCTGGGAAAGTTGTTGAGTTTGTTCTTCTTGTTGGCTCGTCATTCGTTGTGACATCTGGGAAAGTTGTTGCGATATTTCCGAATTTGCTTTTTGAGCTGGGTCTTCAAACTCCACAGCGTCAGGGTCCAAATTATTATTTACGTAGTATTCACGGAGCCTTCTCAACAATACGGATTTGCTCCCAGTAGTTTCCAACTCTAATTCTTTAAGCTCTCTTCTGAGCTCTGCCACCAATAGTTCATTTATCTTTTTTCCAGGCATTCTTATATCTTCACCCCACACCTGACACCAATTTGAAACACGTATGGGGGCTTTTTACACAATTTATTTACAAAATTGTTAAGATACACTGAACTCTGCTGGATAACGTCTAACTACTTGACAATACAATGAACTCTTGTGAACACTTGACTCGAACTGACGTTAACTGTCCGTGCATCCCCTTATATACAACATTATTTAATCTAGTTAGTGTGTTTAGAAGTTTCTAGAATTTTCTAGAAACATTATTTAAAATGGTCAGTTGATTTTTTTACAAACTTCTAAAAATCAACTGTCAACAACAATCTTTCAAATTAAGGTCCCTTCCTTTACGGTTATCCCGTTACAATATGTATGTATGTATGTATGTATGTATGTATGTATGTATGTATGTATGTATGTATGTATGTATGTATGTATGTATGTATGTATGTATGTATGTATGTATGTATGTATGTATAGTTCCGATATAACGAAATCTGTGGACACGATAGCGGTCGCATTTCTTAACGGATCGAAATGAAATTTGGTACAAAAATCAATCGTCCCAAAATCTCGGTCGAGTTCGTTAATGGGCCAAATCGGTAAGGCCGTTTGGGCGTGACATCAAATCAAAATGGAAAAAAATTCGTAACTTTTTTACTTCACCCTGTACAAAAAAATGTTAGGGGATTTTTTTGTTCGTCTTAAAGAGACCTACAACTTTTATTTAAAACATTTTTTTCTAAAACGTATACTTTTAATATAATTAATTAATATAAATCTACTGATGCGCCTGGCTTACCAAGGGCCATTTTTTTTGTTACGGTGCATTATCTTGATGTAATTTTTTTTCTTTTTCACATGTGGCAACTTTTCGTGATTTCATCCTCCAAACGCTTCAATATCGATATGTCATAATTGCTGTTAAAAGCTTTGCTCTTGACAGGTCACTGCCAATTGCGACAACATCTCTTTAGGATGAAATTAACAAAATCGCTGCTATGCAGAGGCTGCGAACAAGAAGAGGAAACAGTAGAACACATTATGTATGACTGCTCTGCTTTTTCTGAAATCAGAAGATCCGTGTTGAGCAAGGAATGGCTTACACCAGTCGATCTCAGGGAGATCCCCCTCGGGAGCCTCATCACCTATTTTAAATCACTAGGCCTGGTGACAGCCTGAGGTGAGGATATCCCTACATACGGGAGGATGCACAATGGGTCATATGTGGCCTCAGTGCTGGCTAAGCACTAGCTCGTCCCTCCCCAAATTTCCAAATCCAGAAGCTTTGCCCTTTTGGAGGTTATTTATGAATATTATACCTTACGTATCCAAAAAACTGATGTCATAACCCTGCCAACAGACTGTTTCTTTGTAGTCGCTTCACTCAGCTAACTGTCAATATGACTCTGGAGTACAGTGATATGGAGCGATGGTTTGTTTATTGTAATAAATCAACAAAAAAATTGTGATTATTACGTTCAAATTTGGTTAAACATTGCTTCGAAACATCAACACGTTCTTATTTATGATCGAATGTGAGTAACTATTCAGGCACGATATGTTCAACTAGTAATATCTTTAGTCTCAGCTACCTCAATCAGTTTCAGTTAAGGTTCATTCAAAATTATTTTGTCGATTTTTTTATGTTTTCGTCTGCAACAGCAGGTTTTGGGCGTCCATTTCTTCATGGTTGATGTGTCTGATACAGGGTCTTCTTTGAAACTCTGTATTAGTAAATTTTATCAGTTTCATCTTTAATGTCCTTAAAAGCTATGTAAGCGTTAGTCTCTTTTGCAACTAAGAAAGAATTAAAACGTTTGCTAAGTCAATGTCGATTCATCACTTTTTATACATTTTAAAATACCTAAGTATAAAGAAAAGTGGTAAAGTATTATGACTTAACAGTTTCTTCTGTATCTGAAATCTTGTTTTCAGAATCCCTTTCGTAATTTACAAGATCTGTTCTATATTCGTCTTCACCATCTAGCCTTATTTCATTCAAAAGTTTTTGTAAATATGCTTTTCCCTTTTCATAATCCTCCATTGCTAAAATTTTACATTTTTTTAAACAATAGTTAATTAACTTTTAAATTTTTCAATTTTTACAATCTTCTATCTGAGCTGATCGCACTCGTGTAAGACATCCGAAATAGCTGTAGTTTGGTAGACTATGACACAAAAATAGCCAAAAGACGAATTGAGTTTGATAATAAAGATAGATTAAGGTACTATGCCGCTCAAACGAATATGGTTCTCATCTTAGTATCTTTATACATATCTTTTAAATGTTTAAAAACCAAATGGTTTTAATTGTAGTTACGCACATCTATGTGTCAGCAAACGTTTTTATTAGCCCATATATTAATGTTATGTAGTTTTAGACACGTGCTCTGTTTGGCGTTTCCATAAATAACTATAAATAATAATTATGTTAAAATAACTGACAATTTATAAATAATTTCTTTAAACCTTTCACCATGCATCAGGATATTAAGTACAAATTTATGCAATATTAGCAGTAACTGGAACATTTGGCTTAAATGAGAGAAGGTAAGTCTAGTTTTAAAAACGAACCTTCCTAAAATTCCTTCCAATTATTTAAAATCAATGTATTTATGCTTAGAAAAATACAAAAATTGTAAAAGAGTTAATCTTTTTTTCTTAAAGGATTAATATTTAATTTCTTTTTGTAAACTATGGATTCATACAAAAATTTTATAAAATCGGAAAGCCTTAAATCTCAGATTCAAATAACGGTACATTCTCTCCGTAATAGTGGTATGATATTTTCCATTTTCTCTTTATTTTCATTTACTGCAAAACACAAGAGAGAATCCCATAAATTTCCCAAAATCCTTTTACCGCCATACCCTTAACCCTACTTCCTATTCAAAAGGTTACGTAAACAAAATTTACCGCCATCTATAGCCATATATCGATTTAAATGACTTACAGCTTTACGTAAACATATTTGATACATTATGGCCTCTTAAAATCGGTCGAACTAGAGGACAAGTTACACTGAAAAAAATAATACTTGTTAGAGGGCGTTTGAAGAATGTTCTGATTTATTTGTAACTTTAAGTAAATGATTATTTTGAGATATCTCCCATTGGATTTTTGAAATTTTTAGAAAGTATACAATCAAGAATATATTAAATGACATTAAGGAGAAATTGATAAAATGTCCAGTAGGACTCGAACCCGTAACCTTTGCCTCTACGCGGCAATGCTCTAACCTTAAAACTATGAATGCTTAGAAATTATTTAGCTTTTTTGATCGTTAAAATCAGCTCATGTAACATGTGACACTTTCTTCTTAAAGAAGCTCGCAAGATTTTTGAGTACGTTCATCACGTTAAGAAATTGAGTATACTTTGCACTAATAATACAATATTTAAGACAAACTTATTACCTTCTAATCTAATCTAAATAAACTGGCATGGTCTCTCCTGTGGAGCCCCATGTTTGAGCACTGCTTCCTATGGGAATATTGTGACCAGGTTCGGCACCAAGAGTCCTTACATGCACCCGATGCGTGCAGGACTCTAGTTTGTTCATATGAAAATCAACGTTACGCTGATCTTCAGGTAGGCTAGAATCCAGGTGTCCGAAATTCCTTGAGTTACTGTTGCCACAGAGCAGTCCCCTTTATAAGAGATTTGAGTCCTGTGACTAGCTCCTCAAGGTGGTGATAGGATTCAGGATTCGTGTCACCGAAGATGAGGAACCGTTTATAGTCCAAGGCCTCACAATCGAATAGAATGTGAGTTGCCGTCTCATCGTCCATGGCGCACAGTCGGCACGAGGTGGGTTCCTGTGTCAGAATCCCCATCCTCCGAAGGTGTAGTCTGAATGGTCCATGCCCAGTGGCAGGCCCACTACTACTCTTATCTGACTCCTACCAAGATTCAGTCCCAATACCGGTTCTGGACCAGTGAATCGTGTATATGCTCCCTTCTTGGCCAGAAGGTCCGCGGTTTCATTGCCTTCAAGACCTTTATGCCCTGGTATCCACTCCAAGAAGACCCTGTTTTGTCTAGCCAGTTCATTGAGGTTTTGTATGCACTCCCAGATCAGAGTGGAACTAACCCAAAATTGTTTTAAGGCCAGCAGTGCAGCCTGGCTGTCTGAGAAGAAAGTTACCCTCTCCAGCCACGGCCTCTGGCGTGGTCGGCAGCCTTTAGTAAGGCGTATACGTCAGCCTGGTACACGGTTGACTCCGTTCCCAAGCTGAAGTGCTGCCTAAGGTTGCGTGGAGAGCCGTCCCCAGTCCACTCGGCTCTGTCTCTCAGCCGGACTTGGTGTCGACTCTCAAAGTTGTAACAGGGGATCAACTGGTCAGTTGGCAAGCCTGTCAACAGGACCTGACAATCTCCAGAACTTATTACCTTTATTAGTTACGAAAAATGTTGAAATGGAAAAAATTATGAAAGTAAAAACTCGTGAAAACCTGTAAAATTTAAAAAGTTTTGAAAAAGTTAAACTGTTATTTAATCATCAAGTATAAATTTACATGTGTAGTATAAGCGATCAGTACCGCGACTGTCAAATCTTTTAATTAATCTATATCGTATATTATATGATTATCCACATGGCAACACCCTGTATATTTAATGATTTTCGGGTCAATTTATAAAATATTGATGTTCGGATGTTATTAAACGTAGTAATAAAATCGCTTTGTCGACGGATTCATTGAATTGTAAAGTGACGTCCATAAGTATCAAAATACTTAATCCTAACAAATCCGACGCAATCCTTATAAACGTTGAGTTTCAAAGGATTCGCATCTTGGTATTTATATCATTTAACAGGAAGAATTTTTTAATAAGCTATTTATAAACGTGAATATAGAGAGATATAAATAGATTTAAAAAGTTGAAGTTGCTAAAAGTTTTCTTTAAAATGAAGTATCATTTTACATACAGGGGGATATTAATCATTAATTTATTTTGTGCTTATATTTTAATATAAGTTCCCTGGATATTAGACAGATACCTATATGATTCTAATGAGCTAAATATAAAAAATTCGTAATCCCAAGTAGAGTTCGTCTTTATAAAAAAGTTCCATTCATGTAATTTTTAAATTATAAAATAATATCCAAGTTTTATTAAAATTTCATTCCTACACCAAGTGCTTTCGAGTTGTAAATTGGAATTTAGAGACTTTGGAAAATTTAGCAATGTGTAAAAAATGTTGCTATTATATGTATTATTTAATTTTTTAAAATGTTTTCCCAAACTTCGTATGTCAGAATTAACCCAGGACTAGTTCCTAATGTTAAAATTTAACAATTAGGTAAACAAAAATTATTGTTATTGAAATTAATTAAACAAATTTATGTCCTTCCAATATGTAGTTGAGTGTAATGTAGACATTCTTTCGGGTATATGGATAATCTAAAATTATCTGATTGACATAGCAATCTGGTATTCATGAGTTAGTCTGGTATGTCCAATTCTAAGACAATTTTTGTTTTTTACCTATTCCCGGTGCATCAAATAAATCAACTGTTGAGTCTTCGTTTAAACTGGTTCAAGACCTTCTACAAGGAGGCTGCTAAATCCTAGTCTTAAAACCACATATTATAATAGTCGTCAGTTCCATTTTCTGGTTTTTTGTCTTGCGATGGTTAAGGAAACTATGAGTTGTCAACTTGTATTCAAAATGATGAATGACTGATTTAGGGATATCAGTATTTTTTATAAAGTTAATAGTATGATAAATAGTAGTAAGCGGAATTGCAATTCGAATCTGATCTACTAATAGTGAATTTATTTTAAGCAAAATTCAAGGAATTTTAATAACATCATAGGAATGCTAACTTTATCATCCTTTTTGAGCCAGCAATGTACATAATTCTGTCAAATTGTGATTTAGAAAGATTTTTGAGGAAGAGGTCTCGTAGATATGTTTAGGGTATTGATATACCTAGTAAAGTGTTAAATTTAGTTATACACTCTCTCCAATCGGGGAAGTAGTGGCACTTAAATCTATATTATATAATAAAGTTGATAGCAATTGTGTAATTTAATTCACTATGTAGAAGAATTAAGGAAATTCCGTTGTGAATAGGTGAGTATGTATAGTATACTGAGTAGCAGCAGAATTCAGGAGAACGCCTAATATGTGCCTTCCAGTATAATTTTCTATCAATCCTAAAAATTTATTGTATATTTAGATATATTTTGGGACCGCATCATCTTCTTTCCAGAGGACTTCATTTAGATTTGTTTCTGGAAGGAAAATACCGATATTTGAAGACCAAGTGTACAGCATTCTATAAGGTTTGATATCGATGACAAACGAGAGCTGTGACAAAACATATTAACAGATGGATTTCACTGATTACTATACGTCCTTATAGATGTGTTTGATAGCTGGATTGAACAGTATTGAGCAGTGGTTATTTTATCATTTACCTTGTGTAGATTTTCTTTTAAATTATAAATTTTTTTTTTCATAATTATGTCAAGTTTCTTAGACCTGTAATTTTCAGATAGAGTGTTGAACAAAAAATTGGCTGTCTAAAAGGATTTAGATACCGAATCATAAATTTATCCACAAGTTGAACCAATCTTTACTGCAAATACACACAACGCAAAAGTCTAGGGATATTTTTATAAGTCGTTGTGTTTTCACCTGTAATCAACTTGAAAAAGTAATTCAAAATTTATATTTTAGATTGTTGTTTAATATGTCAAAAACATTAAAAAACATTAACTTTTTTGCAAAAAATAACAGAAAACTGTACAAAAATAATATTGTAAAAACCACTGTTTTTTCAAAGGTCAAAAAAAAAAATACAAAAAACACAAAAAATAAACTTAAAATAAAGTATGGCCACCACGTTGATTTATCACAGCTCTACATCTAGCATTCATGCTCAAAATTACATTGTTAATGTCTGCTTGAGGTATTTGTGTCCATTGTTCTCTCAGAAGCTCTCGAAATTGAAATTCATTGTGAATGTTGCCCATAAGTGGAGTAATTCGTCGTTGGAGCATGTCCCATACATCCTCAATGGGATTCAAGTCCGGTGACTGTGCTGGTCATGGCATTACATCAATACCCTCGTTATCCAACCAGTTTACTACGATACGGGCAACATGTGGCCGAGCGTTATCATGCATGAAGTGAAAGTAATCTCCAACAGCACCAGCAAATGGACGAATGACAGGTTGGAGAATAGTATCCAAATACTGCTGACTTGTGAGAAAGCCGCGGGGAAAAATGAGCTCAGTTCTTCCGTCAATAATGATTCCGCCCCATACCATTAATGTGCCACCTCTGTATATGTACACTTCCTGCACATGTCGCAAGCGTTCCACATTTCCGGGCTGTCTCCACACTCTCGGCCGACGAGAATCTGGATGAAATCCAAATCTGGACTCATCGCTGAATAAAACTGTAGCCCAGTCGTTGTTAGTCCAATTCAGAAACTCTTGACACCAGGTTAATCGGGCAGCGCGATTGCCTCTGGACAGAGGTGGACATCTCAATGGTCGCCGACTACGAAGATTAGCTTCATGGAGACGATTCCTCACCGTATTTCTGCAAATTGTCACATTATCTGCCCGCTGTAATTCATTAACCAACTCGGGTGCTGTGATTGTGGGTTGCCTTCTAGCGGTTAAAACTAAATACCGGTCTTGAGCGGCGGTTGTAGACCGACCACGTCCTGGATGTTGCTCGGCTGGACTCCCAGTATCTCTAAACCGATGCCATAATCGACTTATGACGCTTTGCGAGACTCCCAACTGTTCGGCTACTTGGGTTTGTCGCACACCAGCTTGAAGGAGGCCCACCGCCCTATTCATTTCATCCAATGTTAAATGTTGTCGTTCCATGGTAAAAACACACTATCTTTAACACACCTACTATGCAAGAACAGTATGAAATGACTAAAATCGGAATTAAATACAATATTAAAATGTCAGTTTTTTCGTCCCTTGTGAAAAAAGTTCTAAAACACGTATTGTTATCTGTTTTGAATTTTTTTTTATTTAAAAAAGTAAGTATTTAGACTAACAGTTACAGTAGAAGCAAGTTTATATGAACCCGATAATTTCTTTCGTTACTTTTAGGATTTTACAAAAATATCCCTAGACTTTTGCGTTGTGTGTATATTGTTATCTTTAGGGCATCGTGCTCGGTTAAATTAGTATAGAAAGTGTGCTTTAAGAAAATAAAACTGTGTTAAAAAATCAAAATTTATGATATGCTTAAAAATTGGAAAATCAGTTTCGATTTTTATTTATTGTTATTAGTTTAAAAAACTACTGATAATATATGTTGTACATATTCTGTTTCATTTTCGATAGATTTAAATAAGCACAATTTATAAAAAGAACTTTTTATAATAGAAAGTTTTTTACTGATTTATAGGTCATATTTTGTGTCATCTCAACAATGCACAGCATCCCTGATTTTGCAAAAATATTAAGTCATACAACGCTGTGATTGATCATAGAGAAGATTGTTTCCTTGTTAACAAAATCAAGGGTAGTTGTATCTAAAAACTTTCTAAAACAGTTTATTTTATTACCAGTTAAAATAATAATTACTGTTTTCACATGTAAGAACAAAAAAAAAAAAAAAAAAAAAACTTCTCTGTCGCGTAATCGATCCCATTATGATAACATAACAGAACTGTCACAAGTGGACTGATTCGTCGCCTAACCAACTACGCTACGAACGATTTATTTAATAACTTTCAAAATAATATTATCTATACACAACTTAGATCATGTTTAATATCAATTCGGTATAAATTTCGAAATCTATGTATATGCCTAAATACACTTGAAACATGCATTGTCATCCAGTTCTTAGCTATCCTGAAAATTTCAGAGCTCTAGGTAGTCGGGAAATAGGTTTAAATTCGATTACAAATTCCACGGAATGACACAGAGACACAGAACACGGCGAAAATATAAAAAACTTTCTAAAAAGGAATAAAATTCGATAAATTTCGAGTTTACCAATTTGTATTATTGAGTGGTTTCATTTTTAACTTTTAGAGCCTTGATTTGTTTTAAATAATGTTAACTCTGTAAACCTATTTTGTTTTAATTTTTTTGCAATATCCGAAAATAATATTCTCTTTCCTTGCAAAAAGCTAATAAATTAATCTATAACTGAAAAATGTTTTTCAACTAGGTCAAATTTAGTATTACAACGCATAAATCACTTTTTCAAAATACAGAAGTAGAATAATTATTTCAGTTTCAGAATCAAAAGTCGGATAACTTTTTCACCCAGCCGTATGTGTAAGTGATGATAAGGGATGAATAATAGCGTAACCTAAAGAATTTACCAGACACTCCAAAGTTTTTGCACCGTAAATGATAATTCATAATAGTTAACAAAAAAAATGGGGCTTTTTAATATCAAATTATCATTAAGAAATACATCTTACTTAAAAACACATTACATTCCCAAAGCGTTAAAAATTATACAATTTCTGATATTAGCCGAAAACGTATAGATTTAAAGATGCAGATTGATTTTACTTTTCAATATAACCAAAAATAACAAAAAATATTTTTTTTTAAACCGGCCAGAAATTAATACTTTCCGGTTTATTTTTAGGTCAGAAAATCTCATTTTGTCGGACAAGGCCAGAAAATAAAAATGAGTCCGGTAAAAGCTTTTACCGGATTCATTTACAATAAAATAGTTAGTCTAAGATAGCGGTCAATTCTATGGTAACCGAGTTATGTATATATTTAAAACTATAAAATAACTTGACATATTTTGACGTTTAGACGCATAATATGAAGTTTATGGTACAACAATGCCCGTTTAAAAAAAAAGAAATTGTACTTAATACGTCCCAAAAGTGCAGGTCTTGGCTATGGTTCGCCCTGCAATTTGCCTACTCGTCCAGTAAAAGACCACTTTCGGGACTTGTTACGTAAATTACTATTTCCTAGTAGGTTTATAAACGATTCGTATCTTAAGTTTTGTGTTCAAAAATCATGGTTAAAAATTTATCTATAAATCACTTTACCAGTTTACACCAATTTTTAGATATTTAAATTTATACTTCGTAGAATTGTGATTGCAGAACTGAATTAAGCGGTTTTAAATGTATGGAAAAAATAGCTTTTGGGGGCTGCCCAAAGAAGTAAAAACTTGTACATTCTCCATTGTTTTATTTAAAAACAGATTTTGATTTTACAGTTCTCAAGTAAATATTTTTTAATTACATAGTTTTATGTATAAATAAAATAGAATGGTCAAAAATTTGCCGTTTGCAGTGTTTCAGTAAAATTGTCTACTTTTTTTAGTCGCGATTAGTAATTCTCGTTTCTTTACAAGTTGGTACGTACGATTCTTTTGAGTTTAACCTCTTCGAAAAACAATTAGTCGATTTTAATAATGTTTTCTTTGATTATTTCATATATTGTGAGTGCCTAAAAAAAAGAGTGATATTTTATTGATACTAGTTTTTTTTTTTATTATTTATCAAAGACAGTACCAGTTTTTACACGTGCTTTAAGAATTAATTTACTCTCAATAAAGAGGAAAAAACCGATTTGGCTTAAAACTGATTCTACTTGGTTGTAAATTCGACAAGGGATTATTGATTTTGGATTATTCATTTGTCTTAAAGGTACTTCCAAATTAACTCGAAGAGTTGCTTGATTATAACTAGATTGGACCAACCATTTTCTGAAGGAAAAGGAAAAAGAATTTTAATCCCGAATTTTAAAATTTGGAAGAATATATAGGTACTGTTACATATGCAAACGTATACCAGGCTGAGGTATTCGCCTTACTAAAGGCTGCCGACCACGCCCGAGGCCGTGGCTGGAGAGGGGAGAGAATAACTTTCTTCTCTGACAGCCAGGCTGCACCGCTTGCCTTAAAACAATTCCGGGTTACTTCCAAAGTTGATCTGGGAGTGCATACAAAACCTCAATGAACTGGCTACACACAACAGGGTCTTCTTGGATTGGGTGCCAGGGCATAAGGGTTTTGAAGGTAATGAAACCGCGGACCTTCTGGCCAAGAAGGGAGCGGACACAAGATTCGTTGGTTCAGAACCTGTATTAGGACTGCCTAGAGCCTGGGTAAGGATCAAAGTCAAGAACTGGATCTGGGAAAAGTCGACCAAACACTGGAGTAATACTGTAGGACTAAGGCACTCGAAGCTGGCGCTCAAAGGATACTCCAAAAAACTGACTTCTGACATACTGAATCTTGGCAGAAGTCACATAAAAGTACTGGTGGGCCTGCTTACTGGGCACGGACCATTCAGACTACACCTTCGTAGGATAGGGATTCTGACACAGGAACCCACCTCGTGCCGATTGTGCGCCATGGAGGATGAGACGGCAACTCACATTCTATTCGAGTGTGAGGCCTTGGACTTGGACCATTAACGGTTCCTCATCTTCGGTGACACGAATCCTATCACCACCTTGAGGAACTAGTCGCAGGACTCAAATCTCTTATAAAGGGAACTGCCCTGTGGCAGCAGTAACTCACGGAACTTGGGATACCTGAAGATCAGCGTGGTGTTGATTTTCAGCTGTACAAACTAGAGTCCTGCACGCACGGGTGCATATAAGGACTCTTGGTGCCGAACCTGGTCACAATATTCCCATAGGAAACAGTGTTTAAAACATGGGGCTCCACTGGAGTGACCATGCCAGGTTTATTTAGATTAGATTAGGTTAGATTACATATGATTTAAGTTCAAGGCTTTCTGAAGACTTCGATAAATGAGATAAGAGAATAATTAATTATTTAAATTTGGCCAAATTTAACCATTGTGCAGCTTTCCAAGGGTGAGAGGAACTCTTCGTTTTAAGTTTTTTTTTTCCTATTTTTGACTAGAGAAAACCACTACTATTTGATAATTCTGCGTGAAGTTATTGTATCCCAACACTTGATGGAATTCTGATAGGAGTGTTTAACCTAGAGCATTGTTAATTTTTAGGTCAATACTACTCCTAGCTTGAAAATGGCCATGTTGTTTAATCATTTTTATTGTGGCTATCTTCCTCTGGGTGATCCCATCTGGGGTTTGGTCCATTTACTCTTGTAATACTTGTCGATAATCTGCGTAAATACGTACGTTCCTGCTGTTACTCTTCCCGTTTCTCGCATCTTTTGCGGATACATTAACTCACAATGATAATCATATAATTGTGAGTTAATCTATGCGACGTCCCGCTCTTTGTTTGATTTTGGACGCATCCATGTAGAAACTTAATGTAGGTAAGCACTACATTGTAATTAACTGCTTAGTTAGATTATTTATTTTCTCTATTTACTTTTTTTTGTATCTTATTTTTTACTTATTTTACCTTTAATATTTGGATCTACGCCGCTGAATAATTCTGTAATTACTTGTTAACCGTTTTGCAAAGTCATCCTAAACAGTGAACGCCCTCGGCATAATTCGATTCTTTTGAAAGTAATCAAGTAAATGTTGCATGATTTGTTGATTTTTACGAATTTCTAGTCGAAGGGTACAGGCGAAATGTTTAGGGGTGGCCAAAATAAATGGTCCAAGTAGAAAATTGAATTGTCCGACAGTTGAATGAGCTTTTTTCTTATTGATTCGCATATATGATTAATGATGTTGTGCATATTAAAAATTTGGTAAATAGTTGGTTTGTGTGACGCTCAGATTGTTTTCTAATTTAATAAGCGTCAATATATCGATACCTTTTCCAATATAACTAGGGGAAAAGAAAATTTACATCGCCAACTGTGTAGTATAAAATGCCACATTTAAAATAGTATTGGTTCAAAATATATGCAGTAATTTCCTACGTATCTTGAGGAAGGCACAACTGTTGTGAAGTCTACTTATAGTTACATTTTTATGTTATTTATGTGATGTTGTCACACCTCTGCCGTCTACACGCTAGATTTATTCTAAAAGATGTTAAATCCACACCAAAGGCTTATTTACAGTCACATGTGTACACCTACTCATTTTTTAAATAGTTTACTTTATTTTTTTGGCCATTACGAAGTATCTAATTAAAGTTGACGAGTTTTCTCAAATATCTGCTTTTCTCGGATTATTGCTACAATTTCTGTTTAGAATCGCGGACTCAATTTATTATATCACACTATGGATTGTTATTATCATTATGAGAAGTTAGCAATAGAATTTTTGATAACTTTCTTTAAAAATTGTTCCATAATTTTATATTCAAGCGTATACGCGTATACTGGATTGGATATTCCAAAATTTTTTTGTTAAGATCGGTTAGCAGATTGTTACAGTTTTTGATTACGACGTAAAATATTTTTTTTGTACAACTGTCATTAAAAGTGACACTTTTAATGATAGCAAACAATGTTAAAATTGATTGTTTACATGGAAGCGTGTTAAAAATACTTTTTTCTACAACTGTGCGTAAAGTATTATCTTTACGCACGGTTTAAGGTTCGTAAAGTTTAACTTTTTTTCACTAGTGAAAAAAAAAGTTTTTTTTTAACTAGTAAAAAAAAGTAAAATAAGCACCGTCTTTTATAAGATTATGCAAAGATTTTTAAGTGTGTCATTGGCCGAGAACGTAAGGTGTCTGGCTTCTACCCAGCTGACTCGGGTTCAATTCCGGGTAAGGAAACTTTTTTTTTATTATTTAATTGTGTAAATTTGTGTAAATATATTTAATTGTTAAATTATTGCAGTTTAATACATACAAAACTAGATATTATATTCAGTAATTTTTAATTTGATTTTTAATATGACAGAAATATCAGTTCATGAATAAGGGTACCTAAGTATTTTTATTTAAATATACGTAGAGTCAGACTGATTGACATTTCAATTAATTTATAATTTAAGCATTTCGCGTTTCTATGTACCGGTATTATAGGTAAGATTAATTTAGAAAATAAATATTTTGTTATCTAAAATATGTTTTAAATATAATAGTTTTTTTTTGCAGTAGTGCGTAAAAAAAAAATCAGTCCTATACTTGTATTTCTTGTAAAGAAATTCGGTTGTAGAAAAAATATTGTATGCAACTCGTGCGTAAATGTTCCTTTTTTGACTCATGTGATTGTCGCATTCGCCTGCGGCTCATGCGACAACATTCACATTCGTCAAAAAAGGTCACTTTACGCACTAGTTGCATAAATAACTATTAACACGCTTCAGTTTACTTTTAACACGGTTTAGTTTACCTACTTTTAACACGGTTTAGTTTATTGTCATTGCAAATTCGCCCATTTCATTATCAAAATAGGGCAGTTGTACAAAAAACATTGTATGGTATTTGTGTTAAAAGTGATTTTATTTTGTTCGTGAAATATCACTTTTAACACTCATATCATAAATAACTATTTTAAAACCGGCCAGAAATTAGTACTTTCTCGTTTATTTTTTGGTCAGAAAATCTCATTTTGTCGGACAAGGCCAGAAAATAAAAATGACACAAGGACGGAAAATGACATTTTGCAAGAGCGAGTAAAGTTGTATAGCCGAGTTGCGTAGCACCGAGGCAAAACAATACGAGCACTTGTAAAACATTTTCCGGACGTGTAACACACACCATTTTTTGGTCCGACTAATTTTTAATATTTTCAAAAGTTCAAAAACTTTTTACTTTGTGACGTACAAGATTAGATGTTTATTGACATCTAGTGCACGATTAAAAGAATTAGTAATAAGGAATGATTTTCTGATAATCGATTTCAAGATCCTTAATTTTTATACATACGAATACTGTGCTAATAAGCAGCACAGTAAAAAATGTTATATTGAAAATATTAACATTAATATCTAACAATATTATATAAAAATAGCAGAAACAATGAACTATTTTAGTTCAATAAGCAAAACTAAAATCGAGATATGGATTTTCATAATCGAATGATAAGTAGTTGTAAATTGACATAAATGTCAAATTTAAAATAAAAGTTGTGAGAGAAATTAAATGTAAATTAGAATCCTGCTTACCTTTAGAAAAAGTTATTAAGTTAGTATATTATACGCTGTTTTTAAATAAATTTAATTAAAATTTGTATTATTTATTATATATTTTTGATGACTCATAGCGCCATCTCATTAGATAATCTAAAAGCTACTTTGCCGGCCTAGGCCGGAAAATGTCATTTTCCGGACGATTTTAAAGTAATTAATAGCATTGTTTCTGGACGGAGGACCAAAAAAGCTTTTACCGGACTATCACAATAATTTTCTGGCCCGGTCCGACAAAATGAGATTTTCTGACCCAAAAATAAACTGGAAATTACTAAATTCTGGCCGGTTTAAAAAAAATATTGTACGTAATACGTCCCAAAAGTGCGTTTGCTGGACTCAGGGGCTTGCAGGACTCGCCTGCTGCTCGCCCTGCAATTGCCCACTCTTCCAGTAAAATACCACTTTCGGGAATTGTTACGTAAACTACTAGTACCTTAAACATTTTTTTAAAAAGAAAAAACTAAGTTTAAAAATAATTAAACCATGCAAAATCATAGTGAAAGAAGATGGAAATCTTACAGAAGCATCTAAAAATCATAAAAATATTTATGTGTCATTTTTCATTAAATATCCTTTACGAATAAGAATTTAGAGCTGGTTTCAAATCTAGGCCTAAGTCCCGTGGAATATTAAAAATTAAATCCACTATTAAAAATAAAGACAAATCAATATTTATGCGCTTCAAAATACCTACATAATTTCTTCAATTAATAAAAATGTTTCGAACTATCGAAAGAAAAGGTTTATAATTTATTGTTCTTTGAAGATCTTTTGCGTTTATGATAAAATTACTTACTAAAAATTCACTTAGGCTACGGCCACAAGGGCGAAATTTCACGCTGCGTCTCGGCGTTAAAACATGCCAAAATACATTTTGGTCAGTTGGGCTTGCCAAACTTAACGGAAATTCCTGCCCGAAAGCTAGAAGACGGGCGCGTCTTCAAGGTCTACCACTCACGAATAGGACTGATTCCATTTTCGAGCTTTAATTTCACTCTGTTTTAGGTTGCCACACGGGTCGGATATCACGGGGCATGATTTTGGTTAAATCATAAATGCAATCCCTTATTTATGTATTTTCTTTGGATGCATCACCCTTAGTTTTTGATCGACGCAGTTTAAAAGATGGAATGAATATCCTGTAGTATTCAAAAAACTACTTTTGGTATCTTGAAGTAAGTAATTTACCTTTAATAGTCGTTCAGTCAGTACTGGATGAATCCTGCATTTTTTATGTAAGCGAGGAAAGCGTCGACGATGAACGACAACCATGACACAAAATACATTAGTTTATTACTGATAACCTGATTTCCACATGGTGGGTCCTTCATCTTCAGCAGTGTGCCACGAGCATTTAAATTTTTGTGAAGGTGAAAGGTTTTTTGCTATGAATAATAACGTGTAATGGAAATTGGCTGCATTAACACATACTTGAATCGACACAGTCAATTATGGAAAGAAAAACAAAGCCCCGATAACAATTCAATCATGTCTCGATGTTAAAAAGATTTTGGTGACTGTATTTTGTTACTTTAAAGGAATATATTTAAAAAGTAGATACCTACCTCTTTCTCACAGAATCTGCATTTTACTTCTTTTACCAATCCTAGTTTCTTTATGTGTCCTCTTAATCTGCAGTGCTCGGTTAATATTCCCGTTATAATACGGGAGATTGTTTTTGTGAGGTTTAGACTGCTAAAAGATATCTTCTGGTTATAGTTTCCCCGAAGCGTCTTCGGATATCTTAGTCCTTCTAGACAGTTTTCGTACTTGAATTTTTACCTATCTATTTCTTTCCTTATTTTTTAAGACTGTACTAGTGCTGATTCCACAAGATGTTTTTGGTCCAAAATATGGGTTTTCAACGTGATAACTTTATTAGAGCAGTATCATATTAAAGTAGGTGTTAAATATTTTAAATGAAGTAATAGCCAATTTATTTCAATATATGAAAATTGAATAACTTCAGGGCATGTTGTATAAAAGCGTTGTTGTGACCGGTTGCAATGGACACAAAAAATTAATACAAATAGTTAAATATTGTATTGTATATTGTATCTATATTTTTATTTAATGGCTCTCGGTGAAACATTCGAATACTTCAATCAATAATGTTTAGAGTCGTAACCTGAATACTTGCCCATTTGCAAAAAAATTAGTATATATTCAAGGTACAAATCATAATCATCTTGTAGTATTTTAAAAATTCGTTCATATGTACCTCTTTCCGTGTTAACCTAGTTTCGACTACTAGTGTCTGAAAAGTTGTATTTCATCTGTGCGGCACTTAATAAACGTCATCGGTATAATTCCTTTAGCAATTTCCGGGAAAATTTTGAGTCTTTACACAAAACCTCTTTGTTTTAATTTTTCTCAAGGGGAGTTTGCAGTGCATCTCCGATTCGAGCAGCTGCATTTAATTCGATAACCTCATAACGTCTAGAAACAACCTCAAGAACTAAAACGAGAACAAAAGATGTCGGGCTGTCGACGATTTTCGCTGTCTTATTTCTTCGAGGTATAAAAACTATTCAAGTGGAATTTGGCATTTAGGAGATACTGTACTATACTTTAAATGGGTTGGTTATAACGCGACGATAGTTTTTACATCTACTGTAGAAAATGGAATCCAAATATTCACATTCAGATTTTTTTATAAAAAAAATCTTGACAAGAAGCTTACGAAGAAACATTCATATATGCAACGTCTTGATGTGAGTGGAATTAAGCAATGATTTGGGTTGATCCACTTTTCAAAAGAACGAATAGAGCTCCTTTGTGATTTGAACTGAATATGAAAACTCTACAGTGGCGCTCTCTTAAAGGGAGGCTTAAGTTTACATTAACTCTTATATTCCCACTCAAGAATTTTAAAAATATAAAATGTTGATTTCCAAGCAAGCAGAATTTTAGAGCGTTTTTTGTTTACTTATCATCGAGGGGTGAAAAGTTCTCTGACTGGTATTGAAAAAGTAATTTTGGTGTTAGATGTTACATAAAAACCGAGGTTAAAATATTTGTTGGTAAATAGGAAAAATTCTTCTTGTATTTGATTTACATTTTTTAAAACCTAGTTACTAATAATATAATAATAATTTCCTTAGGAAATTTTCATGTTTGTGTACAATGTACTACGCTTCCAATGGTACGCTTGGAATACCCAGTGAACGTAGAAAGAGCGACAGAAAAAAGACGGCTGTAAAGCTAGAAAGGTCAAGTCTGCAGAATCACTCGTATTTTATCTCAAAATTTAGTGCTCATTTAGTACTAATTTAGTGCTGACAACAGATATTTGGTGCTGTGATATTAGCAGTAGTCGATTTGAAGAAAAATAAAAAAAATAATTTTCAAAAATCTTTTGCTGTACTGGCAGCACTAATTGAGTACTAAATGGTGAAGTGTTTTAATTCCATTAGTTTTCGTTTTAAAATCTTCTTCTAGCTCTCAAGACTGCTGGCGTCGTTATATTAGCAGTAGTTGATTTGAAAAAAAAATAAAAAGAAAAATTTCAAGAATCTTTTGCTGTACTGGCAGCACTAATTGAGCACTAAATAGTGACGTCTTTTAATTCCATTAGTTTCCGTTTCAGCGCGGTCACGAATGGTACACTGCTAGCTTAATGAAAAGTTAGCAGTGTTCTCATTTTTAGTCCCCCTATCACAGAACCAAATATCTGTTATCAGCACTAAATTAGCACTAAATGAGCACTAAATTTTGAAATATAATACAAGTGATTCTGCCGACTTGACCTTTCTAGCTTTACAGACGTAGAAAAAAGAGCGTTACATTGACTATACCTCACTCTTGTGGTAAGAGAAGAATATACAACAGTTCAGCGTTATCGGCGTAACCATTTAGTGCTTTAGAGTGAGAGTTATTGTTTTTTAGCCATATTTTTCTTATGAGACGTTCTGATGATTGTGCTAAACGTTAAAAAAGCAACACCAAAAAGACTTACACTTTTTATTGTAATATTTAATCGTCCCAAAACTAAGTACTAGAAAAAAAAAATAAAACGAAAATCAGTATAATTTAAAAAAAAAATCATTAAAAAAGTAAAACTTTGGAAAGGGTCCTAAAGATTTGGAATTTTTTTTAAAAATTAGAAAAGTAAATAATTATTGTTTAAATTTAATGTTGTAAAAAAGGATATTAAACAGTGCTCAAAAGGAATACTCTTATGGTTCATATTTATAAACTCAACAACTTAATTTTTTAAATAGTAGAAATTAGATAAGCAATAAATAACAAAAAAAAAAAAAATTTAACAGTTCTGTTGTTAGCGCTTTAACCATTTGGCCAGGGCTAGTCCTAGTGGTTAGAATTTAGAAGTTGCCTTTTACCATATCTTAACGTTAACAAAAGTAATTACTCGTCAAATCGCTAATTTAGACAATTTTTTTGAGTAGTTTATTTATTTAAAATTTTAAAAATTAGACAAATAAGTAGGATGATTTAGGTAAGTGACCTAAAAAACATAAGTTGAATAAGGATTTGTTTAAAAACGCTGGTTAATGGTTGTGATCATCCGTGGACAAACTGTTAAACACTATCAACATTTAGAAAATATATAATTATTCCATACCATACAAAATTTGTTTTAAATATTAAACAGTTTTTTATAAAAAAAATAGTGGTTATTATCCAATAGGGGTGTAATACTCTATTTGATGGTTACGGAATTTATAAAATTTGTAATTTAACGGGTCATTAAGTCTATAACAAGTTTGAAAACATCATTCGTACGCAATTTTAACGTTATTAAGGTTATTTAGCCACGATAATAACCCCGACCGGCTTGTAATTACTTTTCTGGCTTGCACAATCATCCTCATATTTCATTATTGTGTAAGTTTATTTATCGATTCCTCGGGGAAGAAGGGTAGATGCAGTGGCGGCAGCTTAGTGTGTGTCCTTTATAACCACAATCTAACCAGACTGCCATAATTTTTGTCTGAACCAATTCTTGCTTTTTTCCTTTAGTTCAGTTTATTAACTGATAAGGCTTTGTTTCGAGTTCTGGTTAGATCCTACCTAATTTGTTTGATGCTTTTATTAAACGAATTTGAAAGATTAAGTAAATTATCAATGTACAAACTTTTCCAAAAATTGAAATTTATATATGTGACTGTATATTTAAAATGATATAATATGCTTTTTTTGAAGTTATGCTTTTTATCGGACTTATCGGAGTCTTCGTATAAAGCAACAAAAAAGTTTTACAGTAGGTACAAGTTGGTTAAAAAGTTTTGAATGTCTATTTTTTAAGGAAATTGGTTTCTTTATTCAATAGAACCTTCCGCAGGTTAAACGGACTTATTTCTGTAATGATTTTCCGGAAGCTCTGCAAAATATTTTTTGTTGGCTGTAATTGTGTCTTCACGAATAAAGTTTGTCAAGAGCTAATAGTCATAGGGAGCCAAATCTGGTGAATATGGTGAGTGTTTAAGCAAGTCGTACCTTAATAAAGGTTACAATAATATTTATAGTTATTTTTTTTACGTTTTCCAAGATACTCAATTAACAAAAGACCTGTTGCATTTTGCATTCCAAAAACCTGATGCCATAACCTTTTTGCCAATCGTTCTAACTTCACCTGTTTTAGAGCTGAAGAACCAGCTTCAGTTCACTGTAAACGTTCTTGTTTTAGGCTGGGATTGTGATGGTAGATCAAAGTCACATCCATAGTTATAAAACGACGCAAAAACGGTTTTATCCTGCTTAAAATACTCTCAAAATTACGCTAAGAATATTTGTTTTCGATTCAGTTTTTGTGGAATTGTTAATGAATATGGCACTAAAATTCCGAACAGCTTTGTCATTTGTAATCCTTTGTGTAAAATATCTGTAAGATATCTGTCGATACTGCCAAGAGGAGGAGGAGACCGCATTTCATGTCCTATGCCAATGCGAAGGCCTTGCAAGGACGCGGTATCTAGTACTGGGAGAGGAGAAACCGGCTGCGGAGTTATGCGGAGTGGCCACTGTCAAGGCTATTAAGTCTCATTAAGAGGGCAGGGCTGGACAAGGTTCTCTAATCCTTTTCTTGAGATAATGGGTGGTCACAATAGATCTGCAAAGGTCGCAGTGATACAGGCTAACAGCCAACCCAATAAACATCTAATCTAGTATAAAATATGGAGTACTCTTTTATCTGACATGCCGATTGTATCAACAATTTTTCGCTTAGTCAAACTTGGATCCTAACAAACATTATCAAAGATTTCTGGTGTTCTTGGACGTTTGGAACATCCACTACGTAGTTCATCTTCGACGCTTTTACGACCACCTTTAAATTCTAGAACACATCTATTCACAATTTGGAAATGAAGGAGCCGATTCCTCTAACACTTTCACCATTCTTGTACGAATTTCTGTTGCTGATAAACCTTCCAAAACTAATAATTTTATCACTGCAGCATATTCAGTTTTCAAACACATCAACTTCAAATGGCTTTTAAATATAGAATGAATTGACAAATCAAAATAGACTTTTTTTGTGTATTCAAATGGAATATGAAATATTAAAATAGCGTATTAATTTTAATTTCTTCACTAATTAATAGGTGTCGCTTTCAAAACTTTTCAACCAATCCTTTATAACCTGTAATAAGCGCGAACGCTTACGTAAGCTGATTGTATGGTCGGCTTTTATGCATTTGGCCTCACAATTTTTGAAGTTATACTTCTATTCATACACTCGGTGGAAAAGATTTGTGTACAGTTAAATGGGAAAAATCATTACATATGTAATGGTGTGAGTAAGAGAAAGACAGACACACTTATAAGGTATATTGGTTGGTAAAAACAAAGATGAAATATTTATCACATGTTATTAGTCATAACATAACTATAAGTCCTTTGAGTACCGTGTCAAGATTCAGTACATTGAAAAGGATAGGTATACAAAAAACAGTCTGAACTAATGTATGAATAATGAAATATACTGTATGACTTGTACAGGCTTACCGAAGTAAGAGGGAACAGGAAAACAAGTATTTTTCTTTACGAAGCGTGTATTGAAAAATACACGCTTACTAATGTATGAATATCATAGTGACGGACCACATGATTATTTGACAGATTATTTTATAATTCTGTCACGTAAGTATACATATAAAGTTTAGCATTTTATATTAATAATAATATTCAATAATAAGTATTGTATTGTATTTTTATAATATAAAAACGGAAAACTGCATTTCTGCATTCGAAAAGTGCATTCCGAAGACACAATAGAGAGAAAACTTACAACCCAGTAAGTATTGCTGAAAATGGGTTCAATTTAAATACTAGGGGTTTTTGGGGTCACTGTACACGAATATCATGATGCCGAAAGACTCCGCGGCACTTGGTGCCTAGGGTATTTACGTCTTCTCCTGGGGTTTTATGTAAATTCTGTACGAAATCAGTGCACACTTGGTACTTGGTGGTTTTTTGAGTCGCTAAATACGATTATAATAATGGCGATGGTCTTCGAAACACCTGGTGCTTAAGACGGACCTCGTCTCCAGGAATTTTATGCAAATTTGATACAAAAAGAGTGTGCACTCGGTACTAGGAGGTTTTTGGGGTCGCTTACCACGAGTATCATATAATGAGTTAGCTAAATCATTCGCATACAAATTTATGAATCCATGCGCGTGCATAGAAGTATAACTTCTGCCGGCAGTCTCACTGACTGCCACACTAGTTTTTTTTTTTTAATATTACATATTAAATATATATTTTGGTAATTATTTACATAACCAGTTATAAGTTATTGTGTATGGGTATTATCCTGAGGTATAAGATATACTTTGTTTAATTTTTAACTTTTCAGATTAATTTGTAAATTACTTATAAAAAAAAATAATTATTCTTTATTTAAAGATTTACGTTTTCTAGGAGCGGCAAACTCAAATATGGTTTTCAAAAAAAGAAGATGCGAAGAGCCGAATATCTAAGCACCATGTTATGATCATTTTTTTGTGTAAATCAATCTATTTTTTTATTTTATTTTTTTCTATATTTTATGTATAATAAAGCTACATTCTATCCGTATTTATTAATCAGTACAAAATATAGTATATAATTTTACATCATGTGCTTCTATGATACAAAAGTTCGGTGGTAATTTCTCGGTAATAAAATCCGGTTATCTTAAGATATAGGTAACATTTGTCTCATAAAACGACCGACCGTAAAAATTTCGTGTCGCTAACAGAACCGTTTTATCGGAACGACATGTTCGCGAAAAAATTTCATTAGTCCACAAAGTTGCGTGGCACTTAAGTTTTTACGGCTTTTCGATAACTGTAGCCCTTAAAAAATAACCCCAGGCACGACCGCGGACCAAAATAAAACCCTTCCAATAAAAAAATAACGGTCGCTTTTGACCTGCGGTGTTTACTTTTTGAATAGCTATAGAAGTTATATAGTTCGCAATAAAAATTCTAATTTAGCGGGCGATTAACTTGGTAATAAGTATTTTTTATTAAGTTTTTTCATTATTATTACAAAATCAATAATTATAAAACGTAATAACATATTTTGTCGAAATAAGCCTACTTAAAAGAACATCGTATTAGTATAAAAGGACTTTGTTTTATGTTTATTATCCACTTGTATTAGTTTTGAATTTTTATAAATAGATTTTAATGACTTAATTTTCTTATTGTTTTAATGATTAGGTTCTGCAAATAATAGGGTCTTAAGTAGCATTGTTTTTATTTAATAATATATAATGTCGATAAGACTTTAATAGCCAAACTGTGTAGTTTTAAGATAAAAGGTTTTAATCTTAATTTCAGCTTTAACAAAAATATGTGTTGCACTGTTCTGTTTTATACTTAGCTACGATTCTTTACATAAAACTGCTAAGGCACTATAAACATAGGTCATTTTCTGTCCAATGTCAAACACAAAACCAGAGATAATAAAACAGATGTGTTGATGCCTACTATAAAGGTGGCAATAAGTTCCGTTATCAGCGCACAATGTTTAAAACTATTCACGATACTTTTACAGCCTTTTTATGATTAAACTACTTTAAATTTACATTAAACTAAATAACTACTAGCACTTACTCAGTCACTATACCGCGATAACTGCTTTTCCGCTTTTCGCGCTACAAGCTGATCTTTGTAACATATTTTACAGTACTCAGCTAAGCAATAGCTAACACATTTGCGTGCAACCAATTTTAGTTTTAAACAGTGTTATCTTTAAGCTGAATCTAACGCGACTGCAGCATGATTGGTTGATGCAAACAGCTAATCGACGTGATAATTAACTTATCAATTAACATTTATAGGTATGTATAGCATCTTATGTTAAAAATAAGCCTAATTAATACTAGTTCAAATAGATTGCCCAGTAAACTAGTTAAAAAGTAATTATATCAGAGTTCTCCAATTTAATAACAAATGTGACAACGTGGAGAGGGGCAGACATAGATTCTTTCTAGTTAGAATTAATATGACAGATGCAATAATTAAAAGTAAAACCGAAAATAATGCTAGGATAGACTCACCGATAGATACACCGATCTGTTAAAAGAGATATATAGGGAAACTACTATATCGGTCAAAATTCGTGAAGACAGTTACCGACAGAATACAGGTTAACAAGTGAGTCCGACAAGGCGAAATAAATTCGCCAAAGTTATTTACCCCTGCCCTTGAAGACGTATTTAAAAAATTGAATTGGCAGCAGAAAGGTTTATGTTTGGATGGAGTGTATTTAAACAACTTACGGTTTGCTGATGACATAATTCTAATTAGCAGTACCAAAAAACAATGAAGTCAATGAATATATGTACCTAGGCCGTGCCACAACAAAAGGGGAAGAAAATCGAACATCCGAAATAACTAGACAAATCCGACTTACATGATCAGCCGTAGGAAAGTTAAACTATACGTTTAAAAATCTCAAGATCCCTATTAACCTAAAAAAGAGAGTCTTTAACCTATGCATTCTTCCAGTTATTACTATGGTATGGAAACCAATACCCTCACCGTTAACAGAGAGCAATTGAGAGAAGTATGCTTGGAGTAATTAAAAGAGAACATATTAAAATTGAGGATATCAAAAAGAAGTCAAAGGTGGATGATGACATAGAATAATATATTGCTCGCCAGAAATGGAATTGGGTGGGACATGTGGCAAGACAGGAAAACAAAAGATGGGCAAAACGAATTTTGCAATGAAGATCTAGAGCAACCAAAAGAAGTGTAGGACGCCCACAAAGGCGATGGATAGATAACATAAGAGAGAGTGTTGGGATAAAGTGGTTTCAAATAGCAGAGGACCGGATAGAATGCAAACGATAAGGGGAACCTATGTCCAGGGGTGGACGCAAAAACGTTGTTGAAAAGAGAGAGAGAGAGGGGGGGGGAGAGAGAGAGAATTAATATGACAGAGGTAATAATTGCAATAAAAAAAATTCGAAAAGAGGTTGACCTTAAAGGCCATCCTTGCAACTTCCCGCTAGTTTTAACCGCAAAGCTATAGTAACGTGACGTATTTTGACGTATTTGACTTTTTTTGAAATGTTTAAAAAGCCATAACTTTTTAACGCCTTATTCGATTTTTATGTTCAAGATGGCATTCGACGCAGTCTTTTGAGACCTAAAAACGTTACCGGGAGTGCAAAATCGGTTAGTCAAAAAATATCTAAGTTATTGAAAAAAACACTTTTTTTGAAATTTTTCGACAACGATATCTCACGAACGAATCAACCAATTTTAATTTGCAAAACGGCATTCGACGTGGCTTTTTAAGCTTGAGAGCTGATTAGGTTATGAAATTGATCGATGCAATAGCCAAAAAGATATGCCCAAAAAACATCATTGTTACCAATTGTTTTTTTCGGTTATTTTGAAATTTCTCGAAATCTACTGGCTCGAATCGGTTTAAACTTACAGGCAATTTAAGTTAGATGGAACTCTTTGGAATGCTTTTTATTTTATTTCGATCGGTCAAGCCGTTCAAAAGTTATAAGAGGTTTACATACATCCACACACACACACACACACACACATCCACACGTACATACAGACATACAGACACCCTCGTAAAAATAGTCAGGGGAGGTTCCTAAGACCTCAAAACGTTGAGATCCGATGAAAACTCGATTTTCGAAAAACTGTGTGAAACCAATAACTTCCCGATTTTAAAAAAATTTTTAATTTTTTTTTAGTGGGAAGTTAAAAAGTGAGGTTATTAAAAGAATATACAGGAAAGCTATGCCAAATAAGATGGTGCTAATATGAATAACATGAATAAAACTGGGTACCAGAGAAGAACTGCGAGTGTAAAAGATAAGCAAGGAAATCTGATAGTGGACGAAGGAAGATAAAAAGAATTTTTCGAGGAACTGTTAAATGACGGAGTGGCTACGAAATAGAATAATACTGTTCTTGAACCCCAAATAGTAGAAGAGGAAATCGCAAATCCGACAAGAGAAGAAATTAAAGATATAAAAACTAACAACAGCCCCGTTAAGTAAGGCATTGTGTCAGAGAACACGGAAAAGAGGCCTTACGAAATCAAATTAGTGAGTTAATAGTAGCAGTATGTTTCAAGATTGAAACAAGTCCATTATAATGCCCAGACACAAAAGAGGAGGTAGAAGTGAATGCACAAATTATACAGGAATATCCTTGTTAGAGGTAATATGCAAGTGCTCGCCATACTAACCATAAAACGATTAGAAAAATATGTGAAGGAGGATTTAGGACAATAATACCAGAGAGGCTTTAGTAAGTGATAATCAACAACCAAACAAATATTTATTTTTAAACAAATCCTAATTGCTATAAATAACAAATTCTAGCACAAGTACTATTCATTAATTACAAAGCTCCTTACAATACAATAGACAGAAATAAAGTAAAAGTAAAAGAGTTCCAAGTATAAACAAACGTAATAAGATTAGAAAAAATTACACTGAGAAAAACCATTTGTGCTGTGAAATGCAATGGTACTGTGTCAGAAAAATTGTAAATGAAAAAACGGGTTCGCCACGGTTGTTATTCAGTATAGCTTTGGAAAAAATTGTGAGGGATAGTGGATTAAATGGGATTTTTTTTTCAAGAAGAATCACCACTGCTTTGCGTATGCTGATGTGGTTGTCATTACAAGAAGTCCAGAAAAACCGGGAAGTACGGCAAAAAAAATTTTTGGGCAATCGCTAAGATTGGGCTAAAAGTTAAAATTAATAAATCCAAGGACATGGAAATTGCGAGGAAAAAGTAAAAACACAAGGGGACACCTTAAAGTAGAGATGGAGGAAAAATCACAGGTAGAATTTGAGATGGTGGATGAATATACTATGGATCTGGGTACACTTATCGATCAGACATTTTAGGAAGAAGCAGAAATTCAATTAAGACTGACCAAGAGTAATATATGAGTTGTAGCTATGAATAAATTTAAAATATTTTGGGCTCATATCTGTGAACTACAAAATTTTGCGTAAGTATTATATGGTTGAAATCAAAAAAATATTATCTTTACGTTCCTGATATTCATTTATTTTTATTTATAAAAAATTAAACACATCTATTTGGTTTTAAACAGTAGATTGTAAAATCGTGAGTGCACACAATCACATACTGGTAGGGTCGGTAAAAAGGTCTCTTTTATTGGTCTCCCACTGGGTCCAGGTAAGGAGTGACGTGAAAGACTCTTTAACCAAAATTAATAATTTTTTTAAAACCAAAAGTTTGTAGTTAGGTGAACCATATTTTATCATTTTTGTTTTACTACCTACACTAATTCTATGAAAATTATAGTCCATTTCGTTTCACCTACAGTTATGCTTTTAATATTTATTAAAACTATATGGTTGGTTGTATACCCCTTCGATTTTTATTATAAAAGGGGTGTAAAATATATTGAATAAGAATTTGTAAGCAATAAATGCATGACTCTGTTACGACCGATCGTCTATTTTTTTATACAATAGCAAGTTTAAAACACATCCAACCCCAATGTTTTGTAACACAATCAAGTTTTAAAATTGAGAGACGTTACTTTGGGAGTGACAGATTGAACATTGTATTCCAGACGAACCCCACTTCAAGTTGTGAGGTTTGAAATTTAACATTATAAAAGGTTAAAGGACAATGACGAATTCGGTACAAGAATGAAGGAAAAATGAGATCGAAGCTGTTATTTAGAGCACAAGGAAGAGATTAAAGAAATCGTTAGTCAACTTTTAAAATTTTACAAAGTCATTTTATTGATTTAATAAATTAAAATTTTTGTAATTTATAACATTGTACAATTTTAAAATGTTTTGTTGGTTTAGGGCATATAATTGTTGATAAATAAATTGATGTTAACACTGAGAATACAACTATGTCTCACTGTGATGTTATTTGAAACGAAAAGAAAGGTGTGCTTAAAACATTACAATGGCCGCTCTCTCCCCCGATTTGAATTTCATAGGATTTATGAACTTACAAACAAGTTTGTATTGAAGATATCAGATATACAATATTTACGAGGAACAAGTGAGACCTTTCTTAGATTGATTAAATTAACGCGAATTAAGAACAATACTGGAATTATTTGGAGCTGGTCAAGCTTTTGTAGATTTATTTCTAACGTGGGATATAAATATCATTAAAAATGATAAACTATAATGGAATCAATTTGTTTAAAAAATGTGGCGTCATGACAATTTGCATAGAATTAAAAAATATAGAAGTGAAAATCGTTCTTTTTTCTATTTCGACGAGACAGAAGGCGAAAGGTTGATAACAGTAAAAAATGTCTCCAACAAAAGCTCCGCCAAATAGGGGACGACCGACGTCTTACCTTAGGATGCTTTTTTTGTGCTTGAGAACTAATAATACACGGCATGGCATTTCAAAACCACACCAATAATTTATTTTAAGATTGGCCTTTTTGCTTACTACTTTGCAAATCTCTTACATACAGCTCTGGTAATTTGTTAATTTTGAAACACTTGTGGAGACTTTAACACAATTTATTCACCAAAATTGTTACAGATCCAGAAGAACTCTGCTGGATAACGTCTAAACAGTTTTACAATGACAATGAACTATTTGTACTTCCCTTACCTGCTCCTACAACCCCTTATATAGAACAAACGAATATTCTAGTCTTTGCGAGAAAATGATCTAACGTAATTACGACATCTAAAAGATTCTGGAATACATAACCTAAACCTAAAAACAGTCTTTTAAGGAAAGGTCCTATCCTTATTTGATTATCCCGTTAATTTGACAGGGTATTTGCAGTCAATGAAATAATTTAGAACTTGTTTAATACGTCTATCATAGGAAGATATTTGAAATTTACAACTACCAAATATAGATTTTTTTAATTAAAAATATACAAAATATAAAATATAACGAACATTAGCACTTACGAGATTAAAAGGGTGACAGCATTTTTTTTTTCTCATTTTTGATGATCATTGCTTCAAACCCTTTTCTACTTTTCTTTTCTAAACTACGTTGAAGCTTGCAGATGAAATAAATTAAATAGCTTTAAGGCTTTCCTGTACTTTATTTTATTTCTTCCTATTGATCGAATTTTTCATATATTTTATTAAAAGACTTGTCGTAAAGTCTCTATAAATTTTAATTCTGTGTTTATCTTTTAAACAGTTGAACTCGTTTAAGTTTTTTTAACATAGATTTTTCTTTCGTCGAGAAATTATGATAAAAAAACGAGTGTGGCAGTTAGTGGACTGTAGGCAGAAGTTATACTTCCATGCACGCGCCTGGATTCATAAATTTGTATGCGAATGATTTAGCAAAATCATTATATGATATTCGTGTTCAGCGACCTTAAAAACCTCCTAGTACCGAGTGCACACTCGATTACATAAATTGAACCTATTTGGAATACTTACCGAGTTGTAATTTTTCTATCTATTGTATGTAGCCAACAACCTCAAAAGCATAGTGCAGGATATAATGCAACCATGTGACGGTACTATGGACTACAATACAATACTCATTACTGAATATTATTATTAATATAAAATACTAAACTTTATATGTATACTTACGTGACAGAATTATAAAATAACACAATATGATACGTCACTATGATATTCAAAACATTAGTTCAGACTGTTTTTTGTATATCTATCTCTTTTCAATGTACTAAATGTTAAAACGGTATTCAAAGGACTTATAGTTATGACTAAACATGTGGTAAATATTTCATCTTTGTTTTTACCGAACAATATACCTTATATGTGTTTCTGTCTCTTTCTTACTCACACCATTACATATGTAATGATTTTTCTCATTTAATCCCACACAAACTTTTTCCGCCGAGTGCACGAATAGAAGTATAACTTCAAAAACTATTTTTAATGCAAATTTGTGTAAAATTCTAACTTCTGTTTGTTCTACATAATTTTAAATCGGTTAGCATTTTAATTGGGAAATGATTATTGTTTTTTGACTTTGAATATTATTTTATTATTTTTTTTTGTTAATTTTTAAATTATAGGTATCATACAGAACTCACAGAAGAGTTAAGTAATTCTATTTTAGATATATTCTGGCTCTATGTATGATTCTAACACCCCCAAGATGACATGCCAAAGAAATTTATCTTGGTAAGGAAATTTACAACTAAACTGGGAAGTAAATCTGAATGGGACGATAGCACCACATTGGGGCTAAGCCAAAACGCCATAAAATGGTATAAGGACGAATTCAAGACAGGTAAAGGAACAGGAGCAGGGGTTTTTGGACCTAGAACCAAATACTCAGAACGCTTGGGTGCGTACCCAAGCATCTTTCAAGCGCAAATTCCTGCCATCGAAAGATGTATAGAATTTAACATTGAAAGGAACTATCGTAGACAGATTGTTGTGATAATGTCAGATAGTTAAGCAGACATCAAAGCTCTGAACTCAGATACAATCAGTTCAAATATGGTCTGGGAATGCCTAGGCAAATTAAACGAACTAGGACAGATTAACACTGTTACCCTCCTATGGTTTGCAGGACACACAGGAATAAAAGGAAACGAAACAGCAGATAAGCTGGCAAAAGAAGGAGCTGAAACCCCATACCTGGGACCAGAACCATCCTGTGGAATCAGCAGTAGTACAATCTTAGACAAACTAAGAAAAAAAATGGATACCGAATGATCTAGAGGAACTAAGACAATCGAAGACGCACCTGCGAAACTATAACCAGTAGAGATCTCACAGCTGACTTAACCTTAGTAAGAAGAACGACCGAATTATAACAGGAATACTAACCACTGCCGATTAAGAGGACAAATGAAGAAACTAGGATTGGTAGATGAAGCAAACTGCAGATTCTGTGAGGTAGAGGATGAAACCTTAATACACATACTCTCAGAATGCATCATACGAAATAGAAAAGGAAGAACTACCTAACTTTAAACCCAATAATATTCTAAACTTTCGCAGGAAGATAGGACTATAGGAGCTGCTATAAGTCTGAGAAATCCTCAGAAATATAGCAAGAAAAGACGGACACAATAGAACTTATAGGTCACACGTGTATCTGTTACCCCTAACTGCTCATAGATATATACATGTACTTACTTATATGATTCTAACATGAAATTTAAATTTATTTTGCGATTTTGTACTAGTTTAATCAATCAGTGCTTTTACTTCAATTTAATAGTTTAAAGTATAAATTTCCTCAAACAAAATAAGTTTCTTATCGATCGAAACAGCATAGTTCGAAGTAAATACCGATAATAAAATTCAAAATGAAACGGTCGCTAAATTTGTAGACGACATTTAGCTGCTTTACAGCCAAATTCTATATGGTATAAATTCAAAATACGCTCATAAAGTTTCCGCTTTTGAAGCGTTAAAAGCGTCAAGAATAAAAAGAAGTTAATTCCTTTCGGTCGTTGAGTCCGAGAAAATTGAGATGTCGCCACATAACAGTCTGCTACGTCAAAGAAACGACGATTACAAAAATAAAGGGTACAGAAATTGATTAAATGATAATTCTCATAAATTTTATTGACATCGTAAATATGAAATAAATGAAAATATTTAATATCGTAGTTTCTATTCATTACGATCTCATATTACTACTACTTTTGAATGATTTTATGATTAAGACCAAAAGAGAGTCGTTTGTTTGGTTGACGATAATATAAAAATTTGATAATCTCTATACATAATATATTTAAAGACAAATCCTGGCTGAGTGATTTGATTCATTAGACTACTACAGCTCGAAACATAAATTTCCTTTTATTGGGTACGAAACATTTTTTTTAATTAAACCTCTAAGCCGATTTTATACCAAGTCAAAGAAGCTGGTATTTAACTTCTTACTTAGAAAACTTGGTTTCAACATTTCTGCAAAATCAACCAAGAGGATAAAAGCTGGTTTACAAATACCCTGAATTTGAAACAAATATGAAAATTTTGTATAGGATTTTCTTAATGTGTTATTTTTTTTATAATTGAACTCTATTAATACACAAATGAAGAAGTGTGAGAATAAAATTATAAATATCTTTACATGGAATTCATTAAAACTACACGTTCGACTTTCCACTAAAGTTAACAATTTAAGCTAGGTAAATGGCGTTATGTCGGTGGTTTCGTTCACACGTGGGTTTGTTTGCTTTGTTAATACAAACTGAAGCCACGGCGTTGTTAACTGTCTTGTCCTTAAACACTCTCAATCCATTTACTTGTACTTTCATAATCTTCTTCCTAAGATTGACGCACCGGTTCTGCTATCAAAAACCTATGGAATAGCACTAAAGTGAAGAAATGCAGAGATTACCTTCGGGTGTGCTCAAATATTCATACCACGAATACCTTTAATAACAACATGATATAATTTCGAGTTTAAGAGATTGTATTTCTCCCTGAATGTTTGCTTCGCCTCCACTATTAATAAAACTTAGGGACAGACACTGAAAGTAAACCGAGTACAAGAGGGAGGACTGTTCACACGGTCAGTTATATGACCACAGGTTATTTAGTGATTTTAGGATTGAAAAACTCGAGGAAAAACCTACCACACATATGGTATACGAAAAAATTATTTAGTAATTGTTTAAACTGTACAGTTGTAACTGAAAAACTATAAAAGAAAATATAAACACGTAACTACTACTTTTTATTTTTATGGTTTCGTTTAAAGTTAATTTTTCCTTTTTTTCCTTTACACTTCATGCCGACAAAAGAATTCCTTCGGCGGCATTTTTTGACGGCATTTATCCTTTGTTGGCATGAAGTGTAAATGCAAAAAAAGCAAAAATTAACTTTGAACCAAACTATACTTAGGATAGGAAAGGTTAGCCTAAAGCGGTTAGGAATTCGTATTCCGTCGCATAGCGCACCAGCTTGATGATAACACGATAATTTTTCTAGTAAAAAATGTGCTTCTGGGCAAAGCGACTAGGGCAAAACAGGTAGATACCCACATTTGCTGAAAACTGTACTGTGCGATAATAGCCCAAAAACTGCAACTTTTGGGAGTTTATTGTTAACCTACTTGCTTTAGGCCTACTTTCCCTATCTATGGATTTCGATACTTACTTTTCAAACATTTCCTAAATTTTAAAATTTTAATACAATTAAAATAAGCCATACTTTACATATTTTTATAATTTTTCCTTCGTGGGTTCGGGATAAGTGATAACAGCAGACAAACTTACCAATTTATTAGTAAACACAACTAAATAACAATTTTTTTAAACTAATTTACATAACTTTAATACAATTACAAATACTAAAAAGTGTCGTTAAAATAACTCGTATAACAATTCACACTTTATCGCTAGTTACTACAAATACAATTAATTCCTCCGTTCAGCGCCGTTCCTTTTTATAGTATTACATCCTTCCAGAAACATCTATACAGTTAGATCTAGAATTATCTTCCAAGCTACAACGTAAAACAACCATTCTTAAATAGAACGCTCTCGAATTATCGATTGATCGAAAACGCTGGAGTCTTCCAAAATTCTGAGAACTGGCGATCGTCTGGCGGAACTTCCTGGGAGACAGGTCCGTCTCGAATCGTAACCATATGATGTTATGTAATGTACAAGTTACAGCACTCACAAAATTATTACCTTAATAACTTTAATATACGTGCTTACAGATGTAATAGTATCAAAATAAAAATAAAATATAAATAATAATGTTAGCAGAGGAACACAAAAATTTTAATGTAAGAAATATGATGCATATAAAATTGAGATAAGTCAATTGGACAAATTTGTCGAAATTCAGGTCAAAAGTAGGAGCTTCTCGGGTGCAATTTGGGATATGCAAAACAAAAATTAGGTGCACTAATCGTTTTTGAAATATTCACGAAAAACCAAAGGCCCGCCCGCCAGTCTTTGAAAACCTAGCAGACTTTTAATAAAAAAATACTAGAATTTTATAATCTTCAAATTAAGTGCTTTCTAAAACGCGCAATGAGCACTTAAATCTCTGACGAAAAGAATTTTATATTAATCATCATTTCCGCAAGTGACCAGTTGCAATTCTCAGTTTAGCAGTCCCAGTTAAAACAAAAGAAAAATTATTGAATGTCGACCATGAGAATTATCCATTTAAAAATTACGGGACAAGAAAATTTTACCGATTTCTACCTCAACTGCCGAAGTCCATTTTGGTCCAAAGTACAAGAGGAAATGTCAGGTTTTGCCATACACAATTAATATATTTAATTTTTAATTTTTAAATTTTATTTTTCGGGTTTTAGCAAGCACTTAATAAGTTTTTTTATTAAAGGCCTGCTAGGTTTTCAAAGACTGGCGGGCCTTTCGTGAATATTCCAAAAACGGTTAGTGCACCTAATTTTTGTTTTGCTCACCTAAATAGCACCCAAAAAGCTTCTAATTTTGACCTAAATTTCGACAAATTTGTCCAATTTGGGTCCGCCATCATTAGAGGGGTCAAAGCATGGTAGATAACTCTAGTGAATAACAAACTGTAACACTCGTGTGTTAACCGCTACTTCCCACTCTAGTAAGCTGTGAAGCAAGTCAAAGACCTATATTTACATAATATAATGTTGAAATTAAACACTTAACATCAAGGTGATTTTTATAGAATTGTATGTTTGCAAAAAATAAAGAAAAAGTTCAGTTGAGTCACCATCCACACCCCGTATATAGTAGAATTTTTTATTCACAACCCCTTAATATTCTAAAGGTGATCGAACAATGACGCGTGGATTGAAAAAGGACCGAGGGTTAAAAAGAGAAGGATTTTCTTAAAAGCAGTTGATTTGGGTTGATATAAATTGGATTAACAAGGGTTAGGGTGCCAAATTTAAATATTTTTTAGATGCACTTATCATTTATTAATATTTGAGAGAGGAGGAATTGAGTTACACAGATTTGTTAGGTTTCCACTGACCCAATGTTCGTTTTATTAAATTTATTCACATAATGATTGAACTCATATTAAATATACCATAATATTATAAAATGTTTGATTACTTGTTAGTTCTTTTGTTTAACAGCTTATTAAATAATGTCGGCTTTTTAACATAGAATAATCAGATTTTCAATATTTAATAATTTTGTTTCGTATGTCAGAAGAGGTAATGGGAATATGATATAGTATACCTACTTTTTCCAAGACAAATTGGAAAAATATGTGGGATTTGGCACAATACTACTTCAAAGAATTTCCTTCTGTGGGCTTGCTACATATTATTCATTTCATTCTGTTATTTTACCTATAATTTCTTTTAAAGTAGCCATGATAAAATTGTAAAAACGATTGGCAATTCAAATTCCTTCGGAAAAACAATATTTTGCGACAGACTATTGGATACTACAATCATAAAAGGTAAAGCTGGCATTGTGTATTTAATAAAAAAAAACGTACACATTTTTATTCCCATTTTTAGTTTCTATCTCTGATTAGAAACATCACCCTAGTTTGACTGCCTATATAAGCAACACAAAATACACATGCCATAATAAATGATTAAAAATCGATTTTGTAATATTATCTAATCGTAAATAAAATCCTGTGTGTAATTCAAGCAGAAAGCTCTTCGCCACGTTTAATAAACATTTTATCTCCAGTGCCAAAGTAGCACTTTCTGCTTTTAATGCACAAATTATTTGAAAAATAGCTATTTGCTGTATTTTGTTAAATGTATTAATTTTTTCATATATATATTTTTTCTGTATCCATCTGTATTTGGTAAAAAATGTTACTTATTATTTTATTTGGTACCGTTTAAAGTTTAAAATTCCTTGGTTGATTCTGTTTTAAAGTGGTTATCTCGAGTATCTATCATTTAGGTTATTTAGAGTGTTTACAGCACAGTTAAGGTTGTATAAGGCATTTAAAATAGTACATTACGTAACGAGTGCGTTTGTCGCGTAAACCGAAGGCGGACGCGATAAAAAGCACGAGTGATGGGATTACCTGCGCACCGCACGAGTTGCGTATTCTATTTTTCACCACTCCGTGAGGAAAGCTCTTGAATTTGTCTAAAATAAAAGGAAAGAAGATAATAAAAGTAAAAAAGACTTTTTTATGTGTATAGTTATGTATAGTTATGAATCTTTGTTAAATACGTTAAATGTAATATTTGAACAGTTGCTTAACTTTTTATTTAACTTAAGTATATTAGATAATAATTGAGAATCAACAAAATCTTTATTTAGTAATGAAAAGTTTGATTGATTATATTGTGGTGCATTTACTACCGCGTTATTAGATGCAAAACTATTAGAAAATTCATCCTTAATATCTCTTAATTCACTTTCTCATTTATTTTTGATTGAGAAACACGGTCATTCATTGCTTTCCGCACAGAGTGATAAAAAGTTTTATATTTCGTAACGTTAAAGGAAGCATTGCTTTCCGCACGATCCTGTATGGTCGAAAGCAGTGCTTTCCGCACGGATTGATGAAAAAAATATTGCATTGACCATTCAAATTTTAATAACTGTCTTGATAAAAACAATTTCATTTCATTCACTAAAGTAATAAAGGAATAACCAGTATTCGGCTATTATAATTGTAAAAATAGAAAGAAATTCATTCTAACCTATTAGGTTTGTGTACGTATTCAAATCTCAAATAAAGATTCACAACTCTTTAATGTACCTAAGTACCGAAAAAATCATGCCATATGTCTCCGTTTCAAGTGAGTCAAAACGAAGCATCCGAGTTTCAAAACTAATCAAAATAACACTCAAGAAACCTGTCAGCAGATTCGGTTACACGGTATACCGATTACAAACCCATCCCTATCAGATAACGAAAATGCGCCGACATCCAGATGTCATTTTTAAACCTGTCATTAGTGTTGTTTTGCGGTCTCTAAGTTTACATCGAAGTTGGCGTCTCGTAGTCTAATTCTGGCATCAACTGTTTTCTACATGTCAAGTGGGCGGATCAAGTCACCTCGTAGTCTTAGACGACATGCTACATTACAAGAAGAAATAAAAAGAATATTTTATCACTTTAATGAGACGTGAAGGTATGTTTGAATGGTTGTGTTTAAGATTAACAACGAAAAATGGTCTTTATGTGTTAAAATAATTCTTTGAAACGATTTTTAACCGTCATCAACATTTACATTGAAATGAAATTGTCTTTGGTAAAAATGTTATATCGACAAAGTATAAACGAATTATGGCTATAAAAATATTTTATTTCATCCTGTCAAGTAAAGTAAAAACACTTTCCTATAATCAATTTGGCGCCGGTAAGTAAAACATTACGGTATCAGGTACTGTAATGTGTTGCCTAGCAACGCTGCTCTGATTGCTTAAGGGAAGACAGTTACTTTTAATTTTAATAAAATAATTAATTGCTTACGTTTACTGCCATATTTAAAAAGAAGTCAATGTTATTTAATTTTATATTAACAATTAAATCTTAATAATAAAAAAATTATTTGACAGTGACAGATGGCTTTCACGGTAATTTGAACTAACTTATCAAGTTACGAACTACTTTTAGTCAAGTTACGAACTACTGTTAAAATTTTTATGAATTTATTAATTTATAAAAACAGGATGAAATAAAATATAATACGATACATGGTCGTTAGGTGTTATTACAGTACTCGTTTTTATTTCCGGACTTGGCTCCTACGTCGCATCGTCCGTAAACTAACTCGTACTGTAATAAGTCTCCTACCGATCTTGTAACGTATAATACTATAAAAGTACTCCTGACAATTGCATTTCAATAGGAAAGTATCTACGATTGTTAAAAAAGTTTTGTAAAATACTCGTATTTAAAAAGGTGGTACTTATATGGGTCATTTTACGCCAATCAAATCACCTGCACCCTAAAAATTTAAACGAACTGACTGAGGTTAAAAAGGGTTCGAATTGTTGTCTAAGTCGGCTAAACTTGGCAGACGAAGACATTTGTTGATACTGCCAATGTGAGGGCCTTGCAAGGACGCGGTATCTACTACAGGAAGATGAGAAACCGGCTGCTCCAAGTTACGTGGAGAGGCCATTGTCAAGGCTATTAAGTCTCAATAAGAAGGCAGGACTATACAAGGTGTTCTAATCCTATTCTATTTACAATAGATCTGTAAACGTCGCAGTGATATAGGCTAACAGCCAGCTCAACCAATATTTATCTATCTATCGCCTAAATGAGTACTTTCGAAAAGGGTTACTGGTGCCTTTAAAATGTGATTAAACGGACTGAGATAAATAAGGGATCAAATTGTTTGTCTGGATTAGAATTATAAATAACATAATGTATTTAACAAAATTCAGTACAGCTACGGCTGGATGAGAGCTAGCGTTAGCATGAGAAATTTTACAGCAAACAAAGTTTTTACAAAATAACAGTTTGTAACCGATCAGATTAGTCTACCAGTCATGTTTCAGAAAATCTATATCTATACATATAATAAAACTGTAGAAATGTATATGTTTGTGCGCGCATCACATGAAAACTACTGATCCTATTCGAATGCGGTTTTCAAAGACGTATTTGTCTTCTTTCAACTTAACATCTGGTGTATAAAACTTTCTCCCCCCACCTCTTTAACGGGGTGAGGAAAGAAATTTTTATACAAAAATCAACACGCCACGCGAACGACGTCGCGAGTACATCGAAATAGAACCCAAAAATATGGTTAGATTTTTTTTGTCTGTCTGTCTGTATGTTTGTGCGCGCATCACATGAAAACTACTGATCCGATTCAAATGCGGTTTTTACAGATGTATTTGTCTTCTTTCAACTTAACATCTGGTGTATAAAAATTTCTCTCCCATTCCTTAAATGGGGTGGGGTAAGAAATTTTTATACAACAATCACACGCCTCGCGAACGACGTTGCGAGTACAACTAGTAATTAAATATGGTAGTCGAATTTTGATATGCACCAAAATTAGGATTATATCATGATCCGAATTGTATTTGTAAAATTTAAAATTGCAAATATATACGACGAACGTAATATTTTCAAAATCAACCGATTTGCATTAAACTGGTTATTTTAAATGACCACAAGTAATCGCGGATAATTTCAAGTGATCCCCAGTGATTGCATGTTTCATACGTATGTTCGGTCAAATAATACTTCTAGAACAGGACATTCAGAACAAAATATACTACAATAAATCGATTTTTAAATATGTACAACATTTATCGACCTACTTCTTTTTGCAGTGTGTTCGGGATCACGTCAGGAAAATAGTCTACAATAACATACTAGGTGGAAATGCATAAAATGTATCCAAAATGCATGTAATTTTTTATTCAGGACCAGAGTTTGTTAATCGTGGGTTTTTGGAGTGACTGAACACGAATATGCCATCCGAAGCACCTGGTGCCAAGGGTAATTGCTAAGGCACATCATATTCTAGAATTTCGAAAGTGTTTGGCACTAATTTGATGCAACGCATAAGCTGTATATTTTTTTAAAGTGTATCGTCTAACTTAGAATGCATACAGTTACACATATTTTTTTTACACGCTTTTGCGAGTACAACTAGTCCATTATTAAAATAGAGATTATTTTTAAACAGTACTTATTACATTATTTTAAAAATTTCAGGTTGTAAAAAATAAATTTATCTAATATAACTATCCTGTATATTATAATTTATTTTATAACCAATACAATATCTATAATCGAAAATATCATTTGTTAAATATCAAACTTAAGCCACCTTTGACAAGACGATCTATTAATCCTCTTATAAAATGTGGATAAATTTCTCAATTCGAAAAAGGGAAAATTTAATACATTTTCCCTCTATATCGACGCGGAAACATAGCAATTGAGTTTATTCTTGTCTGGAAAACAAATAGGGCCCATATCGAGACGACACGTCAACGGGGCATCGGAAAGAAAAATTCCATTTTACAGCTGTCTGTTTTATCGACAAGCGAGATCATAGCATCTCGCGTGTGTGAAACGATACTTTTTACGGTTCTCTTCACCTTCTAGACAAGTATATATATGGGGAAATTATACAGTGTGACATATTACAAATTTTTCAGAAAAAGATAATAAAATTACCAATTTAGTTGATCCTAATGAACGTGTAGTTTATATTTTGAGCTATTTGATAAATTTCATTCGGGAAATAAGTTTACTTATTTAAATATAAAGATTATTTTTTCGTTGGTTATTTCAAATTTACACTTCAAAATTTCATGTTGTGACATGTAAAAATTGACTAGTTGTACCTGCGACGTCGTTCGCGTGGCGTGTTCATTGTTGTATAAAAATGTCTCCCCTCACCCCGTTATAGGGGTGGGGAGGAGAATTTTTTATACACTAGATGTTAAAAAGTGACAATTCTCTTGGAACTGCTTCGTGAGTAAACATTTTTTATTGGATTGGGTTCATCTTGAAATAGTTAAATAGTAAATTGTACCTTAGTTTCCGGTTCATATCAATATATCCACATTTCGTTACCTCTAACGATGTTGTGTACAGATTATGAAGTTCTTAGGTTGAGCGTTAACTTACACCAACAGACTTAAGCCTTTATTAGAAAGCTTTTATATTTTCGCCGTGTTCTTTGTCTATTTGTCATTCCGTGGAATTTTGTAATCGAATTTAAACCTATTTCCCGACTACCTAGAGCTCTGAAATTTTCAGGATAGTTAAGAACTGGATGACAATGCATGTTTCAAGTGTGTTTAGGCATATACATAGATTTCGAAATTTATACTGAATTGATATTAAATATGATATAAGTTGGGATATTATAATTTTGAAAGTTTTTAAATAAGTCGTTCGTAGCCTATTTGAATAAGCGTCGGATATGAGTCCAGGTGACAGTTTTGTTATGTTATCATAATGGGTTCGATTACGCGAGAGAGAAGTTTTTTTCTGTTTTTATTTTTGGTCGAATTGTGCAAGATCCATCTGGAATAAATCATTTTCACCGCTAAATATTCATGCAAAATGCCACGCATGGTAATCTTCTTTAATAATCATGGGCACATTTTTTTTGAAATTGCAATCTATTTTGTTTGACTTTTACGAGATTTATCCCTGACAAACGTAGGTACGACCACGACAAAAATCTAAAAATCTCTTTAACAGTTCTTTCAAATGATTCTTCATTATCGAAATCATCCCACTAAAATCTTTACCAATGATTTTCATTTTTTCACATACTTGACTTTTTTACACCAATGATATCCATTTTTTACACACTTACCTTTTTTAAACACTTACTGGCCATTAATTCATAAGCTGCTGCTGATTCCAGTGTAAAAAAGGAGTATTTTACGAATATCGTGATATCGTGGCGCCATCTAATGGTCATTTGTAAAAATTTACATAGTAGCAAATTATATGAACAATGTTAAGCACAGTATTGCTCATTTACGACACGAAAGCGTTAACGCCACCTTTGTAATTAATTTCTTACAACGAATAGTTTGTTTACAATACCTAGTTTTTCAAGAAACTTGTTATATTGTTTATATACTTTTCTACCATTTCTATTTCACTGATCAATATTCCTTAAGGATGTTTTGTATATATTGTTGTAGATGTTTTTAGATAGTCATTCTTGGATTGTATTAAAGGAAATGCACATAAAAATATTTGGAATATTTAACTACGGCGCACTGTCAAAACATCTGTTAGAGACTTGAAATTGATGCTGACAAGGCAGTTTATCAAAATTTTAATGGATTTATATTTCTCTCACTGACATAATTGTTTTGTGTTCATGAGCGTTCATTTACAAAAAAAGAGAGGTTTTGTTGTAAAATAAAATTTGTGATCATAACAATATCGACCATAAATTGCTATGAATTAGGTTTATTTTTTATTACTTTTTAGTGTAATAATAATATAATAATATAAATAAAAAAATTATTTTTAAAGAACTACGCATCCAATTTGATTTTTATGAAAATAACACAGACTATAATGAAATTTTTTCAGTTTTGTATGAACAAGACCCTAGAATTTGACTTGAGTTCGAGAAAGAAAAAAAAAATGCATGTGTATGTAGTCTCTATAAAATTTAATAATCAAAACGAAAATTCGATTTGTTGGCTTGTAATTACGATACGATTCTCTATATGAAACAATTATACTAATTTGTCACAAATCTTTTTAAATTCTATTAGTCTTATATCGCTTCGAAAAAAAATTAAGATCGGTTTGTCGCACGAGACGAGATGACACAAAAAAATTCTCGAAGCTTCGTGCAGCACTAATTTTGCAAACTTCATGAAAAATAAAAGAAGAATTTGATAGATACTAAATAATAAAACCAAAGAGGTTTATTTGAATATAAAAATCTTTTTAGGAAGACAAAAATGAATTTCCACCATTCCAATGACATAATTCATCATTGTACTAGGTGGGCAATATATAACTCAATGATTTGAATTGCGCGCTTTTTTGAACAAGCATTTCAATAGGTGGCACCGTAGTAGTTGTTTGTCAAATTCATCATGGAGCGCTAGACGATCGCACGGCGCTTCCATATTGTTAAACCGTTTTACTTAAATAATGAGTCGATTGGAATCTACGAAAAAATTTTGGTCGAAATAATGTGCCCAGTGTCAACACTATTCGTCAGTTGGTGTGGAACAAAGAGGTGAAGTTAAAGACGTACTGCTGAAAATATAGAGAGTTCGTGAAAGTGTTGTGGAACGCCCTGAGACGTCTACCAGCCTTCACTTTCAAGAACTGGGTATTCGTCGCACGTCTTTACGCACTTTAAAAGAAGACTTGCATTTGCGGCCAAACAAAATTTAGTAAACCCAAAAACTGTAGCCTAGAAACCATAAAAGTCGACGACAATACATTCATGCAATATTGCAGCTTAATCCCCAAAATAACGATTTTTACCGACAAATGATAATGAGTGATGAAGCACACTTCGATATGGCCGGATTTGTTAAAAAGCAGCATTGTCGTATCTGAGCATCTGAGTGTTGGTATGGACATGTCATTGAACCTTATTTCTATGAAGATGCTGCAGGTAATTCTCTTACCATTCGAGTTACGTACTATGCTTTATCTACGACTCAATATTTTAATTTTAATTCTAAATATTTGACATCTCTAAAAAATATATGACGTACGTACTGTACTGTTATCTACTCCTTTGACAGTAAAAATGTCATTTATACTCATTGCCACCCTGCAGGGTAAGTAAGCTATATTGCACAGTTGTGCGTAATGAAACGTCATTCCAACATGACGTTTCATTACGTACAACTGTCCGTTATAGCTTACTTACCCTGCATGGTGACAATGAGTATAAATGACATTTACTGTCAAAGGAGTAGATAATAGTATATTACGTATCAAGAGTGGTAAGTAGGATATTACGTACGAGTGGAAAAGTTACGCACGAAGCCGCGTAGCGGCGAGTGCGTAATTACACGAGTACGTAATACCTCTTACCACTCGAGTTACGTACTATGCTTTTTCTACGACTCAATATTTTAATTTTAATTCTAAATATTTGACATCTCTTAAAAAATATATTATGAAATTTGGCGTTTAAAATAACATTTATCAAAGTAGTGACATTAAGTAACATCCTAGATTAAATAATAATTTAAAATGTAATATATGTTGCCTAAATCTGTTTTATTTTTATTTTATTTTTTAATAAAAACTATTATATATTTATGTTTTAAAATTGACAAAAAGTATGTAAATAGACCAAATAAAGTAGTACGTACATAAAAAAATTTATTGCAATTTAATTAAACAAAAAATTTAAGTTTTCTTAACTAAACGCACATGTATGTTATGAGATCTCATTACGTGCATGTTATTGTTAAATGTCACTTACAAGGAATGTCTACAGTACGATTTTTGACGTTTACAGTCATGGGCGTAGAAAAAATATATTAAGCATTTCTAAACAAATCTGATTTTGAAATAAATCCCTTATTGGTAAATGTTATCTCCACCTATGTATTGGTGTCATTTTTACAGTAGTATTTTTAATTTATTGCTCTGTGATGCGTTTGAAAAATTATGGGTAGTTAAATGTCTTTAAAAAAATGAAAGCAGTAACATAAATTAAACATAATATTAATATGTTTTTTAATGGAAACAGACTCATATGTTTGTCAACATTTTGAAACAGTAAAATCTTGTTACAACTTTAGTCACATTATAAATACTGAAATACACTATTTTTGATTTAACTCTATATCGTGTCAAAATGAAAATAGATGTCGTTTTTTTTATTCATGAAATATGTGACACGTTTTAAAAATTATGCCCTACTGGCTATTACCTATAGCGTTTCTTAATAAAAAAAAATATTTCTACGTTTCTGTATACATTTTTAAATGTAACGAATTATTTTTTTATAAAAGCTTAAGAAGTTGTAAAGTTACTACAAAAATCAAAGGAAAATAGAACAATAAGAACAATTATCCGAAGATTAAAAAATCGTGGATCTTTCTTCGAATTCGGAATTAAGAAAAGTAAAGAACGGGAATTTTATCTACTTTGAAATTTTGTATAGAAATCAGTTAATAGTTTTTTTTTTTTTTTAAATGTTTAAGGTATAAGGGGATTTTCCATTATACTTATACTTTACTAAATATACGTTTTTTTGGTTAAAAACTATTTTTTTTAAAACCGGCCAGAAATTAGTACTTTTCGGTTTATTTTTAGGGCAGAAAATCTCATTTTGTCGAATAAGGCCAGAAAATAAAAATGAGTCCGGTAAAAGCTTTTACCGGACTCATTTTTATTTACTTTCCGGTCTACCTTTAATGAAAAAAAAAATAGGTAGTCTAAGATAGCGGTCTATAGTTTTTATGGTAACCGAGTTTTGTATATATTTAAAACTCTAAATTAACTTGACATATTTTTACGTTTAGTTGAAAACGTTAAATTTATTATAAAATGGATATTTAAAATAATGCATTTGATTGTGAATTAATGGAAGATGAAATTATACCAAATGAAATTGTTAAGGCGGCCACCCAAGCAACGTTTGTTAAAAAAAATATTAAAATTAGTTTATAAAGAGTTCTTGTTATAAAAATGTAAACTGAATAATATGAAATTTATGGTACAACAATACCCGTTTTAAAAAAAATATTGTACGTAATACGTCCCAAAAGTGCTTTTACTGGACTCGCAGGCTTGCAGGACTCGCCTGCGGCTCGCTCTGCAATTTGTCCACTCGTCCAGTTAAAGACCACTTTCGGGACTTGTTACGTAAACTACTATTAATAAGCAAACTCGTTTCTGAAATGGAAAGTGTTTTTTGTGGACAAATGATCCTTATTAGATTAACTCAGAAAAATGACGTTAAATGAGCAAAGTTTATAACCAGACCCTCCTTTAATTTGTCTGTTTGGTATAATTGGTATTTAACATGAAAAAATAACATATGCAAATTGATCGTCTTTTGTGAGATTTACACGCGCTCCTTAAATTTTCTACAAAATTAGGTACCAAAAATTCGTTAAATTTGTTTTTAGCACGGCTAGGGAATGAGCAGCGAAACTTTGAAAAATACATTTTTGATGTAAAATTTCCTTCTGAACATGATGAAACTGCCATTTTGTGTAAAAATTTTTGAAGAATTTGAACCTGGACTAAAAATTTTTAATATGAAAAGGAAAATTCAGGAAGCGTGTATGATTGCATGATTGGATCCAGAGTAGATTCATCTAAAAGTACATAATATGTTAAAAAACAGTTCGGTTGTTGGCCAGTAAGAACTTTTTACACAGTGTAGAGTAGTAGCTACATAGTAATGGTTGGTTATGTTTATATACTAGGGTGGTTAGAGAAAGGTAGTTGGGTACTGCGATCTTTTCTCTTTTGCTAACCGGACGTTTCCTCTTTCAGGCAAAGGTATTTCTTCTCTACTCTTCCTATAATAACAAAAATATTAAAACAACAAACCGTTAAAACGTTAACCCATGCTTTCTTTCCAAGCTAACTGCGCATGTGCAAGAAGAGAAGATAGAGTGGGTAGAATACCACGATCTTCTCTTACTTTTTAACCAACAGACAGCTGGAAGCCTGGCTCACCTTCTCTATTTATAATACCTTTATGATTGAAGGAGAGCGAATTAAGCTAACATCATAGTAGCAAGTAAAAAGATTTTAAAAACAGCCATACACATTATTAAAGTGGAACAATAAATTAAGCAGATATTTGACATTTTTAATTATTTTTATAACTTAGTACTTAGTTTTGCAATAAGCTTTTTAACGAGCTTTTTAATAATGTTTTAGAACCCGGATGACCAAGGTTTGCTCGTGCAAGACCTTTCTATTATAATATTAGTCAAGAGTTTTAAGCTTTTTAGCTACTTTAGCAGCAGGTGTGGGACGATACTTTCGCAAGTCAAAATTCGGTTCGATGGCCTTTTCTTGACAGCAATTTAAAAATTTCTAATTCTGCATTGATCATCGTGCTCAGAGGAAAATTTAGCATCGAAAATGAATTTCTATGTGATCTCTATTTATAGCAGTTGGGGCTATAGACCACTATGGCACAGATGATCCTAGAGGTTAAGAGTCGTTTGTTATCATATCTTAGAAATTAAGCAAACAAGATATAATGTTAAGAATTAAAAAAACACATCTGACATGAATCGAAACTTAGTTCTCTATCTATAGCTGATAGCGAAAAAATATATATATTTTAGTCAGAGCACCATAGAAGTGACTTAAAGATTGATCTTTTAATTGTAGATTGGCCAGATTATCTCTTTTTTATTAACGGCATATGTGTTTAAGTAGGAATTAAATAGCGATTTAACGCTAGGATCTGGATCTGGATCTGGAAATTTGGGGAGGGGCGAGCTAGTGCTTAGCCAGCACTGAGGCCACATATGACCCATTGTGCATCCTCCCGTATTGTAGGTATATCCTCACCTCAGGCTGTCACCAGGCCTAGTGATTTAAAATAGGTGATGAGGCGCCCGAGGGGGATCTCCCTGACATCGGCTGGTGTAAGCCAATACTCGCCCAACACGGATCTTCTGATTTCAGAAAAAACAGAGCAGTCATACATAATGTGTTCTACTGTTTCCTCTTCTTGTTCGCAGCCTCTGCATAGCGGCGATTCTGTTAATTTCATCCTAAAGAAATGTTGTCGCAATTGGCAGTGACCTGTCAAGATTCCCACAGCGGTTCGGAGATTATGTCTGGTCAATGCCTTAAATTGTTTTGCTGTTTCCTCGCCAGGATGAGGTAATAACTCTCTGGCCATTCTACAGTTCGTAGTTTCATCACAGCACTGTATAAATTTTTGGTGAGAGTGCTGTTTGATAAGGTCCACGACTGCGGACAATGTTAGCTTGGTAGATGGGCGAGGGCTAACATATTTGTAGCCCGCAGCCCTTTTTGCTCAATTGTTCGCAATGCTGTTGCCTTTAGAGTTCCCATGTCCTTTGATCCAGCTGAGAGTGACCACGTTATTCTGGCTGGCCTCGGTTAGAGATTGGTGACATTCTAGTACTAAAATTGAAGTGAAACGTGGTCTATTCAAAGACAGTAGTGCTTGTTGGCAGCCTGTGTATATATTTATATTCCTGCCTGTGATGTTCCTATTGATTAATCCTTTTGCAGCTATGGTTATGCCTGTGAGTTCTGACTGAACCACACTTGACAAGCCATCCATAGCCCATTTTTTCTTAGGTTTAAGGATCTGGAGTAAATTCCACATCCCACACCTTGCTTTGTTTTTGATCCATCCGTATATACGCTCAGAGCGTTCACTACGTTGGGGTCTGCTGTCTTGTTTGTTAATATTTTGTAGGGTTTGTCAAAGACAAATCTTGGTGCGACGGCATCCGTGTCTGTCTGTAGGAGTGGTATCATTTTTATCGATTCCCTCAAAAAAAAAGGAAAAAGTCTTAAATATTTTATGAACTGCAATAAAGATAAATTTGTGAAAATAATTATCATAATATATAGTATCTCTATTGTTTTCCATGTTATAACAATATTGTTCATTGTTGAAATATTTTGATATACATCCTTATAAGTAATCAATTATGACCTAATCGTTATCAATATTTAAAGATCATAAAAAATTAAACTTTTCTTTTTTTGTCTACTATTCCATCCTTCATTCTAAAAATCATCATTTATAAAAGAAAAAGTCTTAAACGTTTTAACACAGTCTTAAATTAAATTGTGACAAGGCCGTCACTTTGGCTAAAAACAATTTTCTTTTTCCATCTGGTTTAATTGGAATTTTATCCCACTTCTGACAATTAAAATGTACTATCCAGCAAACGGGAATCTTATCCCACTTCTGGAAAACGTAAATCCCTCTTATCCCATTTCTGATCTCACTCGAAATTAAACCAACACGGTTTTTTTATTTCTCTTAGGCTGTTATTTGACTAGAAATGGGTTTATTTTAATGCCAAAATAGAATTAACAGAATTAAAACAAGAATTTTGTTTAATTTTTTAAGGTTTTTTAAATAATTTATCTGCTGGTTTAAACCCACTATCAGGGAAGGGACACAGAATGATAATAATACACTTTGGCAGATCAAATGGTTAAAAAAGATACGTGAATTTATTTTGTGGTCATCGAATAAAGTTATGCGAAGACAATTCTGTTGTATTTGTTAAAAAATGTGTATTGAGTCTCACTGTTATTATTTTCTATGTGTGTTCTTACAATATTATGTTAAAATATATATTTATATATTGAAGTTATACTTCTCTTCATGCACTCGGTGGAAAAGATTTGTGTACAGTTAAATGGGAAAAATCATTACATATATAATGGTGTGAGTAAGAAAAAGACAGACACACTTATAAGGTATTATATTATATTGGTTGGTAGAAACAAAGATGAAATATTTATATTAGTCATAACTATAAGTCCTTTGGATACAGTTTCAAGATTCAGTACATTGAAAATGGATAGATATACAGAAAACAGTCTGAACTAATGTATGAATATCATAGTGACGGACCACATGATTATTTGACAGTTCATTTTATAATTGTGTCACGTAAGTTAACATATCAAGTTTCATATTTTATATTAATAATAATATTCAGTAATGAGTATTGTATTGTAGTCTAAAATACCGTCACATGGTTGCAGTATATTCTGCTCTATGCTTTTAAGGTTGTTGGCTACATAAACAGAGTGTTTACGAATAGTCGAGGAAATAAAGCACTAAAACCTCCGAATTTTGTAACGTAAGATGGATCGGAATGCTTTTTTTGGCACTGGATTCGTTAGAGTATCAGGAAATTTGTCGCCATTTTTTATAATGTAAAAAATGGGAAATTGCATTTCTGCATTCGAAAAGTACATTCCGAACAGACAATAGAGAGAAAACTTACAACTCGGTAAGTATTGCTGAAAATGGGTTCAATTTATATACTCGGGGTTTTTGGAGTCGCTGAACACGAATATCACGATTCCGAAAGTCTCCGCGACACTTGGTGTCTAGGGTATTTAACTATTCTCCTGGGGTTTTATGTAAATTCTATACGAAATCAGTGCACACTTGGTACTCGGTGGTTTTTTGAGTCGCTAAATACGATTATAATAATGGCGATGGTCTTCGAAACACCTGGTGCTTAAGACGGACCTCGTCTCCAGGTATTTTATGCAAATTCGATACAAAAAGAGTGTGCATACGGTACTAGAAGGCTTTTGGAGTCGCTTACCACGAATATCATATAATGAGTGTGCTAAATCATTCGCATACAAATTTATGAATCCATGCGCGTGCATAGAAGTATAACTGACTGCCACACTAGTTTTCTTTTAAAGAAATTTGAATGATAATTCTTTGTTTTTTTTACAGGTAAATTCTACATTCCCTTTGTTGTCATACTAGTTACTTGTAAGTATTAATACACTTCGAATATATATCCTAATTTAAAATTAAACGTGAAGATTCATCTTAGTGTTGGAGTTTTGTAAGTTTTTTTTTTGATGCATTTTACAAAAAGTGTTTTTATTTGTTTCAAAAACTATAACAAAGTCTTTGTATAGAGTTTTCATTATTATGTTATTTATTTCTTGTAGCTTAACGGATGGTTTTTAAATTAGTGATTGGGTATGATTATAATTGTTTTGATATTTTTAAAAACTCATTCATTATTAAAAAAATATTTTTTTTTTGATTTATTTTGATTTTTTATAATTTAAAACTAAAGAAATAATTGTAAAATTCTATTCAACTCCAAAATATATTTTAATAGAATAAAAACAAATATTACATCGATATACATACTAGTAAAGTTTGCAGAAAATCTTATAAAAGCTATTTGCCCTCACAAAACCTCGTACAAAAAAGGTCCTAAATGTAAAACAAATTGAAAAATATTTTAGTGAACCATTTTTCCATAACCTTTTTCTATCGCACTACGAATTTCAATTCTCTAGCTTACGTAATATGAAAAATATAGAAAACAAAGAACACTATTTTTCAGTCTAGCTGTCTTTTTGTTACAAAATCATAGTGTTCAAAGAGAAAGTTAACCATACGTATATAAATAATTTATTTCCGTTTCAGTTAAATGTATTTAATAATAAAACGAAGTATTTAGAGCATTTCAGTATATCGACGTCAATCAAGCTGAGCTGGATTCAATTAGAGAATTTCAATCAGGCTCGAAATAAAAGTTTAACTGATGGCCAACGGGGCGTTTAAACCTCAGTTTAAATCGCTTCCAACGACTTTGTGTCAGTTGCACTAGACCTGCGACCAGCCACACGAGGATAAATAATACACAGTCTAACAACTTTGCAGACAATTAATTACTTCTGTGCACTGCCGTCATGTAATCTACTGTTTTAGGTGCTAAAGGAGTAAATTTTCATTCAAAATGTCATATATTGTATATTATATTTAGCAATAACACATAAGATTAATAAAGAGATTATATAGATCAAAGCTACGTTTCTAGAAGCCATCGAAATCTTACCACCACGATTGCAACAGTATAGGTAATACATTTTATACTAAGCAAAATGAATTAAGAATCACTATTAAAGTTTAACCAAATGGATTAATTTAAATGGTATTTATATATTATTATATTATTTATCGGGGAATATATATACGAGTATATATAAGTATACGAGTATATAATACCTAAACTACATTAGGTACTTAAAGAGAATACTTTATTCAGAATTTTCGGTAAGAGACAAATAAATTATTAAATGTTTTTTTGTTCAGAAATTGTAATAAAAGTTTCAGTATGTAGCGGGTATGATCTCCTCTTGCACGTAACGAATTGTTTGTTGAGGTATCTGTTCCTATTCTTAAAGCAAACCATCTGTAAGTTGTTGTAGGTTATTTGGCATTTCTCTCTGTCTCATTCGTCTTCCAAACTCATCCCACAGATGTTCTATGGGATTTAAATCCGGACTATTGTGTGGCCATTCCATACTTTAATTTGATTTTCTTGAAAAAAATCTCGAACTTGTCTGGTAGCATGAGGACGGGCATTATCCTTCTCCTTCTCCATAATTTTGTGCATAGGGCAATACATTGGGTTCTAAAATAACCGAAATATATCGATTTGCTGTCAAAGTACCACCCTCAATTACAACAAGCGCAGTTCTTCCATTGGAACTTATGCTCCCCCACCCACACCATTACAGATCCTCCTCCAACATGGCGAGTTTCTGGTACCATACTTTCTTGGAATCTTTCACCCAGTCTTCTGTAAACTCGAACACGTCCATCAGGTCCACACAATCAAAACCGAGACTCGTCTAAAAATAAAACTCATTGCCATTCCTGTTCAGTCCAGTTTTTATGTTCGTGGCAAAATGCTAGACGCACTCAACGGTGTCGTCTTGTTAATTCTGGTACCCTTGCTGACCGTCGAGATCTTAATCCCATTTCTCTTAAGCGATTTATTATTGTTTTGGTTGAAATAGGTCTGTTTATATGCTGTTGCAGTAGATTTGCTTGATGTCGAGAAGTGAAAGTTGGATTTTGAATTGCATTTCTTACTAAGATACGGTCCTGGCGAGGTGTTGTAATGCGTGCTCGGGGACGGCTTCTTAGTACATCACCAGTTTCCAGAAACCTATTCCAAGTTCTTGAAATCACAGATTGGCTTACCCGAATTTCGGCGACAATCTGACGTTGTGACGCTCCATCTCTAACACGATGGACAACAATGGATACTTGAAATATATTCAAATGTCGTCTGGGCATAATTTTGTACCAACTACTAATACTAAATAACTTCAAAATAAAACTGTTTATGGTATTTTCTTAATAACTTAAAGAATGGAATTAAACTACATTTTATCAAATTTAGATATTGTGATAAAAATGACCAGTTTATTATCAGTAGTAATAACCCAAGGACATTGATAATTGTTCGAAAAAATTTTATAACAGATTTCGAAAGCTTGTTGCTTGGAAACAGAGTAAACAGACCGACGCCGTAGGCGGAGGTCTGTTGCCTGTAAGCAACAAGCTTGAGAAAGTTGTTAAAAAATTTTTGAGCATTTATCAATGTTCGAGGGTTATTCGGATAGAAAATTTTTTGCTGGTTATGAAAAAAAAATACAGAGCAGAAACAATTTATTTAAATGTGCAATTAACAAAGGAACAATTAGAAAAATTTACTTGTTTTCTTCTCATGTTCACAGCCCAATCCTTTAAAATCGACGCCAATTCTTCCACCGTCCGATTTCCATCTAATTCATATTTTCTATCATTGCAAAAGTCCATAAACGCTTTCCATACAAATTTTTTACTGTAAACAGTATTCTTTGGTATATTTGATTCGATAATTTCATTAATATTCTCATCAGTATTACAACCAAATCGTGACATTTTATAATATTGAATATTTGAAATGTCAAAATCGAAATGAAACGAAATGTAGGTATCCATAGCTACATGATTGAGTGAAAACAGCCCATGGGATCTGTTTTCAGTATAATGTTGGTTTTATTGGTTGTATTGAATCAGATGACCACAAATTAATTGATTTCATTGGATTTCTAATTGAGCAAAAAATTTTCAGTAGTAATAACCCAAGGACATTGATAATTGTTCGAAAAAATTTTATAACAGATTTCGAAAGCTTGTTGCTTGGAAACAGACAGACGCCGTAGGCGGAGGTCTGTTGCCTGTAGGCAACAAGCTTGAGAAAGTTGATAAAAATTTTTTGACATTTATCAATGTTTGAGGGTTATTCGGATAGAAAATTTTTTGCTGGTTATGAAAAAAAAAATAAATCGTGACATTTTGAAATATTGAATATTTGAAATGTCAAAATCGAAATGAAACGAAATGTAGGTATCCATAGCTACATGATTGAGTGAAAACAGCCCATGGGATCTGTTTTCAGTATAATGTTGGTTTTATTGGTTGTATTCAATCAGATAACCACAAATTAATTGATTTCATTGGATTTCTAATTGAGCAAAAAATTTTCAGCAAAACATATATTTTTATACAAGGTTAATTTGATTTTTGTCATTCTCAATTTAAAGTCAACTGTATCTATAAAATTTTTAGGTGATTCTTAATTCATTTTGCTTAGTATATATTGACGGTCTATGCGTTGTTGGTTATTTTCGATTATTTAATAAATACAAACCAGCATCGATTTCTAGAATTTATATAGTATCGTTAAAAATTTTTATTGACCGACTTTAAAGCTAGTGGTTTCTGGAGTTTTTTTTAATAATAATACAAAGGTTTATTGCTAAAAATGGTTTCTTGATTATATATTTACCACAAATTAGAATCAAAAAGAAAAATCCATGCAATAGACCCAAAACTTACTCTTCTCGGGGGTTAAAAATATCTGTAATACAATAATTCCAAAAAACAATGAGAATGTATGAAACGTTCAGAGAGGCAGCCGTTGAGAAACCCAGCAGTGGTAAAAAAAATCACCGCGCAAGCGACAAGCTAAAGTGTTCCTTAAAGACTCTCGACGAAATTTACTGTAGAGCTGATATCACAAATGCGAAATGACGTCAGAATGATTGTCAGTTTCTTGAAAGGACATTGTCGGCTCAGGAAACACCTGAGTCAACTGAACTTAGCAGATAAAGACGTCTCTCGATACTGTTTTATGCCAATGTAAAGACCTTGCAAGGACCCGGTATCTAGTGTTGGGAAAGGAGAAAAAGGCCACTACCTCATTAAGAAAGCAGGGCTAGATAAGGTGCTCTAATGCTTTCCAAGTGATAATGGGTGTTCACAAAAGATCTGTAAAGGCAGCACTGATGCAGTCTAAAAGCCAAACCGTCGAATATCTACCTATTTATCTATACACGAAAAAAAGAGACTAAACTGGAATCAAGCATAAAAAGTAAAAAAAAAACGAAAAAATATCGAAAAGCTCGTGATAATTTGGTTATAATGATAAAAAAGTGAAACCATCGCTGGAAAAAATTAAAAAAATCTAGAAAAACTTAACAAATGAAGAATCACTGAAAAATCGTGGAAAACTCGAAAATATCGTGAAAGCGCGGAAAAACTGTGATCACCTCAAAAATTTAAGTAAACCGGAACACGGTAAAACAATTTTAAAAATCGGTAATATCGTTATTATTTGAAAAATTGGTGAGAAAGGTGAAAGACTATTAACTAGTTGAAAAAATCATTAAAAAAACAGAAATATCTATTGTGTAAATTGAAAAAAAAAACTTTAAAAGTTAAGAAAATTTTAAAAGTAAACAGTAAAATCAGAAATATTGTAAAATTTGGCAAGACCAATAAAAAAAAGTGTAAGGTGTCAAGGGACAGAAGTTCCTTTCGATTAATTAGTGAAGGAATTGTAATTTGTAAACACAACAGAGAGTTTGTACATACATAAGCATTTATTATCGTCTGTATAAAATCTCTACTTACCTAACTCTATCAGCAATATCCGGAACTTGTGCAGAAACACTGTCAGGATACATTATTGTTTTTATTTTCTATTATTTTAATATTTATTATCTACAAAAAACCTGTATAAACTTAACAAAGTCGCGACACTACTACACTGTTCAAAGCAAAATTGAAAAAAAAATAGTAATTATTTTCAACAGTTCGTTTCTTTTAACAAAAGTGTCCATTTATACAATCCAGAGGTTTAGAGGATATACATCTACCTAGAATTACTTTTTATTTCAATTTTATTTAAAACAGGAATTAACAATTTAATACAAAATTTTAAAATTAAAATATTTGACAGTAACTGACAGTTAAGGTAATTTGACGTAGGTACCTAACTAGTCAAGTTAAGAACTATTTTTGAAATGTTTATGAACAGGATGAAATAAAATATAATACAATTATAGGTACTTATTTCTTTCTACAGTATTTTCTTTTAATTTAAATTAGTGTCTTTTTAATTGTACTTTTATTAGTATTTATTATATTAGGGTTTCCTAATTAAATAAAGATAGGTATATCTATCTATGAGAGAGAGAGAGAGAGACAACATGCGTATGTCGTGTCGTGTCGTGACAAATTTTGGTATGAATTTTTTTTGGCTAGCTCCCAGCGTCAGTCGTAACTGTTCGTAACGCCCGAAAGGGAACTTCGTTCCAAAATTTAAAAATCGTGTAAAAAAACAACAAAAACAAGAAAATATAACAGTAAAAATTCGAAAATTGTCTGAAAAATTGAAACATCAGCGAAAAAATAATTTATTACACTAAATCAAAACCAACTGAACGAGTATCTAAAATATCTGATAAATTTCCATAAACAAATTAATAAATCACCCTATGTTTTGAGTTAAAATTTATTTCAGTTCCGATACTCAGCACTTCTAATGTGAATCATGATCGTAATTTGAATCGTAGCTAGTCAACACCCATCGTCGAGGCAATTTTCATGGCCACAATTCCATAAATAAATCCCAACAGGCCCTTCTCCATAACCGACTAGGGTTTTCCGGAATTAAAATATCTGCCTGAAGCGAAATACGCACAGGTTTATTCTGGGGTAAAAACCGGAAACGGTTCCGGTTGAAAATCTCGACCAATATGTTGATTTGGTTACAGAAATCTACTTATCGACGGCGTTTCAGATGAAAATTTTTAAAGTGCTGTAAGGAAAACGATAAAGAGCCAATATTTTCAATATTGTGACGCATTTTATGTTGTTGTAAGCCACTAAAGAGTAGTTTATTATATGTAAAATATAATTTTAAAATAAATATAAGAAGGTACTGTATAAGTTATAGTTCCATTTCTTTAAACTGCTTTAAAAAATATTATTAGTACCTATTTATTGTTTTTGGGCGTTAAATTTAAACAGATTTTAGTTTAATCACATTGATCCAAAAACTAAAATAGTAAACCGAACGTATGAAATTGTTTCGCTCATTTTTGGTTGAGCTTTTTTAAGCTTTAAATATGTATATACCTTGGATAATGGATAGATAGTTGTTCATTGAGTTGGCTGTTAACCTGTATCATTGCGACCTTTACAGATCTATTGTGAACACTAATAATCTCTTGGATAGAATTAGAGCACCTTGTCTAGCCCAGCGCTCCTAATGTGACTTAATAGCCTTCCCAAAGGTCTCTCCACGTAACTTCTGTATGTCTTCGTCTGCCAAGTTCAGCTGACTCAGGTGTCTTCTGAGCCAACAATGTCCTGTCAAGAGACTGAAAATCATTCTGACATTGTTTCGCTTTTGTGATATCAACTCTGCAGTAAATTTCACCCCGAGTCTCATTTTATGAGCACTTTGGCTTGTCGCTTGCCTGATGATTTTTCCCACCACTCCTGGGCCTTCTATATTCACCAACGTTTCGGCAACCCCGGTTCCGGTCCAATCATTGGGATATTAGCTCATCCCGCGCGGGCTATTCATCGGCCTTCTCATTGCTCTAAAACTCTGAGTGTCCTGATACCCATGCCAGTGCCATCACATCAAACAACAAATATTTTTCACAAATTGTAATGTAAAAATTATATACAAATTTTTCCTTGCCTGAACTCCTTTTATATTGAGATAGCTTAATAGTATTGTAGCGAAACACAAAAAAAACTGTGTTTGATTTATCTATCATGTATTAAGCACTAAACAAATTACTATCACTAAATTACTTGTACAATTTATTTACTTTGATTCAATTTATGTATCGGAAACAGTAAAGAAATTTTCTATCCCGTGGCACATGGGGGTTATATTACCGTATATAGACAAGAATAGTAGGATCATTCTCGCTAAAACTGGTTCCATGTCGGTCTGCATCATTGTCACTCACCAGCAGCGTTGCCAACCTAAAATTTAAAAAAAATGGCGGTAAATTTAAAAGAGAGTTTATTTAATAACAAAAGGTACGTTAAACAGAAGTTAAATAATCTTGAAAGAAAATTATAACGGTATATCGGTAGCCTATTTCTTAAATTGCTAGAGATGGCATCGCTGCTAACTAGTTCTCACAAAACTGCACAAAAAACGGCAAATCGAAGTGAAATCTGGTACAAAAAATTTGAAAGGCGCCGGGCAAAATAATCCTACTTTTTAGTCTATATAGGTACGTTGTTAAGGAGTTGTAATTCAGCTTTAGTCGATTTTGAAACATCGGAAGTGGTCCCCGAACTAGAAGTCTTTCGTCGCAGGTTCTACGCGCCTTGTATTTTCTTCTAATCGAAGGGCTAGCCTGAAGTGGCGTACCAGTACATTTATTTTTATTTCTTTACATATTATGTAACTAGAGTTATAATTTCTTTATTGCCTAAAGAGCGAACAGGCATTTAAAGTTAAATTTAAAACACGGGTTGCTTAATATTGCTATTCTATGACTGTTACTTTTGGATAATTTATCTGATTTTCATAATTTGAAGTGACCAACATGGCATTTTTTTTATAAAGTATTAATGTCTTTCATTAGGTGTAGCATATAAAATATAGCAAAAAATACTAATGGTTAAAGAGCCGCCTGTACCGAATCGATATAAACCATGCAATGATTCCCAAAGTGGTCCTGGTCCTGGGGCCTATGATTGACTCGATAGGGTCACATAAGTGTAAATAGGGTATTTATTCATTTAATGCAGTTATACAAAAAATAAAAAAATACTACAAAAGTTTCACTTCTGTCGGCAATGCCCAAGTGCCACATACATTTTTTTCAATTCGAATTTATGGTTGGAACTTAGTCAGAAGGCATATTTCCATCGTTAGATCCAATCTTCCTATCTTTTGACAATTTTTGGGATTGTGGTAGAAATGTAGTAAGAAGGAATCAATCTAACCGAGTAGCATTTAGAAAATGATCTACGATAAAAAAAGTTTATAGTATATGAGTAGAAAAATTTACCAAACTTAACTTTAAAATTCATGTTAATTTAGAATTCATCAACAAAGTTTTCTCGATTTTACTACTATAGTCGCAAAATATTTTATATAAGTGAATCAACAATTTGGAATTAATTGTTGAATTAATAATGGTTTGGTAATATGACAGAATTATTAAAGATGCTTAAAAACCGATAAGGTTACCTATTAAATATGTAAGTATCTGCAGTACATAAAAAACCAATCAAACCCGGATTTAGAGAATGGTTATTTCCATGCTGTTGTTTGCTAAGCGTACGAACACTCTAAAATTATTGAAAAAAAAAACGATTTTCTGTCAATAACAAGCGTTCAAGTACGGTTTGTGTTTTCTGTTGACAACAAAAAAACTTGAAAAATTTAAATGTTTATATTGATATTCCAGCAACGCGAAAATGCTATAAATCCCGAAAAAATCTAAAATTACAAAAGCAATCATTTCTGTCAGAGGCCCCGGACAATGCGAGTGTCGTTATTTTTCACCAAATTCGATTAAATATTACAATTTTCTTTACGCCATCAATCAGAAGAGATGTCAGATAAAGCGATGAAACAATTCATTTTGAATTATGTTGTTCGTCGCCCAGAGCCAGTTTTTAATTTTTGTACAATTTATGTTTTCATTTAATATTCTTTTGCATCCAATCTGCTGGATCAAATAAACAACAGAGTGTAAAAAATTCTATTCCTCAAAGTAAATAATATTTAAAAAATCATTTTGAGTGTCATGTGCAGGTAGACTCAAAAATATATTTCGTTAAAATATAGGTTCGTATATTTTTGTGAAATTCATACTACAATACTGATTTACGATTGTCTGAAAGATTAAAATAGTTATTGGTGACACAAGGACGGAAAATTACATTTTGCAAGAGCGAGTATAGTTGTGTAGCCGAGGTGCGTAGCACCGAGGCGAAACAATACGAGCACTTGCAAAACATTTTCCGGACGTGTAACACACACTATTTTTTGGTCCGACTAATTTTGAATATTTTCAAAAGTTCTGTTATGTTCGGGTAGATATAAGCGCCACATTGGATGTTAATATTATAGTTGTATAATAACTTGTTTGATACTTAATATAGGTACGTGTTCAGCAGTTATTAGTGTTTAAATTAACATATGTTGCAAACACAACAAGTTCAAAAACTATTTACTTTGTGACATACAAGATTAGATGTTTATTGACATCTATTGCACGATTAAAAGAATTAGTAATAAGGAATGATTTTCTGGTAATCGATTTCAAGATCCTTAATTTTTATACATACAAATACTGCGCTAATAAGCAGCACAGTAAAAATTGTCTAATAATTTTATATAAAAATAGCAGAGACAATGAACTATTTTCATAATCGAATGATAAGTAGTTGTAAATTGACATAAATGTCAAATTTTATAATACAAGTTGTGAGAGAAATTAAATGTAAATTAGAATCCTGCTTACCTTTAGAAAAAGTTATAGGTAAGTTTAGTATATTATACGCTGTTTTTAAATAAATTTAATTAAAATTTAAATTATTCATTATGTCTTTTTGATGACTTAAAATTTAAACTCATAGCGCCATCTCTTTAGATAATCTAAAAGCTACTTTGCCGGCCTAGGCCGGAAAATATCATTTTCCGGACGATTTTGAAGTAATTAATAGTATTGTTTCTGGACGGAGGACCAAAAAAAACATTTGCTATACTGTATACTAGATTTTTATTTCATTACTTTCTTTTGATCGTTAATGAGATAAACATTTATTTTTTGTTCTGCTTCAAATAGCATATTTCATTGCATTTAATATTAATTCACTTCTATTTTTTAGGAAAATCTATTCCTATTCTGTATTTTTTTCTATTAATGATCAAGTGGTTCAATCTTTCAATTTTTAGACGCCACGTTCGTTCAATTTTCAATTTATTACTACTTATATTTTCCTCCTTTTATATGTTCTTGTGGCTCTTAGGGATTTAAAAGTTTCTGTTCTCTTTCCATTTACCGCAATTGTGTTTCACTCAAAATATATTTCGTGAACATCACTTTTACATCCATCCACATTCGAGTCTTGACGGGACCAAACTGTTTGAGAGTAACGTTATCGCGTTTTCTGCATATTTGCTGATGAATAACTTCGATAACAGCTTTCAATATAAACAAATATTGCCCAAAATATTCACGATTGGTCCTACATGGAATAACCATAAGAATCATAAAAGCATTATTAATAAGTTTTTGAGGTAGCTTAACATAAATATTTTGCATCGGCGATCCTGTGGAATGTATCTGGCAATCAGTATGGAAATTTGTTGATACTTATTATCACGGGGTTTTAAAGGTCTCTGAACAAAAATAATCGCATTGGCGATCCTGTACAAAGTACCTGGTGCCACGTATCTACCTCTTTTCCTGGAGTTTTATGGAAATTGGTTATAAAATTCGTGTAAACTTGTTAACCAGAAGTTTTACGGTAGCTGAACGCATCGGTGATCTTGTACCAGGTACCAGGTGTCCAGTATGTACGTCTTCTCCTGGAGTTTTATGGAAATTCGTTATAAAATTTGTTTAAACTTGTTATTTCAGCATTTTTAATATCAAGCAATATTCAGATGGCAGAATCCTACAGGTATTGGATGTATTTAATGGAAAATGCTTTTTTACCTACAACAATAGCCACTGTCAAGGCTAATAAGTCTCATTAAGAGGGCAGGGCTGGACAAGGTTCTCTAATCCTATTCTTGAGATAATCGGTGGTCACAATAAATCTGCAAAGGTCGCAGTGATACAGGCTAACAGCCAACCCAATAAACATCTAATCTAATCTACCTACAACAATGCAATTTTTATTTGTCTCTTATGCCATGGGGCCAAAAAGTTTCCTGAAGCTCTCCCGAATCGAACACACCAAGTTACATCAAGTCTTCAAATTGTATTTTGTTTTTAGCATAAAATAAAAATTTAACGTTTCGCAATTTTGTACAACTTTACGTGTAAAAAATCATGATTGGACATACTATTGACGATTGGAAATACCAAGCATTTAAAACTAGTATTTAAACTAGTAAACGATGATTTTGAGATATCTCTATGGGAGGAACTAAGCTAAGTTTTTGTACAAGTATTGTATGTTATTAAAATTAAGAGATTTTGACTCGTTAAATTATTGTTCAAATTGAATAAAATTTTAAATATGCCATGTTTGTACAATGCCTGCTTGGTTACTAAAAATGTTAAGTTTTATACACAGCGAAGTTATTTATCATTAACAATATCAAAAAAAGATTTTTAACTTTTTTTGTGAATAATCCAAAAACATTAGTTTTCATAAAAAAATATTGTTATCAAAAATGATTATTATTGTATACAAAGCAAGTTACGGGTTTTCGAAAGCGATGTTATGATTGCTGTGAATTTATTCGAATATTCCAACATTAAAAAAACAGAAAGGCGAGAAATTTTTTTATCAAAGTATTCAAATAAATATTTGAAATACACGCTAATAAAAAATACGAAAAAAGTTGTCCTTAAAAAAATGAGTTTGTTAAAGGTTTGCCTTTTTTATATTTTTTCTAGAAATATTAAGTTGGTTGATTTCTTGCCAAAGCCGTATAAGCCCAATAGGGTTCAAAAAGGTTGAAATTTATATCATCGTGTATGAAACAAAATGGTCTATAAAACGTTTTTTAAAAGCATGAAATACCTTATATTTTTTGTTGCTGAACTACCTTAGATACACTTCTACACACGATCCTATTTCCTACCTCCCCAACTCAAAAAATATCGTTGATACATTCTTTATAAGACCGGTTGATAAATCTGAACTAATGCAAACAATCAAAAGTATTAAAAGCAAATCGTCCTGCAGTACCGATGGACTATCAGCAAAAATTTTCTTAAACCTTCCGGATAATGTGTTAGTAAGCTTAGTCTCCCTAATTAACGATTCCTTGGAAAAAGGTACATTTCCAGAGTGCCTAAAGACAGCCATTATAATACCTCTTCATAAAGGTGGCGAAAAATCTAACACCTGCAACTATAGACCTATTGCCTTACTTCCGGTACTATCCAAAATTATTGAAAGGCTTGTAAAAATCCGACTTATTCCCTTTCTCCTTAAACACAACATTTTATCACAAAATCAGTTCGGTTTTTTGTCTAATAATTGTACTTCTGATGCCATGTTTTCTGTATTACATGAGGTATATCTAGCACTAAACAGAAATCTCTTTACAGCCACTGTTTTCTGTGACTATGCTAAAGCTTTTGATTGTGTGAATCACGATATTTTATTAAAAAAACTAAATTTCTATGGGATTCGGGGAATTTCTTTAAGCTGGTTCAAGTCATATTTGGGGAATAGGAAACAATTGGTTAGAGCAAACGGTGCTGATTCTAGTTGTAAAACGACTACTTGTGGAGTACCTCAAGGTTCTGTATTAGGTCCTATTCTTTTTCTGCTCTTCATTAATGACATCACTTGCTTAAACATTAATGGAAAAATTTCTCTCTTTGCTGATGACACTAGTATTACCTGGAGCAATTCGGATATTTTAACTCTTTATGCAATTATTACCGCCGATTTACTTAAAATAAAGGCCTGGTCTGATTCTAACTTACTTTGCTTTAACGTAGATAAGACAGTAGCTTTATCTTATAAGGGAGCCTTTCAACCACTGCTTCTAAATAACAGCCAAATCAATATAGTTGAGTCCGTAAAATTTTTAGGTATTTTTATTGACAGCAATCTTAAATGGTCCCTTCATACTGATTCCTTGAATAAGAAGCTGGCCTCAGCTTGCTTTGCAATAAGATTTGTGTCGAAAGAAATCAATTTATCATCTGCCAAAATAGCATATTTCTCTTTGTTCGAGTCTCATCTTCGATATGGTCTTCCTTTCTGGGGTTCTGGTACAGCTGCCCAATTCAATGCTATTTTCAGATTACAGAAAAGAGCAATTCGATATATATTTGGTCTTGACCAAACAGCGCATTGCGAGAGCTATTTTAAAAATCATAGAATTCTGACGCTTCCCTCTTTATTTATTTTAGAATCTGTTTGTTTAATTCGCAAACACCTACATGTTTTACCGACAAGACCTAACCATGGCTACTCCACAAGAAAATCGGATCATGATGTTTATTTACCGATCCCGTCTACGGAATTGGCAAAAAAATCTATACTATATTCCGCAAAAAGATTATATAATCATCTTCCGATACACATTAAATCTGCAACATCTTTTATCAGATTTCGTAATATGACAAAAGCATACCTCTCTACAAGACCGTATTATTCAGTTGATGAGTTTTTCAATGAATTAACCGATTAAAATCAATAACAGGGGATAAAATAGTATTATTTTCGGTTGGGTATCACTCTCAGTAACTTCATCTTTTTTATATTTTTAATTATTATCTGCATATTATTATAACCTGCTAATTTTTAAATTCATTCAAATTTTGTAGTCATTATGTTGTTTTTTTTTACTAATTCTCTTTATTAGGTTTGCGACGACGTATGAAAGTTGATATAAATTGTTTGTTTGTATTTGGTTTTTGGTATATATTACTTATTTTTTATATTTTGTTATATTTATATTTAGCTTTGTCCATAAAATTGTATTATTTTCAGTGACAATAAAGCATATTTCTATTCTATTCTATTCTATTCTATTCTTTGAAAGTTTAGCCGAGGAAAAAAATACTTTTATTTCTATATTTGTATTTAAACAAGTTTTATAAATTAGATGCCTTTTTTTAAAATATTGTTTCAAAAATTGCAAATAAAGTAAATTGTGGACTTTATTACTAATCTTTTTTGTTTGTTTGTTGAAATTAAATTATAATCAAACTGCATTAATATTCACCTTTACATTATTTCACATATAATGTTCCATTTTTCTTTTGTAATCCCACGTTATGCAATGTGGGTTTGGGAAATTGACGCTGTGGCATGTCTCCTCCTCCCATTTTTAACTTCCCGCTAAAAAAATTTAAAATTTTTTTAAAATCGGGAAGTTATTGGTTTCACCCCGTTTTTCGAAAATCGAGTTTTCATCGGATCTCAACGTTTTGAGGTATTTGGAACCTCCCCTGACTATTTTTGCGAGGGTGTCTGTATGTCTGTATGTACGTGTGGATGTGTGTGTGGATGTATGTAAACCTCTTATAACTTTTGAACGGCTTGACCGATCGGAATGAAATAAAAAGCGTTCCAAAGAGTTCCATCTAACTTAGATTCCCTGTAAGTTTAACCCGATTCAAACTGGTAGATTTCGAGAAATTTCAAAATAACCGTAAAAAACAATTGGTAAAAATGATGTTTTTTGGGCATATCTTTGTGGCCATCACATCGATCAATTTCATAACCTAATCAGCTTTCAAGCTTAAAAAACCACGTCGAACGCTGTTTTACAAATTAAAATCGGTTGATTCGTTCGTGAGATATCGTTGTCGAAAAATTTCAAAAAAAGTGTTTTTTTTCAATAACTTAGAGATTTTTTGACTAATCGATTTTGTGCTTGTAGTAACGTTTTTAGGTCTAAAAAAACTGCGTCGAATGCTATTTTGAACATCAAAATCGGATAACGCGTTAATAAGTTATGGCTTTTTAAACATTTCAAAAAAAGTCAAAAACGTCAAATACGTCACGTTACTATCATAGCTTAAAACTAGTGGGAAGTTGCAAGGATGGCCTTTAAGGTCAACCTCTTTTCGAATTTTTTTTTTGTATAATCATGTCGTTATCCTGTATCTACCTGTAGGAGAGGGGAGTTTCGTCAAGAAGAAAGGAAAGTCCCTGCCTACGGTTCGAAGGAAAGAAGGGAGATCTTATTCTTCGGAATTCTCGAGTTTCTCTTAAGTCCTACATTTAAGTGGTTATGGTAAGTCCTCTGAGCAGTGACGTTGGTTTCCTGTAGAGTCTAAGCGACGTATCCTTCTTATAGCGTCTGAAATCGAGAAGGACTAGATTAGATATTTATTAGGTTGGCTGCGACCTTTAAAGATCTATTGTGAACACCCATCATCTTCAGAATAAGATTAGAGCACCTTGTCTAGCCCAGCCCTCTTAATGAGGATAAATAGCCTTGACAGTGGCCTCTTTACATAAATTGGAGCAACCGGTTTCTTATCTCCCAATACCAGATACCGCGTCCTTGCAAGGCCTTCACTTTGGCATAGGTCATGAAGTCCGGTTTCCCCTTCCTCTTCATCTGCTAAGTTCAACTGACTCATGTGTTTTCTGAGCCGCCAATGTTCTGTTAAGAGAGTGACAATCATTTTAACATCGTTTCGCCTTTGTGATAACAGCTCTGCAGTAAATTTTGCAAGTGTCGCTTGCCTGGTGATTTTTCCCACCAGTCTAGCCCCTATTTCTCAATGGCTGCCTTTCTAAATGTGTCAGCAACCCCGCCGAACAGGTCGGTGCCAATCATTGGGATTAGTCCCGCTAGGACTAATTCATTAGCCTTCTCATTGCCTCATAACCTTGCGTGTCCTGGTATCAATGCCAGTGTGACAGCATTTCGACTTGCGGCATGTGTCAGGGCCCTAACACAGTCTCACACCAGCTGTGAGCTTATTTGTGTAGAGACTTTTGCCTTTAGAGCTGCTTGGCTGTATGAGTATATGACTATGGTTTTACTCGATTTACCTTGACTTACGGTCTTCGTTGCACGTGTTTTATGGCCATTACTTTAGCCTGAAACACAGTAGCGTACGCACCTACACTTAGTTGGAATTGTATCCTGTGTCTTCTACTATATATACCCAACTCTGTACCTTTTTCAAATTGACTCCCCTTTAACGGGGGTGCGATTTTTTTATGAATTCCTTTCCAGTAATTCTACATGCAAGTTCGTCGCAAAGTTATACCTGAGGATTATCCTGTCCATTATTTGATCCGCCTTAACCCTATCATAAAGCTCTGCTTGATTTTTTCCCTTAATAAACTAATGGGAGCATGGCCTTGCAGCAGCCTGTGAGCAGTTGCCATAGCCTTGTCCTTTATATAGATATGCAATGGTGGTAAGTTGAGCAAAACCTGTAGTGCGTCCGTTGGGGCGGTGCCCATGGCATGCCTGTCTTCCCAGCTGCCTGATTGCCTTGGACTGCTGCGTTCTACTCCACCACACCACCGAACCATATGTTAACATTTGCCTAATGTCGGAGAAGGAAGAGGAAGTATTTTTGTATTTTGGCAGACAAGGCGCCTTGAGTAAAGATGGTGTAGGTGTTTTGCTTTGCAGATAATGGCCCCGTCTGTGACAAGAAGCGAATGGGGGACTCTTTGAGAAAGAATAGAGTATGACAAGGCCTTATAATCGCCAAGAGATCGAATAAAAGTTTTGGTTTGGAGTGGCATCTTTTGAGTCTACAACCAAGATCACATAGGAGGGAAGCTTTCTTTCTTATTTTATTGATAGTAAGTTCGACATCGGTGTCCTACCTGAGTGTTTGAGTGAACTACATGCCGAAGTAGGTCACCTAGTCTTAAGGAACGAGCTGTTTCCCTCATTGTGTTAGGTTGATATTGTCGAAAGTAAGATATTCTCGTCGGCTGACGTTTGGATGTCTGAAGATGATGGTTTGGTTTAGTGGGAATGATTGCTGCCCTCCATCTGCTGCACCAGGTGGAGACCTGTTCCATCAGTCTTAGAGTTTTTCGGTTGAGAATTTTACTTGACGTTGCAAAGGTGTATAGAGCCGTGTCGTCGGAGTATAGTTGGTTATTTTGAAGATGATTTATTTTGCTAGTGTAGATGGTATAGACTATAGAGATAAGATGGACCATTTTGGAAATCTTAAAAGTGGGTAAAGGGTTATTAAATTGCATTTCCAACTTTGATATGAACTATTCTGTTGTTAATATTGATAAAACATTTTTTATACACGTGAATTAGTATATATTTTAATCTTACAAAGAAGCATATATTTATAAGAGTTCATTACTTTGTGTTAAGTTATACCTACTTTTATAAAAAACCAGATGCAATAAATTTATTTTAAATTCAGATAATTGATTATGACTTTTTTTAAATGTTTATTTATAAAAACAAATGATTATGTTGATGTGAAAAAATCAATATATCCTTTCTATTTTTACGCAAAAAGTGTGAGTGCCAATAATGGCTTTTTACCCTTTTAAACACAACTTCTCAGGAAGCATTAAATCTTCCTGTTTTCACCTGATTTTGAAATTGACAAGTAGGCGTAGAAATGGGTGGAATGGTAAAAGGAAGTAGTTGAGCATCGTTGACAGCCACCGTTGATAGATATCCTTACCCATATTGGTTGAACCTGCCATTTGAATGTACAATGACGATAAATATTTCACAGCGTCATTTTGAATTGTTCCATTTCTAAAATAAAATATATGCAGACAGCTTAATGCCCATTAAAATTTTATCTTGATGCGATAACAACTACATTCATAAAAGAATCTAATATTGAATAAAATAATAGGCATGAACTATTCAAATTACTCCAATTAAACTTAATGTTTGTAGTCATCGCTCTTTATAAAGTATTTAAATCATTATCGATCTACTGTTAAATTGATGTTAATCTAGGCCAAATCGGATAAAAACATATTAAACTTTAAAGTGTCAATGAATTCTGGAAGCAGATGCGTACTCAGCGAGTTTAAGGGAATCTTTTCTATATATTTTTATAAAATGTCAATAACTTCACCAATGTATAACAATTCTAATATTCGTATCCATATTTTACTTGTTTAGACCGGGCAAACTAACATAATTTTAATCGAAATTCGGAAAAATTAATACCTGGACTAGCCCAACGGGAAATGGTTGAGGGGGTTACTAACATCAAAAAAAGAAATAAATGAACCCACGGCCCTTGGGGACTAACTTAGGGGGAGGAGGTTAAGTGAAAAAAATCTGCGGGCAGTAGTTTGGTCGCGTTTTCTGAGAAAATTTGATACCGGAGACAAAAATGTTCAACAGCAAAGTTGTAGGTAATAAAAAGATATTCAATTTTTGTTAAATGTACTTTTTAACATAACCTCAAAATTATCGAGAAATTTGCAAGTTTCCCTAACAATAACAAAATTTTCGTTTTTCATTTTTCATTTTTGTAAAAATTAATGGATTATTATAAAACTTGAAGAAATGATAGGTACCTGGTTATATTATAAATAACCAAAAAAAATTTCAAAAAAAAAATAATAAAAAATGTTTGAGTTTGAACTTTTTCAAAAAAAAAGACCCCTTTTTTCAGACAAAAATTCTCCGGTGAAAAATCATTGTAAATGGATTTTGCAAAGCTCATTTTGTTTTTTTTTTACGTTTACTTTTTGATAAAATGGAGAACCAATATAGCTTCCATTTAAGAATATGCTAAAAAATGCAATAAACGCAAAAACTCAATTTTGAAAAAAAATTTTTTAGTAATTGTTGATAATTTCGTTTAAATTTCAATAAAATGTTAAAAATAACTTCACCAATAAATTCTACGGGAAAAAATACTAAAGAAATCGTATTTTGTTGTTAATAATTGCTCCAACATTTAGGGGAAGTAAAGGGTTGTTTTTGGAGGGTGAATAAAGTAATGATTATTTCATGCACTTTTCGGCTAAAATTGACGTTAAACAAAAATTAGTATCAAATAAAAGTTGTAGATTTTAAAAAATTACACAAGATTTGTAGAGGTCATTTTACCATAACCTCAAAATTTTCCAAGAAAATGCAAAAATTAGAATTTTCTTAAATTTTTTAATTTTTTAAACTTTCTTTTCTTCTTCTTTTTTTGATGTATATAATAAAAAAAATTATACTTAATTTTGAAAAAATCAAAGACATATGCATAATGGCTTTACCTTCTGCAAGTGTTTTAGTCAAATCTTTTAACTAGCAGTTATCGCTGACTGTTTTCTGTATGCAGTTGCACATGCATTATGAACTGTTGCTGTAGTTAAATTTTTTTATCTTTTAAATTTTTGATCTTTTCTTATTACACTCACAGAATTCAGTGTTTCTATAGCTTGTTTTTGTATGCTCTTTAATTCTCCTTCAGTAGCATCGCAAATAATGCAAGCATGGTTACTCATACTGCTAATCTAAAATTAAAAAATTGAAAAAATCTATAGTACACTAGAAAGTGCGGTCGAATCTGTATTATAGCATAGACCGCTTACGACTATCATTTTTGCGTGCACAGAGGCATAACACAAACACATACACGCACATGTCGCACATATTAAAGATATTTTTTTCTACAAGCATGCGTAAAACAACACTTTTCCGCACGCATTTTAATTCAGAAAATATCTTTCCCGCACGGAGTGCGGGAAAGTAATTTTCCCGCACGCATTTTTTTTTATTAATTAGAGATGTTTTCCGGTAACCTTTTTGACAAATTATTGTATTATTATCTTTATCTTGTTGGACTACATACAAATAGTAAAAAAAATTAAGATTATTTTACATGAAAATAGGGATTTTTAAAATGTTTGGTTTTAAAAAAATCATAATTTATTAAATCACCCCTGTAAACCTTACTTAAAGCAACAACAAACTCACCTGTTTAAGTAGGGTTGCTATAGCTACAGTCGTGTATTTATTGACACTATGAAAGATTTAATTGTCACAATCGCATCTTTTCAAGTATCTAAATAATTTTCGAGGTGATTTTGCTTGTAGAAAAAATATTGATCCTAACTCTTGCGGAAATTAACTTTCCCGCACTTAACTGCTTGCCCGAACTCCGCTTCGCGTCGTTCGGGCATCGGCAGTTCGCGTGCGGGAAAGTATAACTTTCCGCACTTGTTAGGATAATAACTATATTATATTCTTTGTTCTACAACGTGGTTTTATTAATATAAATATTTTTTTTGCATTTTTATGTATTTAAGTAAGTACGTAATGTATCGTTGAATTTACAAAATTTATAAAAAATAAAAACTTTATTGTTATGCTTTAAATTAAACCAATAAACAACAAAAATATACGATATCGGAGCAAATTGCAAAAGTCACTTTAAAACAATTTAATTTTGACTTACCTCTTTAAAACACCCAGGTAAACTTAATATTAATTGTTACAAAAAATTTCAAATTAACTCTGAGCATGCGCGTTAATCTTTTCGTATATTTTTTCTAATTTTAAACATTTTTAATTATGACGATAATGCTTTTGTTTAACCATATTTGTTAATATTGTTGTACATAAAAAAAAGAAAAAATGATAAGAAAGTTTAAAAAATTAAAAAATTTAAGAAAATTCGATTTTTTGCATTTTCTTGGAAAATTTTGAGGTTATGGTAAAAATGACCTCTACAAATCTTGTGAAATTTATTAAAATCTACAACAAAATACGATTTCTTTAGAATAGACCTAATCTTAAAGCAATATAAACCAGACATATTATGTCTATCCGAAACATGGTCCAATAATGACAATATCGGCTACATACGATTTAATAATTACTCTGTTACTGTTACTTCAATAGAACTAATAAATCACATGGCGGTGTACTAATTTTGACAAAATCTTCCATAGAAATTAAGAAACACGATTTTTTGACTAATTTATGTATATTAAATATTTATAGATACCCATCTGGAAATTTCAATACATTTATAGATAGACTTTATAGTGCATTAATTTTCTGTACAAATAACTTTATATCTTTTATTCTTTGTGAAGATTTTAACATTAAGTTTTTAAACGATTCACAGGAAAATTAAATGTATGCATATAGAGTACTCACTCAATTTCAGTTAATATTTTTTCATCACTTTTTTCATTAATAAATCCACTTTGTTTATTCATATTTAAAATAAACACTTTATACACAAATTTTAGGCGTAAAACTATTCACCAACAATGTATGTTAGTTGACACGCTGTCAATTTGACTGGTCACCAAAATATGTATACCTATTATGTTGCCTATATTTACAATTACAAATTTAACTTTTATTTAATATACTATGCGGAATCGTGTTAGGTTTTTTGTATCAGGTTTTTTGCGTTACGTTAGAATAAGACGTCACGTCCGTTAGAATTACTGAGTTACCCCTAGTCGCGCCTAAAGAAGTTTTACTTCAAAAATGCCACTCAGGGATGGCCGACAGAAATTAAAATTTCACATCTTGATTACTTTTTCTTCTTCACGAAGCCATCAAAGTTTAACACAATTTACTTTTCACCTTGCGATAACTTCACAATTCTGTTAATAACACTAATTTACAGAATTTACCTTCTTTTTATATTCCGAAATAAATGTATATAAAGTTGTTAATCTACCTCCCTTTAATCTAAAAGTGTTAGAAGATTTTTTTTCCAGCGGTCATTTTTTTAACTACCTACCTAAAGTGGTGACGACAGTTTATTGTTTACCTATTCGTTCTCTTTAAATGACAATTATCTTGCCTTGCAGAAGTAACAAGCACTTGTTAACGCAATAAAAAAGTAAGGTTTTTTCATTTTTTCAATCGTAAATTGTAAAAATTGGTTAAAAGTTTCTCTTTGTGTGCAGCAGAAATATGCATCAGGTAAAAAATCTTCACGACTGAAAATTATGGTAAATGATCGATTTCCTGTGTTTTAATTTTTCAAATATTTATTTTTTGATAATATCTCTTTACAGTCTTTCAAAATAGTCTCCCTGTGTAGGAATTTTTATAATTCTATCCAGCATGCCATCTTTATTTATCTGTCGGATGTCTCGGGTAACGGCAGCAGAAATCTCATCCAGAGATGAAAAACGACTTCCACGCATTTGGGAATAAGCTGAAGTCTGGTGGACTGATGTCCGGGCTGTAAGGAGTTATATTCGCGTAGCTCTTCGGTTACAAAATTTTCAACGCAAATTTCGCAAAGTCCTAAATTAATTTTTCTACCCCGATCCCTATCTCTCATGATGATTCCTTGGTTATCGTATGCAAAGAACATCATTTGTTTGACTTTTGATTGTGCTCGCCGACTTTTTTTGGTCGTGGGAACGATATACTTCTCCAGTCGTTAGACTGCGATTTCAACTACGGCCCGAAGTCTCTAATCCAAATTTTATCAATCTCAACAATTCTATTTAAGAATATATGTCGAATTTTTGTTTAAGCAAGGTTGAAATGTCCAGGCGTTTTTACTTCTGTTAATCAGTCAACATATGTGGGATCCATCGCGTAAATATTTTGCTCTTTTTTAAATCAATTGTCAGAATTCGGTAAATTAAAGTAGGTGGAAACCCTGTATTATCAGAAAGTTCCTCGCATGTCTCACAACGATTTTGTTCGAGAGCATCAGACACCAGTTTTATACTCCGATCATCTATTGAAGATCTCCGCCTTCCTAATCGGGATCATCTTTTATGCTTACACAATTACCACAAAAACGATTACACCAGTAGGTACTACGGTTGACAAGTAATACACCACAAACGCCACTTAAAGCACTTTGGATTTCTGTCGGGTTATTTCCACGTAAATTTTGGATTTTTGCTGTTTAATGGTCACAAACCCCGATACCCAAGCGAACTTCCTTTTAAGGTACACTAGAATTAAAACAAAACACGCTTCTTCCCCAAGACTTGAACTAGAGATGACGTGTTTAGCATTGCTGCAGCATCATCTTTCCCGCAGTGGTACTAACCTGTACATTTTTTATGAAATTACCCTTATATTTTTTAAACTATAAACTTTGTATATATAACATACAAAGGGTGCCAAGTATGCGTACTTATGATAAACAAAAGGGGTAAATTAACGGGCATGTACGCAAAAAGGATTAAGTATAGGATTACGAGTAAGAATGATAACCGCAGACATGCATGTTTCTGGCTCGTTAGCCGTCATCAGTGCGGCATAACCAAGTAAGGTATTGCACTTGGCTAGCAAAAGTGTTAGGTACTTGGGAGCAAAGGATATATATATATATATATATATATATATATATATATATATATATATATATATATAAACAAAAGGGGAAAATTATTGGGCATGTACGCAAAAAGTATCATAGGATTACGAGTAAGAATGGTAACCGCAGACATGCATGTTTCTGGCTCATTAGCCGTCATCAGTGCGGCATAACCAAGTAGGGCATTGCACTTGGCTAGCAAAAGTGTTGGGTACTTGGGAGCAAAGGATGTTGGGGAAACATGTGTAAAGAAACATAAAAACACAAAAACAACGAAAGCTCACACAGAAGTCCTATCGCCATTTTGTGCTTTCGGCCAGCTGTGCCAATGGGTTTTCGGCTAGCAACTAGCGTCGCAACGTTGGCGAAACGGACTCATTGTGTTTGAGTCGTTCTAAGCCCAGGATATGAAATAAACACAATGAGTCCGTTTCGCCAACGTTGCGACGCTAGTTGCTAGCCGAAAACCCATTGGCACAGCTGGCCGAAAGCACAAAATGGCGATAGGACTTCTGTGTGAGCTTTCGTTGTTTTTGTGTTTTTATGTTTCTTTACACATGTTTCCCCAACATCCTTTGCTCCCAAGTACCCAACACTTTTGCTAGCCAAGTGCAATGCCCTACTTGGTTATGCCGCACTGATGACGGCTAATGAGCCAGAAACATGCATGTCTGCGGTTACCATTCTTACTCGTAATCCTATGATACTTTTTGCGTACATGCCCAATAATTTTCCCCTTTTGTTTATATTAATACGCATTTTCTTGGCACTTTGTTTATTATATATATATATATATATATATATATATATATATATTTATAAAGTATTTTGAGACGTACTTTACGATGAGGCAGGGTACGAATTTGAACATCTTTTTGATTGCTAAACGATTTTTTTAGTCTTTGGACTTTCCTGAACATTTTTTGTTAATTTCATGCATTAATTGACGTAATAGTGATCTTTTGAAAACGAATGGTTATCTTGGCTCCTAATGGTCGTAAGATCTTTTTTTTTTTAAAGGCAAATCTGTTCTTTTTAAGAATATTTCATATATTTTGTCATTTTGGTTTATTCTTACATTAACTTGTTTGTTTATTTATCTATATCAAATTAGCAAATCTTATTTTGTGTATTTTTTTCTCTCAAAAATTTCTCTGTTGACCCAAAAACTCTAAATGGAAAAGGTTTTAAGTTAAGTGTAAAATAATGATTTTGACGCTTTATTTGCTTATGCTAAAAATCGATGAATAAAAGGGTTTTCTACTTCCGAACATGTCTGTCCATTTGTTTTAAAAAAAAGGGTGTGGCAGTCAGTGGGACTGCCGGCAGAAGTTCTATGCACGCGCCCGGATTCATAAATTTTTATGCGAATGATTTAGCAAAATCATTATATGATATTCGTGTTCAGCGACCTTAAAAACCTACTAGTACCGAGTACACACTGATTTTGTATCAAATTTGCATAACATTTCCTGGAGACGAGCTCCGTCTTAAGTACCAGGTGTTTTGTCCTTTTAAAGGATTTACCTCCATACCATGTTTTGCCAAAATCATAGCTCCACGACGTTTATTCTGTACACGACAAAAATAAGAGCTCGGGTCATAAACAAAGACACTTAGATACTGAACCTCTTCTGTTAAAAGAAAGTGCTCGACCAAACAAATGGCACTGTATTTTATATTAGGACGCATGGTCGCCATCATTTTCAGTTTCAGCACATGATGGACAGATGATTAAATTTTGACCAACCACTTTTGCACCTCTTAGACGAACTAGGCAAGCAGGATGATACTGTTTTTCACATTTGGTACATTTTAATTCGCCTTTTAGAGATCGTTTACAACTCGCGCATGTAATTTTCACATTTATATCATCATCACTCGGCGCCATCAAATATATATCAATGGCATCACTGTTAACTAATAAAACTTAATAACTACAAACACAGGCAAGTAGAAATATTTTTTTTTTAAATTAACTGTATTCAATTAAATAAATAGAAAAATAAGACCAGTTGGTGTATGTCCTTACTTCAAACACGAAAACTAAACAGTAAAACGATCAATGTCCAAAAAAGTGTTTACAAAACCCCATAGTGCAAAATATAATGCAACCATGTGACGGTAGTATGGACTACAATACAACACTCATTACTGAATATGATGATTAATATTATTAATATAAAATACTAAACTTTATATGTTTACTTACTTGACAGAATTATAAAGTAATCTATCAAACACAATGTAATACGTCACTATGATATTCCAAAACATTAGCTCAGATTGTTTTTTGTATATCTATCTCTTTTCAATGTACTGATACCTTATATGTGTTTCTGTCTCTCTCTTACTCACACCATTAGATATGTAATGATTTTTGCCATTTAACCCCACACAAATCCAGTGCATAAATAGAAGTATAACTTCAAAACTAACTAAGTGGAAAATTAATTTTTTATGGAATCTAAAAATGTAATTCTAACTTTCATGTCCGTGCTTTATCCAATGTTGCATAACCTAATCACGTATATCAAATATTTATCTACAAGACAAAGTAAAAAATTCATTTTGTTGTATATTTACTCTCGCTAAAAAGCTATTTTTGTCATCTGCATCGAATGATTTCTGTTTAAAACTTTTTAGATTGTAAATTCAAGTTTTATAGATACTCATAGTCTGGCATATTGTTAAAAGGTACTTTGGAAATTGCTTGTTTGTAAGAATTCGTTGTTATGAGAATAAAATATCTATTATTAATAAAAGTATTAGGACATTTATATATGAAATGTAGCAGAAAATTGTTACCAACAATTTTTTTTTATTAAATTAAGTACTTAATATACCTAATTAAAAATAAAGGTAGTAAATATGTAGTCTAAGGATTAGGTCGAAAATATTTTTTTTATAGTTAAAATCATAGTTTAATTAATACTCAAATAAGAGACCACGATTTTCCACAAAAAAATTGTTCTATTTTCTATAAAAAAGTGTCCCTAAAGTGTTTCATAAATATCCACGATTCTCAGTACTTTAATTAATCTCTTAAATGATTTTTACCCCTTTAACGCATTCAACCCTTTCTTAATACGTTCGTAATCCTTTATATCAGAAATCCCTGACAGTGTCTTTAAAAACGGTAGGAAAAACTACAGCGTAACCCTTTATCTTACCCTTAATGACGCCGTTGATAAAAATATGGCCGCAGATATATGCATACTAAGAGATAAGACGACTAGATTTAGGTGGGTTAGAAATCTCGACCTACCCTTTTTAGTTGATGTTTACTACCGCGTAGACTGTTCTCTCTGTTCAAATGTGCTTTTGCACCCCTTCATCCAACTTGCTGAAACCGGCTGGGGAAGCTGAAAACGATGCAATAGTGATAAAGCCGAAGGAGAGTGGTGTGGCTCAACTGAACTAAAGACTGAAAATCAATAATTGAAAGTAACACAGAAAGGTTAACTTAAATTAGTTTGGCTTAAATTGTTATTAATTTAAAACTACTTTTAAAAAAATGTTATCAAAAATGATTAGTTGGAAAAGATATTGTTTTTACTGATATCTGAAATCAAATTTTTATATGTTAAGAGCCGTGGATCGTCCTCCTCTGAAAGACCTAAAACGCACGGTTTTTACCTCTTGAATTTTTCGTTACACCATTTTCAATTTGTTAATTTCGACATTAATTTGCATATTAAATTTAAAACAAACCAATATTTGTGACCTTAATTTTTTTTTATATTTTCCTTAAAATATTATCAAGAATAATATGGACCTCTCTAGCTCAGCAGAGAATATGAACCTCTCTAGCTATATTAAAATTTGAATTAAAATGTTAGTCTCTAATTGATATAACCACTTTTTGCAACTTGAAAAAGTTAATTACATTGGTAATATAAAAACGACTTAATTTGTAACGAGATGGTATTTCATAAAACTCACTGAACACGTTTGTGTTCCTTAACGTACAAGGCAAAATAAAATATCAAGATTCAAGATGGCTGGGAAGCTTCTTTGACTTATATTGATCTGCGTGATAGTATTGCTACATACCGAAGATTTTTGAACTAATATAAATTATTTATTGCAAATAAGAGAAATAAAAAGATGTTTGCGGACAAAGAAAGAAAATAGTGTTAACATAAAAAAAAAATTGAATTGTATATTAGAAAAAGCTAATCCGACACCGAACTATTAAAGCGCTGTCGGCTATAGATGGACGTAGTTTCAAGTCCTGCTGGATGTGGAAGTGGCATTTTCTTAAATTTCTCCTTAATATGCCACGTTCTTTATTTATTAGTAATATAAGTAATAATAATACTCGATACCCAATTAAGGTCGGTGAGTGGTCAATTACTACGTGCAAATTATGCTCAGCTCAGCCGTATAAGGAAAGATCCATTAGTTAAGTCATTTGCGCCACCGACTTAGTCGGTAAAAGTCGGAAACCACTGGTTATAATAGGCACTGATCAGTGCCAACGGAAGTAAACTAATAATTTGATTTCGAATAGCTTTATAAAAAACTAGAGTTTTAGATCTGAATCCATTTATCATATAAAACGAATTAGTCGAGGCAATGAAGCATTTTAATAGGAAATCTTTTAGGATAGGACGGATCGGAATGCGGTTTTTTGCATTTGCTTTCAAAAATTATTTATACCATTCCTACCTACTTTTTACTTAGTACAAACCGGAAGTTGCATTGCTGCAGCCAAAAATGCTTTCAAAAAATGCATTTTTTGAGAGATTTTTTGGCAAATTTAATAACTTTGTAAATAAGAGTCAGAATTGGCCCAAGTTAGGTAACCAGGGGGTTTTGAGGTCGCTGATCACGATTATGATGTGTAAGTTGACCCCCCGAACACCTGGAGCTCAGGAACGTCGACGAACTTCATCTCCGGGGGACTATTCCGAACTTCATGCGAGGAAGGAGAGAAAATGAAGACCACGGGGTTTTTTGGGTCGCTGAATTCAAATATGGCTCCAGCGAACACCCCACGGACATCTGGTGCGCCCTAACCTGGCTCTGAATGTCATCCCCGAGGTTTTCCCAGACACAACTGAAAAATAGGAACCGACAATCGTTACTGGGGGTTTCTTGGGGCGCTGAAGTCAAATATGGCACCGGCGAACACCCCACGGACACCTGGTGCGCCCTAACCTGTCTCTGGACGTCATCGCCGAAGTTTTTCCAGACACAAGTGAAAATGACGAACCCAAAATTGTAAGGGGGGTTTTTGTGTCGCTAAATTAAAATGTTACGCCGAACATGCCCTCCCAACACATGGTGCACCGCATGAATGTCAACTAAACCTGATATTTTAGAGACTGACGTCAATGTACTGCAATAACTGTATGGAATTGTTGATTCTAGTTAAAATATGTATGAAGGAAAGAAAAAGAATGAATAGAAAGTCAAAGTTTATGTAATTGATATTTCAAAACTCTTTATTGAACTCAAATCAAATAAAATCCAACCGTTACTTCACCTAACCACATTAATCAATAACTTCGTTTATCTAAACTTTTTTAAGGAAGAGTTACACATAAATAAATGTATGAAATTATGAGACGATTTCCGGTTCGTATTGTCTCGTGAAAAACCTCAAGGACAGTTCAGCGCCAGGTTAGGGGCGCACCAATTGTTCGTGGAGTGTTCGCCGATGTCATATTTGAATTTAGCGCCCCAAGAAACCTCACGTAACGACTGTCGGGTTGTCTTTTTCAATTGTGTCTGGAAAAACTTCGGTGATGACGTCCAGAGCCAGGTTAGGGCGCACCAGGTGTTCGGGGGGTCGTTTTCCACATGCAATTCGGATTCAGCGCACATAAAATGCCCCCATAATGATTTTCGGTTCGGTTTTGTCGCTATTTCCAAGAAAATTCTTGAAGATGACGTCCGCATCCAGGTTAGGGCGCACCAGGTGTCCGTGGGGTCTTTGCTGGAGCCATATTTGAATTCAGCGACCCAAAAAACCCCGTGGTCTCCATTTTCTCTCCTTCCTCGCATGAAGTCCGGGATAGTCCCCCGGATATGAAGTTCGTCGACGTTGCTAAGCTCCAGGTGTTCGGGTGGTCAATTTACACATCATAATCGTGATCAGCGACCTCAAAACCCCCTGGCTACCGAACTTGGGCCAATTCTGACTCTTATTTACAAAGTTTTTAAATTTGCCAAATAATCTCTCAAAAAATGCATTTTTTGAAAGCATTTTTGGCTGCAGCAATGCAACTTCCGGTTTGTACTAAGTAGAAAGTTGGTAGGAATTGTATAAATAATTATTGAAAGCAAATGCAAAAAACCGCATTCCGATCAGTCCTATCCTAAAAGATTTCCTTTTTAGTGCTTCATTGCTTCGACTAAATTTAAATTATTCAAATACAAAGTAAAAAAACAAATTATTTTAAATATTAAACAAAAAAAAAATCTTAATGATGGTGTGATCACCCGTTAGACCGATTTACTATTTGGTAATAGCAATAATATCAAAAAAATATACAGAGGAGACATAAAATTAGCATTTCTGTGATCTTATCCTTTCTGAGATGTCTTCATCTGATTGACAGTGGTTTTCCAGATACTGGACGGATATACTATTTGTTAATAGCAATAATATTAAAAAAATATACGGAGGAGACGTAAAATTAGCATTTCTGTGGTCTTATCCTTTCTAAGGTGTCTTCATCTAATTGACAGTAGTTTTCCAGATACTGGTGAGATAAACTGTCAGCATGCAACTGGCAAAAATAACTCAAAACTCCTGCGTAAAAACCCTAATAACATAAAAGTCAATTAGTAAAATTCAATAATACCAAACTTCTTAACAAAGTTTGAAAAGTAATTAGAATTTTGATGTCTTAACAAGCTCTTAATTAATCAAGCAGAACAAATTCATAAAATTACAGTAAAGAAAAAATTAGGTAATAGATTTAGTATTCATTATCCAAAAATTTTAGGGTAACTGTGGGAATGACTGTTTTTAACAAACTTAGACATATTACTCTTTACATACAAAATACTCTTATGAATAAAAATTGTTGGTACCGATAAAAATTTGTACTTTTTGTAATGTAGGTACTCTACATGTATTAGTCTAGACGAGAAGTTGATTTCCTGCGATAATAATAATAAATAATAAATATAATTACCAGTCTCCTAAAAATATGGGTGATAGCTCAAACGATCCAGGATGGCATTTAGAGAAAGACCATTTTTCGATTTTTTTCTAGAGATAAAAATTACAATTTTTATTAACAAAAAACTGAAAAAAATAGGAATTTCGGTTTTTGTTAATATCTTAAAAAGTATAAGTGATAGCTGAAATAATATAAACGTTTCTGAAAGAGCAGAAAATTTCAGCTAAGATGTTCTGGATTCCTGGAATTATAGCACCAATATTTATAATTTTAATTTAACGTTGAAAATCGGCTTCCGCGCCGCAATTTTGGCATGTGCGCGTCGCCTCTGTAATGAACGCAACTTTCAATAATTTTTTTATGCAACTAAATAGTAATTTGAAAATTAGAAAAAATTCAGGTGTCATCTAAACACTTTAAAGAAAATGCTCACGCGATAAAAAGTGTTGTATCATCATTTTTTAAAAAGTTACTCAATTGTTAATTAAGAGTTTTTTTTACGGATTTCTGTTATTATAAAAGGCGGTATAAAAGTTTTATTAATTTTTCTAAAAATTTTTCCTTTCTTGGAGCCCTTACTACAATGTGTTTAACAAGATGACATCATAAAAGATATTAAAAATGAAAATAATGTTTAAATATATAGTTTTTTAATTTAAAGCTATTGCTGGTTTTATCTTCATGCTAGACATTATATAATTGCCTTTTTAATTTTTTCATGCCATTTGTTTAATTTTTTTTTTATAAACAAATGGATTAATTAAATATTTTATGTTTTTTTTTTTAGTTATTTAATGTTAAAATCAATTATTAAGGAATCTTTGTTTTTAAATTATTATTTATACTTCTAAATGTAATAGCTAAATTTTTTTTGTTAACAATTTAGTTATTTTTTTAATTTTTTACGGATTTTTGAGTCCAAACGCTTTCTCGATTTGTCAACAAACAAATTACTGCAACTTTGCAACTATTGCAGATACGGTCCTTTCAGCGTAATATATGATCACACATAGGCGTATCTGTAGAATCATTATAAAATATCGTATATATAGCTCTATGTTTTTATAAATTGGATTAATTTCTCCGTGATCCTAACATAACTTAAAAATAACTTTACTGTCACTTGTGGAACTACGTAGATTAAATAAATTTCAACTTTAAACAAGTTATATAACATATTAGTGCATAAAACCACTACTTTTCACGTCTATACTACTTAAGGATGCCATTTTAGAGTTCACAAATAAGAACAAGTAGGTGATTCAAACTTTTACAACGTATACGGTTAAGGATAGGAGAAAATATTATATATTTTGTTTCATTTTGAACATAATAAGAGAAAAGAGCTTTGATAAATAATCAGTTCCACTTAGGAATGAATTTCACGTTCTCGAGGTAATTTCCGTTATATGAAATATATGTAAAATATAAGAAAAATCGACAGCCACAAAATAAAGAGCTGGTATACGTGTATGGATATAGCTATTTTTTTTATAAATTGCATTGACTTGTCCATTATTTCTATTTTTTCTTTCGAATAGCTGATTTGTGGAATGCGAATTGAAAGCATCAGTAAAGCTTTACCCATTTTTATTGTTTACTTTCATACCCTCACTTGTGAAACTACGTAGATTCAATAAATTTCAACTTTAAACAACTAAAATAACGTATTTGTACATACAACCACTACTTTTTAAGTCTATACTGCTTAAGGATGACATTTTAGAGTTTACAAATAAGAACAAGTAGGTGTTTCAACCTTTTACAACTTATACGGTTTAGGATATGAGAAAGTATTGTATGTTTTGTTTCATTTTGAACATAATCAGTTCCGCTAAGGAATAAATTTTACGTTCTCGAGGTAATTTCCGTTATATGAAATATCTGTACAATATAAGAAAAATCAACATCCACAAAATATATAAACTGGTATACGTGTATGGATGCATCATTTTATTTTACAAACAAATTCATAGACCCAGAGGAAAACAAGAAGGAAAATTAGCGGTGGCTTCATAAAAAAGTATGGAAAATAAAAGAAAAAATCAGAGCTTGTATCCGAGAGCTGACTGTTTTATTTCCTCTAATCAAGACCTTCTATTGACCATCGCCACATCAAACGGTACGTGGTTGTTTTTATTCAGAAACTTTATTATACGCTGGACGCAGTCATACGTGGATATATGTTTTACCCTTGTGGCAATTTTATTTTTGAATTATAACTCGCAAATTTAAATTATGAAGCAATGTTGAAAAATTAGAGAATGCTTTATGAATAATTAGCTTACAAACCATGGAGGTGCAAATTTTTAATTTTTATTGCTATTTAACATGATTTTGTAAATAAATTTATAACAATAAAATAAAAGAAAACGAAAGAAGGTTTAAAATGTTTAAAGTTTTATTATATTTCTAACCTCTAACCTTTATTTGCATTTATGTTTTATAATGTGTAGACAAATATAATTTTTTAAAATATATTAAATCTACTGCTGAAGTCTTCTTCAGATTGTCCAGTCGAAGCGTTGAACATTTATGATAAGGGCGTGTTTACATGATGCCAGTGACTGGCGTAATTCTCACAGGCATGCCAGCGCTGGCATGGTACTGGCATCATGTAAACACTTTCTTGTGCCAGTACAGCGCTGTCTATTTTTCATGCAGTGGCACTCGTCCGCGTGCCCTCCAACCCCGCGCCAGTGGTTGTAGACACGTGTAAACACAGCGTTCCAGTGACTGGCGTACATGTAAAGGGTAAACTTCACCAAGTAGAAACTAGGGTGCCAGTGAGACTGTCGCCAGCTACTGGATACGTGTAAACGTACCAGTCCAGCGCTGTCCTAATAGGGCACTGCCATGCCAGTAAAACTGGCGCCAGTTACTGGCATCATGTAAACACGCCATAATTATCAGTGATTAAAAGGTAATTAGAAGCTACAATTAAATAAACGTCTGGGTACACTCGAAACTAGGTCAGCGCCGTAATTTTCGGTGATGGTAGCCCAGGACTATAAAACTGACTGAATAAATTCATATTTGTTTCGTGGGACTGCTTGTTCAATTTCAATCTTCATTAGTCCCTATATATTTTCAATGGGACTAAGATCTGGTGAAGCTGCTGGTCATGAAATTGTAGTCACTTGGTGTTCTTGCATCCAAGCTTGAGTGTAGGCCGAAATAAGGCATCTTTTATTATCCTGCTGAAAACTGATATAAAACATACGCCCTTTCAAGAAGAAAATCATTTAGAATGTCATAATACTTTTTACTATTAATGGTACCATTAACTATACAGAGAGTTGTAGCACCACGTTGAGATTTTTCTCTTCAAACCATTTTTTTGGTGGGAAATTTAGAAAACAACTTTTATTCGATATAAAGACATTATTAAAATTATCTCCTTGAAAACTTTGACAAAATTCTATTCTTCGTTCCTTTTGTAAATAGAGATTGTTTTTTGGTTTTCTTGATATGAAATCTTGTCTTTTTAGTGACATTCGAACAGTTTCTGGTGATACTTTTACATTTTGTTGATTTTTAAATCTGTTAGCTAATTTGCGAAACCCTAGATGAGGATTGTGTGGCCCTAGGGCCAAGAAAGCGTTAAAAATTTTTTAATTTAATATTACGCCGTCTTTCTGAAACTGACCTATCTCTCATGTGTACGTCATTTTTTATCTTTATTTTCTCATATACTCTTTCCGAGTTAAGTCAATTACACTAATTTTTTAATATTTCGAAAACCTTTTTTATACAAATATTCTATCTTTTTTCATTTTTTCTAGTTGCGACATTATTTAAGAAATTGTAATCCTGTTGACAATTAACAATAAAATTGATAAATAGTGTTGTCATAGAATTTTGGCAATTGCCTGCTATTAGCATAAGATTTTTAATGTTAATATTGTAACGGGATAACTGTAAAGGAAGGGACATTAATTTGAAAGATTGTTATTGACAGTTGATTTTTAGAAGTTTCTAAAAATCAACTGACCATTTTAAATAATGTTTCTAGAAAATTCTAGAAACTTCTAAACACACTGACTAGATTAAATAAAGTTGTATATAAGGGGATGCATGGGCAGTTAACGTCAGTTCGAGTCAAGTGTTCACAAGAGTTCATTGTATTGTCAAGTAGTTAGACGTTATCCAGCAGAGTTCAGTGTATCTTAACAATTTTGTAAATAAATTGTGTAAAAAGCCCCCATACGTGTTTCAATATTATGAAAAATAAATGAATTCGGGGTACTTTCTAGACAGACAATATTATGGTAAAATAAGTTTTTGTTATTCTTATGCCATAGGAGGTAGGATTCTGTGTAAGGTAAAAAATAATTATTATCTAACATTATTAATCTGCGTTATTTTAAGGATATTAGAAAAAATACAACCTTATGCAAAGTAATACAAATCTAGAGTACGCTGCTGTGGTAGCATGTTAGGGAAAAAATTCAGATAGAGTTTCCAATTTCTTCAGAGACATTTTGTGTGACCTGTATCTCGACAAAAAATTAAGTTAGTTTCAAAAAAATAAACGAATAAAAAACTTTGTTACCTTGAAGAGACGAGAAGAAAAAAACAACTAAAGTAAATAACACACGATACTTGTTTCGACTGTCTCCTAGTCACCCTTACAAAACATATCGAGTTTCAATAATTGCGTTTTCTCATCTTTCCCCTACTTCACGTCACTTTTAGAGTGGTTTGGGATCTTTGACGAGAAACCTGAAAACAAATAAGAAAAAATTCAGCGTTTAGAATACCTGAAAATTGGTCTTCATGGCTTTAACAGAAAATATATAACACAATCGTTTCTGAGCACTTCATTTCTGCTGAGCTGAGCATTTGAATTATTAAAAAAAATGAATAAAACTTTTTACTTTTAAAAACATCACACTTTAATAGCTTAGAAAAATAACATCGTAGGAAAAATGTTAAAGGTAAATATCTCAATAAAGAATTATATTTATTTAAAATCATCACAGTATAGTCAAAGTATTTCGCTTCATTTTTCTGTCCGAATCAATTGGCTGCAAATTGCACGATTATAATTTTTATTTATTATTCGTCTTATTTGCGAATAAATATTGATTCACTAGTCTAACAAATATTTTTCTGAATTGATTTTAGGTTTATCTGTACCTAATTGTCGTACCGTTTATTTTCATCTAAAACTAGTTCAGATCTCTTTTTTGTGGTTGAGATCCAGTAACTCCTAATTGGCCGTATTTCATTATTAGTCTGACAGTGAAATGAGGCGCTAGCAAAATTTATAGTCAAAGAAATTCCAGTTTTTCAACAGCGCTACTTAAACACACCAGTCGTAAAGATTTCACGAGGACATTCTTCAGTTAAGAAATATTTTAAGATCATTAAACAACGATTCTGGATGTAGATAGAGCAGAAGGATCATATATTCTAGTCGGTGTTTTATTAAAATTTAATTTAATGGCTAACGGAATATATAACAGGAATCCTGGTTGTTTTACAACAAAATATGACGGTATAAATCTTTATTTTGTAACCAGTTCGTAACGAAAATTGTTACTTTGTTCCAGTTAGGTTTTTAATATAAAAATTAAATTTTACATATATATAGTTTTAAGAAGAAAAATCTAGTCGTTGTTAGTTTGAAATGCACAAGAATAATATTTTGTAATTTTTTTGTCCAACGAAGACTATTGATTGGTTTGTTTAAGTTGCAAAGTTTTTACTAGTTAGCATTGAAATATTTCATTTTATATGTCAGCTGCTCATTAAATTTGTAAATAAACAGTTAAAACTGATTTAGATCTAATTAAATCTTGGGTGGGCTGAAAAGTTCGTAGATTGACACATAGATGGCCTAAGATAAAATCCATATTGTAACGAAATATCCGACTAAGGAAAGGACCTTTTTATAAAATACTGTTTCTTTTCTAGGTTATTCAAGAATGTTCTGTCTCTTTGTAGTGTGTATTGATTAGGTTCGATTTATGTTTCGCGTACATTCTAGAATATTCATTTGTTGTATATAAGGGGATGTATGGGTAGTTAAGCAGAGTTCAAATAATTTGAATAGTTCATTGTATTGTCAATCAGTTTAGATGTAATCCAGCAGAGTTCTGTGTATCTTAACAATTTTGTGAATAAATTGTGTTAAAGTTCCCATAAATGTTTCAAATTGGTGTCAGGTGTGTGGTGAAGATACAAGAATGCCTGGAAAGAAGATAAATGAACTATTGGTGGCTGAGCTCAGAAGAGAGCTCGAAGAATTAGAGTTGGAAACTACTGGGAACAAATCTGTATTGTTGAATAAGCTCCGTGAATACGTGAATAAGTATAATTTGGACTCTGACGTTGTGGAGTTCGATGACTCGGTTCAAAAAGCCATTTCCCGACTGCAACAAGAACAGACTCAACAACTTTCCCAGCTTTCGCAACGAATGACGAACCAGCAAGAGGAACAGACGCAATAACTGTCCCAGTAACCATTTTGTGAATAAATTGTGTTAATGTCCCCATAAGTGATTCAATATCATTTTTAGTTAGTCAGAAGATCAGAACTTTGACATCTGTTAGAGGTTAGACAATTAATTCGCGAGATTTAGCATTGTGAGTATAGAAACTTTAGTTATTGTGAAAAAATGGATAATAAAGAATTTCGTATGTTAATAACGTATTGCTTTATGGCGAAAAAACACTATTGAAGTCAAGGTTTTACTATATTCAATATCTGCACAGGGCGACCAAACAGTAAGAAATGGTTTTGCCAAATTTAAACAATAAATCGATGCATGCAGTGGACTTTAAAAATGATACTGTTAAAGACGAAAATATAAAAAAAGTTCGATTTCGTTATAGATGACAGGGTATATACTCTTAGCACTTATATAAATTCGGTAAGTTTTTCTTAAATAAACCTTATTATTACAACAGAGTGTTAATAGTTTTTTTGAACAACTGTGGAAGTATAGTAAATATTAAATTAACGATTATATGGATATTAATACCCGATAATGCACCCTTTTACAGACAACTTAATCATTACCTGCTAGGTATACATTTTTAATACTTTTTACATCAGTTTCTTACTTTGGCTTAGCGGTTATTTTCTGAAACTGACGTACCAATTATGCAGACAGTTATAGAGTAATGTTAAATAATATATTAAAAGATTTCCGACATTTGATTATCGTAGAAAAAGTTCTCAAAACAGTAATTATATAGAAGAGCTAATGAAAGGTATTTGAAAATATGTAGCTTTAAGAATTTCTAGTTTTTGTTAAAGATAAAATTAGTTACTTGGTAAAGTAAAAAGTATATATACTTATCGACGAAAAGTAGGCAAGTACTTGATTATAAAGATTAGTAAAAAGCTATAAAAGAATAAAGGATTTTTATAATTGGAAGAATTTAATTAAAAACTAAATTAAATAACAAATGGATTATATAAAACCGAAAGATACAAAAGAAGTATGTTAAAAGGAATGAACACAAGAGTCAAGCAGAGCAAAGAAATCAATCAAGCACTGGAGCAAATCCAAACATTTTTCTTTTCACCTCTTTGTACATTCGGTACTATACTATGTGTGTGACAATAGTATATTGTAATACAAGTGTTACAATGACAGGTTTCGTAGTACGAGTGCAGTTTGTGGTGAGTTTCGCAAAGAACGAGTACTACAAACCGTCATGTAATTCGAGTGTTACATACTATTTTCTATAATAAACTTTTAAAAGTATAAAAAAATAAATAAAATGAGAGTTTTTCGAAATATTTATTTATGGTAGCGATCTTGACACTTTTGACACTTGACAGTTTTAATGATTTTAAATTTGAATGTTTGTCAAATTTGAATAAAATATTCTGAATTTCGCAATATCGCTGATAATGTAGTTAATACAACATAATTCTTGATTTACTAACTGAACTCTTTCATCTTTCGTTGATAATCAGTGCAGTGCAACCAATTGTGTAAAACAAAAAGTTACCAAAAACAGTGTTACAATGAATCTATTTCGATACTGTTTTTAGTGTCGAAAAAGAAACTTTGTGAATGTGAATTATAAAAAATGTATAGAATATTTAGTAAACGATTATCGTTTACTAAGGGAGAAAGTGAGTATGTGTCACAAGATTTCAAAAATTTTCAAATATGTATAGAACGATATTCTCAAGCACTACAGCAAATTTAAATGAGGCAGGCTGTATAGCACAATAATACTTAAAGCAGTAGTCAGATTAATAAGAAGAGAAAAATACAAATACTTATTACTCTAAACACTCCCAATTAACAAAAACTATAGCAGCTTGGAAATCTTTAATTTTCATTGCTCTCATTTCTGTTTACTTACTCATATCTCTTGAGATAGATTTAGTAGAATAATGCTTCAAGCAAAAAACAGAATAACAATTAAGTAGGACAAAAAGAACAAATATGGTTTCTATGGTAACCGAGTTTTGTATATATTTAAAACTATAAAATAACTTGACATATTTTGATGTTTAGTTGAAAACGTGAAATTTATTATAAAACGTATATTTAAAATTATGCATTTGATTGTAAATTAATGGAAGATAAAATTATACCAGTTAAAATTGTTAAGGCGGCCACTCAAGCAAGGTTTGTTAAAAAAAATATTAAAATTAGTTAATAAAGAGTTATAAAAATGTAAACTGAATAATATGAAGTTTATGGTACAACAATGCCCGTTTTAAAAAAGATATTTTACGTAATACGTCCCAAAAGTGCTTTTACTGGACTCGCAGGCTTGCAAGGCTCGCCCTGCAATTTGCCCACTCGTCCAGTAAAAGAACACTTTCGGGACTTGTTACGTAAACTAGTATTATTTTTATTGCTCTCACCCTATTTATTTGCTCATATTTTTGGGGAATGACATTTCAGTAGTACAATGTTGAGGCATAAAGGGTTGGGAAATAAAGACGGAATGTATACTTTTATAGAGTTCACACTACTGAGATTAAAAATATAAGGCGGTTGGACTAAAAACAAAGAATATTGAGTCCAGCAGATCAAAGAAGACAGAATTTGTTGCTTTATAAACGTTCAAACAAAGTCAAGCAAATAACGAGATTATACCTAGGTATAGAGAAATAGTCAATTTTTCACCTCTAATTTATAAGATTCACTACGTCTGACTCATATAAAACTACATCGTAGAGCTATGTAAAATCCACAGCAAAAAACAAAATTCTTAACAGTTAAAATTAACAAGAACTAGAGCAAGTAGGAAAAATTTTGTTCTTATTGCTTCCGTATGTATTATGCATTCCTTAAGACAGAGAATTTAGAAAAATAATGCTGAGAACAGATAAAAAACGACAAGCAGGGATAGAATACAAAGACGGGATGCATACTTTTATACAGTTCATACGTCTGAGAGAAATAATATAATGAGGATATGCTAAAAGCGGTGAACAGAGAGAGAGAGAGAGAGTATACTTTATTGTCATAAGAATAATCTTGTGGACAAAGTTTAACTTAATCTATAATGTAATATATGTAAAAGTGCTTTTAAATTAATTAATTTTCACTTGATACATAATCAGTTTGTATATATAAAAAAACACATAGGTCGTACATGATACTGATAAATAATAAACCAGCCTGTCCTAACATATAAGTAAATTAATAATAAAAATATAAAAGTCACATTGAGTGTATCACAAGCAAAATTTAAAATACAACATTGATTTCAGGGATTATCATTATAAAATTCTTGTGCATTATAGTATGGCCTATCACTTAAAAAACATTTCACAGCCTTCCTGAAGCATTGTAAAGATTGTATTTCTGTTATATTCTTTGTCAAATGGTTGAACATTTTACAGCCATTATAGACAATGGAATCCTTTATGACTGATGTCATTGGTATTGGCAACTTAATGTTGTTGCATTGCCTTGTCACATAATGGGTTGGTGAGGATGATTGAAATTTCTTCAAATATTTTTTAATTAAACATACTGTTTCCATTATAAAGATAGAAATCACCGTTAGAATTCCATGAGTGGTAAAGAGTGTTCTACAGTAGTCTGTACGTTTTGATTTGCACATATATCTTACGGCTCGTTTTTGCAAAATTAAAATATTTTGTAGTAGATAACCACTACATACGCCCCAAAATGGAATTCCATATCTCAGGTGAGATTCCACCAGAGAAAAATAAACAGGCCTAGCTGCTGTTAAACCAAGTTCATTTGCGACCACTCTGACCGCATAACAACCAGAGGACACTTTGTTACACAGGGCATAAATATGGTCTTCAAATTTTAGTTTTCTATCGATATGTACCCCTAAAAATTTTAAGCTATTTTTGTTCTCAATAATGTCATTTCCAATGGATATATTCTCAAGTTCGCATCTAAAAGCTACTATCTTAGTTTTCGAAATGTTTAGAGAAAGATAATTTGAATCACACCAGCTCTTTACTTTTATCATATCGTTAGATATGATTTTAGTTAAATCATTTGCATTGTCCGATTGCCAAAAAATGGTAGTATCGTCCGCAAATAGTGTGAATTTTCCAGAGATATTTATACTTGTCAAATCGTTAACGTAGATGAGGAACAATATTGGCCCCAGTATTGAACCTTGAGGCACACCTTTACGTAGATTCCCAATTCCTGAGCGATGGTTCGTTTCCACCATCTGGCTACGACCCGATAAATATGAGCTGAACCAGTTTAGTATCACTCCTCTGAAGCCGTAGTAAGGAAGCTTCCGCAGCAGTATCTCGTGATCCACACAGGAACATAGATTCAGTTTGAAATAGAATTATTGTTTAAGGACTTAGACATGTACGGAGTATTCGTTCATATAGTGGTCACAAGCTGTAATATGGTCTGAAATAACTATTTATTATCGAATTTTTCCTTCTTATGTTTAAGGTACTTTAAATCAATTACAAAATATTAATCGTATCTTAGAACCTGTTGCCTTTGCATTTGTCTCTGCTGTAGGTCCTGATTTGAGTTACAACAGTATAATGCAAGACCACTTAATGCTGTAACAGCAAAATATTTGTTTTATAATGAAAATATTACACCATTACCGTGTCTATCCCATCAAACATGAATGGGATTCAGAGAGGAGTTGCTTCTTATCCGCAGAATGTTTATACTCGCCAAGATCTTCAACATCCTACCACAAGGTAGGAAAATATGAAAAAGACATCAGTGCTAGGCCGTACGAAGTTCGTCGGGTTAGCTAGTGTATACATATATTTATATACAAAATGGAAATCCATAGAGCTGATCAGCTGGGATCAGTATTTAAATATATCATTTCTCGGCTGTAATCCCAATTTGTTCCCACTTCCAACCTCTTTCATCAGTTCCCTAAATGTTTTGGAATCTAATAATACCGTCATCGAATTAGCTGAAAAGACCAATTTAACCAATATCGTCATTTATTCGTTTATTACTTTTCAGTGTAATATGGAAACAAAAATTCGTTATATTGGAACAAGCTCTAAATTAGTATAAGCGGATTTCGGTAGTTGGAATTATTTACAGTTGTAAATGAAAGAGCTACCGCATATGAAAAGATTCAAATTGGTGTTTATTATTCTCTGCTGGTAGAACATAAAAGGGATAGGTAGAGATTTAGAGCATAATAAAGGCCCCTCAAAAACAACCGCACGTCGTTTGATGTGGCGATGGTCAATAGGAGGCCTTGATTATAGAAAATAAAACAGTCGAATCTTCGTTATATGCTGTGATTTTATTCCTTTTTTTATATCCTGTTTTGTAGAGGTAATTTTTACTCGTCAGCACATAAATAATGCGATGGAACTATTTTTTAAATTTAATGTACGTTTTTTGTTGCATACCACAAACGTTTAAATAACCCATATTGTATTTAAATTTGAGACCATCATTTTATAGTTTTGCTGAAAATTCTGAAATAAAGTTTAAGCGCACTGACAATAATTACCTTGTTAATTGTATTTTTATTTTTTTTTTAATATATTGAGATGAAATATGATTCTATGATATATACAATATTTAAAATTAAATATAAAATGATTAAAAGGAATATTCTTGATCCCTGAGTAGAGTGCAAAGCTTAGGAATTTGCATAATTTAGTTTCATTTTCCAGTATTAAAAATTATTCTCTTCATTCCTGAAAAAGAAAGGAAAAATAAAATAAGAAATATGAGTTAAAACTTAAATATTAAAATACATGCGTTGGTTTAAAATAATTTAATTAATCGAATAAATAATTGAATACTTACTTTTAACAGATTGTGTATATATTTTCACTTCCATAATTTTCATATTTATTATTTTCATAATATTCATATTTGTCATTTATAAAGTTAATAAGAAATGAGAAATTTTAAAAAAATTAAATTTAAATTAAAATACAGTAGAAAATAAAATTTATAATTTTTGTTAGAAATCTAGTATGTAGGGTTATAATGCAGATTTGCGAAATAATGTTATAAATCTAGTATGTACGGTGGTAGAAATTGTTTAATAATTAAGATAAGTTATCTAGGTGGCTGATTTGTATAGAATCAAGTTTGTTTTGAAAAAATTGATATGATTTAGATTGTTAGCGATAGTTTTTTGTTAGTTTGTTGATTTTGTCGATTGTTTCTCTTTCCCTTGAGCTGTCGAAGCGAATGGTGGTAATAAATGTTCTGGAGTATTAAAATTGAGTTTTTTCATTAAAAAAATAAGTAAAAAGAGATTTGAATAGTATAATATTGGTAATCAAGTTAAATAGAAGGAGTTTGTACGAGTTTGGTAAGAAGAAAGATTATTTAAAGTTATTTTAAAAGATTAAAAAAAGTCGACGAGAAGAGATATTGGACTAGAAAGAATATTTATCATTGTTAAGAAGATTAAATCATTAGATTAAGAAGAGAAGTATTGAAATAGATACTTACCAGTTCTAACTATAGCAGTTTTATTTAAGAATTAAAGAAAACTCTTCAGTTATATGGTTTGAGCATTTCTTATGTGGTAGAAGTCTTGGAGAGTTGAATTAGCTGCAGTTACATGGTATTTTGGTACAATAATAAATAGTTGTGTATTTAATTTCTTGTTATATAAACTATATTCTTTTTTATTTCCATTTAAAAAAATAATTTTGCACATTCACAGTTACAAAATATTAATTTAGAAAATTTTAAGGTTAATTTCAGTAAAAAAAAAATCGATAATAGACGCAACTACTTGTTAGTTCTTACCATTGGCGTTTCAAATAAAATATTAAAATTAAATAAAATTAAATTAAAATTCTGTTTATCATAAAATTAAAAGTTAAATTTCAATAATTAATTTTTCTAAATTTTGAACTCTGCTCTGAAGATAAGGGTAGCACGGGCAATATAAAATATACCTATATATTTGGAGTCATTTGCATTAATGAAAATATCTTATTAAAAGTTTAAGTTTAATTCAAAAGAAAAATTTTTAAATTATAGCATATATACTTACTTATATAAAATAAATACTTAGCAAGTTATATATGTTATAATATATTCCGAATTAATTTTTTTTTGTTTTGTTTCAGGTATGTACTATGTACCTATCTACCACAGTTATTCGTTAAACACGTGTAAATTTCTAAGTAAGTTATTAGCATGCTAAGTTAAATGTAGCATATAATCGATCTTGCGTTTTAATTACTTCAAATTACATGTAATCTTACATGTTTATTACAATTCAGTCTTCACCTAGTAATATTTAAATTATTTCTAAAGGGCAATAAATAAAGTAAGGTCTCCACATTTTTTTCAAACAAATAGTTATTTGTGACACAAGGACGAAAAATAACACTTTGCAAGAGCGAGTAAAGTTTTGTAACAACAATACGAGCACTTGCAAAACATTTTCTGGACGTGTAACACACACTATTTTTTGGTCCGACCAATTTTTAATTTGTTAAGTTTAAAAACTTTTTACTTTATGACATACAAGTTTAGGTATTGTTCGATTAAAAGTAATGAGAAATGATTTTCTAATAATCGATTTCAAGATCCTTAATTTTTATACATAGGAATAATAAGCAGCACAGTAAAAATTGTAGTATTGAAAATATTAACATTAATATCTAATAATTTTATATAAAAATAGTAGAAACAATAAAATATTATGGTTCAATGAGCAAAAATAAAATCGAGATATGTATTTTCATAATCGAATGATAAGTAGTTGTAAATTGACATAAATGTCAAATTTAAAATAAAAGTTGTGAGAGAAATTAATGTAAATTATAATCCTGCTTACATTTAAAAAAAGTTATTAGTTTAGTATATTATACGCTGTTTTTAAATAAATTTAATTAAAATTTGTATTAATTATTATAGATTTGTGATGACTCATAGCGCCATCTCTTTAGATAATCTAAACGGTACTTTGCCGGCCTTGGCCGGAAAATGTCATTTTTCGGACGATTTTGAAGTAATTAATAGTATTGTTTCTGGACGGAAGACCAAAAAAAGCATTTATTTGCAAATATCAGCACACCGTCGTAAAGCCTGGTCAATTTATTATTTTTGTACATAATCTTTATTTCGTTCAATGAACCTTTGCATCCGGGAGACGAGCTTTTGCACACCGGTATCGTACCACTCCACCGCCGCCTCCTGCAGGTAGTCAGTGACCCGCTTCTTCAACTTTGTCGTCCGATGAAAACTTGAGAACATATGGGAGTTACTGTGGGTTAGATTAGGCCTATAGGGGGGGGTCTAGGATATTTCCCTGAATTTGGTGAGCAGAGCAGTGGTCTGTCGCAAGACGTGGGGTCGTTCGTTGTCATGGAGAAGGGTTACTTTCTTAGTAAGCATACCGCGTCTCTAGTTCTGTATGGCCCGCCTAAGCTTTCTCAAAATAGGTATTGCAGTAACTGTTAAAGTTTATGGTTGTCCCGTTTTCCGTTTATTGAAGAACAACGGCCCCTTGCGATCACAGCAGACGGTCGCTTCACCTTACCGGCAGACTTGCATGTCTTAAATCTTTTTGGTTTAGGTGATGATGGGTGGTACCACTGTTTTGGTTATGTTCTGGAGAAAAATGGTGTACCCACGTCTCGTCTATCAAAGAATTTTGATAGGAGAAACTTTTTTTGCATTAAAAAAAGAACGGATTTCGCACTAGGCGGCCGTAAACAGAACTGGCTCTATCACGGATGGTTGCCACAACGCAGCGACTAAGCGTCTGATTGAGCTCTACCAGCCGTCAGACGGTGGAGGAAGAACCAGGCTACACTATGATGTTGCTAGATTTAGCATAGCAATGTTCGTTTCGACTCAGCGGTTTTGGAGATCTTATTTTATTTATTACCCTTGTAATTATAGTTATAATTCTGTGGGAAAGAATTTAGCATGGACCATGAAAGTAAGGATATATCTTTGGATATATATATTGAAGTTTTTTAGTTGTTACTTTTACATAATTGGGTCCACATTTTTGTGTAAGCATAGTTTTCTTATGGCGGGCTGGATCGGTGTTACGCTGAATTCCGAAGTACTGAAAAAAAAACGATCTAGCGACCCAAACCATTTAACGATCCAAAGAGCCGAAATTTCCGAGCCAAACGATCAACCGGTTGATCATATTTCCTTATAAATAAATTAAATGGATATTATTTAAATGAAACTGGTTCTGTAGGGAAAAACGGAACCCTTATAGATTCGTCATTTCTGTTTGTCTGTCTGTCCGTCCGTGTGTCACAGCCAATTTTTTTCCGAACTTTTTAGTACTATACTGTTAAAACTTGGTAAGTTGATATATTCTGTGAACCGCCTTAAGATTTGGCACAAAAATGAATAAAAATAATTTGGAGTTTTCCCATACTTAGAACTGAAACTCAATTTTTATTTTATCAAACCCATCTATGGGTATAGGTCTCCAAAGATGGTATTATTTAGGTTTCTAATATCATTTTTTTCAAAACTTCTGAAATAAGAGAATTATAAAACTAAAAAAAAATATATAATGTTCATTTTCATGTAAACTTCCACCAAAAATTGATTTTCTCGTAATTGAATACTTTTATAACAACGACCTGCAGCCCCTTTAGACTTTAAACAAAAGTCTTTATCTAACTGTGTAACCGGACCTTTACAACTTCTATGACGTATTCGTTAAAGACAATTTTTGTAGTTGGGAAAACAGTAAAACAGATCCAGGTCTAGTGAAAAAATAAGTATGAGACTAATTCGGAGATAGATCACAAATTGTTCTGTAAATACGTTTGAATATCTTAATATTTTTTTCTCGTAGAGGACTTAGTACCTAACAATGAATAGTAATTCCAAGTTATTGTTCAATCCCTATTTAAAAAAACGATTATACTTGCTGCTTGACAATCGCACAAAACTAAGCATATTGTTTAAACCAGATTTTTCTTAAGCCTTGGAGGACCAGAATGTTTTCTTTCCATCGATTGCTGCTTTGTGTCTTGGTCGTAGAATTTTACCCAAGTTTTAATCATAGGATACAACAAATGTTAAGAAGTTTGCATGTTTTTCAAACCGACCACACCTTCTATGTTTTAAATCTACTCTTGTACGCTTCTGGCCAGCATTCAGATATTGGAGGATCTATTTTTCTCATGTCTAGGTCGGTGTGAACTATATGATCGACGTTTTCCTATTAAATATTTAAAGTGTCAACGTATCTTTTTTACCGAATGTATCCATATTTACGGGGGTCAAAACAGAAAGTGGCCATCTCGATCGATATTTATCTTTAATAAACATTAACTTCTTTTGAAACTTGAAATCTAAGTTTTTCCTTTCAAATACATGATATTGTCTTTATTTTTTACAATTTCGATATATTTTTTTCAATGACTGTTTTTAAGAATTTATTTCAGACGGTAGAATAAGTTGAGAAGAAAATTAAGAAGGCGAAGACAGTTATGGTAACGCCATATAAACATGATCCAATTTTTTTGGACACAACATCGGAGAGAAGAGTATTTGTAAGAAATAATTTGCCTTTTTCCTTATTTTATGTTTTTGCTTCTATAACTAGACTAGAATCGGAAATCTAGGGTATCTATCACCACAAGTTTAGTCAGGCAATCGGTTCCCTAAATTTCCGATTCTAATCTACTTTTTATTAGGTTCTACAATAATCCCTACGTACCCTATTTGTTAATATTTTGCATTGTATTTTTTTATTTATTAAGAATTTCAAGTACAAGTGAAATAAAATAATAGTCCAACCCTTACGCGTAAAAGATAAGCTGTAAAAAGCACGCAGTAATAAAAGTTTAAAAAGAATCCCATCCGTATTTAAAGTTGTTTCGTAGCCTTTTGTATGTAAATTTGTAGCTTTGGCCGCATTCGCGCGCAAACAAGGCACTAAGGGTTAATTTAAAATTCAACGTGGCGGCTTGTGGTGCTAACTTGTAAATGTAACACCCTTAATTTCGTCTTATCTACCTCTATAATTCAATCGGAGAGCCGTCTTATCTATATTTGCATAAAATAATTAACAATGGCGTAAACAAAATATAAAGGAGATGCATAATGGAAGCAAATATTTTTTGAAATGTTGACACGGTAAGGAAAAGTTTTAGGTAGGTACTTACTTATTAATTTTCTGATTAGTCTATTTAATTTAATTGTTAAACTGTTTTGGGACTTATTATCATTTTTTATTTACAATATGATGTTAATATTATATGCGCCATATTGTGTACAAAATTTACAATGAGGAATTGAATTGCAAAGTGTAGAAGTGTAAAAATAGACCATAAAATGCGTATACATAAACAGAGACAAGATACTAAAGATATGGGGTGAGTAATAAATGTGAGGAATTTATGAGAATTAGAAAGCATAGATTAAACTTTAGATCAAAACTTACAATTATTGGCGCGACTTATCTGATATATTTAATTATGCAAATAAGTCAAAGATATTTCAAAGACAAAAACGCCACCTTACCTGTAGTTTTAGGCAATACGAAAACCAGTAAAATTATATGTAGTCGCGTCAAAGTAGGTTTTCACTTCCAACTTTGGTCGGAAAGGTCCGATCGGGCTCATTTTTTTTTAAATGTTCATTGAGACCTTAGATTCAAAGTTGTATAAAATCTGGATGCCGCTCGCCCCACCCCCCAAAATTCGTCCCAAGTTGGGGGTTTTCAAGATGGTATATACATGATGAGACTGCCCTCCCAACCCGGCCAAATGTTCCACTCGGGGGTTTGAAAGTCCCCTCTATCCATTTTTTCGGCCAGGTCGCCTTTTCGACCTTCCCAGGGGCGTCTAGAAGGGCCTCCAAGGGGGATTCCGAAGGGCGAGGTTCTCATTTCTGTCAAAAATTAAGGCTTTTTAACTCATTAGGGCCGTATAAAAAGGGGCCCATGGGGTCTCAAAATTATGATTACGCGGGATTGAATTTCAGTGTACAGAATTGGTACAATCAAGTATTATAAGGCTACCAACCCTTTATTTGAGCAGCCTGCGATTCTGTGACCCATCCAGGGGTGGACAAAAGGGGTGCCAGGGCCCAAAAAATGTGATTTGATTGGATTCGATACCACCGTGAAAAGTTGATATAAACTGTCCAGCGAATAGTCTCCTCAGCCTTTCTGAGTCCATGTCACTCTCTTTCGGATCCAGGTATGGACAAGAGGCGTTCCAAGGGGGCTCAAATTGAAATTTTCGTAAAGATCCCTTATCTCATACAAACTTGATATGTTGAGGGTTTGTGTGGGAATTTTACGAGATTCTGATTTTGTGGCCCTTGAAACCCCGCCAGCCCATACCTGGCTGCGACAGGGTATGACATGGTCTCAAAAAGGCTAAGAAGACTACTTGCTGGGCAGATTATATCAACTTTTCTCGTTGGTATCGAATGCAATCAAATCACATTTTTTGGGCCCCGGCACCCCTTTTGTCCACCCCTGGATGGGTCACAGAATCGCAGGCTGCTCAAATAAAGGGTTGGTAACCTTATAATACTTGATCGAACCAATTCTGTATACTGAAATTCAATCCCGCGTAATCATAATTTTGAGACCCCATGGGCCCCTTTTTATACGGCCCTAATGGGTTAAAAAGCTTTAATTTTCGACAGAAATGAGAATCCTGCCCTTCAGAATCCCCCTGACTCAATATTGCAGTCCGAGCACATTTCTGTAGATATCTCATACTTTGGACCCTTGGAGGCCCTTCTAGACGCCCCTGGTCGAAAAAGCGACCTGACCGAACAAATGGATCGAGGGGACTTCAAAACCCTCGAGTGGAACATTTGGCTGGGTTGGGAGGGCAGTCTTTTATCACGTATATATTATCTTGAAAAACCCCCCACCGTGGGGTGAATTGGGGGGGGGGCGAGCAGCATCCAGATTTTATACAACTTTGACTCTGAGGTCTCAATGAACATTTAAAAAAAATGAGCTCGATCGGAACTTTCCGACCAAAGTTTTAAGTTTTTGGGTTTTTAGGCCTACTTTGACGCGACTAATGGGTTTTCTGTCCTATATACTGGCATCAAGGAATAAAAAGTATTTTTAGTTTTACACAGATAAAACGGTGACAAGTTAGTATAGACAGCTGTTAATTTCTAGTAACACTGGATTAGTAGATGTACACAAAAAATATTTACAAAATTTATATACAATAGGGACTCTTTAAAAATCTTATGTGAAAAAATGATATGGTTTAATATATACAGGGTGTTTCCAAATTGATGCGAAATATTTCACAGGGTGATTTTTCAGCAAAAGTTAAGGGGGTCTTTCATATAATTTTTTTTTAAAAATCGCTCTCCCTCCAAGTTACAGCCCCTTAAAGTTGGGGGAAAACAATTGTTTTTATTTAATATCTCCACTATGGAAGAATTTAGAAGAATGAAATTTGGCAGATAATTGATGCTAATAAAATGGCATTTTGTGACAATTTTTGTAACCCTGCAATGTTTATACAAGGGGGTGAAAAATCAACCCTTATGATATTTTGCCTCAGAACTTTTTAATTCGTCTACATTTTTCTACTTAAAAAATTGATTTAAGAAGGCGGACTTAAACTGCAACTTTTTTACGTCTTGACTATTTCTCAGTAAGTTGTTTCGTTGAAATATTACTCATTCCTTTTGCACATACATCCAGAGGGGTTATCGTTTGTTAAAAAAAATAAAGTAGGCCAGTATTAAATGATATCATAATGACAAACAGTTAATGATTATTTAATTGGACCATATTTTCTACCAATAAGATTAAATGGAAACGACTACGGCCATTTCCTCGAAGAAGTGTTGCCCACTCTTCTTGAAGATGTTCCTATACAAATTAGGCAAGAATTATGGTAATGAGTACCTAATATTCAATTTTTTTATGGTCAAAGAAACAACTTTTACTGAGAAATAGTCAAGACGTAAAAAAGTTGCAGTTTAAGTCCGCCTTCTTAAATCAATTTTTTAACTAGGAAAATCTGAGGCAAAATATTATAAGGGATGATTTTTTCACCCCCTCGTATAAACATTGTGGGGCTACAAAAACCGTCAAACAATGTCATTTTATTAGCAATAATTATCTGCCAATTGTGACATTATTTGACACCTGCTTACTCTATTTTTAACAAACAATTTATGTGAAAAAGGTATAAGTAATATCGAATTGTAACTTATTTTATTTTTTTGTGATCAAACTAACAATTTTACGAGGAATAGTCAAGATATAAAAAAGTTGCAGTTTAAGTCCGTCTTTTTGAATCAATTTTTTCAGTAGGAAAATGTAGACGAATAAAAAAGTTCTGAGGCAAAATATCATAAGGGTTGATTTTTTCACCCCCTTGTATAAACATTGCAGGGTTACAAAAATTGTCAAAAAATGCCACTTTATTAGCATCAATTATCTGCTACATTTCATTCTTCTAAATTCTTCCATATTGGAGATATTAAATAAAAACAATTTTTTTCCCTCAACTTTAAGGGGCTGTAACTTGGAGATAGAGCGATTTTGAACAAAAATTTATATCAAAGACCCCCCTTAATTTTTGCTGAAAAATCACCCTGTAAAATATTTCGCATCAATTTAGAAACACCCTGTATATTTTGTAAATGGAAACCCGCTGCTCTAGATGGAACACGGAAAGTATAACTAAAATAATTAAGTTAAACGTTGATTAACTGAACCTGAAAAAGCCAAAAATAAAAAAAAATGCTAGGAATAACTAATAATAAAAGTAGAAATGCCATAATACATGCCAGGTAGAAATAAAGAGAAATGTAATTTTATCCAAAAGAGACATGGGTAACAATTAAGAATGAAATTTGGAAGTTAACGTCAATTTTTAGTTTAACTCTCTCGACATTAATCTTTTATATAAAATGACCATTTTGTTTAATACCTAAATCATTTGCCGTTAGTGTTAGCTTATATGTTAGCAAATATTTCAGAAACCTATGTCTCCTAAGAAGTTGCTTGCTTTCAATCGTTTAATTAGTTTTCGAGCATTTTTTTATATCTTCGCACCTCTGCGAACGTCAACAATAAAGTCTCAAGAACTTGTTGGTTGCTCGTTGACAACTACGGGACGTATAGTTTAGATGCAAGGTTCATTTGTTTACGAGGCTAAAATATCACATCAACGAATTTGTTATAAAAAATTTGCTTAAATATTCTAAATTTATTTAAATGATAAAGAAGGCTTTGCGGGATAAATGTATAGGTAAAACACCAATATAAGATTCTTATAATCGTTTTAAATGGGGTTTCTTATAGTTATCCCTGTTTTGGCAGATCTTCGACGACAACATCGACTGCGTGCGATTAAAGGAATATTACATTAAAACTCTAAGCGATTGTGTAATACGGTGAGAAGAAAACAAAAGCACTCTTCCAAACAAGCTTTAACTGGCTACTTCATTACGATAATTTACCAGCGCATTTATTGGATCTTTTGCAACCCTCTAAGGAAACAAAATATTTTACTGCTTTTCTATCCTCCGTGCTGTCCCAACATAGCTCTCTGTGACTCTCTGGTAGTTTCTGAAATTGAAAGAACAGTTCAAAGGTCACCGGTCAAAAAAGAGATGGTTGAAGATAATGCACTCAATGGTATTCTCAAAACTGATCTCCTGGACTGCTTTTGAAAGTTTTAATACTACTGGAATCGTGTTATTTAATCTAAAATCTAGAGCCTAAATTTCTCTGTCATCTGTAGAATGACATTTTTACGAGAAATTGTCGTTATCGAATATGGATGATTATTTTTTGACGTTACTTAAAACCAATGAAATGCTTCTTTATTTGTCACAAGGGTAAGTTTCAACCAATTATGTCATTATTATAGTGGGAATAAATCTCTTGTGATTATTGTCGGGAATAATCACTATAGCTTTTATTTGCCTAGCAACTGTCAGATACTTATCAAAATAATTACTTAATTGTGTCAACGCCAAATGGGTGAAAGTCATCGGTTTAGTTTGTGAATCAAAAAATAAGCTTGTCAAATATAACTCGAGAGTTCCATAAATTAGAAAATAATTTGACAGATTTTGTTCAAACTTGTTGCCATTTGGCAACAAGTTTTCAAACAATCTGTCAAATTATTTTCAATTTATTCTCACTCTCTTGTTATATTATATATGAAAATTTTCCCATTCGAAGGGGTTGATACAACAATTCGGAATCCTGACGGACGGACACCTTACTGGATACAAAGGAGATGGCAGACAAGAGTAAAAAGGGATAATTTGGGCAAAAAAAATCGCCATCGATAATATTATTATAATATGACCAACATTTCTATCATGTGATGTTAGACCCATAAGAAGCCTAAATAAAAAATGGTGGACATTTAGGTTGATACAAAAGAGATAAACTTGTCAACTTTTACACTTTATCGCTACCCACTATATTCATTAAGGTGTCCGCCTGAGCGAAAATGTAAATACCTGTATTGAATGAACATGATGCAAAGGATAAATGTCATATTACGGATAAAGGCAAAATTTCGGATCTACCTCTGCTGCTATTAGATATGAAGCTATAGGACTGATCCTTTTCGGACACACTTTGTATACAAAGAAAGAAATAAATATATTGCGTTAGTTTAGCAAGGTAAAAAAGGAAAAGCTGTTTTTATATATTAAAATGTAGTGCCTGAAAAAGCTTTTAAAAAAATCCTAAAATACCTAAATATACAAGAAAAAATCATTCTTCAGTGTAGCATTATGTGAGCCCAATAAAATGCAACATATATTTATGTTTATATTAAGTAGACAGCAAAACATAATAATTAATGCAACCTAAAACACTAAAATTTTCCTGTTTATGTTCATGCTTTGTATAATTATTATAATACACTCCACATAGAAAAATAAAAATAAAAATTACACTTTCTGCATCCACATATAAATAAACATTTAATAAACTTAATTACATTACATTAATGTCTATGTAGAATGTTATTAAACAAAATTACATGTTTTAATTTAGATTTTATGACTTTATCGTACATTATTTGAATATTTTTGCTTGTTTATTTTTTTTTTAAATTTGATTGTATGATAATGCCATAATTTTATACCAAAACTGTAGAAATATGTACCAGAATGTCTTCTTTAACTATTGGGTTACATATCATACTTTTTTCTTTTAACTGTATACGTCTTCAGATCAAAAATCGAAATAAAAATATAAAGCGACTGTCTACATTTTTAAAATTCTATTCAACACATCTTATACAGCTAACATACGAAAATACGTTGCGTCTGAATCTAATATTGCATGATTGACATACCCCTTTTGATGTTTTAAAACGAAATATCCACCCTTACCCGTGTCTAGGGACGTGTTACCCCTGCAAAAAGGAACTTACTGAAAAATACTTGAATAAAGAAAAAAAGTCTAGCAGAAGAGTTGTAAAGTTTCAAAAGAACAAGTCGTTTAAGGTTACCCCCTGAAACTTCTTAAACTGTAATTAATTTTATGAGATAATATGAATTTAAAATCATTTCAATTAAAATTCTGTTATAAAGTAAAATAAATTTGTTGACAGTAGCGGCTCGTCTACTTAAAAATGAATGTCTACTTAAAACCATAATTCACATTGTAGAATTTGATCACTATTTCATTTCATTAAATTCAAAAAACTATGCTAATCTGCATAGTAACTACAAAAATTTTTAAGATTTGGTCGCGTGTGGCCGTATACTCTCTAAATTACTCTAAATAGTGCAAAAATTGTTGTCAACCCTTGCTAAGATCAAATTCAGATTTCATGAATTAAAGGAGCCCTAGAGGGTAGCATCTGATTTTCTTAAAAAAAATAGAAGATAATGTGCATAATAATGTGCTATTGGGGTTATGTTATATTTTATTTTTACCACAATATAGGTAATACATCAAACTGTTTAGAAATTAGTTTCGATTTATTTTAAGTATTTTTAATGTATTTTATGAAGTTGCTATTCGCTATGTGCACGTAACCACGTGACCCACGTCGCCTGATTTTAGCGCTCGCGGCGGATTTAACGCGAAGTTCAACTGCAGGACCAATTTACATATGATTGTATGTGTTTTTATTAAAAAATATGGGTCATAGTGTTTGCTGCATTCGTTTTTGCCCAAATAACAGTAAAAATACTAAAAGCACATTTTTTACATTCCCTACGAAAATAAAAAGACCAGAAGAACGCCAAAAATAGATATCTGAAGTAAAAATACAAAAGTAAGTATAACCTTTATATATACCTAAATATTTTACTTTTATACAGTTGATATCAGAATGGATTAAACAACAAACATGTGGATAAATGTAGTAAAAATAAATGCTAAAATATATTTTTAGTGGTGAGAAATCTTCTTGCTCACCAAAACCCAGCTATATAATTTGTGGCGATCATTTTATTGGAAACAAAAAATCTGTTCTACCCAGTTAACAAGTACTTAGGTTTCTTCTACAGAACAATCTTCTAATACTAAGGGGACCCTTATTGCGAAGTAACTAACGATGAATTCATTGACAACGAAGAATAATATAAAAGAAGCGCACGTTCTTGTTTAGAAAAAGCTTCTCAAGCTTACATAATCGATGAAAACAACGAAAAATCAGATGTTTTTTAGAGAATCTTCTATTTGTTGTATTTATAAATCTCTTGAAAGTGAAAAGTGTGATCTCCAGACCCAAACTGATATAGTGGTTCCATAAAAATCTTATAAAAACTTAAAATAGGTTTATAAATGAAAAGTATGTTACAATGGAAAAAACTTCTAGAGATAATATCTGTTGAAACAGACATAAAAAGCATTTAAATAAATATAATTATTAAAATTTATTAATTTTTATTATTTATTAGTTAAATTGCAATCTTTGTTACTGATTTTCAGTAACTTATTTACACTTTTTAGAATTTAAAAAGATTTTTTTTAATATATTAAACTGTGTATAACCTTAAATTCTAATAATTTTAATGGATTAACTAATCTTAATACATTGTATATACTTACTTAATTACCCCGTAATGAAATAAGATACGAAGATGGTCAGAAAAATATTTAAAAACACTATGAAATATTTTAAATATTTAATTAAATTGTATTTCATTTTTTTTTTCTATTTAAACCCTGCGTTAGTGGTCCTGCAGTTGAGCTTCGTGATATGGCCGCAAGAAGCCTCCAGTGTCGTGCGCATAGCCAATAGTCCATTTCACCGATTTTGGCCGATGACAGAAATCATACTCGAAGTAAATTTAGAGTTACATCTCTCTCAGATACAGGCAAGTTAGAAATTTAAATGAGGACGTTTGTTTTTTAATACAACACTTACGTAACTGCATCTTGTTTCACCGGTAGATAAAAAGTATTCAATACGGAAGTCTTGACTTAATTCACATTCTTAGTAACCGTCATGTACGGCTCGTTGTTGAAGGGTTGAATTTAATAATTATTAATGTCATATTTTTGTAGATGTCAAACCACACTGATAGTTTCAGAAACTTACGACCTAATTTAGAAAAAAAAAACTCTCCGCCATTGGTAACTTGGATGACAGTTTAATCTTATTTCAGTGGTTTCTAATATCAAATCGGCCAAAAACGATAAAATGGACTATACCAAATCTGTTTTAAAGATTTGACAACAAATTAATTCTCAATACTTTTGAAGATCTGTCTGAAAAAATTATTGCTGATTCATAAATATTTAGCAATGTTAACAAATTTCTTAATCATCAGTTTAGACAGTTATTTGCAAATTATTTATCATAATTTTTATAATAAAATCTTGAAGACATGAACTAAACGTGTAAATTTATATAACCATGTATTGTTTGTGTTTCTTATAGAAGCTTTCACTCTAAATATAAACAGATTAGGTTTGTATACAATATTAAAAATAACATAAGTCTACATAACTGCTTTAGTTCGTTGACATAAGATCATTCTTTAATTTCTGACATGTCGTAAGAAGCTTAACTCTTTTGTAGGATTTTTAAAAGTTCATAGCGCCATTTATAAACTTAGTTAAAAACTATGCTGTACCTACTATATACTAGAGTAGCTACTTAAGGATAATTTGGGACTAAAATTACTTACAGCTAATGGTTTTTTGGTTTGACTGATTAATGTTTAGAGTGTTTAGGGTACAATATTAACAATTAGCATTATAAAACAATTCGTGCAATGACCTGGAAAAAACACCGATCTTTCAAGGATAGTTGTAAAAGAATACTATCACATTGCAAGGTAAAGTGAGTTACTGTTATGGTCAAGGTTCAAACTTTTTAACTGTCTTCGGCATTGAACAATCATGTGCTTGGGTGTGCAAAGGAATACTTAAGTCTCCATGCTAAAATATTAGTTAAATATACAAGAAAATATTGTCACGCCCGGGGAGATGGAAGTTGTGTCTTAGTGTTTGGGGATGAAGAGTAGCTTTGGTAAATATGGGCACTTCCCACCCAGGTCGTGGTTATCTAACCACCTGGTAAGCATCCTGCTGAAGACAGAAACCTGATCAAGTGAAAGATGAAGTAAACAACATAAAACACACAACAAATATGTTAACAAAGAAACAAGCAATAACAATAATAATCTTTACTAATCTTAACAATTAAACTATATGGTGGCATATCACACTTACTAACGATAATACATCAAAAGAGTCACTACGACCCGACACAAGGGTCTGTTTAAGAGACACCCCAATGGGTGCCTCTTACAGACAACCTCAGACTCCGGACTCCTCGTGTTCGACTTCAACATCAACTTCGCGCTTTTATAGTCACTTCACATTCTATGTGAGAAAAAAAAACTATTTAAGCACGCGTCTAAGGTAATGATTTTTAACTGGTTAAATGTAATACAAAACAATACAGTAAAATGTAAACCAATAAATTAATATGTACGGCAGAACTGCCCTATCATCGTATGTGATAGTATTGAAAAATTCTTGGCCTGCTGTAGAAACATTGTATTGAAAAATTATTATCCCACTATAAAATCATATTACTATTTATTACAAAAAATCTGCAACTTTGAACAACTTTTTGGGTCCTTTTTTATCATTTTTTTTTTCGTAAAGTCTTCTTTATTGGCAATCCCATAAAACTGAAACATGAACTTTTCCTGATTTCTGAACACGAAATATCGTATGCCTCTTTGTTTCTTGGTTATAGAAATGTACCAATGTATTACCCATGGTAACAAGTTGGGCTAAGGAATTTACATCTTTTTTAAAACGAGCACAGATCAAACTCGATAGTCCTTCCCCCTACACGATTTTCGTCAATTTGTCACGTGCTTAAATTGACGTTTTTATTTAAAATATTGGGTGACCAGATAACAGCATGTTAGGGACTGCATCGATATTTACATTTACAGAGATAGACATAGGAGCTGGCCTTGCCGATCAGCCTTCATCTTTATTTTAAAAATTTGCCTCTTTTGAAATTTGCTTTTTTTACGGTTGATTATGAATGATATTGATCGCAAGACTAATGAGCATATATTCATAACATCATAACTATTCCTACCTCTTAACTTCTTTAAATAGAGTACTTGATGATAGCTCAATACTCTGGACTTTGAATTTTCTCTTCGGAGGACATCTTTATTTTAAATTTTGTGGCGTTTCTCTGGTTTGACTTGTCACACTGACACTTCTAACAAATTATTCTTCTTACTATTACTTACTTATTTAATTAATAGGTGGTACTTGGAGATTGCAAAAACATAGTTAAGCAGTAATATATGGAATTAAAAAATGTGTTCTTATATGTTCTTATTATTGATTTACTGTATGTCCTTCTTGTATTGGTAGTTTTATTAAAACATCCTACAGGCTTGCTTTTGTTGACTTGAGAATTGTTTACTTCATTTTCAATATTTGTGTTCGACCATGTTTGAGTATATCGTCAGGTATACACAGAATGTCAACAATACCTTAGGGATATTGATTATATGATTATTCAAAGAGCTTTCTGATAAATTATTCTATTCGTAATGGCGCTTGGGTAGTGCAGGGTCAAAAAGGTTAGTCAGGGTATAAATTGGAGCTTTTTTTTCTAAATTGTTTGATGTTGTGGGTGGCATATATTGATTTGTGGCGTAACGTTTACCATCATTAGTTCTAAAATTATCAGACTGCAATTGTATCACGCGATTTTAAATTTTAAAAATAGAAAATACGTAATATTTAAAAATAAAAAGCAATACTTTATTTTTAGTGGTATTTCTGATAATAAATCGGTAAAATATGTTATTTAATAAGGTATGCTTGAAAGGCTGTCTTAGCTAGGGAGTTTTTTTGGACAACACTAATATCAGAACTATAGGGACGTAAATTTAACCTTGTCACCTTAAAAGTTAAAAATTGACGTTGGGCGCCAATTTGTAGCTTAATTAATCCTTTAAAAAATTACATTGGCGTTGGGCGACAACTTTGTAACCCTTAAATTACCCTCGGCTAGCTCCTGAGGGTCGTGGCTCCCTTCTGAGCTTTATTTAACTCCCTCCAAACATTAATTAAAGGGCGCCAAGTACAGACACACAAATAAAATTCGAAAAATCAGTTTTAAAATGGCTTATTACTTTAATTAGGATTAAGTAAAAAAAATAAAATAAAATGAATTAATTATTTCTCTTATCTTTGGGTTTTGGAAGACTTCTGATGTAGTTTCGATTACTTGAGGAACGGAACTGCAGTTGCATTGTATTCCTTAATACAAGGGACTTCCTGTCGGATTTTCGTTGGATGAGAAACGGAACTACAATTGAATGGAATTCCTTCCAAGGGACAACCTGTCGGATTTTCGTAAGATGTGGAACAGAACTGCAAAATGGTGTCGGCTTCCAACTGACTGTCGACAGACTGCGTAATTTCTGGTATGATTTAACTGGTCCTTAATAGGGCCCTTCTTAAACATGGCAATAACCCTATTAATTAAATTGAAATCAAAACTCCAAATTTCAAATAATTAATATCGAACACAATCGCTATATCGTCTCTCCAAATTTCGAGAAAAAATTAAATACCTTTCATGTTTATATATTTTAATACCACAAAAACTGACCTTGAACAATAGCAATTGTATTCGAAAATTTAAATGTTAGTAAAATACATAATATACTATATTCACCGCATTTTGGATGATTTTTAACAAACAATTAAAACAAAAGCAATAAGGTACCTACTCACCAAAATGAAGGGCGAAGATATTAAGAAATAAATCTGAATTTAATCAGATTTGCAGATAAAATGAACGAATTTAAATCAAAGACGATCGAAGAGACATATTCTCTCCTACCAAACTGGCAATCCTCTCTCGTATCGGCGCGATAACAATAAATAATATAAAAATATATAGTCCGGATGGTATGCTCGAAAACGAACGTTACAAACGTTACAACCTATCATAAATTCTTTGCACTAAACACATTTACATTTTTTTGCTTATAACAGTAATCCTAAAATAATCCATTTTTCCTATTTTGACAGGTATAAAGGGAATGAGTGTTTACTGTTTAATATGATGAAAAGTTAGAACAGGTTGGTTAAAAAGTTTTGAGAGCAAAAATGAAAGAATGTGTATATTTTATTAAAATTATTTTTTTATTCTATCAGCTTGAAACACTTATTCTAATGATTCAGTAATTTTATACCATCTCTGTAATGATTTTCCGTAAGCTAACTAAAATATTGTTCCACAGCTGCAATAACTTCTTTATTCGACTAAAAACACTTTCCATGAAGAAATTGTTTTAGGTTTCTACAGAGAAATTAGTGGGAGAAAGCCAAATTTGGTGAATACGGTGGGTGTTCAAGCATTTCTTTTAATTTATCTATCGTGAACAAACTTCTGTGAACACGTGCATTGTCTGGATAAAAAAATTAAACTGGGTCTTTTTTCATGGCTTTTTCTATCCAACTGATCCAATAGGTTGCAATAATATTTAGAGTTTATTGTTTTCTTTTTTTTTTTCAAGATAATATATCAACAAACCCGCTTTTGCATCCCAAAAAACAGATGCCATAACCTTTTTTGTCGTTCATTCTGACTTCACCTGTAATGTAGCTAAAGAACCAGCTTCAGTACACAATAAAGGTTCTTATATCAGATTAGGATCATGATGGTAAATCCATGTTTTATCCATAATTATAAAACGTCGCACACATTACGCTAAGAAATTTGTTTTTAATTTGGTTTTGAACAGCTTTTTCATATCTAATTCTTCGTGTAGAAAATCTGAGATGTTTATGGTATCAGCAATTTCATACTTAGTAAAACTTGGATCTTTACAAACAATATCATGGAATTGCTCAATGATTTTTGGTATTATTACTACGTAGTTCATCTTCGATGCTTGAACGACCACGTTTAAATCCTAAAACCCATAGATGCACAAGTGGAAATGAAGGAGCAGATTCCTTTAACACTTTCACTTATTTTATATCTTAATATATTGAAACACTTATGGGGGCCTTAACACAATTTTATTTAGAAAATTGTTAAGATACACACAGAACTCTGCTGGATAACGTCTAAACTACTTGACAATACAATGAACTCTTGTTAACATTTGAACTTGAACTGACGTTAACTGTCCATGCATCCCCTTATATACAACTTTATTTAATCTAGTTAGTGTGTTTAGAAGTTTCTAGAATTTTCTAAAAACATTATTTAAAATGGTCAGTTGATTTTTAGAAACTTCTAAAAATCAACTGTCAATAACAATCTTTCAAATTAAGGTCGCTTCCTTTACGGTTATCCCGTTACAATATCTTTTATATCCTTTCTGTTGCTGATAAACCTTCCAAAACAAAACATTTTATCACTTCCACGATTTTCGGTTTTTTCCATTGTAACAAAATACACTTACACGTCAACTTTAAATGGCTTGAAAACAATGAATGCATTAACAAATCAAAATGGAATTTGTTAATAACAACCTTATTCCAAGTAATATTATTTTATTACTAGTTTGTTCTATTTTTGTAATAGTTACTGGTACACATATAACTTGTATTTTCTGGCTATTAAATGTGTAGCTAAGGTTTTCTGGCTTTGGAGTAGCTGAACATTTTAAATGGTTTTTTTGACGGAAGTTAAGGATAGTAGTAAAGATGAAACCAATCCTAGCAATAAAGCAATTGGATCGGGAAGTTTCCAATCACAGGATCGCCATATTGGAGTTTAAAATTATTGTAGACTAGTGAACGAATTCGTACAAATTCTTGAAGTTAGGTATCAAAGAATGGCTGGATTCGGCGCATTAGTACTGTTTTGTTCTATTCTTATACCTGGATTTGCAGTCCGTTGGCATTGACGTCATTTGACGTATATGCAAGTAGACCAATACCCGGTAAGTCTTTCTAAGTTAAACCTGGCAACTACGCTTTATTCCTACCGCGTATTGGTCTACTTGCATATACGTCAAATGACGTCAATGCCAACAGACTGCAAATCCAGGTAATAGATTACTAACTTACCTATTATAAAATGTAGTTAGAATTTGTGATGCATTTTCCCAGACGTAACAGTGGTGTTTGTGATTTATTACAGAACTTACAAACCCTTAACTGTTTCCAGTTAATTAGAATAGAAAATATTTTTTATTAAAGCTCTTATCTTAGAATTGATATTTTTCTTTATTAAGGAAGATAAAACGGTAACATATGCACCACATGTGCAGCATGAATAATACCTTGAACATGATGTTCTTTAGTAAGAAATTTGTGAAATAACCTAGTCACCTTTTAACTTTTTTATTAAAAAAGTTGAACTACTGCAATTTATTTTAAATGGTTTCAAACTATTTTTTTAATAAAATAAATTTAGAAATAGTTAATATTTTTGTTTCCTGTTTCTTTTCGGATTTGTTTTCTATATAATCCTAGTTAATTCTCTGCATGGTTAAAAAAACGCTTTAATTTTTATTTCTATTTATTTAAAGTAACTAATTTTTTGTGATTTCTTTATCTACTCTTTTTAAAGCTATCCCGTTCTCGCATGGCAGTTACCTACTAGTTTGTCTCCTGCTTTTTTCACTTCGGGTTTTCGCGGAATTCGAGTACAATAAAATTGTTGTAAATAAATACTCCTTGATCAGACCATATTAAACCGTGACTGAGGATGCGTACTAGCATAAATACAAACTTAAGGTTCCCAAGCACGTGAAATTGGTGTTGAAATGTACCCAAACAGGAGACAAAAGTGGGTGTGTATATAGAAAAAAAAAAAATTATAATAAAATAGTTTTCTTGTGCCGAGAATTTTTTTCGTGTTCTCATGACTTATTTTTTAATTAAGTTTGTTTGCTAAAGCAGCTCATCTGCTTTGTAACCCCTAAATTACCCTAGGCTAGCTCCTGGGTTCGTGGCTTCCTTCTGAGTCTTTATCAATCCTTCCCAAACTATAATTTAGGGCGCCAAAGTACAGACAAACAAATAAAAAACGATAAAATCAGTTTTAAGTTGATTATTTTTTTCACCTGTCAAAATATCACAATTTTGTGATTTCGTCCAATGAAAACGCTTAATCTTCAATGTTTTATGCTAAATCTAGCCAATCATTCCGGTTTATATTGATAAAACCACTAGTGGTTTTACTAGTAGGTATTGATAAAATTATAGAACTGTCAAAAATTCAATAACAATATTGAACAATCAATTTTCTTGTTTATAAGTACCTACCTTACTATAAATCAACATTCATTTATATTATCTAAATATTTTGAAATATATTTTGTTATTATTATTATTATCACAATTCAATTCATCTAAACGATAATGAAAAATCAAATATGTAGGTAGGTACTTTAAAACTAACCTGCTTCCTGGTTCTGCATGCATTTAAAACTTTTATATGCCTACAGGCAAATGTGGTCTTGTAGGTAAACTTTAAATAGATAAACCTAATAATTTTTATTTTGGTAATTTTCTCTTTAATAACATAATTGTATAAATAGGTATAAAAATTAATATTTATTCAAATTATAACCCTGTTTTCACGACGCTCACGACAACTGACAACTGTCAATACTATCTAGTGTACAGGATAGGTTAATAGGCAGGGTAACGGCATTTCGTTTGTGTTAATTATGAAATATAAGTTGTTCTAGGAAGTTTTTTAAATAAAATAGTTTTTGTACAGAATGGTTCAAAAAATAATCTTCTCAAATACCACTCGTCCTGTAATATTTTACTAGATAAATTTTTATTTTCCAGACTCAAACTTTTTTATTTTAGGCAAAACTACTCAAACAAACTGAATATGATAAAAATTTATCGATAAAATTATAAGGACTCGTGGTATTACCTTTGATTAATTCTGATTATATTAAAAATCGAAGATTAAATGAAAGAATTAAAATAATTTTTTAACGAAGTAACAAACTTTCTCCTACTAAATCGACGCCAACAAAGCTTCCACACCGGCGCGATAAAATTGAAATAAATAAAAAATTTTGCCTAAAGCGGGACATTTGGTCACCCTAGATATCTACACCTCACACTTGGTGCGCACTCATAGGTTAAAAAAGCGACACAAAAAAGCTTTACACGATTGTTATACTCAATTGTGTGTTAAATTTAAAGGACCAGCTAAAATATTAAAATTACTGAAAATATGGTGAAAAAAAATGATAATTCAATTCTAATGTTATGAAAACCTGAAAACTAAAAATGATTAAACTCATGCATGCCTGCTTCTGTCGGTCAATGCGAATTACTTTTTTTTTTTTGTTTTACCGGAGTCGTATATTTTTAATTAGTTTTCAAATGTTTGCAGAAACTTAAAATATTTTGTGGTTGTGTTCATCCTAATAAAGAAAAAAAATCACACAAATATGATAGTCACAAAAACAACCAATTCAGTGAAATCTAAACAGATCTAAATATACAGGGTGTTTCCAAATTGATGCGAAATATTTCACAGGGTGATTTTTCAGCAAAAATTAAGGGGGGTCTTTCATATAAATTTTTGTTCAAAATCGCTCTCCCTCCCATTTACAGCCCCTTAAAGTTGGGGGAAAACAATTGTTTTTATTTAATATCTCCACTATGGAAGAATTTAGAAGAATGAAATTTGGCAGATAATTGATGCTAATAAAATGGAATTTTTTGACAATTTTTGTAACCCTGGAATGTTTATACAAGGGGGTGAAAAAATCAACCCTTATGATATTTTGCCTCTAAACTTTTTAATTCGTCTACATTTTCCTACTTAAAAAATTGATTTAAGAAGACAGACTTAAACTGCAACTTTTTTATGTCTCGACTTTTTCTCCTAAAATTGTTAGTTTGATCACAAAAAAATAAAATAGGTTACAATTCGATATTACTTATTCCTTTATCACATAAATCCAGAAGCGTTATTGTTTGTTAAAAACAGAGTAAGCACGTGTCAAATAATGTCATAATGGGCAGATAATTATTGCTAATGAAATGGAATTTTTTGACAATTTTTGTAACCCTGCAATGTTTATACAAGGGGGTGAAAAAATCAACCCTTATGATATTTTGCCTCAGAACTTTCTAATTCGTCTACATTTTTCTACTTAAAAAATTGATTTAAGAAGGCGGACTTAAACTGCAACTTTTTTACGTCTTGACTATTTCTCAGTAAGTTGTTTCGTTGACCATAAAAAAAATAAAATATTACTCATTCCTTTTGCACATACATCCAGAGGGGTTATCGTTTGTTAAAAAAAAATAAAGTATGCCAGTATTGAATGATATCATAATGACAAACAGTTAATGATTATTTAATTGGACCATATTTTCTACCAATAAGATTAAATGGAAACGACTACGGCCATTTCCTCGAAGAAGTGTTGCCCACTCTTCTTGAAGATGTTCCTATACAAATTAGGCAAGAATTATGGTAATGAGTACCTAATATTTAATTTTTTTATGGTCAAAGAAACAACTTACTGAGAAATAGTCAAGACGTAAAAAAGTTGCAGTTTAAGTCCGCCTTCTTAAATCAATTTTTTAACTAGAAAAATCTGAGGCAAAATATTATAAGGGATGATTTTTTCACCCCCTCGTATAAACATTGCGGTGCTACAAAAACCGTCAAACAATGTCATTTTATTAGCAATAATTATCTGCCAATTGTGACATTATTTGACACCTGCTTACTCTATTTTTAACAAACAATTTATGTGAAAAAGGTATAAGTAATATCGAATTGTAACTTATTTTATTTTTTTGTGATCAAACTAACAATTTTACGAGGAATAGTTAAGACATAAAAAAGTTGCAGTTTAAGTCCGTCTTTTTAAACCAATTTTTTCAGTAGGAAAATGTAGACGAATAAAAAAGTTCTGAGGCAAAATATCATAAGGGTTGATTTTTTCACCCCCTTGTATAAACATTGCAGGGTTACAAAAATTGTCAAAAAATGCCACTTTACTAGCATCAATTATCTGCTACATTTCATTCTTCTAAATTCTTCCATATTGGAGATATTAAATAAAAACAATTTTTTTCCCTCAACTTTAAGGGGCTGTAACTTGGAGGGAGAGCGATTTTGAACAAAAATTTATATCAAAGACCCCCCTTAATTTTTGCTAAAAAATCATCTTGTAAAATATTTCGCATCAATTTAGAAACACCCTGTATATTAGTTTAAACACTTATGGCAAAAAAAAAATTCAGAAACACAAGGTTTATGCTGTTAAAATTTATTTATTTTAGACGTAATATATAGAATGGCGCTTTACATTACAACAATCTTGTAAGGTGAATTATCACTGAAAATGGTAAATCGCAAATATTATTAATATGCTGAAGATTGCTGACGGTTTAAGAAAGTAAAGCACTTGAAGAGGAAAATGGACGCATTAGTTCGGAATGCCTACCGTATTTTCTCAAAGTTACCTTTGTGTTAGGCCTGTTGTTTAAAATTTCCCCCTTAATTCGATGCAACTATGTGCCCGAAAGTTCATTAAAGTTTCGCTCACGGTTTTCTCCTTGTTTACTTCTCTAACTATGGATCTTTATATAGACATTTGCCAGTGATTCTGTCTCCTTCCGTTTTCCTACTTGAGTTTTGCAAGCAACCGAAAGTGAATTCTTAATGTTGTATTAAGAAGTATACATACCTTTTTTTCCGACACTTTATGTCAGTATCAGTGGAACGAAACGAAAACCTTAATACGAAGTAAAGCGACTTCAAAATATTACAATAATGTGTAACATTAGTCTTTAAATAAATCTGTAAAAACTTAAATAAACAAAAAGATTTTTTTATTTTACTGAAATTTATTGTAGAGAAACTAATTTTATCTATTTCAAATTATTTTATTAAATATTTATTTCTGATTACAGTTTGTTTACATTTAAAAAGGAAGCTTACAAAAGACACCCCCATTCTTGTTAATTTTATATAATTTAAAAAACAACTCGTGATAAATTTATTCATTGAAGTTTTAGTTGACAAATTGCATCTAAATTTATACTCTATAATGTTTTAGCCTTACTCCTACTGACACGAAAACTGAGCATTTCTGGACAATAACGCCGCAGAAGGGCAAATAAGGAAGTAAGGCGACAGAGTTCGAGTCTGATTACTTTAGCAAAGCAATTATGAGACATTAAAATTTAGAGAAATTACTTACGAAATTAGTTCATCAAAACTTGTGCAATTACGATTCCTATAACGGTCGACACTTAAATCGCATCGCGTCTAGATTTAGATCTAAGTCTAGATTTAGTTGAGTCTAGTCTAGACTGGAAGAGGTCATAATTTTAATGCATTTATGATCCTTTTTCACATAGTAACTCATTCTCCAAGTGCCTTGTAGGAGGCTAAATTTATTAGATTTTTTATAATAATTTTTTCATTCTCAGATTAAGAGTAAGTAATTTTTTATATTCTTTAACTGGTTGTTTACTTTCTAGTGCTTTGTTTTATTTCTGTACCTATACAAATTTTTAAAAATACTCCCAGTGATCATTCTTTCGATTGACTTATTTGTCTAAAATAATGTTCGTTTCTTTGTTTTCTATTTACTCTTAGTTATAACCTTTATACTTTAAGGTAGTCTTGTAAAAAATCTAATTTTGTCTTTTTAGTGATCAACTGTATTTTGTGTCTGAAGCGCGAAAAAGTGCAGTTAAATAGGTTTGCTATTAAGAGTCCAGAAAGTAAGCTTTTCCTCCTATGCTTCTATTTGAGCGTAGCTAAAAGAAAAAACTCCTATAGTATAAACGTGAAACTGTGTCTTGCGGTTGGTGAAAAGTTATTTAGCGCACATAAATTTTTTTTTACTGACTTTTTAATGAAGATGTATTAGGCATTTGCTTGTATAATCAATTAAAAGAACTGACAAAGTAGAATTTATCTATAGAGTATTCACAAAACATTTAAAACAGTCTATTAAATACGTCTTTAAAGCTAGAAAGGTCAAGTCGGCAGAATCACTCGTATTATATCTCAAAATTTAGTGCTCATTTAGTGCTAATTTAGTGATAACTGATATTTGGTGCTGTGATAGGGGGACTATAAATGAGAACACTTCTAACTTTTAAAAAATCTTTTGCTGTACTGGCAGCACTAATTGAGCACTAAATGGTGACGTCTTTTTATTCCATAAGTTTCCGTTTTAGAGTCTTCTTCTAGCTCTCAAGACTGCTGGCGTCGTTATATTAGAAAAGTTAAAAAAAAATATTTTTCAAAAATCTTTTGCTGTACTGGCAGCACTAATTAAGCACTAAATAGTGACGTATTTTAACTTCATTAGTTTCCGTTTTAGCGCGGTCACTTATGGTACACTGCTAGCTTAATGAAAAGTTAGCAGTGTTCTCATTTTTAGTCCCCCTATCACAGTACCAAATATCTGTTATCAGCACTAAATTAGCACTAAATGAGCACTAAAATTTGAGATATAATACGAGTGATTCTGCCGACTTGACCTTTCTAGCTTTACAGACGTGTATTAAATGCAGGTGTTATGAGTCTATAACCAACTAGACTGTGAAATTTATAGAAAATTGTTTTTATTATTAATTCTCTATCTTTGATATCTTCATTTTTAGTTGTGGTTAACGATTTTTAATAATTTCTTTGATTATCGCTTATTTAAAATGCATTAAGCTTATTCTTTATCGTTTCCAGTATCCACGTTCCAACTTATAACTACATATATATAGGTATAGAAATACCAACCTAACGCAGTATTTAATGAATCGTACTTAAAGATTGAGAATAATGTCTATATTTGTTACACTATTTCTTCTCTTCAGGTATTATTTACATTTGTTTGCTTCCGAAATATTTCGTTCCAATATGAATTTCTTATACATCGCATGTCTAATCTATATTCAACCTGTTCAGAGAGTTGTGGTGTTAAACCTTAACTAATGCGTTTTCGTATTTATAGCTTATACAACTGTATTTTCTGTATTGTCCACATTTTTTTGACATTATTGTTTTGAAGTTATACTTCATTTGGTGCGTTAGGGAAAAATGGTAAGGGTAAATTTTTAAGATGTGCGTGCACTCCGTTACGAAAAACCGACATGACACCATGAATTTAGCTAATCGATGTTTTAGTTTTTTTATTGCGTTTGTGATAATGAAATTTCAGAATAGATTTCCACTTGTTTTATTAATTTTGCTTATTTTTTTATATTAATAGTTTCATATTTACTTACTCTAAATGTCAGTTTCGCCGCTGAATAGATTCAACAACAATAAAACGCCATAAATAAGAATTGAGGTTAATAAAAACGGTTTTAGTATAATTTGTGTATAAAATGTTGTGTTTAATTAATATATCGTGGTGTCTGATTGTTAATAACTGTTTTTTTATTAAATGATAATTTAGATACAGTGATTATAAGTAATAAAAATAGTTGTTACATATTACTTTATCTACGTTTGTAGAATTTGTTGTTAGTTGAGGGTATGTATTGTTTATTTTAAGAAAGGTTTGTAACTTCTTGCGTGCGTACATAGTACACACATAAATACATGTCTTTTTTAAAGCATAGTTTTCTTATGACGGGATAAGCGGGTAGATCGTCTGGTCGTATGAACTCCGAAAACCTGACATGCGACATCACGACCATTACGAACGTCACAATACTTATGTTCGGTCAAATAATACTTTAGAGCGTGGTTACAAGTGTTTGTAATTGGTACCTACTCACAACTGAGTTAAGTCATCATAACTGATTTTATCTACTCCTTTGACAGTAAATGTCATTTATATTCATTGTCACCATGCAAGGTAAGTAAGCTATAACGCACAGTTGTGCGTAATGAAACTTCACGTTGGAATGACGTTTCATTACGCACAACTGTGCGTTATAGCTTACTTACCCTGCATGGTGACAATGAGTATAAATGACATTTACTGTCAAAGGAGTAGATAACAGTACAGTACGTACCTACGTCATATATTTTTTTGGAGATGTCAAATATTTAGAATTAAAATTAAAATATTAAGTCGTAGTTAAAGCTTAGTACGTAACTCGAGTGGTAAGCGGTATAACGTACTCGTGTACTTTTCCACTCGTACGTAATGTCCTACTTACCACTCTTGATACGTAATATACTATTGAGTAATGGCATGTAATTACAAGTGACTGTAAGTGATTTCTAGTGATCACAAGAGATTGTACACGATCTAAGTGGTTATTTCTATGACACGTGGTCTTATTGTGAATATCAATTGTTTTGTTTTTTAAACAAATTTTAACATTAATTAATTAACATTTTAGGTCATATATTCATACGTATGTTCAATGAAATAATACTAATTATATTGTGTTCCCTCCTCGGTCATTATCGGAGTGGCACATCTCGTTTTTATATTTTAATTCGATGCACTTCAGCAACTTTTTGTTGTTGTCATTGTATTGTGACTGTTTTATTTTAAAAATACGCCACTTTTCTAGCGGCTAAATCGGAAGTAGGCCATTTATATAAATGTGTCACAACAAAATATGCGTTAATTTTAAACCTCTTATTATCTAGAACCGTTTCGAAGATATAAGCTAATCTAATCTAAATAACCTGGCATGGTCTCTCCTGTGAAGCCCCATGTTTGAGCACTGCTTCCTATGGGAATATTGTGACCAGGTTCGGCACCAAGAGTCCTTACATGCACCCGATGCGTGCAGGACTCTAGTTTGTTCAGCTGAAAATCAACGTCACGCTGATCTTCAGGTAGGCTAGAATCCAGGTGTCCGAAATTCCTTGAGAGCAGTTCCCTTTATAAGAGACTTGAGTCCTGTGACTAGCTCCTCAAGGTGGTGATAGGATTCAGGATTCATGTCACCGAAGATGAGGAACCGTTTATAGTCCAAGGCCTCACACTCGAATAGAATGTGAGTTGCCGTCTCATCGTCCATGGCGCACAGTCGGCACGAGGTGGGTTCCTGTGTCATAATCCCCATCCTCCGAAGGTGTAGTCTGAATGGTCCATGCCCAGTGATCAGGCCCTCTAGTACTCTTATCTGACTCCTACCAAGATTCAGTATGTCAGACGTCAGTTTTTTGGAGTAGCCTTTGAGCATCAGCTTCGAGTGCCAGTGTTACTCCAGTGTTTGGTTGACTCTTCCCAGACCTAGTTCCTGACTTTGGTCCTTGCCCAGGCTCTAGGCAGTCCGAATACTGGTTCTGGACCAGTAAATCGTGTATCCGCTCCCTTCTTGGCCAGAAGGTCCGCGGTTTCATTACCTTTAAAACCTTAATGCTCTCCAAGAAGACCCTGTTTTGTCTAGCCAGTTCATTGAGGTTTTGTATGCACTCCTAGATCAGCTTGGAACTAACCGGGAATTGTTTTAAGGCCAGCAGTTCAGCCTGGCGACATAAGAAAAAAGTTATCCTCTCCCCTCTCCAGCCACGGCCTCGGGCGTGGTCGGCAGCCTTTAGTAAGGCGTATACCTCAGCCTGGTACACGGTTGACTCTGTTCCCAAGCTGAAGTGCTGCCTAAGGTTACTTTAAATGTTTTGATATCCATAGATGTTAGATGTTAACGCTTCAAGAGCATCTTGAATATGTTTTGGTAAAGGGAACAAGATCGTACGATTTGTAGAGATAACTATTTTTTTATTATTTAAATCTTATAAGAAGAAGTTACTCATCAATTCATGGAAACTATTCTGCTCTCCCAGAACTGTAATTTGTTACTCATCTATATAACAACTTAATAAGATCAAATCGAACGTCACACGTAATTATACCGATAGATTTGGTATTTTTGGATGAAGAAGTTAAATTGTCAAATTATTGTAGATGGGTTAAACTGCACCCTAAACTACTTTATGTTAAATATGTACTAATATGGTCCTTTAGTTAATACTACAAATCAGATAATAATCGTAGAGATATATAATTATATATTAATTATCCCTTCAACTGCGCCAATGGTTCATGACACCGTTAGAACATACCAGAAGCATATAAAAATGCCCTTATTACAAATTCATCCGGACAGGGTAATCTATAAACGCCATCTTGTATTAGTTAAAAATGTCATAGCTGTGCCGTACACTTGACGTATCCACACAGACATCGCACTGGCTCATGAATATGGATGATGGGCTGCTCTTCGCTTGTTTTTTAATGTTTTTTTTTTGTTTTATTTGGTCGCTTTGCATGTAGTTAGACTAGAACGTAAAGATGCATCATTTCAAACCAAAAAATTGTCACAGACTGTGTCAAAACCGCAGGTTACGTGGTTGCAGTGATGGATAGATTGCTAGTTATAATGTAAGGTAGCACTGTAATAGGTTATAAAACATATTTTTGGTCGTTAAAATATATTAAAAGTAGTTAGTCACTGTGTAAACACATAAGAATCTTATAAAAAAAAATCGATAACAAAAAACTCCACGAAGTTTATGTAAAACTCTACAGATTCTAGCAGATCAACGTTTTAATGCAGATATTTTACTTGAAGGTGTACACTTCTGTGACCAAAACATTTTAACTATTAGTAAGCACCTTACAATGAAAATAATTGTAGAGAATCGAGACAAATGAATCAGTAAATTTGCACATAGAATATTGTTTTTAATAGATAAACTTATATCATTACCTTCCTTGTCACAACATTTCGAAATCGGGTGTTTAGGCCATTTATACGAAGGAAAAGTTTTGTTTTTTAAATGGGTTCAGAGGTTCCGCCTTTATTATTAGCACCTCGAGAAATACGCACTAAAGAATAAAATGAACAGTTGGCGTATTTTCAGCAGTTGCTACTAACTCCAAACATCTGTCTGTTTTGTTTAAAATGACTTAAACACAGTACGCTGTAAGTGCCATTTGTTTATTGAGTAAAACAGAGTAGTGCCAATAAATGTTATAGGTTAAAATATGTACAGCATGAACTTAATCCGATGACCTCAACTTAAGGTAATTAAGGAATGAAAAACCGTTAAATCAAAAATCAATAAATAAGACAGATCTAGATCTGGAAAGTTAAAAGGGGTCTGCTCTATTAGCGCTCTGGTTATAATCAAGCCTATGGCGAATTTGTCGAGAAGAATTACTCATTGTGGACTTCCGGATTTAAGAAAAAGCAGAACAGTCACAGAGTATGTACTTCACTGTTTCTTTATCTTGTGCACGTGGCTTGGATTGATGTGGCTCAGAAGAAATGTTGTGACAATTATAAGAAAATACTCTCTGGTCTGGAACATCTTCAGTCTACTGTTTTATTCGAGTTCTTCAAAAAAACTATGTGGGAATGTTGTTTCATAATTACAATACATTTGGTCATTGTTTACTCTATGACGGATATAGTTAATCTATTCACAAATTTGGAAAAAGATAATATAAGTTTTGCTTAATTCAATAATTCTTAATACCAAGGAAAAACTCAAAGTCTATAGTGCCACAAAAATATTTCATTTAAAGGGATACTAGTTTCAGGAAAATTTCTCATCAACAGGCCCTCAAAAGTAAGCACAAAAAAAGAAGTAACATACGAAAATGTGGGATTGCAGTCAACTATTCCCGTTTGCAGTTAGAGGGACAACATAACTTGTAGACCGGTTTCGACCTATTGGGTCTCGTCAGTACAAGGTATATGTTGTCGTCAGCGAGCTTAAGGCATAATCGCTGACTGAAGAATGCACTAAAATCACGATCTATATATAACCACAGAGTAATGGAAATATAAACGATGCGATAGTAGTGACATCTTCACCTCCAACTGCAAAACAGAAATCGATTTGACTGAAATCAATTCACACATATTCGGAGTTCAAAAGAAATTACAAAAATTACGGATGATGATCGCCAGACTGGCATCTTATAGAAAGAGAAAATCATCCATATCTCAAATGTGGTCCAATAGTAATACCAAGGAAAAACTCAAAGTCTAGTACCACAAAAATATTTCATTTAAAGGGCTACTAGTTTCGGGAATATTTCTCATCAACAGGCCCTCAAAAGTATGCACAAAAAAAGAAGTAACATACAAAAATGTGGAATTGCAGTCAACTATTCCCGTTTGCAGTTAGAGGGACAACATAACTTGTAGACCGGTTTCGACCTATTGGGTCTCGTCAGTACAAGGTATATGTTGTCGTCAGCGAGCTTAAGGCATAATCGCTGACTGAAGAATGCACTAAAATCACAATCTATATATGACCACGGAGTAATGGGAATATAAACGATTCATTAATTCTTCCCAACAGCAAAAATATTCATTGGAGCCTTTAATTTGAATGCCTCTATCCTTGCCACTTCCATTTCGACCTTTAAACACTTTAAACACTTTGCTCCTTTGTATAGAACTAATATAACGAAAATAATTGTTTTTAAAACAAAAAGTTTATTTTGACACTTTTGTTTATTTAGCTATATTCTTGAGTTCTTTCACCCTGTTTTTAGGTGGATTTGCAGAAGTAATCTACTTAGGGTTAATGAAATAAAGATCAAATTGGTTTTGCAAAATAAAACAATGGTTGCTCTTATTGCAAGCTTTATCTGCATACCTTTACCCTGTTTTCTACAATTCACTTAAATCTTTGTAGCTATAATTTCTTACCATAGATATTCTACAAACTATCGATTAACTGATGGCATTTGCGACTAATACGACTTGATACTGTTTTCCTTTATTGTTATTTTAATAAAAATATCCTATATGGGGAAGATATGTATACGAACAAGTGGATTTTAGATAACCTGCTGTAGATTAATTTATTTTGTGATCGAGAAATTTCTTTTGTAAAACTAATAAATTCAAATGAATATTTTTTTATAAAAACATCTGTTAATGGAAAAAATTTCCAATTAATCAAGGTTTTCTTATTTTTTCTTTATATTTCCTATTACTGTCGTCGTCACCTTTCATCGTCATGATCACTCCCACCTCACCCCGTATTCTACCCTAAATCTTATCCCCCAGGAGTTGCCGGAATAAATTACAAGCCGACTTCAACGACATCTTCACTTCAACTTATTTAACTAATGTAAATTTGGTGTGACTACATGTTTTAAGAGTGATATTTACTTCTAGCCGAATCATTCCACCAAACAAATAGAAAATGTTTATTCAAATTAAATTATTGGTGTCACCAGACATTATTTTTGTAGTTTTTTCTTATTTATATTTTTATAGAGAACTCAATTGGTCATATTTTATAATAATTTTGAAGTACAAATAAACAGTAGAGCTTTAGATTAAAAAAAAATACAAAAAATTCTCAAGATTCCGTTAAGTTTATGGTGTTATAAATGAAGGATATTTTTCAGAAGTTTAATAGAACTGAGTTGTGATATCCGGATATGTAGTTTTAGCTTACATCAACATCAACGGTGGAATAAATGGGCCAGCACAAAGGTGAACATCACTCTTAAGTTTATTTTCTTAGGCAGGAGCCTTAAACGACTCACGAGCAGGAATCGGAATTGAGAAATTTATGGTAATGGGTAAGAAGTAGGCCGTGAACGTCGCCATTTAATACTTGGCTTTTGTTTTTCGGCTAATTTTCGTTTGTTTCCTTTCCAACGGAATGTCTTACATAGGTGAGTTGATTAGGACTACCAAGCTATTGACTGAGATAACATAAGTTGTTTTGTATAAACTTATTTGTTGTTTGTATTTCATTAAAATTAGCAACTTGGAAGTGGATGCTGAAACAAAAACAGATTTCTGATACTGAAGAACAAACACAGAACTTAAAACAAAAAATCAGCGAGGGATAAATTGTTACAATGTTATATTTTAACCCGAAGAATAGAGAGAGTAAACAAAAGTAACAAATTTACTTAATTTACAGATAATAGCGTTTCTTGTGTTATATGAACAAATTATGTTACATAAACATAGATAAAATGTATAAAAAAGCAATAGCTACAAAACATGATAAAGATAAATTAAAGGCAATTAATAAAAATTGGCAGTGATCAATAAAAGCTCTAAATGTAAAAAAGTTTCGATTTTCCGGTTCTTTATAGTATATAATATAACGATAAATGGGACAAATACACCATATTGGGGCTAAGCAAAAACGCCATAAAATTATATACGGATGGCTCCAAGACAGATAAAGGAACAGAAGCAGAGGTTTTTGGACCTAGAACCAAATACTCAGACAGAAAGCTTGGTTGCTCATCCATCTTTCAAGCGGAAATCCGTGCCATCGAAAGATGTATAGAATTTAATATTGAAAGGAACTATCGTACACAGAAGATTGTAATCATTTAGAAAGTCAAGCAGCCATCAAAAGTTTTGAACTCACATACAATCAGTTCAAAGATGGTCTGGTAATGCCTAGGCAAATTAAATGAACTAGGACAGAATAACACTATTACCCTCCTATGGATTCAGAACACATAGGAATAGAAGAAAACGAAACAGCGGACAAGCTGGCAAAAGAAGGAGATGAAACCCCGTACCTGGAATCAGAACCATCCTGTGGAATCAGCAGCAGTACAATCTTAGAAAAACTAAGAAAAAAAATGGATAGCAAAAATTTCAAGAACTGGAATGATCTAGAAGGACTAAGACAATCGAAGACGCTCCTGGAGAAACTCTAACCAGAAGAGATCTCTCAGCTGTCTTAACTTTAGTAATAAGAATTATAACAAGAATACCAACCGGGCAATGCCGATTAAGAGGACACATGAAGAAACTAGGATGAAGCAAACTGCAGATTCTGTGAGGTAGAGGATGAAACCTCAATACACATACTCTTAGAATGCATTGCATTACGTAATTCTAGGGTCAAATATACATACTATACATACATTATAATTTGTAACCATAAAAGTACCCCAGGCTAGCTCCTGAGGGTCGTGGCTTTCCTTCTGTGTTTTTGCTTAATTTCCTCCCAAACAAGTTTTAAAAGGCGCCAAGTACAGACACACAAATAAAATTCTATAGATCAGTTTAAAATGGTTTATTACTTTATTTTTTTTTATGGTCAAGCACAAGCACTGCAGGAAAAATCCTTTAAGGCGCTCTGGGAGCGGTGCGTGTGCGAAGAAAGAGATTCACGTTGGTCTTGAATCGTTGGAGGTTATATTCGGTGGGAAATACGGCCTCAGAAAGGCCGTTCCACAGAGAGGATGTCCTCCAGAAGAAAGAGTTCTTAAACAATGATGAACCACATAGGGATGGGCGGAAGTGGTTCATCGTGTAAAATTGGTTAGTAATGTAATAAAAATTAGGAAAAGTAATTAAATCTCTTAACTTGGTTTGGATCTGCGGCTTTTGACGGAGTTTGATCCTGAAGTGCGTGCTGTAAGAAGGATGGCTTCCTTTCGAGGGACTTCTTGACTGAATTTTCCACGCTTCTACGCAGTGGAATCGGCACAGCAACGGAAATGGAATTCTCCTGTAGAGATTTCTTTTCGGCTTTTCTAACAACGAGGGATCATCGGAACTGCAACGGAATGGAATATCCCTGTAGGAACCTCTTGTCGAAATCTTCTAACGAAGTGGGATCGGAACTGTAACAGAATGGAATATCCCTGTAGGAACCTCTTGTCGAAATATTCTAACGAAGTGGGATCGGAACTGCAACGGAATGAAATATCCCAGTAGGAACCTCTTGTCGAAATCTTCTAACGAAGTGGTATCGGAACTGTAACTGAATGGAATATCCCTGAAGGAACCTCTTGCCGAAATCTTCTAACGAAGAGGAAAGGTACAGCAAAATGGCGTCGGCCTCACCGGAAGATGTCGAAACGTGTAGTTTTTATATAGCAATTTGTAGTCCTTAATAGGGCCCTTCTTCTAGTTGGCAATAACCCAGAAACAGAAGGGCAAAGATAGTCGGAAACTCTGAACTACTTAAAATTTAACGATAAAATGGACGAAAGAAAAATCAAAAACTCACTACGAAACCAATTCTCTCCTTCCAACTAGCAGTTCCCACTCATAACCAACGCGGTAACAATAAAAATATTTATAGTCCGGAAGGATTGTTCGAAAACTAACGATACCTACAATCGTTACAAATTTGACCAATTTTTTAACAGTTTGCTCTATCTTCACGACTGATTTGTATATTTTTCCCACTTTTTTATGCTTTTGTCAATTTTTTAAAACATTTTTATACTTTTTCATGACTTTCCAATCTTTTTAGTTCACTATAGAATTTCTGCTTTGTTAAATATTTTTCTAATTTTACAATATTTCTTACACAATAAATAAAAAAACGCTTGAGGGGTCGTTTTCTATAGCATTTGGCACGATCTGTTTTTTTTATGTTTTTTCCAATTTTTCATATTATTTTCAAATTAAGTGTTTTAATAAATACTGTATTTTAAGTGTTTTTAGCACTGCTTTCTACGAGAAGCATCATAGCTTTCAAAACGAATAAACTATAATAACCACCGTTTATAAACAAGAATAGTCAGATCACTTTACCTTTGAAGATCTTTGTATCACATTTCGCTCCAGTTTTGTGAGAACAGGTGAGCAGCGATGGCAACCGTACTGATTGTTCGGTAGATCTACCGATTTAGAAAGTAATCTACCAATATAACGTTTTTGCTACCTTATCTACTGATTTTAAAATGTTTATTAACTTTTTCATCAGGTTATAGTATTTCGATTTTTGTTATTTTAACGCGTTATGCATGTGTAATGATGTCTACTTATTTTTTTGTATTTTAGTAATTTTAGGTTGGCAACGCTGCTGGTGAGCGACAACGATGCAGTCCGAAATGCGGACCGAGAGCTTCGGCGGCATGAAACGAGTGATCGATCCTACTATTCTAGTCTATGTACGGTGTAATAACTGTGAATTTTTATAAAGAGTTTTGGTTACCTACTGTTGATTTAGTGATAATGGTAGGCAGTGAAGTATATTTCATGTAACGCTTTTTTCTGTTGGTCTTTCTAAGTCATTCCAACTATCAAAACGTTCCATAATTCCATAAGCAGCGTAATTCATTACATTCTACTGATATAAAGAGAAAATAATATATTAATAAAATGAATTTATTAATGTCGTTAAATTTTGTTAAAAACGTTTTCTTTAATGATGAAAAGATTACCTTAAATAGTATATGGAATTTCAGATTTAACACTAACGATGTACTTATTGACACAACTCTAAATTATAACATTCTGCGATCGATTTGAAATTCCGAAATTGATTAAAAGTCATAATTAGAAATCTCGGAAGGTATGGAGCGTTGACATAATTATGAAGAAGGAACAGGTTTACAGTTGTTAACAGCCGATTGGACCGGGTTAAATGCCAATTAACTGACTCTATAAGTCGAAGTAAAATCTTGTCGAGATTCTGGGGAGTAAATTTAGTGTTTTACAGAGGTTTTTTTTAATTATAAAGATATCTAGAAACTTTTTTAACAATTTTAAAATTATAAAATATTCTTTCGAAATATAATCTAATATATAATCATAATAACACTAATAATGAAATATTACTGCGATGCCTAGGTACCAGAAGGCATTTTATGAATGCTTTTTCTTTGTAATTTACAGGCAATAACGAGGTTGACTGTTCACAATTATTAATTAAGATAATTGACCATTATTCATTTAAAAAAATACCGACTTTTAATTTGGACTAATTAACATTTTCATTAATAGGTATATTAAAAAACTAGTTGTACTCGCAACGTCGTTCGCGTGGCTTGTGATTGTTATATAAAAATTTCTTATCCCATCCCATTTAAGGAATGGGAGAGAAATTTTTATACACTAGTTGTTAAGTTGAAAGTAGACAAATACATCTGTGAAAATCGCATTCGAATTGGATCAGTAGTTTTCATTTGATGCGCGCACAAACATACAGACAGACAGACAACAAAATCTAACCACATTTTTGGGTTCTATTTCGATGTACCCGCGACGTCGTTCGCGTAGCGTGTTGAATTTTGTATAAAAATTTCTTTCCTCACCCCGTTAAAGGGGTGGGGGAGAAACTTTTATACACCAGATGTTAAGTTGAAAGAAGTCAAATACGTCTTTGAAAACCGCATTTGAATGGGATCAGTAGTTTTCATGTGATGCGCGCACAAACATGTACATTTCTTCTACAGTTTTTTTATATGTATAGATAACAGAAAATTGTGCGTAGGAGAATAAAAAATTTGTACAATAATATTGTATTTTATTGAAATTTTTGTTTCTATAAAAGTTAAGTAAGAAGCAGAATATGATTTAAATTTTAATACCCTGCCTATGGCAAAAGGATTTACGTGCTTTTTATTTAAAAATATTTTTAAACAACATAGTAAAGTTTAAAAGAAATTTAAACGTAGGTAAAGTTAGCAGTGGAAGTATAGCAGTTTTAAAATCTGACTAGATAATTTCAAAAGGCTCATTAAAGGCTAATTAGGTACCCCATTGCGAAATTAAGTGCTCCAATGGTTTTCGAAAAATTAAGGAAACTGCTAGCAGTGGATTCTAGAAACTGCTATTAAAATAGATTTTCCGAATTCAAAAATGGATAGAGAATTAAAGGCTAATTAAAGGCTCTAAAATGTAAGAAAATGCTTCTTAAATGTAAGAAAATGCAAAAATATTTATAACTTTTTGTGTATAAATAGTATTTTTAGCAAAAAATTAAAAACTGCTGACTTAACTCTATATGACAATTGACAAAATCCATTAAAGCTCATCTTTTCTAATTACACATGTACCTAGTAAATAATTAAAGGCTCTACGAAAATGTAAAAATATTTATAATTTGCTAATTATTAATATAATAATTTAACAAAAGTATTTTAGCGCCAACTTCAGACCGCTGTTGTACCTAATTATTCAAATTCCAAATAAAACAAAAAATGATATTGGTTATTAAATAACTGTCAAATAATTAAATGCTAATTAAAGGCTCTACGAAAATGTAAAAATATTTATAACTTGCTAATTATTAATATAATAATCTAACAAAAACTATTCTAGCGCCAACTTCAGACCGCTACTGTAGTTATTCAAATAAAATAAAAAAATATATTTTTTGTAAAATAACTGTCAAATAATTAAAGGCTAATTAAAGGCTCTACGAAAATGTAAAAATATTTATAATTTGCTAATTTTTTATATAGTTATTTAACAAAAACTATTCTAGCACCAACTTCAGGTAGCTTTTGTAGTTATTCAAATAAAATAAATAAAATAAAAAAATGTGTTAAATAATTAAAAGCTAATAAAAGGCTCTAAGATTATGCAAAGATATTACAATTTTTTTCCTTTAGTTAAATATAAAGATATAATGTAATATATTATATGTTCAATATAATAAGTATAATAATAAATCGATTAATGTGACACCCACATAATGAAGGTTCGTTAAAATTATAATTTTCGTCGTTCATAATCAATTCTGTGTCGTTTTTATAAATTTCATTTTATTGCAATATGTTATATTATGATAACTACCCAGTTAACCAGGCGACGTGATTCCGACGTCAGTTAAACGTTAGTTGATCACCTACATGACGTGAGGAATTGACGTGATTGTATCGTCGTTAGTACGTGATAATGTCACAGCTTATAGACGTCAGCAAATAACGTTATGGTAACGTCAGCAAATAACGTTATAGTAACGTCAGCAAATAACGTTATGGTAACGTCAGAAGATGACGCTATGGTAACGTCAGCAGATGACGTTGTGGTTACGTCACTGTAAAGTACTCAACCAGGAGATTGGAAAGGATAGAAATGAAATTAGACACAGAAGTAATAAGCATTTATTCAAAAATTAAAATTATTGACATTTGCATTACCGACTAAAATTAAATAATTAGTTTATGACTAAAATTAAATAATTGGTTTATCAACTTTTTGGTATTTAAACGAACGAATGAATTAAAGGAAATGATGTAAAACAATCGCCAATACTTTCTACTCAGAATAACAGAAGCGCATCTTTTAAAATATCTGTTTATCTATAAACTCAAATATACCTATATAAATTTTGAAACTTAAATTTAATAATAAACAACATAGCAACTTAAATACTAATATCACAAAAAAGGTACATTTTATTGATACTATTGATACTTATGTGTAGGTATATCGCAGCACTTTGAGCTTAGGGTTAGGAATTCTAACCCACGTAAAAAAAGCATGTCACGAGATAATTTATTGAAGCTTGTTAATTGAGCCTTCATGTATATTTTTATAAAGTAAAATTTTCTTGGGTAACAGGTGACCAGACATTGAATTGGTTTGCACTATACAGTTTTCTTACAACGTAAATGTGATATTAAAATGTAACGAAAACTAAATAGGTTAAATAGGTAATTTTTAACTTTGAAATCACATTCTTATTATTTTCTCGAAAATCCTTTTCCTTTATACATTCTCATTGAAATGTGGGTTACCTAACCGAAACCGTTAATATATTTTTTGGGTGTCAACTTAGGGATTGTAAATCACCGTTAGCGAGAAAAGGGATGTCTTTCAAGTTACGACGTACGTTCTTTTTTCAAAGAGACGAAAAGGTTCGGGCTCGTTCTACCGAGTTGAGTTTCAACTTTTTATTTGCATGCCGAGATTTACAGCTGAAAATGGCCGACATCCTGAAATGTATAGCGTTTAGAAGAAGAATATATGGTAGCATGTAAGGTCGCCTTTATGTTCGAATGTACAATTAAGGAGAAATGCATTTGTAAGTTACATTCCAAGATACTTTTATTTATCCCCAACAATCTTTTTATATTTTATCTAAATAAGTTTTTAAAAATCGATTTAGCTTTCTTTACTTTATTGAATTTTAATAAATGTTATTATAAATCATGTAACTGTTACAAAACAAACTGTGAGTATAATAAATCATAACGATCTAATGCTAAAACATTGTAAAACATATCAATAGTTATCAAAACCTTTCAATTCAATTTTGCACTTAAACTGCAAAATAAAAGTGTGTATTATTTTTTAATAGTTTTCAAGTTTGGCACTCTTGGTACATTGATTAATTCCATTTAGATTTCCTGTCTTATACAGGCGACTATCTTAACAAGACATGAAAAAAAGGTGACCATCCCATCATATGCATTTTTGTAAAAGTTATCAAAAACTTTTTGAAGTTATACTTCTATTCGTGCACTCTGCGGAAAAGATTTGTGTGGAGTTAAATAGGAAAAATCATTACATATGTAATGACGTGAGTAAGAGAGAGACAGAAACACATATAAGGTATACTGGTCGGTAAAAACAAAGATGAAATATTTACCACATGCTTAGTCATAACTATAAGTCCTTTGAATACCGTTTAAACATGCAGTACATTGAAAAAAAATAGATATACAAAAAACAGTCTGAGCTAATGTTTTAAATATCATAGTAACGTATCTCATTGTGTTTGACAGATTATTTTATAATTCTGTCACGTAAGTATACATATAAAGTTTAGTATTTTATATTAATGATATTAATAATAATACTCAGTGATGAGTATTGTATTGTAGTCCATAGTACCGTCACATATTTGCATTATATCCTGCACTATGCTTTTGAAGTTGTTGGCTACTTAAACAGAGTTTTTAAGAATAGTCGAAAAGTGCATTCTGAACAGACAATAGATAGAAAAATTACAATTCGGTAAGTATTCCAAATGGGTTCACTTTATGTACTTGGGGTTTTTGGGGTCGCTGAACACGAATATTATGATGTCGTAAGTCTTCGCGGCACTTGGTGCCTAGGGTATTTACCTCTTCTCCTGGAGTTTTATGTAAATTCTGTACAAAATCAGTGCACACTTGGAACTCTATGGTGTTTTTGGGTGGCTGAATACGAATATGATAATGGCGATGGTATTCGAAACACCTGGTGCTTAAGACGGACCTCGTCTCCAGGAATTTTATGCAAATTCGATACAAAATGAGTGTGCACTCGGTACTAGAAGGTTTTTGGGGTCGCTGAACACGAATATCATATAATGATTTTGCTAAATCATTCGCATACAAATTTATGAATCTGGGCGCGTGCATAGAAGTATAACTTCTGTCGGCAGTCCCACTAACTGCCACACCCGTTTTTTTTAACTTTGATCCTCTGCAGATAAGCTGTTGTTTTGATGTATAAAAAACAGATATCTAGAAATACTTATAGCTATATTAATTTTAACGTTAAAAAATTATTGTTTTCATTCCATCTATATATTGAAAATTTACCCTCTCATCCATCACCTACGTACTATTGCTAATAAAAACATACATATTTCCGACGTTACATCTAAATCTAAATGGGCTAATTTCGTTCACTTCCTTTCTCCTTTCGTTGTAGCAAAAAAGTAAAAAAAAAATAAAAGAAAAACAAGCATAAATCATAACAGGAAACAAACGAAAAACGGGCCAGCTGTCAACAGATTTTCAAAATCTCTGTTTGTATTTATTATTTATAGACCAGTGAAGAAACTTACAGGAAGACATTTATTTTTATTTCAGATATTTCGTATTGTTGATAGAAAAGATCTTATTTGTTAATAAACTGTTTACGTAGAAATAAAGAAGCTACAATAGAACTAAATCAATATTTTCTTATGAAGGTTCACTCTACACATTCGAGGTCGTTCATGATGTCAATTCAACAATGTTACCAACTTATTTTCAATGTCTTCTGTCAACTTCGTCACCATTTTTCACTATCATATACCAATGTGTCCAAAGGGCATTAGGATTATATCTTTTAAATGGGTGGTCCAATTCTGATGAATAACATACACTTAGCTGTGAAGAGGATGGCGAATGTTTTATTTTTTTTAGATGCTACATTTATATTATGCCAAAAAGGCATTAGTGTTAAATCTGTTAAACGGGTGTACCAATTTTAATAAGTGGCTTTGAAATAGAATATAACGTAGTAACTAATAAATTTGAAAGCTTTTTTTGTGAACTATTAGAAAATTTTTCTCGAGATAATTATTGTGACACAGTAGCTAAGAACTGCTTAAGAGGTATTTTCTTGTAAAATATTATAAAATTCAGATTGAATTAGTAGCCAAGGTATTTGGTAGGTACAGGTTTTTTTGAAGTAAAACTTCTTTAGCGGCACTAGGGGTAACTCAGTAATTCTAACGGACGTGACGTCATTCTAATGTACCGCGTACCGGAAATAAAACCTGATACAAAATACCTAACACTATTCTGCCTACTATATTAAATAAAATTAAATCTGTAATTGTATGAATTGACAGCTTGTCATCTTGTCAACCAAAATACATTGGTGGTAAATAGTTTAAATTTGTGTATAAAGTGTTTGTTTTAAATATGAATAAACAAAGTGGATTTATTAATGAAGAAAGTGATGAAAAAATATTTAATGAAAATGAGTGAGTACCTACTCTATATGCATACATTATATTTTTTGGTGTGTAATTACACTATTTATACCTATTATTTATACCTAGCTATTTTCGTTTTATATACTTAAAGAGCTAAAAAGAAAAAGAAATTGTGAACGTCAAAGGGCACATTATCAGCACCAGAAAGATTTGAAGAAAAATGAAAATGAAAAAAAGACGAGACAGCGACATTCATTATGATTTGATTAAGTAAGTTTATATACATACATACATATTATGATAGTAAATAATTGTTTATAGGGAAGCTTTACGTTAAGTAAAGAAGCATGTTGCACGTTTTTGTTCATAAAATAATAATATTCGAAATGTTTTAACACTTGCTTATACTTATTTTAGGTTTGATTAGGTAGCCATAAAGGCCATAAAACCACTAGTCAGGATGGCTGATCTTTTACCAGCAATAACAGATCCTTCGTAGAACTGAAGAAAGCAAACTCAACTCAGGATTTTAAATTTTATGGAATATGCTATAAAATGCTACAAAATGAAATGGTTATCTAACTATCGAAGGCTCTTGTGTTGTATTACAATAAGGTAGATACAGGTACAAAATCACACATTCTAAACGTAATGTGTGTATATTTTGAATATTGTTTACCTATTATTGAAGCAAAACTTCTTTAGGCGCGACTAGGGGTAACTCTAACATTAGATGCTAACGGAAGATTCTGATGGAAGTAACGGTGTGATTTCAGCTATGGGAGGAGCTTAAATTTTCAAAATTTATTTATGAAATTTTTAAAATTTTAAACGGTTTTAAATACATTAATGGTATTTAGAGAGTAAAATCTATGTTTCACATTTTAGTTATCATAAACCTATTATTTCATATATAAAAAATAATGATAACTTTCAAATTCCTATTTCTAATGAATAATATAAATATAACATCTCATTTTTTGTAAAGTATATAGACAATAAATATGATTGAATTGTAATTAAATATTTATTTTCCGATACGTACGTCAACAAGTTTTACTTCAATCGCGCGTAAAGGTTACACGCACTCTCTTTTTTTTTGTTATAGTTGTGTTATACACTCTTTGGAATTTGTAACAGTTTTTTCTAGTTAGAATATGTATTTCTGAAAGGTTTTACTTTCTATTCGTTTTTATATGGTTGAGATTGGTCATAATAAAGACGACGAAAGAGACGCTTTGATGTACTCAACTACTTCAAAGGCTAGCCCGTAAAAATGATTCTCAAAGGATTAGACGATTTATACAAATTAAAATGAATAATGCCGTTCAAGCAAAATTTAAAAATGACGTAGCATGCGTGATTTGAATGCATTTGCCGTCCCCTTTACAACGATATATTACACATCAAAATTGGTCCACCTGTTAAGATATAATCTTAATACCCTTTTGAAACTGATGGTCGATGTTGACAAATAGTGGTGACATACTGACAAATTACTTAACAGGAGATACTGAAAATAATTTGGCAACAAGTGTTGTGACGTTAGATGACCTTGAATGTGCAAAAAAACAAAATGAACATTGATAAACAAGTACATCATATATTGGTCAAGTTCTCTTGCAGCTTTTTTATCATAGATGCAAACTTTCCATTATGTTGATTTACAATGGATAAAATATGCTTCAATATTAAGTAAACAAGTATAAATTGTTACGAAGCGACATTTCTGTTTCTCTTAATCTGTTAAGGCGCCCTTGCTACTGCTCTCAAGTGCTCAAAATTTGCACATTGTATTGCTCTTTATATTGCGAATGAATAAATTGATACCTCTTCTACACTGGTGTAAGTTTATCAGATTTATTTTTTGAAGTAAAACTTCTTTAGGCGCGACTGGGGGTAACTCACTAATTCTAACGGACATGACGTCATATTCTAACGTAACGCAAAAAACCTGATACAAAAAACCTAACACGATTCCGCCTACTACATTAAATAAAAGTTAAATCTGTAATTGTATATTGTGGTCAAATTGACAGCTTGTCAACCAAAATACATTGTTGGTGAATAGTTTTACGCCTAAAATTTGTATATAAAGTGTTTGTTTTAAATATGATCAACAAAGTGGATTTATTAGTGAGGAAATTGATGAAATGAAATGAAATGAAAATGAGTGAGTACTTATATGCAATAATATGCATACATTTTATTTTCCTGTGAATCGTTTAAAAAATCAATGTTGAAATCTCCACAAAGAATAAAAGATATAAAGTTATTTGTACAGAAAATTAATGCACTATAAAGTCTATCTATAAATGTATTGATATTTCCAGATGGGGATCTATAGATATTTAATATACAACAGGTGGTTTGTAGTATTTTAAACGAGATACTGGAGATTTCAATATCTACTTCAAGTGATAAATTAGTCAAAAAATCGCGTTTCTTAATTTCTATGGAAGATTTTGTCAAAATTAGTACACCGCCATGTGATTTATTAGTTCTATTAAAGTAACAGTAACAGAGTAATTATTAAATCGTATGTAGCCGATATTGTCATTATTGAACCATGTTTCGGATAGACATAATATGTCTGGTTCATATTGCTTTAAGATTAGGTCTATTTTATTAGTTTTGTTAGAACAAAATAGTTGTCACTTGGATTCTCAAGAATATTTTACTCTTTCATCAATAAATAATAACAATAAAGGAAAAAATCAAAAACCTGTAGCTACTTGTTAATAAACATATTTTGAATTTAAATTTATTTTGAGATGATACGTAAGTCAAATAAGTTTTACTTCAATCACGCGTAAAGGTTACACGCACACTCTTTTTATTTTATTTTATATAGAACTGTTGAAGCGCTCTTCGATAATCCACTTTCTGGTTCATTTAAAAATATTGTTTATCTTTTTGTAGAAATTATCTGAGATACTCCAGATTGATTCATAGTTGCTTGCTCTAGAAACCTGTATTTAATTCCAGATTGCAGATTAGTTCCGCTAGCTGACAGTTTCGTGTTCATTACCCTTGCTCACAATTCTTGTAATAAATTTCCATTTACTTGCAATAATATTATTATCAAAAATAATCCCATTCTTTTAAAGAGGTTTTATGTTTTATACTTCATCATATTTAATTTAGTAGGACTGAATTTATCCCTACTGACTGGTCTATGGATGCAAACGTAGTCGGTTTTATTTAAAATCTTTGATTCAAAACACACAAGTTTCGCTCGTTATTAACATGTGTCTTTCACATGCCTCGTTTACGAGTATCAAAACGTTCAAAACGTCTTCGGGTGCTTCCCCTAAACGAAAAAAAAAGCGCACATTCATATCCTAGTAGGCGGATGCCTGTCTCGTGTTAATGAACGTGTAACAAATGAGGAAAGCGAGAAGTAGACGATTCAATTATTGCAATACAGGATGTTTTTTGTTGTTTTGTTTCGGCTTTGTTTGTTTTATCACGTTATTTTGGTTTGTATTGTACACCTTGTTGATTTCAAGACATTCGTTGAATTACTTTAACTTTCCTCTACAATGGGCACAGAATGGTGAAGATAAGGTAATGATTATTTCCTTTATAAAGTTTATAATATAAAATTGTTTGATATTTACAAATTAAATTTTAATTTTTTACAATTTATTTGAGATACAGTAAAAAACACAGGAACTTAATTAAAGACTTTTTCTTTTGTCCAACTATCGATATCTATACTGTTTGTATTCTATATCAAAAATCTACAGAAGTTAACATATAAATATCTTCGGTATTAGAAATGATATAAATTAAGTATACTACCACGTAGTAAGATTAATGCTAAAACTAAATTAAGCTCAAAAGATTATAACGTAGAATGTTAAACAAAATTTTAATAAAGATTAAGGTTAAAAGACCGTTTAGCGATCAAACCGGCACGACACGACTTAGCACGGTAAACCGTCATAGACCTGCAATGCACCCCCATAAAGGTGGCTGACCCAAAGTGGAAAAATTTGTCGAAATTTATGTGAAAATTAGGTGCTTTTTAGGTGCTATTTAGGTGCGCAAAACAAACATTAGGTGCACTAACCGTTTTTGAAATATTTACGAAAAACCATGGGACCGCCAGCCTTTAACAACCTAGCTGACCCATAATAAAAAAAAAAACAAAAAACTAGGATTGAATAATCTTTAAATTAAGTGCTAATTAAGTGCTTTTTAAAACACGAAACATAAAATAAAAAATTTAAAAATTAAACGTATTAAAATTGAATATATTGATTGTGTATGGCAAAATGTCACATTTCTTCTTGCACTTTGAACCAAAATGGACATCGGCAGTTTAAGAACAGTTAGAAATCGGTAACATTTTTTTGTCCCGTAATTTTTTTAATGGATAATTCGGAAGGTCAACACTAAAATTTTTTTTTATTTTTTTCTTAACTCAGACCGCTTAGCTGAGACTTGCAACCGGTCATTTCCGGAAATGATGATTAATATAAAATTCACTTTGGCAGAGATTTAAGTGCTCATTAAGTGCAATAGTTTCACGAGCCAAATAAACTGCTAATGAGCAATTTCAACTGAAAATATCAACTAGAAATTCTTAAGTCTTTAATAAGTTGTGTCATTCTGCTCTTTCTAAGCACTTAAAAACTGGTAAAAATACCTACGAAATAATCCCATAAAATTTTCTTAGTTTTTTTGCGCATAGCTCCTGTAATTAATTGACTTTTATCTCGACTCAAAATTTCTTTGCCGTTTTTTATCTTTACTCAAAACGAAGCGCACCTATCTGAATTACTCAAAAATTATTATTTATACCATTACTTTTCTACTCCAAGACATTTCAACATTTCAAGTAAAAAACGTCTCAATAGGTAATTATTTTTTTTATTTAAATTGTTGCTCGAAATGTTCTATCTAAGAGAAAAATTAAAGTAGTAAAACAAAGGAATCAACGAATGTTAAACTAACCTATTTAGCCTTGCTTATTTTAGAGTAGAGATGGAAAACTATCATTATTTTCAACAATTATCTCTAATTGTTATTTCAACTAGTACCAATTTTCAAAAAATTATCAATTTTTTTATTAAACAATATTAATTTTCAACACTTTTTGTACATCAAATTTAGTTGTACTTAAGATAGTTAACATTTTTTTATAACTGACCGGTTGCAAGTCTCAGCTCAGCGGTCCGAGTTAAAAAAAATAAAAAAATTTTTTAGTGGTGACCTTCCGAATTATCCATTAAAAAATTACGGGACAAAAAATTTTTACCGATTTCTAACTGTTCTTAAACTGCCGATGTGCATTTTGGTTCAAAGTGTAAGAAGAAATGTGACATTTTGCCATACACAATCAATATATTCAATTTTAATACGTTCAATTTTTAAATTTTTTATTTTATGTTTCGTGTTTTAAAACGCACTTAATAAGCACTTAATTTAAAGATTATTCAATCCTATTTTTTTGTTTTTTTTTTATTATGGGTCAGCTAGGTTGTTAAAGGCTGGCGGTCCCATGGTTTTTCGTAAATATTTCAAAAACGGTTAGTGCACCTAATTTTTGTTTTGCGCACCTAAATAGCACCTAAAAAGGACCTAATTTTGATATAAATTTCGATAAATTTCTCCACTTTGGGTCAGCCACCTTTATGGGGGCCTGCAATGCATAAGCAGAAACAAATGATGACGTAAGTGAGAAGCTACTACTACAACCGTAGCAGGTGCTCTATTTGTAGCTTTCAATTTTATTTATACGAATATTTAGCACGTGCTCATTTTCTGAGAATATACTCTGCTTGCTCATGATTACGTACTTAGGAGCACATACTCGACTTTATTAATAACACCCAATATGTGAATGCAAAAAAAGGAAAACTACAGAACCCTGTTGTAGAGGATATTATGTCTTTTTATATGAGGATAGAATTTAAAAGACATCCTTGGTGTCTTTATCTTCGGTAATACTTATTTTATTAAACATTATATAATTATCATTTTACCTTCTACGAGTGTAGCAATTAAAATAATCAGAACGTTTTCCGTTAGATCTATTTCTGCTTTGTAAATTGTCACAAGTTTTAATTTTTAATACTGTTACAGTCGAACATATAGAGATAGATTATAGACATAAAATTTTGTTTTCCATTTTTAGTTTAATAGAAGAGTTACAAAAATATATAAAATATTTTAATAAACGTCGGAATAAAATTTGTCGAAACCATTATTACAAACAAACTATTTAAATCAATAACTCTGAGCTGAATATTAACAACAACACAGTGTAATTGATATTTTTAACAATGCGAAAACGGCATATATTAAATCCTCGACCAGGTTCAAACGTCCCTAATTTGCATTTATTCCAAAAACCATCGCTAATCCGCCGCGATTATCATTTAAACTATTATGCTCGTAGTTTAAACAAACAACAGAATAATTGAATTTTCCTATGGCACGCTTCGTATGAATTCATTTAAATATTGATTAACCTTTCTGGAAAGCTATTTTAGATTATACGATATAAAAAAAACTATTACTTACAATGGTGTCTTCACAAACGTAACTTAATCAGTTATTCTCTTTTCAGGAACATTCGCAATATAAAATTCAATTACCTAATTAACTTTAAATCACTAATGTGTTTCTTATCGCATAAAATTTAACATTAATATTATTATTATAATATTGTATTACACAGTAAACTAATTATTTTGAGATATTTCTTATGGGATTATTAAAACTTGAAAATTAAATAAACAAAAAATGTCGCTTTCGACAGGACTCGAAACATGCATATTTTTCTCCATCCAACTTAGCTACTCTTTACAAAGTCCAAATACGGCCTAATCTTGAATACTGTTTGCATGTATTGGGGTTCGGCGGCTCCGTCAAGGCTCGGAGTTCTTGATGCAATACAGAGAAGAGCAGTTCGACTACTAAACGACATCAGTATTACCAAAAACCTAGCCCCATTATCCCACCGAAGAGCAATGGCTGATCTTTCCTTGTTTTACCGATACATAAACAGATTTTGCTCAAAAGAACTCTGCTCTATAATGCCTCCACTTGCCAGACCAGCCAGAACAACGCGACGTGACATCTCCATGCACCCTTATACTGTTCAGTGCCAGACATCGAGAACGGATCGTTTTGATCGTTCCTTCATCCCCAGGGTCTCCAGATTGTGGAGCTCCTTACCTTCCCACGTCTTCCCCACTCGTCCTAACTTGCAGGCCTTTAAATCCCAAATTAATAAATTGTCTCTGCTGTCCCAATAGATGTTCTCGGTATATTTGTATTTAGGTCTATACATACGAGGACATCCTTAATAAAAAAATGAAACCTTACCTATCGCTCGTAATGCCTCTAAACTCTTCAGCTATAGATGCATTAGTAATTAGTCATTTTTTTTTACTGTCTTGATTCAACTTATGTTAAATTTGTCACTTACTCAATTTCTCCCTAAGCACATGTAGGTAATATGTTACTAAGAGAGAGATTATTTGTCAAATCGACAATTAAAATATCAAACTTTTTTGTTTGTACGCTGTCTTATATTTTTTTTGTTAAGGAAACCGGAACCATACATTTTTAGTAAATTAATTTTTTGAGATATCACTCATGGGATTCTTAAAAGTTGAAAATTAAACACACAAAAAAATGACATAAAGAAATTAAAAAAATGTCGCTAACGTAGTTAGATGTTTTACCTGTGACAGGTTTAAGTCCTGTCCAAAGCGGCATTTTTTCAATAATATTGGATATCTTATATAACTATTAAGTGTATATATTTATGATTATTCGGTATTAACATATTTGAATCAATTTAACATGTATATGTCTTTGTCAACCCTTTAATGGCATTGCTTGCTCTTTAAACATCGTCAAACAACCAACTAACCAAATGTCGATTAGCTGTTAAACATATAGTTTTAAAACAAATATAAGCACCCTATGTAATATTGCTGCCGCCTTTAAAGTTCTTGGTGTCACATTTCGCTCCGTTTTACAAATGTTATTTTGTGCAGTTTTGTGAGAACCTGTAAACAGCAATGCCAACTCTACCAATTTTTTGAGAGATCTACCAATTTAGGAAGTTATGTAACGATATACCGTTATACTTTTTTTATAATTGTTTAATTTTTTTTAAACTAATTTAAACTTTTCTTTTATTAAATAAACACTTTTTTAAATTTGCCGATTTCTACTTATTTTTTTTGTATCAATCTACCAATTTCGCAAATTTTAGGTTGGCAACGCTGCTGGTAAGCAACAACGATGCAGACCGAAATGCGGCCCAAGAGCTGCAGCGGCATGTTACCAGTTTTAGTGAGAGTGATCCTAATATTCTTGTCTATATACGGTGGTAGAAGTTTTGTTGTTAACCTGGTATATTATTGTAAATATCGCAAACACCAGAAAATCAATATTAGAGATTTTTAAAACGCAAGTGTTTAATATTGTTACTGTTACGCTACTAAGGAATTATTTCCTTACCTTTTTAGTAACTTTAATATTTCTTTTCTTACACTACTGGTGCATTTTTTCCTTACCTTTATAAACTATCTCATTTGTTAGTTAAAAAATAAATAACCATTTATAGGACAGAATTAAACGTAGAAGAATTCAAATTGAGAAAAAAAACTCTTTCACTTACCATGAATTGTCCAAGAATATTATTGGAATTTTAAATTAACTTGATAATTGCTGTTGGAAATTCATCACATATTTGAATATACCGATTTATATTAGTTTTCGAGATTTAACTGTAATACAGAATAAAAAACAAGCTAAACTTTGCAACTTAACAGTTCTAGTTATTATTTTTTGTTTAAAGAATTTTTTTTCCAGTTACGTTTCAAAATTGGGCAACTACCACATGATCACGATATGAAAGAGTTTTTAGTAAATGTCGACCAAAACACGCAAAACATAAGAGTTGTGTTATTAAATTACTAGTTGTTCTGGCGGACTTTGTACCGCATAAAGCAGGTCGCACATTATCGCGGAACAGAATGGATCGGAATGGAATGGAAAGGAACGGAAATTTTGAAAAGCATATAAACTATACCCCATTTCGTCATTCGTTGGCAGCGTATGAAAGATAGGAATAATGCCTAGTTGCCAGGTTTATCTTAGAAAGACTTACTATCTTTGTCTTATTAACGCGCAATAGAAAGAGATATGTTTAAGTTAAATGGCAACCGGTGACTAAAAACACGCCACTGAACGATCACTTGATGACAGAACGATTTACGCTGGCACCGGTTGCCATTTAACTTAAAAATATCTCTTTCTATTGCGCGTTAATAAGACAAAGATAGTAAGTCTTTCTAAGATAAACCTGGCAACTACACATTATTCCTATCTTTCATACGCTGCCAACGAATGACGAAATGGGGTATAGTTAGAGTCCGCATACTACAGCGGATCGGAACAGCAAGGAATGATACCGAACGGAACGGAAACGCTTGGATTGCCTGCTGAGCGAATTTTTCCGAGGTTCCGCGGATCCCACCATTGAGTGAAAGGCGCGCGACGTACACAAAAGCATGTAGCTACAGGTTATAACCTGTGAAATATACAATCAACTTGCAACTTAAAGTAAAAATATTATAACGCATATTCCCCATCTCATCTAATCCTTGTGGCACTTCGGATTGGTATATTTCATCAGGTTGCGAAGAACACTTATCATTTCTTAAATAGTTATGCAAGCAAATAGCTGCCATAACTATTGTGTCCAGATGTTGAGGGATAACTTTTAATTTTTTGAAAAATATCCTAAACTTTTTACACGGTAGGCCAAAGGCATTTTTACTACATCTTCTCGCTCTGCTATGCCAGGCAATTTTTTTGGTCCAGGTATTTTCAATGTACCACCTTTTAGAGCTCTTCCTAGTGCAGAATTTTTAAAAATTAATTTATTACTGTTTCTGCAGTAAGCTCTAATATCAACAGTAATAAATCTCAAGTCAGCCTCAACTAGCACCATCAGGACAATACTAAAATCTTTCTTATAATTAAAATAAGTTGACCAACTGTTTGGTGGTTTTTCTGTCACATGCTTCCCATCCAAAGCACCTATAAAGTTTGGATTATTCCATTCTGTACACAAATTTTGCCGTCGTTCAGTTGTTGGTGATGGCATCACAATGGATTGCAATTTAAACCCAATTTCAGCACAGAAATAATGGTTCGAACTATTGACTCACCTAATCTGTAGCTAAACGCCAAACTAACAAATGAATCTCCATGTCTCAGAAACCTAAAAATAAATAAATTCAAAACGCAAACACTCATCGAATTTTACCCGTTTCTAAATTCCACGCTAATGTGCGGAGGTTCATAAATTTCATTCCGTTCCGCTCCCTTCCATTCCATTCCGATCTATTCCATTCCGCGATAATGTGCTTAACACGTTCGTGTCTTTTTTTCCAGTTTTCATTTTTTCAAATTTTTAGCATTTTGCTTTTTTTGTTTTCAATGATATTAGATATTTTATATAAGATATTCACTGCACCACCGTACAGTGGCTTTATAGTATCTACTTAATTTAGTAAGAAATTCCCGTTTAAATATATGAGCTAAATACCTGCGCCACCTTACGGTGGCGTCCTAGTTATTTTAAAATTGTAATATCTTCTAAGATGTTCATTGAAATTAAGTGATGTCAAACAAAATTTTGTTCACAATTAAATACTCTTAATCAACAACACATTTATTTGGATAAAGATTAATATTATTACGTTGATACAACTCTTAACAAATAATACATTAATTTCGACCAAATTTGATTACCATAAAATCGGTTCTAGTGAGTTAATCTTAAAAGATAGACATATACTGTCGCGGACATTTTTTTAGATCATTTCAAAAGGAATTATTCTTTCATACATATATTTTTGGTATCTTGAACCGTTTTCGCAGCGCACGCAATGGAAGCCCTCAAGGATCAATAATTTTCCCCGTTTTTTCACATTTTCCATTACTTCTTCGCTCCTAATAGTTGCATCGTGATGTTATATAGCCTAAAGCCTTCCTCGATAAATGGTCTATTCAACACAAAAAGAATTTTTCAATTCGAATCAGTAGTTCCTGAGATTAGCGCGTTCAACCAAACAAACAAACTCTTCAGCTTTATAATATTAGTATAGATTAAACTTTTTAGAGGGAAAAAATACAGCCGTAGCTGTTTCGCAATTTTTAGATTTAATAAAGCTATAAATTTTTTAGTATTGACAAAGGTTCAACACAAACTAAAAACTTGTTAGTTTCCAAAAAAACTATTAATTGTTGTTTTTTTAACTACACTCATAAAAACTACTTGTACGATTTAGAATATTGTATCTGTAAATCAGCAAATTGACATATTTTCGGTCCACAAATAAATGTAGAAAAATTTCATTCTCCAAAACAAGAGTAATAAATGCTAGTACATTATTACAAAGTTTTCCAAAGATAAGGAAGTGATCAATAAATACTTCTTGTAGTGCGTGCAAAACACAAGAGTTAATATTTTAAAAAAGAAGTAAGTAGAAATGTCTTGCTGAAAGTGAAAAAAAGGATCGGAGGGACGATCTTTTTAATACCCTTCCACTTGTGTTGGTCATTGCTCACCCAGAGTCGAGATCGAATTTGGAAACAACTAGACACAGATAGATAGGAGTTCTTTTTATTCTTTTTTTATCTTTAAAATGTGTGTGCTCGCTTAGTTTGTATAATGTGATTTATCGGAAAATTTGTTAACCAGTAAAGAAGGAGACAAAATTTGAAAGTAAAACATATTTTAATTTCAAATATAATCTCTCCTCTTAATTTGTTACATTTGAGATAAGGACGCTAGACCTATTTGTAACGATAACGCAGAAATCCCACGTTATCGTTTGTATTTGCCAGCATTCCCACCATCCTTTCGAGATGCGCGACCAAGAATATACGACACGTCGTCAAGACTCGCTCAGACCCATTCAGTAAGTGGGAGCATCGTTCAGCGGGGATAAATAGCCGATGCCATCGCTGAAGAAGGAGACTTCGACTACTTGGACTGAGAGTACTGATCTTGGAAGAACTCCAACCTGGGCTTTGGGTATTGACCAGTAGCCACCGACCTTCTTTGCCTTTGCAGCCGAGTATTGATCGGCTGTACTGTCCCGATCCTTGGGAATTGACCAAGGATTATCCTGCCCCGCAACTGAGTGTTGATCAGTTGCACCGTTCCGATCCTTGGGTATTGACCAAGGGTTGTCCTACCCCATAACCGAGTATTGATCGGTTACACCGTTCCTTTCCTTGGGTATTGAACAAGGATTGTCCTACCCCGTAACCGAGTATTGATCGGTTATACCGTTCCAATCCTTGGGTATTGACCAAGGGTTGTCCCACTCCGTGACCGAGTATTGATCGGTTCGAACCTACCCTAACGATCCTATGCTAACCGGAATCTATATTGAATTTATTTATTTACAGGGAGATCTATCCGAGGGCCAAAGGGGTCGCAGATCCAATTAATTTTGTATAATTTGTAGAGATTGTATTATATTTTCGTTTTTCTTGTATATAAGTTATTTCAGAAATAAATCTTTATTTAAACTGAAACCGAATCTTACAAAGTCTGGTGTCTAAAAGAGTTACCCGTTACATATTCATCAAATTCTTTATATTACTCTACAAATCAGAGCGTTGGAAAATAATTTACGACCTCCTACACTTTTTTTTTATTTGCGGAAAGAGATAATATTCAGAGTCACATCTGGTAAGTAATTTAAACCATAAATCACGAATTATGCGATTTGTATAAAGAGAAATCGTACAAAAACCAAAATACCTTTGAACAACTTTTTAGGTGTTTTCTTCGCTTAAAATTAGTAACATTGAATAAAAATTACCGGTTGTTGTTCTACATTTATCCAGAAAGTCAGTACCATAAAAAGAATTTTCTAAAAAAATTTTCAAACACGAAATTTCTTAGGCATTGGTGAACCATAGTTGATCATTTTATCAATTGCTTTTTGTTTATATTATTGAAAAGTATTTTAAAGATTTACTACTTTTTTAAATCGAGCACAGGTCGGTTGCTATGCTTCTACCCTTGCACGCTTATGATTTATGATCAACATTCACACAATTAGGAATTTTGTTGTAGAATATTTTCTCAGGTTAAAACCGTCGTAAGCTATATGATGGACACTTTCCCATGAAATAGTCAATACATCAAGATAATCATTTTAGCCCAATTCGACGGTCAGATAAAATCATGTCATGATCTTAATCGATATTTGCGGGAGTGGAAACCAGATGTTCTCTATGGGTCAACATCTTTAATAGAAAATTTTCTTATTTTATTTAAAGCATACAAACGATACTGAACGAAAATTGTATTAAAAAAGTATATCTTCGTAGATATGCTTACCTTTTAATCTCTTGCAATACAGGTACTTATTAATGGTTCCATATTTCATTTTTTTTTAATTATTACAATGTTTTTTATTCAAATGTTATCGCGCAACTTTGGTTTAATTTTTGTCTTGAAACTATGCACTGACACTTGTCCTTCTTTGCAGTCTTATTGCAAATTTTACATTTTTTTCGGATCTAGTATATACTAGGGTTATCTTTTATATTTCGGGATTTGGTAACCCCAGTTTAGCAATCTGGCAACTGACAGCTCTATCGTAAAGTTTGACATTTTTGAGGTTACACGTAGGTACTCAGAACGTTTTGACATACGAGCGCTATTTGTGTTCTTTACATTAACTTAAAAGAATCATCTCGACCCAAAAATGGAATTAAATCGTGAACATTTTCGTGCGATAATTTTTTACAACTTTCGACGTGGATTAACTTAGCAACAGTGCATGGATGAACTTAGATAATTTTTGGTGACGAAGCCTCATGAAGGACCAGTGTTTATTGATGGTATGGTAAATTGCTTTACTCTTAGTTTACTCTAAGCCAAATTTCGTAAAGACCGTTCAAAATCAGTTGTTGTTTCGAAAACCATTGATGCTGTGCGCGAACTGATATTGCAAGATCGTCATGTGACCTATCGTGAGATTGAAACAACCTTAGGCATTAGTGGGACCAGCATACATTTAATATTGCATAAAAATTTGACTGTCAGAAACATTATTTGTTCGCGTTGGATCCCACACAATTTGTCATTTGCTCAAAAAAAAGGCTCGTGTCGATTGGTCGAAGGAAATGCTCAAACAATACGATCGTGGTGCTTTGAAACACGTCTATGACATCATGACAGGTGATGAATCGTGGATTTACGCGTATGAGCCCGAAAGTAAACAGCAGTCGACTGTATGGCTGTTTCAAGATGAACTAAATCCAACAAAAGTTGTTCGTGGACGAAGCACTTCCAAGCAAATGGTCGCCTGTTTTTACGGAAAAACTAGACATGTTGCAACCGTACCACTAGAACAATGCAGAACATTCAATTCTGAGTGGTACACAACCATTTGTTTGTCAGTTGTCTTCCAAGAAATCAGGAAAACCAACCGCTAAAGACGGATCACTCTTCACCACGACAATGCGAGTTCTCACACATCGGCTTAAACAACTGCATTTTTGAGCATCTACAACATTGATTTGAGTCCTGACTTGGCACCGAATGACTTCTTTTTATTTCCCTACGTAAAAAACAAACTGGGACGTCACCGTTTTTCGACACCTTAAGAGGCGGTTACTACATTCAGAATGCTTGTTTTGGAGATACCTCAATCAGAGTGGCAAAGTGCTTCGACAATTGGTTCAAACGCATGGAAAATTGTATAGATTTTCTTGGGGAATATTTTAAGGAACAATAAAGTGATTTTCGATGATTAAAATTTGTTTTTGTTTTCTAATCCCGAAATATAAAAGGCAAGCCTCGTATTCACTATATATTAAATTTTAAATATCGTTAGTGTTAGCTAACATTTTCTTTATAATACATCTAAGGTTAAAGGTTTACACTTACTTCAATATAGTTTTAATTGCTACTTTTTGTACCTTCCTGTAAATTTTATGGTTTTTAGATCATATGGTAGTTTTATTTATTTAAAATTACTTTTTTTATAACAATCAGAATAATGCTTGAAGCGAAAACACTGCGTTGTTTGAAATTGTTAATTTCTTTGGTGAAGAGTTTCACTATACTTTTACTTATTTTTGGGGACCTTAGTAACACTTGTTATCCATCTAGCATTTTTCTGTTAAACTTTTGACATTCTAGGCCTTTCATTATATATACACGTTCTAAAACTTTCTATTTTAGAGGTGATTCCTGTTTTGAAATTATTAATAAGTGACCTATTTTACTTGCCTTTAAGCATTCATCAGAAATAACTTTGTAGGTCTCATGTAGGGCTTCACACGAGAGCGAGATTTTTCTCGTCCCGTCTCGTTCTCGTCTCGCTTTTCCGAAACGAGACGAGACGTTTTAGAAAATACTATGGGCGGTACCGGGACCACATACAGGGCAACCCGAGAGTCTCGTTTTTAGTCTCGTTAAATTTTTTTTATGATGTTTTTATTCGAAAAATCAGAAATGGCCTGTATAGAAAACAATATATTTTAGAAAATATAAAATCTGGTGACCATCTGTAATATATTTTATTATAAATTTAAATAGAAATCACTAACTGAGTATGATTTTTTCACATTTTTACTTCAACTTATTCACGCTTCTTATAGTAACTCATCTCTTATCATGAATATATTTATCCTCGCAGATTTTTATATTTCAAGTTTGAATGATTTTTTTTAAAGATCGATGGGTTACCTTTCTCTTGGTTGAGTATATGTGTTTATAATAAATTAGAGAGTAATAAACCTGTATACTATCAAAAGAGTTTCTTAGGCCCGAAATTTTCTACCTGGAAAATCCTCTTATTTACTACAGCATTAAAAAATTATTGATTATTTCAGTTTATATAATATTTATAATCATTATTTACAATTAAACAAGACGAGACGAGACAACTAGTAACGAGACGAGACCGAGAATTGAAAGAGACTCAATTTTTTGGGAATTGACGAGACCGAGACGAGACTTTTGTTACTCTCGCCTACTCTCGTCTCGTGTGAAGCCCTAGTCTCATGATATGTAAATGGGGCTTAACGAAATAAAGGCATAATTAACTTCAATTAATAGTAGTTTTAGGTATATCATAAAAGAGCAAAATTGTTTGAAACGTAATAAATATATGTAAATTTTTTTCTAAAATGGTTAAGAAGAAGTGGGTGGCGTATAAGCGTCACTACAGGCGTCGTTTTATTAGCTAAGACGCCGAACTAAAGTGCTGTGCATCTATTTGACAGGATGTAAATCTAAATAGGCGTCGCTGGAAAACCGTAAAGTTTATCTTGATTTAGACCGAGTTTGCACGGCTTCTTGATTCTTAATGCTACTTCCCGAATTATCACGTTTAAAAATAATGTTTTGCGGATATCGTTTAAAGTTTTTTTTTAATTTGAAATATGACAGAATATTGAATATTCAAAGTATATTTTAATAAAAACTCATTTTGTCGATTTTTATGCATCTACCGCCATTGTTGGTCGCTTTTCATTCCCGACTCCTGGAAAAACCGACTGGTTGTAGAAAAACGGCGTTTTTTATAAATGGCGAAAGTACGTGTCCCAAAATTATTTAAAAATCGATTGCGCGCTCATAAATCAAGAGAGTGTTGACCCTCACCCCCGGCAAGTGCGTAAAAACGTGTCAGGGTTCAGTGACGTACTATCATATGGGACATCATGTTAACCTTTTAGAGTAATTGCTGTTTTCCGCATATTTATTAATATCATTTATTTTTCCAAATATTCTTTTGTTCCTTCAGTCGGTTGTATGTCGACAGAAATGAAATTATAATTGATATATGCTTAATCATAATTTACAAAACTGGGTCTATATAATGTTAGCAATATTTCAACTACCTTAATTGTACCTATATCTGGAATTAAAAATTCTTGTTATACAGAGAATGTCTTTTATACTTTGCATATACAGATGGAATTAATCAGCAGACAGGTTTAAATGATTTGACCATTTTTTAATGTATAACCCTCGGAGAACTTACACATTTGCTAGAAAACAGTTTTTACATTAGTTAGTTAATACAATCGAAGATGTGTTTTTGGAGGCATTGACAAGTAAAACAATCATTATGACTGTACAAGGAATGGTTTTAGGACCTTTGCTTTTTAACATTTTTATTAATGATGTCGGTGATAATCTAACAGTGAAACATTTACTTTATGCTGATGATGTTAAGTTGTATATAAGAGTAAAAGATCTCCAAGACTGTTTAGAGCTGCAATTTAATCTTGATATTGTTAGTGAATGGTGCTTCAAAAATAGTCTCCAACTCAACGTTAAAAAGTGCAATACTTTGTCGTTTACTACCAAACAATCGCCGATAGCATATGACTATAATAGGCTGTATAACAACGTTCTCTCTCGTGTGACCGTTTTCCGGGATCTAGGCGTGACCTTTGATTCAAAACTGACTTTTTCTATCCACATTAATGGTATTATTTCAGAGGCACTAAAAACTTATGGTTTTATTATACGTAGTACCAGAGATTTTAGAAATATTGATGTCATTAAAACCCTCTATATATCATGTTCGTTCAAAATCGGAATATGCTTCAGTTATTTGGTCCCCTGGGTATAATATTCATATTGATAATTTGGAAAAGGTACAGCGTAAATTTTTAAAATACGTCAGTTTTCGATTTGATAGCGTTTATCCATGTCAGGGTTTTCCACCTGAAGAACTGCTAATAAGGTTTGGGTTTGTTTCCTTAAAAAACCGTCGCGAATATTTTATGTTAATAAATATTTTTAAGTTACTCAATAACCTTACTAATTGTCCAAATATCTTGTCAAGAATTGGTTTTTTTGTTCCGCGTTTGAGCTCTAGACACTCTTCATGTTTTCATCTTCCTACACCTCACACAAATATTTTAAAGTTTTCTCCTTTGCATTTAATGTGTAAAATATGTAACGATCATAACATAGATCTCTTTTTTACCTCTCTCACTGAAATCTCCAAGATGTGCCACACTGAGAAGCTCTGTATGTTTTTCTTGCTCCCTTTTATTTTTTTTCATTTAGTTTTGATTTTTTTTTACTTACATAATTATATTATTTCCTTTGTAATTGGAAATTATTTGTTTTTATTAGTTTTGTTTAATTATTAGAACTTTTTTGAAGTTATACTTCTATTCGTACACTCTGTAGAAAAAGATTGTGTAGAGTTAAATGGGAAAAATCATTACATATGTAATGGTGTGAGTAAGAGAGAGACAGAAACACTTCTAAGGTATATTGGTCGGTAAAAACAAAGATGAAATATTTACCACATGTTATTAGTCATAACTATAAGTCCTTTGAATACAGTTTCAAGATTCAGTACATTGAAAAGGGATAGATATACAAAAAAATAGTCTGAACTAATGTATGAATATTATAGTGACGGACCACATGATTATTTGACAGATTATTTTATAATTCTGTCACGTAAGTGAAGTAAATTTTAGCATTTTATATTAATAATACTATTCAGTAATGAGTATTGTATTGTAGTCTAAAGTACTGTCACATGGTTGCAGTATATTCTGCTCTATGCTTTTAAGGTTGTTGGCTACATAAACAGAGTTTTTACGAATAGTCGAGGAAATAAACTAAAACCTCTAAATTTTGTAACGTAAGATGGATCGGAATGCGTTTTTTTGCATTGAATTCGTTAAAGTATCAGGAAATTTATCGCTATATTTTATATTGTAAAAATAGGAAATTGCATTTCTGCATTCGAAAAGTGCATTCCGAACAGACAATAGGGAGAAAACTTACAATTCGGTAAGTATTGTTGATAATGGGTTCAATTTATAAACTCGGGGTTTTTGGGGTCGCTGTACACGAATATCACGATTCCGAAAGTCTCCGCGGCACTTGGTGCCTAGGGTATTTACCTCTTCTCCTAGGGTTTAATGTAAATTCTGTACGAAATCAGTGCACACCTGGTACTCTGTGGTTTTTTGAGTCGCTAAATACGATTATAATAATGACGATGGTCTTCGAAACACCTGGTGCTTAAGATGGACCTCGTCTCCAGGAATATTATGCAAATTCGATACAAAAAGAGTGTGCACTCGGTTTTTGAGGAGGTTTTTAAGGTCGCTAACCACGAATATCATATAATGATTTTGCTAAATTATTCGCATACAAATTTATGAAACCCCTACCTTACAGTTGGGTTTAATACCTGTAGGGGTAGGTATTGTATAAATAAATAAATAAAATAAAACGAAAACTGATGACTTTTGTCGGCTTTTCTTAACTTTGAAGGAGTCTCCTTCATTGTACCGGTCTCGAGTTTTTTTGAGACAAATATATCCTAGCTGCTTTTTCCTTCAAAGGGAAATATTTTTTACACAATTGTATTTTTGCATTTTTTTTTTTAAATTGAGGTGTTTGAAACCTTCCTATTTCGCCATGTGTCTCACATCAATTTTGGTAGATGAACTAGCGCTAAGGATCGACAATTTTCTTATTGACAACCGCATTTGGTGCATCTTCTCTTAAATTAACTTTTACGTTTGAATTCTTCTTAGAAACTAGAAATTGATTAATTTTTGTTTAGATAACAGCTTCTCCGAAACTTTTCATTCCTATAACGAGGCAATTATATCGACTTTATTCACGTGTAAATTGACAAAAAATAGAGTCAAATTCAGTTCGTGGCGTTAAAAGTGGCTTTATCTGTCGTTGTTTGGCGTTCTCCCTGTGTATAGTGATTCAAATTAGGTGAGTTATCTTACCTCAATTCACCAAACTGCTCGCGACCGTAGAGTTGTTCAAGCGACCAAAATTAAGCTTTAAACCCATAGACTTATAATACCTATACACTGCACTTTCCTATTTAAGACCGTTTTTCCATTGCGAGAAATAGTGTTCGATTCTATTTTGAATATTCTTAAATTATAGTGTGTTACTTTTATCGGTGTGCTCTAACCATTAGAAAGTGAAACAAACACTGCTGCGATATTTTTTTTCTCTTGCTCTGAGAGAATGAGTTTGAATCAAGACGCCCAGTCTAGAGTATGTTTAAACCACTTTTTCGGTAACCTAACAAATTTAGGTATCTGTTGAAGTTTTATAACATTATTTCTGTATTATTAACATCCTTAGCGTTTTTCCTTTTAATTAAAAAAGGAAACGTGCAAAAGTAGAACAAATAGGTGATAGTATTTTACGTTATAAGGCCCGGAACTGATTAATTACGGTACGAGATGCATATTTAGAGCCAAAGCGACGAAGGAACCAAGGCTGGAATTTCTAAACTATAGTCGGGCCGTTCAAAAGATGGAATGATCACGAGACAAATGTACTTCTTTATTTAGGCCCACAGTTTATATCATCTCTGGTATGAGTACAGTCTAAACTGTCCTTCGTTTATTGCAGTTTAGAAGGCGTTACATCCTAAGATTAAGCCGTCCAGATGCCCGTATTCACTGATCACGCGTCCTTGAATTCCATCTTTTGAACGTTAAACAAATGGTCTCAATTTAGGAGACAGAACTATTGCCGGTAGAGTGCGCCCGTGTTCAAGAGATACTCGTTTAAATCCTTACAAAGGAAGTTTTGTTGCTATTGACGGCTTTTATGACAACTAATTTTAAATAAATAGATTAATATTATATATTTAATTTAATTTCGCGACATTTAAATGTTATAATTGTCATAAACATCGGATCTCATGATTACTCGCGCCGCCAGTGGCAATAAATAGAACTATGATCTGGGTTGATTATTGTGACCAGAAATATTATGGAAAAGCCTATAACGTGTAGACTCCTGGTATCTATACTTCGTGGGCCCAACTATAGTACGTATCTGGATCTGGAAATTTGGGGAGGGGCAAGCTAGTGCTTAGCCAGCACTGAGGCCACATATGACCCATTGTGCATCCTCCCGTATTGTAGGGATATCCTCACTTCAGGCTGTCACCAGGCCTAGTGATTTAAAATAGGTGATGAGGCTCCCGAGGGGGATCTCCCTAACATCGGCTGGTGTAAGCCAATACTCGCCCAACACGGATCTTCTCATTTCTATAGTACGTAATGACAGTTTAATACCGTCTATTGCAAACTGTTGTATTTGATACTGTGTAGTATTTATATTAAAATTTTATTTTTTTATTTTATTTTAAATTTGTAGGTGTTAACTTATTTTCGATACGTGTTTTATCGAATAGCTTCTGATAGTCATACAAAAACGTAAAAACAAAAATGTCATAATTGACAGTTTGTCATCCCGTATTTTTAAAAAATGAAAGAAATCGAGCTAAAATGTGCTAATGCAATTAGTAAATAAACTTCCATGTTTGATTTGTGGATGGATTTTTTGAATTTTATTGTTAGCCTAAAGATGGCTTAGTAGAGCCGAAACTAGTCGCTATGTCGTTACATTTAGTTCATTAAATTAAATGATTACATGGGAAGACTTTTAGTATTACTTTATTTACAATGGAACCCATATTTAAGATGGATAACCTCCTTTAAAAAATGTTTTGTCTATAACAGTAAGTTTTACTATTACTAGTGTTTACCTTGTACCTACGTACTTTGTTGCCATTTACACACATACGTATTATACACTCAGCGGCGTGATTTATTAGTCTTTACATTGAATTTTATACCTTTTATTATTTTTATGAATAGTTTATACTATATACACGTTTTTGATACCAACTAAAAATAAATTGTGTGATCTAACCACATTACCACAGTCATTTATACATATGTACTTTATTTCTATTCTCGCTCCATTTCCACTTATTTAGCAAATCCTATTAATATTTAAACACAACAGCGGCTAAAACACACATAAAATTTGATAATTAAAACAAAATTGACAATTTTATACTCTGGAACTTGACACAGAACTTGGCACTTTTAACATTTCACCCCTTGCTTCCGAATTTAATATAAAATGGACGTTTGTTCTGCTCTTTTGTTTCTCCACGTCCTCTCGGGTGCAATTCGCGTAATTAAAATATGGCTGCTACCGTGAGCTGACAGCCGGCATTATACGATGTCTGTTCATTAGGCCAATTATTAGTTTTGAAGCTGCTAACTTTGTACCTAATTAAATAAGTTGAGTTAGGATAACATGCACTTTACTATGATATACAAATTTCATTTTAACAATAGGCGCCCGAATTTAAATAATTAGGTACCGCTGGAAGTTCTTGATGGGGCGCCTATGGGACAACCCGAATCTATGTGTTACTTAATAGATTAATTTTGTTATAGAGGGATGATGGACTGAAGATTGTGTATAGTGGTTGAATATCGATTTATGAGTAAATTTCCGCTAAACTGTTCTGAATGGAATTAAATTCCCATAAAAGTAGGTAAAGCGACTGTTGGTCTAATAAAGGTGCATCAGTACAATGTTGGTTTGCTATCATATAGATTATTGAACTGGTTAAAGGTATTTCATATATCCTACATTCGATACTCCTATATAAAAGTTTTATTAAAGAAGGTTTTTTTCGGTATGAATACATAATTAATTAATATTTTAAACATTATTGAGCATTTTTAGTAAACTATTATTTTTTTAGATAACTCTCAACGGATTTTTGAAATTTAGAAAGTATACAAACAAGAAATTATTAAAATGACATTAAGGAAAAATTGAAAAAATGTCAGATCCAGTGGAACTCGAACCCACCATCACTGTCTTATACGCAGGCATGCTTTAACCACTTAAGCTATTGGATGCTCAAGTGGTTAGGAAGCGAAACGTTATAATGAACTCAAATCCCGTCAGATATGACATTCACTCACTTTCTCCTTAAGTACATGTTACATGACGTTAATGAGAGAGAAGATTTGTCAAATCTACAATTGAAACATCTTTCAAGGAATCTTCCTTGAAGGCCAAACCCGGGAATGGTGTCACCTTGATTCGACTTCTATGAACAAAAATGGCTAACGGTAGTCAGCGAACCTTTTCTGATTTACGGTAATCCTTAATAAGGCCCTTCTTTGATGTGGTAATAACCCTAATAATAAAATTATAATCAAAACTCCAACCTTTAAGTAATTTACTATTAAATACATTTGCTATGTGGTTCTCCAAATTTCGGGAAAAAATTAATTACATTCCATGTTTATATATTTTATAACTACAAAAAACTGACCTTTTACAATAGCTATGTATTTGATTAAATGTTAGTAAAAATTTTTAAAATAATAAATTCACCACAATTTGGATAAATTAATACCAATAAAAATTTATACTAAAGCAAAAATGTACTTACTAATTTGAAGTGCCAAGGTAATAATAATAATTTTGAATTTAATAAGAATCGAAGATAAAATGAAAGAATTGAAATAATTTTCTAACGAAGTGATAAACTTTCTCCTTCAAAATCGACACGAACAGACCATCCGCATCGGCGCGATAAAATTGAAATAAATAAAAATATAGTCCGCAGGATATACTCAAAAACGAACAGAATACATTTACTCCGCGAACACTCAAATTTTAATGTGCGCATGCGAATTCCCTCCGAATACGTTCAGGATTCGCTCCGCGAAAATAGCTATTGTATACGATTGGCGTCTGATCTTTGGTGTTAGTAAATAGGATTGAATTGTTTTTAGATTGTATTTTGATTTTATTTATTTTGAAAAGCTACCTTTTATATACGGTTTAACAGATAAGGTTGTTTCATTATTATTTAAAATATACCAACATCAGAATTTCTTGTATTAATGTTAATAAATCGTTTTTTTTAACCTAATTTATATAACGCAAATTTTCAATTTAATTACGACTTATCAAAGAAATTATTCTTATGGTAAATTAAAAATAAAAATTTAAAGAGACCTATGTTAATATAATTTATCAATTTTTATTATACTTCATTCGTATTCAAGCCATCCTTTACTTTTATGAATAAAAAATTTAAAACGTAAAAAGACAATTTTATGCGTTCCTTGATATTTTCCGGGACATTTTATCATTTTCGAAACACATAACAGTTGCGTAGCTCGTTATATCCTCTTAGTCACTGCTATATTTTGCTACTACCCCAAAAAGAGGACAAATAGTCAGTGGGATGGAAGAATAAACTCTATTTGTTGCAAATGAAATTACCTACTATGTGAATTAATTCGAGATCATTTAACTATTTGGATGTTTGTATGATTTTAAATAAGTTACGAGAAAAACAAACCGTTTATAATACACACAGATCATTGGTCGATTCCATTATTATTTACTATTATTGAAGTTATACTTCTATTCGTGCACTCGGCGGAAAAGATTTGTGTGGGGTTAAATACGAAAAATCATTACATATGTAATGGTGTGAGTAAGAGAGAGACAGAAACACATGTAAGGTATATTGGTCGGTAAAAACAAAGATGAAATATTTACCACATGTTTAGTCATAACTATAAGTCCTTTGAATACCGTTTAAACATTAAGTACATTGAAAAGAGATAGATATACAAAAAATAATCTGAGCTAATGTTTTGAATATCATAGTGACGTATCACATTGTGTTGGACAGATTATTTTATAATTCTGTCATGTATTTTATATTAATAATAATATTCAGTAATGAGTATTGTATTGTAGTCCATAGTACCGTCACATGGTTACATTATATCCTGCACTATGCTTTTGAGGTTGTTGGCTACATAAACAGAGTTTTTGAGAATAGTCGAAAAGTGCATTCCGAACAGACAATAGATAGAAAAATTACAACTCGATAAGTATTCCAAATGGGTTCAATTTATGTACTCGGGGTTGTTGGGGACGCTGAACACGAATATCATGATGTCGAAACTCTCCGCGGCACTTGGTGCCTAGGGTATTTACCTCTTCTCCTGGGGTTTTATGTAAATTCTTTACAAAATCAGTGCACACTTGGAACTTGGCGGTTTTTAGAATCGCTGAATACGAATATGATAATGGCGATGGTGTCCGAAACACCTGGTGCTTAAGACGGACCTCGTCTCCAGGAATTTTATGCAAATACGATACAAAATGAGTGTGCACTCGATACAAGGAGGTTTTTGAGGTCGCTGAAACGAATATCATATAATGATTTTGCTAAATCACTCGCATACAAGTTTATGAATCCGGGCGCGTGCATAGAAGTGTAACTTCTGTCGGCAGTGCCGCTGACTGCCACAACCGTTTTTTAACAGAAACGATTTTAAAACCAGTTATGGATCAGTTTATTTCATTTCTTAAACTATTTTAATCAAATTCTTATAGTTATTCTGCTTACGTTAAGATTTAATCTACTCATACAGAACACTCAGTTAACTTTTAATTTTATTTATGTCTTCTTCGAAATATGGGAGCTATAAATCTTATCGAATGTTATGGCGAACATTAAAAAAATGTTACGTTATTAAATGTTCTTACATTCGACAACGGAGAAACATAATATTGTAGCACTACCCTAAAAAAGACAGTAGGTCCTACAGCCCGAAACATCTTACACAAATTGTAAATTATACACCGTTTATGATGTAAGAAACTAAGGTTTAGTATAGTTTATCCAAAACCAATTAAATGGGCGTGCTGTTCGAATTTCCAAGGATCCTCTTCATGGGCGTATAAATGCAAAATTAAATAGAAATTTTACTAGGTTCGTTTATATAATGACGTTCTTTTAAGTTTCCCCTGGTAAAATCGTCAAAATAATTCCTATCCAAGTGGGTCTAGCTATACTATATCCACCATATTTTTTGCCGAAACCGTCTGCTTTGTTTACATTTTCGTAATTTATCTTAGTTAATTTTTAACTTCCCGCTAAAGAAAATTAATTTTTTTTTTAAATCGGGAAGTTATTGGTTTCACCCCGTTTTTCGAAAATCGAGTTTTCATCGGATTTTAATGTTTTGAGGTCTTAGGAACCTCCCCTGACTATTTTTACGAGGGTGTCTGTATGTCTGTATGTACGTGTGGATGTGTGTGTGTGTGTGTGAAATGAAATAAAAGGCATTCCAAAGAGTTCCATCTAACTTAGATTCCCTGTAAGTTTGAACCGATTCGAGCTGGTAGATTTCGAGAAATTTCAAAATAACCGAAAAAAATAATTGGTAAAAATGATGTTTTTTGGGCATATCTTTTTGGCTATTGCATCTATCAATTTCATAACCTAATCAGCTTTCAAGCTTAGAAAGCCACGTCGAATGCCGTTTTGCAAATTAAAATCGGTTGATTCGTTCGTGAGATATCGTTGTCGAAAAATTTCAAAAAAAGTGTTTTTTTCAATAAATTAGAGATTTTTTGACTAACCGATTTTGCACTCCCAGTAACGTTTTTAGGTCTCAAAAAACTACGTCGAATGCCATCTTGAACATCAAAATCGAATAAGGCGTTAAAAAGTTATGGTTTTAAAACATTTCAAAAAAAGTCAAAAACGTCAAAATACGTCACGTTATTAAGCTTTGCGGTTAAAACTAGCGGGAAGTTGCAAGGATGGCCTTTAAGGTCAACCTCTTTTCGAATTTTTTTTTTTTTTTGAATTCCTGGTTGCCCTGTGAAAAATGTTTAAATTGGAATAATATAAAAATTATATTGAAATATTGAAATAAATAGGCTCTGTGTAGTGGATTTTGGAAGAGAATGTGGTTAATAGATGCTGGCAATGCGCGATATCACACTTAATTTTCTTATATCATGACAATAAGTTTTTACTTATTATTCAAGCTGTTATTGACTAGTGAAAACTATATTTTGTGTTTTATAAACTAAAAAAATAATACAAAATAAAAATTGCATCGCTTAATTAGATGAAAACTCTTGGAAAATTAGAAAAAAAAATCTGAAAATTATTACAAAAAAAAATATCGTTAAAGATGAAAGTTCGCAAAATAATGAAACATTAAAAATTTATGAACAATTTAAAAGAACTTGATAAAATAATAATTAGGAAAAATCTTAGAAATCTTAAAGAATTGTAAAAATGATAAAAAAATATTATTTCATAACTCCTACAGGCAGACACGGATGCCGTCGTACCAAGATTTGTCTTTGACAAACCGTACCAAATCCAAATATTAACAAACAAGACAGCAGACCCCAACGTAGTGAACGCTCTGAGCGTATATACGGATGGATCAAAAACAAATCAAGGTGTAGGATGTGGAATTTACTCTAGATCCTTAAACCTAAAAATAAAATGGGCTATGGATGGCTTGTCAAGTGTGGGTCAGTCAGAACTCACAGGCATAACCATAGCTGCAAAAGAATTAATCAATAGGAACATCACAGGCAGGAATATAAATATATACACAGACTGCCAACAAGCACTACTGACCTTGAATAGACCACGTTTCACTTCAAGTTTAGTACTAGAATGTCACCAATCTCTAACTGAGGCCAGCCAGAATAACGTGGTCACTCTCAGCTGGATCAAAGGACATGGGAACTCTAAAGCCAACCACATTGCGAACAATTTAGCAAGGAGGGCTGCGGGCTACAAATATGTGAGCCCCCACCCATCTACCAAGCTAACATTGTCCGCAGTCGTGGACCTTATCAAACTGCACTCTCACAAAAAATTCATACAGTGCTGGGATAAAACTACGAACTGTAGACTGGCCAGAGAGTTATTACCTCATCCTGGCGAGAAAACAGCAAAAAAAATTTAAGGCATTGACCAGACAAAATCTCCGAACAGCTGTGGGAATCTTGACAGGTCACTGCCAATTGCGACAACATCTCTTTAGGATGAAATTAACAGAATTGCCGCTATGCAGAGGCTGCGAACAAGAAGAGGAAACAGTAGAACACATTTTGTATGACTGCTCTGCTTTTTCTGAAATCACAAGATCCGTGTTGGGCGAGTATTGGCTTACACCAGCCGATGTTAGAGAGATCCTCCTCGGGAGCCTCATCACATATTTTAAATCACTAGGCCTGGTGACAGCCTGAGGTGAGGATATCTCTACAATACGGGAGGATGCACAATGGGTCATATGTGGCCTCAGTGCTGGCTAAGCACTAGCTCGCCCCTTTCCAAATTTCCAGATCCAGATCCAGATTATTTAATGTTATGAAAAATTAAAAATGGAAATGTTCAATGTGAAATCTTTTAACTTATTTTGCATGTGATTAGTCATTCCTACGAATGTTAACTTTTTTATTTATTTTTTAAAGCAGTAAGCATAATTTTGGGAAACTAGGATTTTAACGTTTTTACATTTTTTCTGACTATTCATATTTTGTTATTAAAGTACCTATATGGTCACAGTAATCTGTGTGACAAATGTTCAAAAAAGGCAATCAAACTTTAGACTCTCTGTCACGCTCTGTCACACACACCTTTAGAGCATTATGAAGTGAACACGTTTAAGAACAAAAAAAATGAACATAACAAATCTGGGGTATACAAATTAACATGTGCAGATTGCGCAAAAAAACATATATAAGCCAAACAGGAAGGACTATTAAAAACTGAGTAATTGAACTTTATACCAGTTATACGCTAATCACTTAAAAATTTAGTAGAAACTCTTGAAATAAATGAACATAAATAAACTAAAAAAGCTAAATGTACTTTTAAATGATCCAACAAATTTAAATACTTCCCCATTACTGAATATCTTTTATGGTGTTTGGGTGGATACAGTGCTGGGATAAAACAACGAACTGAGGACTGGCCAGAGAGTTATTACTTTAGCTTGGCGAGAAAACAGCAAGAACATTTAAGGCATTGACCAGACTAAATCTCCGAACAGCTGTGGGAATCTTAACAGGTCACTGCCAATTGCGACATCTCTTTAGGATGAAATTAGCAGAATTGCATCTATGCAGATGTTGCGAATAAAAAGAGGAAACAGTAGAGCATATAATGTATGACTGCTCTGCTTTTTCTGAAATCAGAAGAACCGTGTTTGGCGAGTACTGGCTTACAAAGTCTCATCACCCGTTTTAAATCTCTGGTCCTGATGCTCAAACGACGTAGGTTTGGAAGCTCCGGATTCTTATTTTACTAAAGAGTCTCTTTATAACAGCCTTGAGAGCTTACATTTGCATTTAAACATTTTTCTGAAATTTACTCAGTTTTATGCAAATACCTACAGCGTGGAAAAACATGTTTTATTTTAACTTTTTATGCAATTTATCTCGATTTCTTTTCTTGGATTTTTTCGGTAATTAAAGTCCAAATATTTGACAATAAAATGGATTTTTGTTCTCATAAACAAAAATATTTTTTTAATATTAATTATTGATACACTTGAATATATATTTAGTTGTAAAAATAGTAATAACGTATAAATTAATTTCATTTTTTTTTTTTAGGTAAGAACCTTATCTGTTAATACGATCAAAATATTGGGTAAGTATGAATACATATACATAGAATATTACAAACAGAGTATTTGCGAATGAAAAGATTTATTAAAATTACTTTACAAGAGTTTTGGTATGTAAACTAAACTTTTTCAGAAGTTTAACATAATTTTTATCTCAAAAACTCATAACTTTATGTATATAACTTTAAGGGCGGAATGGCCCGTTCTGGCGCGACCGATCTGGCGCGACCGATTTGGCGCGGCCGTACTGGCGCAGGTCCGTTGGGGCGCAGACCGCTTCGGGCGCAAGGCCTATCTGGCGCAGGTACGTTCTGGCGCGAGTACTGTATGGCGCACATAATTGAAAACATAAGTTAGATGCAAGGCACTTAAATTTCTTTTATTTTTGGAAAGTGTTAATTTAATAAAGTTAAAAATACTAAAACGTCAACAAACAAAACCATTTAAAAATCGGAACATTCAATACATTTTAAAAACCTGATCTGATACATTTAAGTTAGAAAAAAAATGCATATGAAGAAGTTAAAATGCCAACAGAAATAATTATTGCCAATATTGAAAATGGCATAAGTGAAATAAGTAAACTAGATTATAGAAATTTAACAAGATATTTTTTTTACAATATCACAAATCAAACTTAAAAAATAAAAATAAAACTAATAATCATGATTTAGGCATCCATATTATAATTATAAGATAATCCTCTTAAATATTCTATCAACCCTATATTATTGAAATTCTCTACAATATTCTTAATTCTTTTATCACATTCAACGTATTTTCTCAGTTTTTTAGGGGTGCGTGTCCCGCTATTAATTATTCAATATACATATCTATTGAGACGTGCACCTTCTTCAGTAGATCAATAAATGACCAAATTGATGGATGATCCATCAATAACTCCGTTTGAAGCCTCCTACGAGAAGCTTCAGCAAAATTGTTGGTTCTGTGAATGTCGTTGGTAACCCTTCCATGAACGGACCATAAAGTTGGTGGAAACATAGGTGGTCTTCGCCAACCTCCTCGTCTGTTTGAAAACAATTCTGGCTAAAGTTTTTTTGTGAGACTTTCTAGCGCCTCATCGAGATTTTCGATAGGTACAAAGGCCAACGAAGTTATCATTTTTGCCATGTTGGCAACATCTGGGTCGTTATGGTATCTATCCAAAAGATTTAGTTCAGCAAGATGTTTTTTAAAATTCTTAACCAAGTGAACAAAAAACAGCCTTGCATTTGAACGTCTTGAATTTTTTTTTGGAAAGCATTTATTGCAGCCAATTCAAAATCACAAGAGACTCGCTGTGGATTTAAGCGTACTTCTAGTTCAAGCAACATATCCAAGAGACGTCTGTATGTTCCACTTTGATTATTTGGCAGTAAGGCATATATTATTGGATGAACCCCACCTAATTTTTATACTAGAATGACGTACACTTAGTAGAATAGTGGAGGAGTAGAACGAAAGGTTCCATCGATGAACCACTGTCTAGATTCACGTAAAATCTGGAAAAATAATAACACATAACAATACATTATGTCATAGATACAAAAATAATTGATACAAAATTTTCATGACCTATACTCCTATACTACTATTGAATGCAGGAAAAACGGTCCCGCGGAAAAAAACACAGGAAAAAAGTAGGCCCACGGTAAAAAATAAAATCAAAACTTGAAGCGTACTGCTACTTAATGTGATGTAAAAAATAAATAATTAAACCATCAAAATCTTTATAAAAATAATCAGGGTTGTTATTTAAAACACAATTTTCAGACTGTATTTAAATATATTATAAATACATCGTATAATAAACCAAAAATATTATCAAAATAAAAATGACAAATTTGGTTTTTCCAGATCATTTTGAGAGAGATTTATGATTTATGATTCCGAGTAATTGGACACCTTATTATAATTATTCTAACATTGTGCACAGGAATACATATACCAGATTCGGAACTTCCCACTTATAGGTAAAGAGATTAAGTAAGGGTGAATTTGTTAATTCTAGTTGGTCATTTAAAAGCAATTTAGAATGTTTATTTTTATTAACCTCCAGAGATTCTAAGAGGTTCAGTTTATGGCCTTTCGGTTGTATATGTAAAATATCAGGTTTATCATTAAAAATATGTTTTTTTTCTATTAAATGTTTGGCATAGTTTGAATTATCACGATTATTATTATTTAACCAGTAATGATATATAAACTCTCGAAACATGTTTTAATAAAATACAATGCGCCATAAAGTTCTCGCGCCAGAACGTACCTGCGCCAGATAGGCCTTGCGCCCGAAGCGGTCTGCGCCCCAACGGACCTGCGCCAGTACGGCCGCGCCAAATCGGTCGCGCCAGATCGGTCGCGCCAGAACGTCCTAGACCGCTTTAAGGGATGTCCTTCTTTAGAAACATTCTAAAAATGCTTTTCTGTCGCTTGCAAAACATTCGGTAATCCGGAACTGTTTCACACTGACGCTTGCGAGACAAGCTGTCACATTATCTGATAAAGCAACACGTTGAGGTCAAAGACCATAAAAATATTCAATAGATTCGCTAAGTACAATGTGTCTATTATATATATCTTTTGCCATATGCGATTAACTAGTTGATATACAAACTTCTTTCTTAAATTTCGAATTTTTCTTGACTGATGATGAGTTTTTTCAATTTTCGAACATAGAGATTGTTCTGTTATTCATTTATAATAAATTTTAAGTGGGTACAAATTTGTCAATAAAAGGTAAACAGATATTTTCGACTGTTATTTTGACTATATCCCAATCAAACTTCTATCTATTAAACAATCGTGTTATGTATTAAGCAAACCAGATTTTTAAAATATTCACAGAATAACTGGCCTACGAACTAATATTTTAGAAATGTGGGTAAATGGGCCACTATGTTTTTGTTTTATTTTATATGCGAGTACAAGAATGCTCGAATATATCATGCCAGATTTCAAGATTTAAGACAAAGAAAAATTGTAAGTAGCCAAGATGAGACGACAACGTCGCTATTAAGGAAGGCATGGGGTAAATTTTGGCAAATGCCGAAATTTGTCAAGGATAAAATTGTACGAAAATTCTTACAAAAAAATTAGGACATCCGTTTTTTTGACAGTGCGTTTTGTTTTCTTGTCGTCACCTATTTTTATTTATAAGATGAGGATTTTTTAATAAGCACAATTTACAAAAAGAACTTTTTATAATAGAAAGTTTTTTACTGATTTATAGGTCATATTTTGTGTCATCTCAACAATGCACAGCATCCCTGACATTGTAAAAATATTAAGTCATACAACGCTGTGATTGATCATAGAGAAGATTGTTTCCTTGTTAACAAAATCAAGGGTAGTTGTATCTAAAAACTTTCTAAAACAGTTTATTTTATTACCAGTTAAAATAATACAAAAAAAAAAAAGAAAAAAAACTTCTCTGTCGCGTAATCGATCCCATTATGATAACATAACAGAACTGTCACAAGTGGACTGATCCGCCGCTTAACCAACTACGCTACGAACGATTTATTTAATAACTTTCAAAATAATATTATCTATACACAACTTAGATCATGTTTAATATCAATTCGGTATAAATTTCGAAATCTATGTATATGCCTAAATACACTTGAAACATGCATTGTCATCCAGTTCTTAGCTATCCTGAAAATTTCAGAGCTCTAGGTAGTCGGGAAATAGGTTTAAATTCGATTACAAATTCCACGGAATGACATAGAGACACAGAACACGGCGAAAATATAAAAAACTTTCTAACTAAAAATATCAGGTGTTATAATCCAAATCTTACTCTTCTATAAAATACTTATTTTATCAGTCAAATCAGCACTGTGTTCTTAGATCACAAACTCTAAGATTTAGTTTGGTTTTAGTTATCTGCATTTATTTCTTCGTTTGGTTAATCTTATTTATTCTTTCTTTGTTTTCATTTTTTAAACTATTTTCATTATTTTTATAACTGACTTCATCAACTCTAAATAATCAATGTTATTCTTGTGCTTAAACACAAATTAAGATAAGGTCAGTCTACACGAACTACCGAACCTACTGAAACGATCTATTCATAAATATTATTTCTAGTGAACATTAAAACTATAAATTTGTAACGGATCTAAGTAAAATAATTTTAAAAACTATACTGTCATTAGAAAAAAACGTCTTGCTAGTTACAAAATTCAAATTATTGATGAATTTGGAAACTTCTTGTTGATTCTTTAGAAAAATGGAAACTGACTTACGTCTCGCTTTGTATATTGTTTGTCTAACACACAGGATATTATGTATTATTCAACTGCTGTTCTTTTGGAGAAGTTATTCACAGCTTTCCGACCAATAGTTTTTATCAGGAACATGGGTATAACAAAGAAAACTTTCAACTGGTAACATTTACTATATATGTCTTCGTATATATTTCAGCACTACATATTTTTTTAGTGCGGTTGGAACACATTTTATATTCACTTAAAATTTGATGAACTTCTATCGACAAAAAGGTCTTTTTACTACAAGTGACTATAAACAGTTATATTTAAATTATAAAAACAAATTTTACTAAAATTCTAAATTACAAAAACAAGTTTCCGCAAACAAAGGTTTACAATAATCTTTTTTTCACTGTAAGAAAAATTATCCCTTTTTTGACAATTTTGAAATTTTGAAAATTATTAGAAAGCATACAAACAAAAATATATTATAAAACATTAAGGGGAAATTGTAAAAATTTCGCACCCAGCGAGACTCGAACTCGCAACCTTCAGCTCTACGCTCTAACATCTAAGCTATAGGTGCCTAGCCATCAAATCGCCTAACGGTCGTTAAATTCAACTCATGCCACATGTGACACTTACTCACTTTCTCCTTAAGTACATATAGCTTAGTTAATGAGAGAGAGACTCTGTCAAATCGACAATTGAAACATCAAACTCTAAGTCATTTTTTTAGTGCGCTGTCTTATATTTTTATTCGGTTAGGAGACCGGAACCATGGATTCTTTAATAAACAATTATTTGAGAAATGGCCATGGTAGTAAGGAGATGATAGTCAGTAATTTACTTCACCTTTTTTTCGTTTTCTGCTTTTTTTTCTCTTGTGTTGGCCTCATGTTTTTGAATTTGGTACAGTTTTCATGTACCCAAAATGAACAAATGACACCTTGTAATCAAGTCTCAATAAGGTTGATTGTGTAATAATTTTCCACAGAGTATGGGTTCTTCTTCGTCCTCAATGCTTTCTAAAATCTTTTAAACAGACTTTAGCTTTCTAACTACCATAATCTTCTTAGTTTTTTTTTGTACTTTAAATTTTAGATGCAGAGTAGTAGTCATTTCCCCAATAAGTGAATTTTCTTTTCAATTACCGCACTTTGTTACTCTTTTCTCTTGCAGACATTAGGCATCTGCAATGAAATAGTGAACGATTTAATTGAAATTAAAAAAAAAAAAATTATAATAAGTATTATATTTTATTAAAGATATATGTTGGCTTTACGGTCAAAAAATTAAATACACAAAAAATCAAAAGATAGATACAAATTAAACATTTTTTGTTTTTAATAATTGACTTTTTTCTGATTAAGAAAAAAATTAAATATATTAAACTGGATTGTTTAATATTATTTTCTCGACAATTAAATTTTAATATGTCGAAATCCAAGATATTAATGAATCAGGATTTTTTTAATATGAAAAGCTGAAACTTGTTTCTTTAAAATTGTAAAAAACTGGATTTACGATATCCTAAGTTCCCAAAAAAGATAAATTTAAATGCTTCTGTTATACTAATCTTGATACATTCTCATTATTAAAAAAATAAAAAAAAGTAGTGTGGCAGTCAGTGAGACTGCCGGCAGAAGTTATACTTCTATGCACTCGCATGGATTCATAAATTTGTATGCGAATGATTTAGCAAACTCAGTATATAATATTGGTGGTAAGCGACGCCAAAAACCTTTTAGTACCGTGTGCACTTTTTCATTGTATCGAATTTGCATAAAATTCCTGGAGACGAGGTCCGTCTTAAGCACCAGGTGTTTCGAACACCATCGCCATTATTATAATCGTATTTAGCAACTCAAAAAACCACCGAGTACCAAGTGTGCACTGATTGCGTACAGAATTTACATTAAACCCCAGGAGAATAGGTAAATACCCTAGACACCAAGTACCGCTGAGACTTTCGGAATCGTGATATTCGTGTTCAGCGACTCCAAAAACCCCGAGTATATAGATTGAACCCATTTTCAGCAATACTTACCGAGTTGTAAGTTTTCTCTCTATTGTCTGTTCGGAATGTACTTTTCGAATGCAGAAATGCAATTTCCATTTTTACATTATAAAATATAGCGATAAATTTCCTGATACTTTAACGAATCCAATGCAAAAAAACGTATTCCGATCCATCTTATTTGTAAAAACTGTGTTTATGTAGCCAACAACCTCAAAAGCATGGTGCAGGAAATACTGCAACCATGTGACGGTATTTAAGACTACAATACACTACTCATTACTGAATATTATTATTAATATAAAATACTAAACTTAATATGTTAACTTACGTGACAGAATTATAAAATAATCTGTCAAATAATCATGTGGTCCGTCACTATGATATTTATACATTAGTTCAGACTGTTTTTTGTTTATCCATCCCTTTTCAATGTACTGAATGTTGAAAGGGTATTTAAAGGACTTATAGTTATGACTAATAACATGTGATAAATATTTCATCTTTGTTTTTACCGACCAATATACCTTATAAGTGTGTCTGTCTCTCTCTTACTCACACCATTACATATGTAATGATTTTTCCCATTTAACTGTACACAAATCTTTTCCACCGAGTGCATGAATAGAAGTATAACTTCAATAAGGTACATTAAATTTGATATTGTTGGACATATCACCAAAATCTCAAAATATTTACAAAACCATTTTTTAAATGCTTTTTTAAGTGCCAAAACAAATAAATATGTTAACCAACAACAATACTACAATATTTTATTTTATTTACGGTGTAATCTAAACATTTATAAAATAAGAAACAAATGCTATGACCTAATCGTTTTATAGATTAAATCTGTCATTTAAAACAATTCCATAAACAACAGAAAACGGTTTTACGAGGGATCTCTTTAAATAATTTAAAGCAAATTTAAAACCACTGAAAATATTTTTAGCGTCTGTTAGTATCACTAAATCATTTCTAGATTACTTCTTAGAAACTACAAAATGTTTTATTTGCTGAAACCAGGATGTATGGTCTCGCGTAAAGTCAAGAAAACAAATAAAACTAACAGCTTCCACTTAAAGAAACACTTGACTAACGACTTCAAGATTACAATGATGTATGTGTAAATCTTCGAGCTAATTCTCGTGTTAAAAAACGCATTAACATATAAGTCTCTTGGCTATGCGCGAACGGTAAAATGTGTATCAATATAGATGTATTTCTGGGATTTAAAAAAAGTATACTTCCGTTTTCGATACATGTTTAGACACACTTATCTCAAAGTTTAACAGTGAATTAACAAAGTTTAAATTAAATTCAATTCAACCTTGAACATAAAATATATTAATCGTTTCAAGTTCATCTGGCTTGACTAAACAGTTACCTAAGCCAACACTTTGAAGTTCAGGGCCGTAATAGGATCTCTATTATCCCACCAGGTATCGACTATTTTTTCCTAAGTATTTTACTGGACCGCGGCATGAAAGCAAAGAGGTTTGTTCCGTAAATCAAATTTTTCAATTGAATTTACTTATTAATTTATTTAATATTAATCGAAAATAATGAATATTATAAAATAACAGTAATTATAAAACAAAAAACACAACACTAATAAAAAAATAATAACATGTGACGAAGAATCAATATCAACACTAAATAACAGAAAGTTTTCGAAAAGCTTTGGTCTTCGACAATACTCGGAACCATAACAGTATGAAACCAAACCTATAAAGATGAAAACCCGGTAGATAACATAATAAAATGGAAGCGATAACCGTGCAGGCGTCGGTAGACCCTCATAAAGATAGCTCAGTCCGAACGAACTTGGAACGAATAATAGGTACTATCCGTTTTTGTGTAACTTTTACAATCTATATATACTATTAAAATTTTTGAAAAGAAATTATGTCAAATTATTACGTTACATATTAGGACCAATCATTTGGTTAGTTTGGCCGGTTAACTTCTTCAAGTAGATGTATGCAAATTACATAATGAACAGAAGATATGCAACAAAAGTCAGGTTCAACTGACTGAACAGTTCGGCCTTACCATGGGCCATAATAGTTTGGCCGCTTATCATTATAAAAGCTCTAAAGTCAGAGCTTGCCTATAAAACCAAACTATATATAAAAGCTATTAACGTGACAAATGTCAAAGTGTTGGTTAAATTTTTGTTTTTTTAAGCAGAATGGGTTTTGGTAAATCTTTTACTAAAGGTTTGTGCTTGTCGAATATTGATGCTCAATAAAAAGGGTTTTTCACCACGTAGAATATCACCTTTACATTTACAATGTAAGAAAATATTGGTTTGCTTAAAACAATTGGCAAACACGAATTTAAAAGACAAACCTATCGACAATCTACACATAAGCAAATAAGAGAGCTTTAGGTACTTAAATTTTAATAGCAAACTGGCGAACTAATGTTAATAATAAATAAAAATGCAATAAAATAAAATGGGTTAACAAACATAAAAATTGAATTTGGTGACATTAGAATAGTGAGCGAAATTTGATGTTTGTCTGGGTGACACAGGCTCACATGTGATGAGTAGAACTGCAAAAACTTGTCTTATTGCTTGCTTGGTAGGAAAGTAAGATTTCTATTCAATTTAAATAGTGTTAATAACGCCGAAATACAGACAGTGCTGGTACAGTTTCTGAGAGTCGAAGATGTACTTATCTGCTTGCAGCTATGGGCCCCGAGTGTACGAAAATTATTAATACATAGTTCCGGCAGCATAAAATACTTGTACAGAAATGGACGTCTTATAATATAGATTTGTTTCCTATCAAAACCCGATGGCATAAAATGATAAAAATCCTGCGCAATACCAGATTTTAAAGCAACCTTGCAGGATATATGGGATTACATTTTTCCAAAAGAATGTGCAGGGCTCGTACATACAAGGCCTAACAGAATTAAGGCTGTTATTACTAATAAAGCTAAAGGTATCCAATATAAAATATCGCAGCCGAAATATTATAGCTCGTGAATTGCAAGGCCGAACTATTATGACCCAGCACTTGTTGCATATCTTTTGTTGAACAAGTTGCAGTTTTATATAGTGCCTTAGTTTTATGTATTACAAAGTGTTTATTTAAAAATTGAGCCAGGCAAGTTATTATGAACGTTTTTAATTTGTTTTCTCGAAATTTTATCAATTGGATATATTGTTTTTGTATAAAGACACTTCCGCTATTATTTTGGAGTAAAATTGTTATTTTTGTTTTGTTTAAACTCAATGTATTGTCACTATAGATTGCACTCAAAAGCTATATCGATGTCAAGACTAATTGTGTGTTTTTTGAGATAACACAATTTAAGAGTACTTTTAGAATTATGATTTGTGTAGATACCTACTATGAATATTTTTGTCGAACGAAATAAATCTGTTGTCATATCTTGTTTAATTGCTCAGGTATCATAAAATGCTTAAATAATTTTTACGAAAAATTGCTTAAGCTTAAACTATTGTCAAGTGTTGCCCAATCTGTATTTTATAGGGATAACCACCAATCTTTTTAAACATTCTTTAGGTAGACGTTTCACTCAAATTCACTTTTAGAGATGTTCTGCGGAGACTTCTTTTTGGTGTTTCTAACACCTGTTGAAATAGCCTTCCTTGGATTCGCATTTGTTGTCACGGTAACTGGATGACCAGCACAGCTTTTGCGTTAAGTTAGAACGCTTCCTGTTCGTCGAAATTTTGCAACGACTCTTAACAAGTCCTTATTAGTCGGTGCTAGCTTCTGAAACTCTTCCCGAAATTGATTGGCAACCATTAACAAACTAGGTCCACTTTATCGTCCATTCCCGTATGAGCGGAAATAATACTCAATAATAAATATTTTTTCTTGCGTTGTAATCACCATTTTGTAAGCACAGTTTGTTAGAATAAACAATGTTTAAAAATACCATGACAACTATTGTCACTTGTTTCATATGACGCGATCAGGCTTCCTGATTTCAGTGTCGCAAACCGTATTATATTTTTCTTGAGAATTAATTTACGTAATCACAAAATAATTAAGTTTCCAGAAATTCAACTTCTGCATAATATATTCAGATATTTTCTATTAAGTTAACGTTGACATTTTGACCGATGACCGCTTATTTGTTTGCTGCCAGCAGATATCAGCTTCTATGTTTTGCGTTTCCGTTTCGTTTTTTTTTGTTCTCTTTTTTTTGGTAGCTTTGACTCAAAAGTCACAAGACAGTAATTGTTCGAGACGTTCACAAATTCCTTCTTATAGAACAATGGCGGGTTTTTCTCCAGGATTGAAAAACTCAAGATTGATGGTAGGACGTCAGACACGAATGAAAACACTAGCGCACATAATGTTAGTTGTGTATTTTTCGCGATTTTTATTTAGCTAAAGGTACTCTTACATGAAAAGATTAGCAAGATTATATAAATTTTTTAGATCTAATCTTTGTCTCATTTGTTCACCGGAAAGTGGCATAATTCTTACATTACAACGTCGTTTTTTCTAAAATTAAAATACTTTAAATTTTTAGTTTTACTAATGAAATTTAAATATTTATCGTTTTATTCTTACAATGAATTATGATACAGCTTACTTTGATTTAAAATTTGCCTTAACGGCGCTACTGAATACTGCAAAATTTTAATAACAAAGCATTAGAGAGATTGTTATTGTCCCAGTGGCTCCGTGGCTATTGTATGAATGAAGATGAAGAAGTGAATAGAGAAAGTCATAAAGGATAATTTGTCTTGGCAGGTTCTAGTACATAATTTTTATTAAGAAAAATTGATTCAGAAAACTGTTGCTGCCTTTTGCATTTAAAAGATTATGATTACTTAGTGAATGCATTTTTGACGTTACTTAGCATAATGCATATCAGAAAATAGTTATTTATGAAACAGTTCGTGAAGTATGCTTTTTGCGCACGCACGCGATGTTTGTATCGCGTAAGTTCGCAAAAAGCACTTCACGCACAGTTTCATAAAATATTTTATCTACGATAAACAAAAAAAAAAAAAAATTACAAATTCAAATTTGAAAATTTAAACTACAAAACTGTCAGAATAACTTTTTGTTGAAATTTAATGCTCTCATAGCAACACCATCACAACGCAAATGCTAAGATATTTGATTATATATAAAGGTGTGTTAAAAACAGTGCGAAAAAGTAAATCCCATTTAAAATACATTGTTACTTCACGCACACTTTTAATCCTTCACGCACTGCTGTCTATAATGACAGTTTTCACGAACTAAAAATTGATACATAATATGAGGTAGAGTAAATAATAGTATATTACGTATCAAGAGTGGTAAGTAGGACATTACGTACGAGTGGAAAAGTTACGCACGAAGCCGCGTAGCGGCGAGTGCGTAATTACACGAGTACCTACGTAATACCTCTTACCACTCGAGGTACGTACTATGCTTTATCTACGACTCAATAATTTAATTTTAATTCTAAATATTTGACATCTCTAAAAAATATATGACGTACGTACTGTACTGTTATCTACTTCTTTGACAGTAAATGTCATTTATACTCATTGTCACCATGCAGGGTAAGTAAGCTATAACGCACAGTTGTGCGTAATGAAACGTCATTCCAACATGACGTTTCATTACGCATAACTGTGCGTTAAAGCTTACTTACTCTGCATGATGACAATAAGTATAAATGAAATTTACTGTCAAAGGAGTAGATAAAATATTTTATTGTCTTAATTATCGTTTTCTATCAGCTTTGCATTTGTCTGTTTGTTTTTAGTCCTTGATTTGTGTGAGTCTTGCATATTTTTGGACTTCTCCTCTGTTTTTTACAAATTGGCTTCATATTTGACACTTCATTGTACAGTTATTTTATATTAATATTTCTCACTTTATAGATCTTTATCCGATTAAATTTCTTAATATGCTACATTATTTATTTCCAATTTTAAACAAATGGTTAATGTAGGATCTCTTCTTTTATTGGTCAATCACTTATTTAAATTCAGTGAAAATTAACAGGACGCTGGACTCATTACTCTTTTTGTTTTCGAAATAGACTGCAGGAAAATTGTTTCATAATCTACTTTCTAGGGCTGGATTTTTTATTACTAAATTGTAATCCATATTTAAACTTCATTTATATTTGTTATAGAAAATGAATTACGAATAAAAAGTCAAATAAATTTAGTATTTATTTTATGACATATGTCCAAACACTAACGGTTCGTTTTCGAAAACTGTTGTTTTTAAAATTGTTTTTATAGTTGTTGAAAACGTTTAAAATTTCAAAATTTCAAAATTTAAAAAAAATAAATAGGTAGGTACTTCTTTTTCTTTCAGATGTAACTACAATGAAAACTGCATGATAATGAAGATGTGTCTTTTCGCAAATAGGACTTCTAGTTACTAGGTTGTTTTAAGAAGTAATGGAAAAGAATTTATTCAAAAGAAATTAATTAATGATTAATTTTTTTCTTTGTATTTTTGTACTCTTTATTTTTTATTTTTCGTTATATTCAGTGTTCTTACTCCCTTACTATCTAACAATAGAGTATGATTATCTACAAAGCAATATTAATTTTCTCTTGCATTGAACAATCAAAATTAATGTACTTTATTCCTGTTTGACCTTAGGACATACTAAAAATGTTCCGATTGTGCTGATGACAGATTAAACCAATATCAACATAGTAAACCTTTGATTTCTGGTTATATCAAAGGATCATGTCCCTGAGGTATCCTTCATTTGTGCCGTTTATTGTTGAACTGTCAATAAAACATTGATTTCAGCCCTTAGATTAATTCGATACAGTGCAGAGTTCTCTATAATTATTGTGGTTTGCCGATTATAATTATTATTTGGAAGCAAAATGAAATTTCACCATAAATGTATATTGAATGGTTAGTCCTTTATTTTCAAAGTTTCATTGAATTATTAAATTTGACTATAAACTAATTTTGCAAATTATATAAAATGAAGTTCAATCAACCGAATTTAATATTAAACCCTTACAAAACTATATATATATATATATATATATATATGGATTTTTCTTCATGGTGCACGTTCTTTCAATGAAATGTTGGAACGTGGTGTATGTTTTTTAAATTGGTTGTCTTGATTAAGTATTTTTGTGTTTGGATTGTTTTTGTTTAGATTATAGGATGTTATGTTGTTAAGATTATTATTGATTGAATTGTCAAAGATTGGAATTTTGTAAAAGTCATTAGAAAAATAAAATTGATAAAATACATAGAATTTGATTTAACTAGTAAGAAATATTGAAATTTAAATTAAAATAAAAAAAGTTAAAAAAAATTATATAATCATAAGAATTTATAAATAAATAAATAAATAAAACGTAATTGGAATTGGATAAGAGAATACAGAGAGGTCAGAGTTGGAAAATTGTAAAAGAAGAAGGTATAGAGAAAGAGTTGAGCAGTAGAAAGGTATTAAATAGATGGAAAGGCAGCAGCAAGAAGGAGTTTGAAAGTAGTTGGAAGAGGAAGATATAGAGTAAAAATTGAATATTGGAAGAAGAAAGATTCAAAAGAAGATAAATTATTTTTTTATTTATAATTTTTGTATTTTAGGACAATCAATTTAAAAATTTTGGAATACACGACCGATAATTTTGTTGAAAAAGGGTGTTCCGGAAGGAGGATCCATTTCAATACATATATAATATACTGATACAAAAAATGATACAAAATGTATCTAGTGCCATGCTGTCAGAATAATCCAGATACACAACCTGGATTTGTCCTGGTTAGTATTTCTAACTCTAGGACACATCATGCTGCGATCGAGATATAAACATTAATCACTCTATACAAGGGCAAAACCAAACTGTAGACACGTGTTTCGATCTATTAGATCTCGTCAGTACAGTATAGGTTTGTCTCTTAGTCTAAGATCCCGATAGAGAACGACCTTTACCGAGCTGGTTAATGGACCAAACGTATTTTTTATGTAATTTAAGATATTGGAAAATTTATTGCATATGGGTTGGGATATTTTTAATTAATTTTTAAACATTTTTTGTGCGACTGAGAGGTCCCTACCAACCGTCCCATGCGATAGAAGAGGACACAACATAACAGCTGAGATTTGAATTGTTTTCAATAATTTCAATTGATTTTAATTTGTCAGTATATATCTATAGATACATTAATTATATAGAGCAAATTGCCTTAATTTTTTTCAGTTAATATTTTTAAATAGGAAAAAAAAAGAAATAAAATTTGCAAGATTAGAATTATATATGTATTGCTATAACCTTCTTATTAACTAAAATATAATATATAATATATAATATATAATGTAACAAAATATATACACATATATATTTAATAGATTGAAAAAAAAATTTAAAACTAATCCTTTATTTTAATATGAAACTTCTCCAAAATAATGTCTTCAAGAGCAGAGAGCATGCGCACTATCTCTCTTTAAAAGGTCGAGATACAAACACTGTTATGTTGTGTCCCCTTCTATCGCATGGGACGGTTGGTAGGGACCTCTCAGTCGCACAAAAAATTTTTAAAAATTAATTAAAAATATCCTGGACTGAAATTCGATAGGCAACCCATATGCAATATATTTTTTGATATATTAAATTACATAAAAAATATGTTTGGTCCATTAACTAGCTCGGTGAAGGTCGTTCTGTATCGGGATACTATACTATCTCCGGTCACTAATGAAGAGACATCCCTTGTATAGAATCCAGGTTGTGTACACTCTAAGATAGAAATTTTAGTGAAAATATAAAGATTGGACATTATTTTTGAATTAACCTAGATAATAAGCATTTTTTTACTATCTACTTTACAATACAATACTACTTGTTTGAGTGCAAATGGTTTTGGTTTATCAAAGTACTGACTAAATTTTCTTATTTTTTGTTTAGATATTTTTATAAATATTATATTATTTATATATAATTATTTTTTTAAATATGTTTATTTTCACATTTAGAAAATTTGACAATTACTGTATTATTTTTATTTATTTATAGCTTTTATTTAATTTTTTTTCTAAAATTTTGAAATTTCTGAATATTTTAAGTTTGTTTGTTTTTTATATTTTTATTGTTTTTACAATTTTTTAAGTTACATAATATTAATAAATTGAAACTTGGAAAATTCGTATTGTACTTTATAATTGTAGCAGTATTCGTAAAAAAAATGAAACTTAAAGATAATTAAATACTTTGTGAAAACCGTTAAATAATAAAGGAATCGTATAAAAATAAGTCAGAATAATTTTTAAAGTGATACAAAATAGAAAAATTTTTAATTTGGCAAAAAATTTGTAAATTTTGAAAAAATCTAAATTAAAAAAAAATGTCAAAAAAATACATTAAATAATCAAATGTTTTAAAAATTAATAGAAAAGAAAGCTAGAATCTTTTGAAAAAGAATGTTAAAAAATCTGGGAAAAGCTCTAAAGACTTAAACAAAAAGTAAAAAATTAGACCAAAAAATGTAAGAATTTTGAATATTGTGGAAAATCTGAAAACAGTTAAAAAAGTGTCAAAACTAACAAAATTCAAAGTCAAAAAACGTCATAAAATTGTAGATTTTTGAAATCTTTTTGTTTTTGTCTTAGTTTTCCCAATTTTTTACAATATTAAGTATATGATTTTATATTTTTTTAGAATTCATTACTTTATTCGCTTGTATTATTTTTTTCCTAAATTCTTTAGTTTTTTTTTTATTTTAAATATGAATATAATTGTGTAATTCGTTTTAATCTTACCATTTTTTAAAAGTTTTTAGTGTTTATTAATAAAAATAATCTTATTTTATACCAAATAAAGAATTTGTTTTTTATTTAAAAAAATCATTTCCATTTTTTGTTATTATGAATAATGGTTTATTTATATTATAAAGTAAAGAATTTTGTTTTTTATTTTAGTTTTTTTTTTTAATTATTACATATATAAAGTTGTTTATTTTAAAGCTTTATTGCATTTTTATAGTTTATTAATTGCATGATAAATATATTAATTTTTATTTATTTCCCATTTCATTTAAATTTTTATTTTGTAAATTGCTATATTTAAAAGAATTATTAATTTTTTCTATTGGTATAAATGTTTACATTTTTTTTAAGTGGCCATTCATTAATTACGTAAGGACAATTTTGGTCAATTTTAACCCCCCCTACCCCCATGTAAGTATACGTAAGATTTCTCGAACCCCCTTCCCCTTTCTTACGTAAGATTCTATCTTGATCTTCTAAATAATAAACTGTTATGTGAGGAAAGGATCAGTTTCACTAAAACTTACAGTTCAACGTGGATCCATAATTTTTATTTTTTAACAAGGAATAATTTAAATAATACTAGCAAACATAAATTAGTAAAACTACAAACTCATAAAATAATATTGGACCAAGTAGTTTTAAATTAGTCTCAAAAACACTTTAAAATTAAGAAAACAATTTGGAATCCGAAATGGAATTAGATTTTTAATCTTGAATTTTGATTCACGAAATATTACGTGAGAATGAATTTTACCCCCCTCCCCCCAACGTAAGACCTTGTAGAGATTTTCTTAACCCCCCTCCCCCTCAATACTCTTAGGTAATTAATGAATAGACCCTAATAGCATTTCATAATTTTAATTAATGAAATTTTAGACAAATAAACTGTCTGATTTGTTAAGAAATTTAAATATAATGAATTAAAATATTAGTAACAAAACATAAAAATATTGCCAATATAAGAGACACCAAATACACATGCTATAAAGAATTGTAATTTCACGCGATCGTGGAAAAAATCTTGTGTTATTTGAGCAGAAAGCTCTATGACGCTCAAGCGGCAAAGTAGCACTTTTTGTTCTCAATACACAAATAGCTATTTACATTTTGGTTTTTGTAATGTATTGGTTTTCTGATTTAAAATAAAGTTGTATTGTTTCATTTAATGTTTTTAAATCTTTTCCAGTTTATAATTAAGATTTTAATATTCTATTATTGTTTATTTATTGTATTTCCTATTAGATTAATAGATCGCAGAAAATAGTTTTATAGTAGTAGTTCGACTTTCATCATCATGAAAAAAACTTTTATTAAAAATTATATTACAATTATACGTACATATAAACTTTTAAGTATTTTATTTTAAAAGTACATTAGAAAATTAAAACATAAACAACCGTTATGAGCACTCTTTCATTTTCTCTTCATAACTGTTCATCCAGGAAATGTACTTGTACTCGGTAATGTTCGAAAAATTGCGGTTACACGAAGAAATAAAAGTTGGTAACATCCCTGCTGCGTCGAAATTAAATTTAAATTCAATCGAGGAAGGAAACTTCATTTAAGTATAACAAGGAAATGCTAGAAGTAGCTCCATCTACGCGCCAGAGTGTCACGCCTTAATTGGTTCAACATTTTAAAATGTTTTTCTTGTACCTTCACTATTGAAGGGTTAACTATTTTATGAGAGTTTAAAACTGGAGTTTTCACTGTTCTTAAAATACTTTTAAAATAGGTTTCCTTAATGGATTTTTGTATGTATTTAATGTCTTAGGTTATTTTGGTATAAATATTAGGTAAGGAGTTTTTTAAATATTTAGGTATACTTAAATATCATTTATATTTAAAAAAAAATAGTCTTATGGTAATGAATTACAATTTAGTTAGGTATAGTAAGCCCTAACACAATTTGAAAGCCAAATAAATTTGCCATACGTGTTCCTTTTAAGATAATTACGTTATTACAGTTTGAATGTGGTAATAGGTATAGTTTAACTAATATCAATGTAACAAGACAACCACGCCTCCTAACTCCAACAAAGGAACCGACTTTCGAATCTAGGTTGTCAGATATATTTCCGAAAATTCCTAAATTTATATATTTTAAAAATGTTCTCTCTACTTTACTATTCAATTGTTCGCCAATGATTCTTAGAAAGATAATATGAAAATATTCTTAAAAAATATATACTTAAATTAATTAACTAGGTTCTTCATATTTAAACAGTTTTCACTAATGATATCAATTTTGTATATATTACTTATACTTAAAGACATTTTTGAGTAACAGCAACATTGTGTATTTAGTTTCCCATTTTCAAGTCGTTTCGCGTCGCTTTGATATTAATGTAAAGAAATGCCGACGGCCTTTATTAAGCGCGGTGGTACACAAACGAAACATCAAAGACGCAAATTGCAAAATGCGATATAAGTTAAATACCGCGCATAGACTTGTGCCGCATTACAGTACACAATAGCGTCATTGATTTTAATTAATTTTTTATATTAGATATCCGCTGCACTACCTTACGGTGGGCTTCATAGTACTTAATAGAGTAAGAAGTTCCCGTTTAAATATATGAAATAATAACTGCGCCACCTTACGGTGGCGTTATATTATTTGATTTAGAAAGGTATTTTTTGACTTTATTTTTTCCGCATTTTTTTTTTTGTTTTTAATTTTCCACTTTCTTTTAGTTTTTCGTTTATTTATATATATATATATATATATATATATATATATATATATATATATATATATATATATATATATATATATAAAAGGAGCAAATTAATGGGCATGTACGCAAAAAGGATCATAGGTTACCATTCCTGCTCGTGACCCTATGATCCTTTTTGCGTACATGCCCATTAATTTGCTCCTTTTGTTTGTCTTAAGTACGCATACTTGGCATCCTTTCTTATATATATATATATATATATATATATATATAAGAAAAAATGATTTTTCTTGGGGTTGCGGTCCAAAGGCCTCTAGTGATTAAAACACTATTAAAGGTGTACTCTTTTATTAGAAGTCAAGCTTTCGAAACCGTTTGGTTTCTTTCTCAAGACAACTAAAATGTGAACAAAATATTACACAACATTGAACAAAATATAAAATTTTAACTTACTAATAGTTGAGAATTGTAAGAATAAAACCTTAAAAACACGAAGAATAATGAAAAATTTTTTAAAAGATTTTTTTTTTTTTTGTATAATTATAGTCAAAAATTTTTTGATTGATGTAAATTAGATATCGATTGTCACATTCAATTGTAAAATTTTTTTTTTTTTTGATTGAAAAATTAAAAATAAAAAGAGGGATAAAATAATTTAAAAAAAAAAATAATAATAATAATAATATTAAAGATTTACTGGTTAAATAAGTGTATCAAATAACTATATATATTACTAAGATCTTTAATATCACTTTTTTTATTTATTGTATTAGAAGTATTTCTAATGTGTAACATTTCCAGGAAAATTCTTTTGTGATAGTTCCTTTCCCCATCAAGTATTTTTGCATTATTAAAATCAAAAACATGAGAAGTATTCATAGAGTGTTCAGCTAGGGCACAGGAATTTTTTTGTAATCTACAATCGCTTTTATGGGATGTTATAATTATAATTATAAATCTATATATATATATATATATATATATATAAAGAAACGGAGCAAATTGTGACAGTCTTGTAATACAAAAAACTGTGAGTTAGTAAACACTAGCCACGCACAAATCTTGACAGTAAGCGAGATACTTTGTATCATTTTTTATTATATATATATATATATATATATATATATATATATATACACTGATAATTCGACAACCATATATATATATATATATATTTTAAACGGGTAATTAAGATCCATCATCGTCGCAATTATCAATAGATAACAATTATAGTAATGACAGTCTCGAATTAAAACACAAAGATTTACAACTAAAATTAACAAGTTTTAATTTGAAAGAATTAATTTATTATTTGACAATTTTTAAATTGATACAAAATATACAAAAACCGTTTTTCTTTTGAAATTAAAAACAAAAATCAATAAAAATTTATAAACAGACCCTTTTTATTTAATTCCGCGGCAATGGTCGGCATTGTACCCAAAGGGATTAAAATTCCGACAAAGACCAAATAATATTACATTGACTTTGGAAAGAGTATAACAGATTTTAATATTTGGAACAACTTGAACAAAAATTTATAATTATAAATTTTTGAGTAATTGGGAAAAGTGCATAAGGTCCAAAAGCATATTTGTCCCTAATTCTTATATTTGTAAATATTTAACATTTTCTAAGACGTTTCATTAAAAAAATATTTAGTTATTCGCAACCTTTATAAAAGTGTCGTTTATTTTTAAAGGGAATTAAAAAATATTAGATACAGCGTATTCCATAAAAAAAATATAACTTTGATATCCCACTTTTTTGGAGCACTCTGTATATTTGAAAATACATATTTTTAAAATGTAAGCCTTGTTGACCTGCATGATCCTCTTACATTAGAAAACGAACAATATATGCCGTTTCGACTTAATATTCCAAGACGTCTGTATATAATTAATCAATTAATTATAATATGTATGCAAGCTCTTGAAAATAATGGTCGTTTTTCACGTATTCCATAGTTCGTAATATAGAACAATTTATTGTGATATTTGAAATAGTTCAAGGCACTTTATTCTTGTTTCTTCCATTGTTAGTAGATGTTTAAAATTATTATTAACTAATTTTGAAAAAATATATCTTTTAATAAGACCTACCAAATAATAATCAGTCATATGGTTGATATCAAGAAAAGTAGAACTAATCTGGTAACTACTCCTCTAACTGCTATGAGCTTATTCATAAATTCTCTTAAGTGTAGTATATCACGAGTAGGTCGATATTTTCAGTAGATTTGACAACGGTGTTAAATCGATCTAATTTGATGGTAGGATTACGTTGATAGCTCTGTGCATTCTGATTAAGCGTTCAGAATCGACATTTAATTGCTATTGGTATGTTTATCTGTTTATCTACAGGTCGGCTGGTGCCTAAATGACTGAAAGTAAAGCGACTATGAGAATTTTATTACCTGTTTAAATACGATTTTTTTTGTAGGGGCTTTTTCCTCCAAGTCATTAAAGACTATTTGATTACTCTTAATTATGTAAAAGTCGTAAGAATTTATTGAACTAATATTAACTATATAGCCCATCGTAAATTGTTTATTGCGTTTTTATATTAAGAATATTAACAACTATTCCTGTCTGGTCATTGCTACCATATTGTCTACATTTTGATATGTGTTTTCTGTTTAAATCTGATTGTCAATAATTAAAAAAAAATGATTTATTTTTTCATCAAATTACTAAAGGCATTCGACCCTGTCCTAGTGAATAACATAATATCCAATGTAAAATAAATGGAGACTAACAATCCAATACCAGTTAAAAACGGCATTTATCAAGGTTATTCGCCAAACTTTTTTTAAATAAAAGTTGTCTGACATACAGTCACTGGTCCTGCTAAAGTTTAATTAGACTAGTTGTACTTCTTCCATTCCTTTTAGTCACCCATTCCAGGATCTTGATACCCTGTACTAATTTGTACATATGTTTGTGGGGGCTCTCTGCAATCTTCAAAACCAACTGTCTCTTTTTATCCAGTGCAACGCCATGCTGCAGCTCAATGGTTTGAAGATGTCTCGTGACTGGTGCATGGCCCATACAGAATCTTATAATGGTTCCTAGCTGATCCCTGCTGATTTTGTGCAGTGTAAAGACTCTTCTGATACAGCGTTCACAACACATTTGCCTGTGTGCATGGCCAGAAATGTGTTTCAGTGTTAGTTGTGTTGTCTACGGATTTTGCGATTCATTCGACCAGGGGCCTTACTTCTTGGTACTCCTAAAAAGATTCTAGCTTATCCTTTTCTCACTAGGTTATCAGCATGCTCGTTTCCTTGTGTTCTTTTGTGTCTTGGCAGGCAAACTAATTTTACACTGATATGTGATATGTTCTGCTGAGTTCTACCCGGCATTCGTGTCCTAGTCTGGAGACCACTTTAGAGGTATTTAATGCCAATAGCTGCATAAAAAGTTTTTTCTGTCGCTCATTCTACATTCACTGTGTATCCCAAAACCCCATCATAATAAATATAGTTTTACAAGTATTGTTTTGCTTTCATAACCGTTAAAGATACGCAAGAGTTAGAAAATATCTTAATAACTACTTATTTTTATCACATTTAGGTATTGATTGTGTTTCCTACAACATAGTTATTAATAAAACTTACATAAATGAATGAATGAGTAAAATCAGACGTTTCGTTTAACTTAAAACTTTCTTTGGCTGCATTATAGAATTCTCTATCGGGTTTCAACCTTATTTTTAGTGTATTAATAATTTATAAACTATGGACAGAAACTTCCTAAGGGGCCCCTGTATTCTCCAGAAATCGATATTAGGTTATATGTACCTTGTTTCAACTGAAATTCTCCAACGAATATCCTGAATGCATGAATACAAACAGCTAAATTCCTGCTTGTTGGTTCGTTGTTCTATGCAAAGCAATGCAGTCAGCCACGATCTGTAGCCCACCTTGACAAAGGGCGTTTTGAACTATTATTATTTTAATCAAAAATTATTTAATTGCTTCGTATAATTATAATTAATAATTGAATTAAACCTAGTAATACGATTAAGATATAAATGTACTTTATACAAATTAATAAAGTAAGAAACATTTATAGATTTACTTGGCAAATGACAGTCTAAGTTCAGATTTATAATTTTAGAACGTGTTATTTACGTCTTTTTAGGTAAAAATTGGAGAAAAAAGGCTTTCTAAGTAAAACATTACACGCTTCTATATAAACTTTTTGTAAGGTAAAAATCTAGTAGCAAATTTTAAAATATGATAACAAGGACGAAATGACTGCTACTATTTATGAACTTGTGTTTAGTAACAAAATCACGATCCTTTGATAATTTTATTTAGACTAAAAAAAAAACAATAACAAAACAAGAAACGTCTTTAATAAACTAACATTTCTACGTAGAAGAAAAATTTAATTCTTTCATGTAACAAAAAATGGCTTAAGGCTGACGTAGCAGAGATAGTAATCGTTACCAAAGATTTTGTATTGAGACTAAAAACTGTTAAGGACATGCTGAATTAAAGTAGTTAAAGAATCACAACTGAACAAAATGACCACGTGATGTGCTGAATTGTTCGAAGAAATTTTAGTTTTTTTTAGAGCTGCGATGAAAACTTTTGAAAACTACATAATGTAAAGGTTTTAACTGAAACCATAAGAAAAAGACTTCGCGTTCAAGGTTTATAAAATAGAAAAGAGTAATGGTTCTTACAGTTATTTAGGCGAATTAGAATTGACCGGCTAAATTGGTGCTTTCAACACCAAAATCAGACAATGAAGAATTGGAAAAATGTTTTTTTCTGGATGATGACAAAATTGGTCTAAGATCAGATGATCTTCGTATTCGGGTTCTTAGAACTTAGCAAACTCCAAACTGGTAGATCTGTCATAAGAAACAGAAACTGAGGAGGTATTAAGCTGAAGCAAAAACCCTATTGAGTTGGAATTAAGGATACTTTTATTTTTATGTATAATAACGTTGCTTCTTATAGAAGAAGAATCACCAGTTTTAGACTGGCCTACATATTCACCAAACCTAAACCTTATTTTATTACGAATCCGATAGATGTAAATTTTAAATTACCAAGCTGTGTAGTTTATGATATAATCGAAATATTCATTAACAAAAGTTTCCATTTACAAACACCAATATTCAATTATTTATATACCTATACGGTTACACATCAATGCAAAAATCTTTATTTTGTTTATAATCCGGTCTAATAATTAAAACCACAACCGTTTGGCCATTTTTAAGCCAAATTGTGTTGTCTGTTTATTTAATTTTTTGGTGGAAACGATATCATCATCACGGTTCCTCCACCAGAATATCTTGTGTACCTATTTGTTACAAAGAATACTTTCGTTTCTTCTTAATAAAAATAATGTTTACCTCTGGAAAATATTTGTGATACAATCACAAAAGTACCCATAATAAAATTGATTTTACTTTTAAATTTAGATTCTTCTCCAAACACTGTTTTGTTATTTTCAATTTTATTTGGAATTTTTTTTTTATTTTAATAATTTTGTGAAATTTAAATTACTAAAAAATTTAAATAATCAGATATGTAAAATCAGGTAAAATAGAGTAAACTTTTTAAGAGCAGAATTGAAACTTTTAGAATTTTTTTGTACTTTTCGATAGAAAATTAGGGCTGGCCTTTGAATTAAAAAAACAGTAGTCAGTCGTGGGATAGACGACAAAAATAATTTATAATGGCGTTCCTTATACACAAATATGGATATTATCTACGTATCCTTCTCTCTCATCAACCTACACTTTTTTTATAAATATACTGTACTAGCAGCCCGCCCCGGCTTTGCACGGGGATTAAAGAAAAATAACAAAAGCCATTAAATTTATTGGGTCAAAGCTTCTCTGTAAACAATATTACATGTTGTTTTATTTTCTGGCAGCAAAATAAATTGATTTTCAGGTGCTCCGACCCGCCTTAGGCGGTTGGCCATGAGGAAAACAGATCCCTACTAATTGGAAGGTTTGACCTTGAGACTTATTATTAGTAAAAGCGAAAGATGTTTTGATAGAAAATTGAAGCGGTTTAAATGGATTTGGTAGATCAGTTGGGATCATCGGTATCCTCAGTGTATGAGCTAGTTGACCAGCTGGTGGTTCCGTTATAATGGTTGCTACAACTTAATTGTCCTTTAATTCCTTTATAAGTAGCCTCGTCCCATTGCACATGCTAAATTTGTGCAATATCTGTCGTGATTATGAAATAAGTTATTTTGAAAAGGATTAATACCAAGATAAAAACTTTTAAAAAATTAAAAAATAGTTGTTGTGACTTAACTATAACTGTCGCGGCATTTTTTGTAGATATTTATATATTCTTCAAAATCGCAGTACATTATTTTATTCTATAATCAATAGTATTCTCAGCGCACGCGATGTAAGGATTTTAAGGTCATTTTTGGTTACATTAATGGCATTTTAGTAAGGATCCCTATTTTTTTTGTAAATGAAACATAGCCTATGTCACTCGGAAATAGTGTAGCTTGAAAACGGTGAAAGAATTTTTGACATCGGTCCAGTAGTTTCGGAGCCTATTCATTTCAAACAAACAAACAAACCTTTCCTCTTTATAATATTAGTATAGATATATTATACATACATATATAACATATTATAAAGATCTTAGAAAGTATCGTGATTATGACGACAGGTCGAGCGTCTCGTGAGTGTAACTGCCTGCCGAAGATTTTTTCTGTGCAAAACCAAAGAATACAGACGCTCATAGAAGCTCATCATAAGTCGTATTTTAGGTGTACCCTGACCACAAGATGGCAAAAATAGTACGAAGTCGGTATTTAATATGATTACCATCAGAAATTGGCAGCAGTCGCTGACAAGCAGTCGGCTGGATCACATCAACGCAGAGATGCACGAAAAATTTTATAAAAATAAAATCCTCATAAAGTGTGTATCACTCTGCGCGCAATTTTGCTAATAATTTTGTGATTCTTATAATAGCCTCTTTGGCGAAGCCGATTCATAACCTGTTAGTAATAACTTCGCATGTGTACTATTTATTTAAGTAGTACCTACTCTAAAAAAGACATATTTCTTGCAAAGTATTAGAACCAACTTCTTATGTTAAAACAAAGTTTTGTTGAAAAGTTTGTACAATTAAATCAATAATAATGTATCTTTTAACAGGATAAACACAAAATTAAACAATCGGTACAATTTAGAAAATATGTCTGTTATTTGCAAACCAAATTTAGTAAAACCGAGTAGAAACTTGTAGTGTTAAAAATATATTGTATCTGACAAACTGAAGATAAATATAAAAGCATCAGTCTTCTTTTCTCAAATTCAATTCACTGATAATATTGAACTTTCTAAATTCGAAATGTCTTTTTTTCTGTCTTGCCAGATAGATAAATTGTTACAAATTTACGGTGTCTTGGCATTTAAAATAGAAATTGCTGTGTGTATGGAAAATTTTGAGCACAGCAGCGATATTTCACTGCTGAGGGTGAAAACTCCTTATTATTGGTATCACGGAGACCTTCACTCGTCCGAACTTGTCAAGCAATATAAATGGGGAAAACGACGATAATTTGAATAGAAGAATATAGAATAAAATTTAAATATAGTCGTATAGAGTGAAAAAAAATGATCGTTTGCTGACAATTTATTTATTTATATAATCTTTCTAAAACTTTTTTTGGTTTGGTCGATAATTTATAATATACAAAAAAATTCTCGTAGAATGGCAATAGACTGTTGGGGTCAACGAAGTAAGAAAAAAGAATGTCATCATTTCGACCATGTATTTGGTTTCTTTTAGAATTACGCTAATAACTAATTAGATACTATCTGCATGAAGCTTTTAATTTTAGTTTTGAATAAAATATCACAAAATTGAGTAACAAAAGTTTCAATGGCCTGTTTGGTCACTCGTTGCTCCCTCTTTACAGCAAGCCAACCTTCCTTTAGTCTTTCATTACCCTTTTCATTCGCTTATTACTCCCACATCAGTTTGCTTTTATCAAAATTCACCTATAGTTTTACTATTTTTTATTTCTAAGCTATAACGCTACATATATAGGTAGGTACATACCAACTTTAAAACAATGTCTCGCTGGAGTGGTTTCTGTGTTTAGGAATGAAGCAACATACCAGTCAACTATTTTTCCCGCTTCTATTGTGAATTTTAACGTGGTTGCTCCAGTCTCAGCGACGAATCCAGACTAGATCCATCCAAAACAGTAGTCATACAGTAAAACATTGTCAGCTAATTAAGAACGACCGCCATGTAGCTTACCGAAAGAAAGAGGAATCTTTGGACATATCAATGACTTCGACCCACAAGATTCTACAAGAAGAACTGGGTGTTGCAAAGCTGGTTTTTTGTTGAATCCCTTACTTGCTCACCGAAGAGCATAAAGAAGGAAATCACAAGATTACTTCCTGTCATCCTGTCGCATTCAAACTTATTTCAGATTTTTCTCATTATCATTTTTTATTTGTCTAGTTTTACAATTTAAAGAATATAAAGTTATGTTACAATTTTTGTTGCTATTAAAGTAAAACGTAACAAAATGAAAATATGTAAAATAATTTTTATAAAAGTGTATAATTAAAAATTTTTCGCTTCTATCACTTTTAAAATCGTGAAACTTTCTTCTGAACTCTCTTCAAAATAGCCATAGCTTCTGACTATGCTTTGGTTAGTTTTTTTATTGTATCCGACTTCAAAACTTTTCAATGGCAAAAAGTTGTCGACGAAAGGATTTAACTTCATAAATTCTGAAATTCTAGCAAAAGGGTCTGTCTCGCAAAGGTGACTATAAAGTTTTATTTTATAGTTACTGTGCTGTGCTACGTTGGAAAATTCAAGTCTTCATTGAAACTAAATTGAGATTATGGTGGTTTTTAGTATTCTCTCAATTTCATTTCTGTTTTCAGATAAAAACAGCAAATATACTATTTATATTAAACTCATAAAACGCATTTAGTACTAACTATCGAATAATGTGATTTTACGAAATAAGCACCTAATGATCAGAGTTAATAGTTAATGGAGCAAATGTCTGTATCGAATAGAAATTTCAGTATCTAATAGCAAAGGCATTAACATCTAATTCGGTAATCAACCCGCGACAATTTGAAACTCCAATTTAGTAATATACACCTAAGTTAAACCAAGGTTGTTATTCGGAAACTTCCACCCCTATGTTTTCCTTTAATTTCATTTAACTTAAATATTTAAAGCTGCTTTACCGGAAGTAATGATAAAATGAGTTTACTTTCTGTTTTTCGTCTTCATGCTTTAGGCGAAACTTTGTTTTGTCTGAACAGCCTCGCAACATGCTCCAATTAATTATAGTCAAAAAGAAAAAAAATATTCTGAGAAAAGCGGATCCACAATTTATTTCTAAGGAATGAGGAAAATTAGGAAAAGCATTGTAATTTTCTAATTTAATATATACCAGTTGTATTTACTATTTGTACACACTAACGGTTACGCAAATGATGCGAATTACGTGGGTAGCGTAATTAAGAGAATTTTTAAAAAATTAAATAATTTTTATTCTCCTATTTGTTACAATTCTACTTGTTAGTCGGAAATCAAAATTAAGACTGAATTAAAAAGGAATATTGTTAGTTCATTACATAAAATTATATCTCAGCATATTTAGATAAATATATAAAAAATACTGTAATTAGCAATTTTATCTAATATGGTGCAATATACAGGATGGATATAACACCTCCCCCTTTGGAATGGAGTACCTCTTTTCAAAAAAAGGGTACGACATCAAATTTGAATTTCTTCAGGTTGGTCCTTCTTCTTTTTTCTTTCTTCTTTCTTCTGACATTTAAATTTAAAAAATTTTATTAAACAAAAAATTAATATTATTAAAAGTATTAAATAAACAAGAATTGACCAATAATTAAAATAATGAATAATCTTGAAATCAGGTATTTCTTGAACTTCTTCTTCTTGAGCTGATAGGGCATTACCAATGGAACTTATCTCTTCTAAAGAAATAGTATCTAAATTTAATGTTGTTGGCTTCTTCATTTTATGTTCTTCAGGAATGATTGCTTCTAAGGCCGGTAATGAAAGTTGCTTAAACTTGAGCTTGGAGTGTTGATATGTTCTAAGATTTATATTTCCAATTTTTAATTGGCATTGATTTATCAATTCCACAATATAGGTTCCTTCTAAGGGAAATTTTTCCTTAAGTTGGTTACATTCTTGGTTAATTATTGTTTTGTTCATTAATATTAAGAGAAACTGGTTATCTGACAATTTTTGAATCTTAATTTTATTTAAGGAAATTGATAAAGTTTTGCAGGTTGTAATTTTTCTTTTGTACTGTAAAAGTTGTACTTCGCATGGAGAATTTTCTTGAATATCTTGTACATTTTCCTGACATAAGAATTCATGTTCTTGGATTTCTTGACAAATTTTATTATGTAAACTGTATTTGTGCTCATTGATAAAAAGGAAATTATTGGTAGGCAAAATAACTTGATATTGGGAATTATTTTTAATAGGTAGAGGCAATAATTGGAAATATTCATAATTTTCTTCTTCTACTAAAGCAATTTCAATAATAAATGTTAGACAATTAAATTTTGAATAACTTTTAACACTAGCTGTTTTTTCAAATAATAATATATTTTCGATGTTTGGTTCAAACGGTAGCTTCGTTCCTTTTTGTAAATATAATCGAATTTGCTTTAACTCACTCAATAATTCCTCTGGTTTCACTATGGAATTATGTAACACATTCAGTTTAGAAAAAGTAATAGCCTCTTCTAAATTTTCTAAAATTTCATTAATCATCAGGTATTCAGTAGTTATTTGCGATATAACCATTTCGATAATAATAACTCCAAAATTTTCTAAATTTTTGATTTCATTTTCTCTTACAAATTGTTCAATTTGTAATAATCTACTTTTAATAGTTATTTGATTATGAGCTAATTTTGCAATACTTTCATTAAACGTTTTTATAGATCTTTCTAAAAGTGAAACTTGATTAGAAACAATTGTTTTAATTTTATGTTGATTAGATGCTAATATTTCAATCATGTTATCATAATGTTCAGCATCGTTAGAATCTAAATTTCCAGTTATCGTTTTTATTATAGATCCTAATCCATTTAATATACCTCTCTTACTTCGCAATTCATTAGTAATTTTAAATAAAGGATTTATTTGCGAAATTTTATTTATAATTTGTTCTTCTAGATTTTGGATTATATGATAGGAATTATAAAATTCTTTCTTATAACCTTTACTATAATTATATTTGTAAAATATTTCATTTAAATGTTCGACCGATAAATGCAATCTTGTAAATTCTTTAATTAAGTCAGTAATATCGAATACTTGAATAAAAGACCATTTATCAATTTTATTTTGAGCTTTTCCTAATTTAAATGGAAATAATCCAGGATTATCTTCTATTTTATGAAATAAAGGGCTGGTGATGCATCCGGAGACACTAATTAGGATTAATCTGTAACATAAACAGGCTTTCTTAATTCTTTTATATGTATAATTCGAGTTTTCTTACTTTTACAATTTTGAATTTTAACTTTATTATTAGTAAGTAATTCTAATATTTCATATGGACCTATAAATTTATTTTCTTTCTTATTTCTAGCATTTTTACTTTTATATACAATTTGACCAACTGAAAATTGAATTTGTTCAGGACCTTTAATGTTGTGTTTAAGTATATTTTTTGATTTTTTGTCTTGAGTTGTTTCTGTTACATTTTCATACATAGCCCTTAATTTATTTCTATGATGAAATACGTAATCATTATAAAAAGTACCATCTAATAATTCTTGAGGATCTCTTGATAAAGTGTGACCAAAAACTAATTCATAAGGACTAAATTTAGTCGTTGAATGGATTGAACTATTATATGCAATTAAGGCATAATTCATTAAATCTTTTTCATTTGGATATTGAGTGGTTAATAATCGTAAATGTTCTAATAAGATACTATGAAATCTTTCTACTGGAGCATTACTCTCGTGATGTTGAGGTGTGGTATAATATATATAAATTTTATGTATTTTAAATAATTCTTTAACAGTTTCATTTTTAAATTCTGTACCGGGGTCAGAAATTATTTTTTCAGGTAAACCATAACTACTAAAATATTTGATTAAAGCATTACATACATCAGTCGCATTTTTAGAATTTAATAAGTAAGCCTGACCTAATTTAGAAAATTTATCTAATATTGTTAAATAATCTTTTCCATCGAATCTAAATATATCTATATGCAAGATTTGAAAAGGCTTTGTAGGAGTTTCTGATAAACTAAACGGAAAATAAGGCTTATCTCTAGCATATTTAGCAGTTTGGCATAGAATACATGCATTGATAAAATTATTTATATCTTGTTTCATTGAAGGCCAATAATATGTTTGTTTTAACCTTTCATACGTTTCCTGTGTACCTCTGTGATTGCATTTTCCTTCATGTTGGAATTTAATCAGCATTAATTGTTCTTCTTTATCTCTTATTGTATTTATTAATTTAGTACATTTAATTAATTTTAATCCCTTTGTAATAAATTTATTTTTATAAACTTGGCTGAATTTCAAAAATTGTTCATCATCATAAAAATAAAAATAAAAATTTCTACCGGGTGTTATGAAATCTCGAATAAATTCAAAAATTACGGATTCGTTATTTTTAGGAAGTTTGACTTCTAAAATCTTTAAATGTTGAAAATCATTTCTTTTTGTTTCAATTTTATTGTGAACATTTGGAGTAATTATAATTTGATTAGTTTTATTATTTATTATTTCATCTAATATTTCAAAATTTACACCAGATGATTCATCACATGAGTGTATGGTACTAACACTAAGGGTTTCTTCTGAATCTATTGGTGCTGAGTCGGTGTCCGACGGTATTCTAATATCTTGTAAAATTTTTATTTTATCTTGTTGTTGTGTTCCACTCGTGGATGGTAAATTTGAATCAGGGTTAATTTGATTCCTCCAAGTTTCGTCGATTAGATTTCTTAAAAAGTCGTCTACATCTTCGTTTATATTACCTGGTTCATTAATAATGCTTTCCGATTCTACAGCATTTATTTTTATTCTACTAAGAGCATCTGCATTACGATTTTGGTTGCCTGGCTTGTGTACTATTTTATAGTCAAATTCTTCTAACCGTAATCTCCATCTTAATAACTTGCTATTTGGGTCTTTCACATTAAATAACCATTGTAAGGGTCTTTGATCTGTATAAATAATAAATGGTTGACCCAATAAATAGGGTCGAAAATATTTGCACGCCCATACTATTGCCAATAACTCTTTCTCAATTGTTGAATAATTAATTTCGCTTTGATTTAAAGTTCTGGATGCGTACGCTACTGGTAAATCATTAGGAACATTGCCTTGAGATAATACCGCGCCGATTGCAAAATTACTTGCGTCCGTTGTTAAAATAAAGGGTTTTTTAAAATCCGGATACTGAAGAATTGGTGAATTTATAAGTAATTTTTTACAAGCTTCAAATGATTCTAAAAATTTAGGGGAATGAATGACTTTAGCATTTTTCTTTAAACATACCGTCATAGGCTTGGTTATTTTAGCAAAATCTTTAATGAATCGTCGATAATAACCGAGTAATCCTAAAAAGCTTTTTATTTGTTTCTGAGTTTCAGGAATTGGAAAATCTTTTATTGCTTTAATTTTTTCTTCATTTGGTTTAATACCTTGAGGTGTAATTATGTGACCTAAATATTGAACTTCCTTACGCAAAAATTCAGATTTGTCCAATTGAATTTTTAAATTAGCTTCCCTAATTCTGTCAAAAACTTGTTTTAAACGATTTATATGTTCTTGTAGCGATACAGAAAAAATAATAATGTCGTCTAAATATACCATGCAAACTTCGTCTTGTAACCCTCTTAAAATATTGTTCATAAGCCTCTGAAAAGTCGCCGGGGCATTTTTTAATCCAAACGGCATTCTCCTATATTCATAGTGGCCATTTTGGGTACTAAAAGCTGTTTTATGTACATCATCAGGATGAACTAAAATTTGTTGGTAAGCTGAAGCTAAATCTAAAGTAGTAAAATAATTTGATTTTCCTAATTTATCTAAAATACTTGTAATATCTGGCAAGGGGAATTTATCATTGATTGTTTTTTCATTCAGCTTTCTATAATCTATTACTATTCTATATTTTCTTTTATTACTAGCATCTAAACGTTTTTCAATAACCCAGATGTTACTATTATAAGCTGAATTCGATGGTTGAATAATTTCTTGTTCTAACATCTTATTTATTTGTGAATTAACTTCTCTTCTATACACTTCAGGATATTTATAACTTTTACAAAAAATTGGATTTTCATCTACTGTATTTATTTTATGAGTTATTTTATTTGTAAAGCTAAGAGGTATTTCCTCGCAATAAAATATGTCTCTATATTCCGTACATAATTTACGTATACTAGATTTTTCTTCTTTATTACAATGTCCTAATCTTAAATTTTTTAAATTTGCTTTTAATATATTATCATAATCTTCCTTAGAATTTGTATAATTTTCTACTTCTAATCTTTCTACTAAATTAACCTCATTTAAATCTACCTTTTCTACTTCTACTGGACTATTAAATGTTATAGTCTTGGCGATTTCACTTGCATTTATTATTTTCGTATATGCAAAATTATCTTTAATCGTTATTAACGCATTTGGCATTTCTAATTGATCCGCAAACTCAGTATAATTAACTATCGCTAAACCTTCTTTTAAATTTACTGGAATTTTAGTTACTTTTTCTTCTCTAGGACCTATTCTAATTTTATATTTTTGATTATTACTATATTCACTTATTGGTATAACTTCTGGTAAAATCTGAGGATTATAAATCATTTTTATACGAGTTTTAGGAGTTAATAATTCATTATTTCTAAAATTAATACTGGCATTTATTTGACTCAATAAATCAGATCCTATTAATCCATGAAATTTGTTTGAAAAATTAAAAATATGAAACTTAGTAAATATATTGTCATTAAATATTTTAAAAAGTGGAATATTTACTACTCTTGAATGTTGAGTTAAACCATGAGCAGTTTTTATTAAAAATTCTTCTTGTTTTATATAATTTTTATAAAATTTCTCTGCTACATCTGATATCATCAAAGAACGAGAACTTCCTGTATCTATTAAAAAATAAGCTTTAATTTCGGGGATGAATATATATGGTAAATCTGTTCTTATGTTATTAACATTAATCAAGGTTTTATCTTTTGGATCTGGGGCCAAGTGAAAATTTTCATTTTGTTCATTAATCGTTATATTTTCAGATTCTATTTGATAATTAGTATGTTGATTTTTTGACCTATTGGTTAATCTAGAGTTTCCTGAACTCGTATCCATAGGTTCTGGAATATAATTGTTCGGGTTTTGATTTTGAAAATTATTTCTTGGAGTATTATTTATGAAATTTTCCCTAGGTTGATTATAATGATTATGTTGGTTTGAAAATCGATTGTAAGGATTTCGTTGACCGAAATTATTCTGATTTGACTGATTATTTGGCATTCTAAATAATGGATTCGGATTTATCCATTCTTTTTGATAATTATTATGATTATTAAAATTTGTAACTTCATTATTATGTGGTCTGAAATTATTTGATCTGTCTTGATTATAATTTGGTCTATAATTATTATGATTTGAGTTTGGTCTTTTATGGAATTGATTACCACGTTGATTAGGTTTATAATTATTATAATAATTAGGTTTTGACAAATTACTACTGTTACCAGTCTTAAAATAAACAAAATTTTCTTCTTCTTTTACTATTGCTAAAGCTCTTTCCAAACTATCTGGATCTCTCAATCTTACTACTAATTGCAGGTTATACGGTAAACCATTAATGAATGTTTTTAAAGCAAATTCATTATAATGAGCAATTTTAATTTGTTTTTCATTTGCATTTGCAATTTCTGAATTTAGTTTAGAAAAAAGCAAACTTCTAGCATCTTGTACTCTCATACCAAAAATTAAAGGTGGTTCATTTTTAAAAGGTTTTAAAGTAATTAAATCTTGTATTAAACAATCAATACTTCTTTGATCACTAAAAGTTAATAATAATGCATTTTTAATTGCATTCCAAGTATTATATTCTCTACTATAAATTAAATCTGCAGCTCTATCTCTCAGTTTACCTAAAACTGTATCTAATATGCAAACATTTACGGGATCTGCTACATTAGTTGTATTCTGGAAATTTTTTATAAAATTTTCACAAGCTACTAAAAATCTATTAAGTTGTCTGGGGTTTCCGTCAAAGGTCGGAATACCATCTGCTTGAAATTTCATTAAAGGAATGTTAGCCATTTTTGGTTTTTCTAAATATAACTGAAAAAACTCGTCTACTAAACTTTCTATATCGTTTGTTAACATAAACTATCTTTATTAAATTATGAATATTTCTTAAGGAATAAGGATTGAAAAATAATATGGAAATGAACACTTACAGTATAGTTTTCATCTTAATACTAAATCCAATAAGAGCAGCAATGTGTGTCTGTCCTCTGGGCTTGGGGTTGAATCTTAACTCTGACTTTACTCAATGGGATCCACGATTTTTGTCTTCACCCATATAATGATCAGTTGGACAGGAGGCGATGTGTAGCACTCACGAAAATTGTCCGTTACCGAATCACAAACTCCGACTAATTCTGTAGCTGTCGATAAATCGTTGAAACGAACGATAATTTTTTTAAATTACCCTCGACTTAATATCCTACTGTGACTGCGCCAATTACGTGGGTAGCGTAATTAAGAGAATTTTTAAAAAATTAAATAATTTTTATTCTCCTATTTGTTACAATTCTACTTGTTAGTCGGAAATCAAAATTAAGACTGAATTAAAAAGGAATATTGTTAGTTCATTACATAAAATTATATCTCAGCATATTTAGATAAATATATAAAAAATACTGTAATTAGCAATTTTATCTAATATGGTGCAATATACAGGATGGATATAACATGCGGAATTTTTCTATTTGTGTGTAAACCACTTCTTATTATTTTTGTGATGTATACCATTATTAAACGTTAATTAAATTGATTTAACATTTAGCGTCTATACATACGAACCACCAGTGTCCGACACCGGTGGCGACCACCGATAGCAATGCATTGTTTTAAATGTACGATTACAGGCGAGCCACTTTGAGGACCACACCACTTTTAGCTGCTCGACTGCCGCTACGCTAGTGTCCTACCCTCGCCACCGGCCAGGCCACTTTCCTATATATTATTTTTAGCAGTACGTTGTTTTTAATAGAGGTGTACACACCAACCACTTTTTGTGTCTCTGAATTTTGAAATTGTTTAATCGTTTATTATGGAGAAAAATTTTGAATGCAATTTTGAGGATTTTGTAACTGCTATTGAAGGAGAACCAATTATTTGGGACAACAAACTTGATGATTATAGCGATAAAATTGCTAAAAAAATGCTTGGGAAAGAGTTATCAAAGAATTTGTGAAAGATTTTAATGAGAAAGGAAACCCAGAAAAAACTGACATAGGTATAAATGCAAAATGACTAGTTTGCTATATTCATCGGTGTTCTAGTTGTATACCCGGCTGATGCGCTCCCGGTGGGGTGTCGGACACAATTGGCTTCATGTTAAAAGACTCGCCCGACCGGTGGTCGCCACCGGTGTCGGACACTGGTGGTTCGTGTGTATAGACGCTAAGTGTCATAGCAAATACTAGGGCTTCACATGAGAGCGAGATTTTTCTCGTCTCGTCTCGTTGTCGTCTCGCTTTTCCGAAACAAGACGAGACGAGAAGTTTTGGAAAATACTATGGGCGATACCGAGACCACATACAGGGCAACCCGAGAGTCTCGTTTTTAGTCTCGTTAATTTTTTTTTATGATGTTTTTATTTGAAAAATCAGAAATGGCCTGTATAGAAAACAATATATTTTAGTAAATATAAAATCTGGTGACCATCTGTGATATATTTTATTGTAAATTTAAACAGAAATCACTAACCGAGTATGATTATTTCACATTTTTACTTCAACTTGTTCACGCTTCTTATAGTAACTCATCTCTTTATTTATTATTTCAGTTTATATAATATTTATAATCATTATTTACAATTAAGCAAGACGAGACGAGACAACTTATAACGAGACGAGACCGAGACTTGTTCGAGACTTAATTTTTTGGGAATTGACGAGACCGAGACGAAATTTTTGTTACTCTCGCCTTCTCTCGTCTCGTGTAAAGTCCTAGCAAATACAATAAAAGCAATATTATGTCACGTCGAAATATCTCCTTTGAGGACGATTGAAAATAAAATAGAGACATAATAGAGTTAAAGGTTTTCACATTTTAAATACTTACAACTAAAAAGAAGCGACGATGGAGAGAAATCGTCTTTGAAGCAAAGATCCTTATAGGGTTGTAACGCTACTATGAATAAAGTAACATATAAAAAAACGAGACAAAATCGGAAAATAAGAAAAAAATCTGTGTTAAGGTATAATTTCGTTGCGACGTCCTGCGTTCGCGGCCAGTCGTGGCGTTTGGCAGCGACGGCCATCCGTTACGTTCGCATGATTTGGTTGAAACGTCTAGTGTCGGCGTTCGTCAGTCATTTTCTTGTACATCGCCCACAAAAATGGACCGGGAAACATTGGCGGCGTTCATATTGGACGAAGATAAAGAAGACGATGATATTCTTAGGTTATTGTTGTCAATGTGGGAAGAAACCCACGAATTATTTAAATCTAGAACCGATGAGGGATATTACAGATTACTTATCAAAACCCACCTTGAGACCGATGATGAAAAATTTCGTGGGTGTTTTAGGCTCAACAAAAAACAATTTGATTTTGTTTTAAATTTGATGCATGAAGATTTAAAAAAGCAGTCAACAAATAGTGTGAAATTCCCAATTGCTCCAGATGAAAAATTATTACTGGGACTATAGTAAGCAAGGTCGATGGTGAACATCCCAATATGACTCCACGAGTTTTCGCGAATCTGAAAGTCTTTATTTTCATGGTTATATAAACAGTTAAAACTACGCACTTGATCTGTCAATATTTCGTCGTCAACGTCCAAAATTTTTTTTGACATTTTGACACCTATTCACCCAGCAAACGAACAGGCACTGTCGACGTCCGCGTCCCGACTTCTTCCCTTAGCAGTCGGGACGTAGCCGTCGACGGCTGGCCGTCGCGTTCGCTGGACGAGCCGCTTTAACGAATTTATGACAATTGAAAAGACACTGTAGCAGTGCTCGACGGCTGGACGTTACGGCTGGCCGCGAACGCCGGACGTCGCAACGAAATTCTACCTTTAGGCGGTATAAAGTTCGCCGGGTCAACTAGATTTCTTTTGTCGGCATGAAGTATGAATGCAAAAAAGCAAAAATTAACTTTGAACGAAACTATACTTCAATAAACACCAATACTAATACAGTAAAATTTATAAACTCTCAAATAAAATATTCTTGTCAATTGCAATTGCTTGCAACACCACTTTTTACTATATATTCCAACACCCTAGCTTATCCAGTTTTAAACTCTTTTTGTTGTATTTTAGGTACGTATTAACATCAGAATTCCTCTCCTAGGTATGCTCTCTTTAACGTTGTCTGATTTCCCAATAATGTTGAGCTAGTGTACCTACATAAAATATTGTATTATTTTCTTTTAAATAATTCGTGACTGTATCTAGCGATAATAAAATAAAATAAAGTTTTGTTAGTAATAATGTAATATAAATCAATAGCAATAATATGATTTGACGTAAATTGAAAAAGTTTGGAGTGGTCCTACCTATTACTTAATTCTGTACACACTTATTATTAACGAAGTGTTTACAAAAACAATGGGAATAAGAGTGGATTGGAATAACAGTGAGTTTACTAAACGCCATCTACCGATATTTTTATGAGTCTGATTCAAGCGGAGTGTCTCCATTTTATGATTATATCAATTTTCTTCAAAATAAAAGATGTTTTATGATGCCTAACTAAGCATATTTAGATACTAATATCAGAGTTTCCATGGCTGATACCAGTTTAAATATTATTTAAAATATGACTACTGGTGTTCATGTAAATAATCATTTTAAAGGACGATTTAATTGTATGTAGAGATGATAAATCTATACATATAATAAAACTGTAGAAATGAAAATTCTGTACATTAAAGATATTTAAAAAATAATTAGCGGGAGGTGTTACTACATCGATATAGAACCCAAAAATGTGGTTAGTTTTTTGTTTGTCTGTCTGTATGTTTGTGCGCGCATCACATGAAAACTACTGATCCGATTAGAATGCGGTTTTCACAAACTTATTTGCCTTTCTTCAACTTAACATCTGGTGTATAAAAATTTCTCTCCACACCCCTTAAACGGTGTGAGGAAAGAAATTTTTATACAAAAATCAACACGCCACGTGAACGACGTCGCGGGTACATCGAAATAGAACCTAAAAATGTGGTTAGATTTTTTTGTCTGTCTGTCTGTCTCTATGTTTGTGCGCGCATCACATGAGAACAACTGATCCGATTCGAATGCGGTTTTCACAGATGTATTTGTCTTCTTTTAACTTAACATCTGGTGTATAAAAATTTATCTTCCATTTCTTTAACGGGGTGGGGGGAGAAATTTTTATACAACAATCACACGCCACGCGAACGACGCCGACGTCGCGAGTAGGTACAACTAGTATTATTATATGTACTTATCAACTTTCAAGTGTTAAATTATCAGTTGATATATTTTTTGTATTTGTTGATATTTAAAAACCATCACAACATAATTTAATGATTACTTACTTTAATTATTTAATTCCATACTGCCAAAAAACCGTTAAATGTAAACTTTTACAATCAAATATGTAAAAAAGCAACACTTTAAAATCTTTGTTTGAAAAATTGCACTCTTTAAGCTTTTATATTCGTTTCACCATCAAACGTAGGAGGCTTAATTATACCCTGGTATGATGGAGTCACAATCGTAGATGGAGTAACACTCGTAGATGGAGCAGAGTTTCTTCCATTCTGTCCCTCGAGTCGAAGAATAGCTTGTTTAGTTTCTTGAATTTGCTGTAGAAGCTCTTCCTTGGTTTCCTTTACCTGCTCTTGAAGATTTTCCTTGGTTTCTTTAAGGTGCTCTTGAATCTCTTCTTTGGTTTCCTCTAATTCCTGTTTACTCACTTTATTTTCTTTCAGATCAAGAAATATTTTCATGATCATTTTTTTTTCAACCTTTCTTCGCTGTTCTTCTGCTTCACGTTCTTTTATTCTCTCTTCTCGTTCTTATTTTCTGCTTTATTCTAGACGCAGTTCCATAGCTGCCACAATTCCCCAATTTCTTCCATCTCGTCGTAATTAGTAGTTCTTGTGTTTACCATTAACTTCGAGGTATTCTTTTACTTATCCCACTTTTGACACCAATTGTTATAATTTTTCTTTCGTAGGTTCGGGATAAGTAATAACAGCAGACAAACAATTTATTAGTTAACACAACTAAATTACAATTTTCGTGAACTAATTTACACAACTTTACTACAATTACAATTACTAAGCTTCGTTAAAATATCTCGTATAACAATTGGCACTTTATCGCCAGATACAACAAATACAATTAATTCCTCCGTTCAGCGCCGTCCCTTATAAATAAAATTAATCCTTCTAGAACCATCTACCTACACAAATCCAACAGTACAATTATTCTTCTAGAAAGACGTTTTGTTACGTTTCTCGAACGGTGGAACATTCTGGTATTCCAAGAACTGCCCTGTCTCTCTCGGTAGGTCGGGCTCAAGTCGTAACACTACCCCCCTTCTTAAAGTTGTTCGCTCCGAACAACATTTATTCTATACTCCATTTCGGACTGTCACGTCTATTATAGGGGCTCAACCTTTCTATGTGGACGACTTTCGGTTTGCTTCTCGGTGACAGTTGTATCCTATAGACTAGGTCGTTAATTTTCTTTTTTTACCAGATAAGGTCCCTTCCAAGGTCGTTGTTTCTTCTCTGTGGTTGGTATAACATACTGCATCGCCTTCTTTAAAGGATTTTGTTAAATCTGACCTTCATCCTGTCACTTGTCATCTGCAGTTTTGACCTGGCAAACTCGTGGACACCCCTTAGCCTTTCCTTTAGGTCTTCAACGTAGTCAGGCAGCGTCACTTCCTCGGCTTCTTTATCCGTTGGTCTTCCAAAAATTAAGTCGATCGGCAGTGTCAATTTCCTACCAGTAAGTAACATGGAAGGCGTGTAACAATAAAATAATGGTTGAAAGTGTCACTTGAGGTACAAAATTTGTAGAAAGTGTATTTTTGACTTTAAAACGCTAAAATAAAATAACGATTTATGTCAAGTGTAATAAAAAATGAATAAAATTTAATCTCTGAGCAGACTATATGTGAACATTTCTTTTCTGCACGCTGTATATAATAATCTGTTAATTTACTCTTTCGGTCCCGAAAGGATCCAATCATAACTTTTTTTAAACTTGCGGGTTTTATCAGACGTATCGCAATGTTTAACATTATATGAAAGAAATTTTATGATGCTTGAAGCATACTTTTATCAAATTTAGATTCATGGCGAACGAGTAAGAAAGCAGAATGTTGTTATTTGATTGATTTTTTTATTTCTCCTTCCTTTTCACAAAATTTCGTATAGAGCATTAGGTATCTACCCCAAAGAAAAATTCGAAGAACATGCCCATTTTTTAAATGCAAAGACTAAAATAAATAAAGACGATTAATTTGCCACTCTTCAAAAAATATGGCAAAATACTAAAGCTGTTTTAAAAACTAATAAAGATAAAGTAATTTACGTAAAGAGAACAGACAAATCAGGAAAAGTAAGATATTACCTGTCAATTAGTATTCGGTAATTACAACAAAATTATGGAATTGGTTATATGCAGGATTAAATAACAAGCACGGATTAGTGATTCTTGCAATTGGTTTGTTTGTCTGATAACAAAAATGTTGGTGGACGTCCATTTTTTACTGCAAAGGGAAAGAAATGTTGACAGACATTCCATTGGAAGCCAGAACTAAAAGCCGTTTTACGGTTTGGTAACTAAAGCAGAGACAGAAAAACAAAAGTAGTTTGCCAAATATTCCAAATTACCCTTTGCAAACACTGTTTTGAATTATATCATATAAAATAAAACCATATATACGAGGTCTGCCTCAAAGTAAATAGGACAACAATTTTTTTTTCAGCAAATGAAATTTATTTTATTTAAAATGGCCCATCCTTTTTGTGTTTATACATTGATTTGCACGGTTCACAAGTTTTTTGGATCATGATTTCAGCTAATTGACCGGGGCGTTCTTCAAAATGGTCGTCGACGCCATTTGGATAGTCTCTACCATGGCATAACGCTGTCACTTCATGGGCAAATGAAGACTAGCAAACAGAAAAAAGTCGCACCGTGCCTTATCCGGAGAATATGGAGAGTGGTTAATTGGTAAAATGCCATTTTTTGACAAAAAATCGGACATAAGTGCCGATCGATGTGATGCGCCTCATAAATCAAATACAATACACATCATTAACTGTTGACCCGCTGAAACAATTTTTTTGTAAATAATTCAATTCGAATTGTAAAAACAAATCAACATTCTCTTCACTTTTGACTTTTCCAAAGAGCTTTTTGGCTCGCTTGGTTTCTTCCATGCGGAACTTTCACGCTTAGTTTCGGGTTCGTGTTGAAAACACAACGTTTCGTCACCAGTCACATTGTTCTACAGAAAGTTTTTATCTTTATTGGTCTTTGTGTTTATCTTTTGAATGTTTAATTCGAATCATTTTTTGGTCATCCCTGAGCATATGCGGAACAAAACCTGAACACACCTTTCTCATGACCAAATTCTCGGTCAAAATCCAATAGATCAAATCTTTGGAGACATTTATTTTTATTTGTATTTATCTTAAGAAAGATTTTGGCTCATTTTTAATAAACAGACGCACTTTTTTGACAGTTTCTGGCGTTACCTTAAATTTCGGTTTGCCAACATGTTTGTCATCTTCCAAGGAATCAAAACCCTCTTTGGAACCCGTAAACCAATCGTAGAATCGTCTACCAGATAAACAATCATCACCATAAACTTGTTTCAACAATCGATGCTTTCAGGTAAATGTTTAACCAAGTTTAAAACAGAACTTAATATTAGCTCTTTGTTAAATACTCATTTTTCGACAATTTTAAAAAGTACTGTCACTTTGAGCGCGATAATTTGGCGTGAAGTTGTTTGATTGTCATGAAATTTTAACAGAACATCAATGAAAGATGTACCTATCGAATGCTAGTCCCAAAAACAGATAGCGCTACTTGTATCGGATATTTCTTAAAAGTCATGTTTACTTTACGACAGACCTCTTATATGCATTTAAGTTTCTTATTCATGTTCAAAATTTACCGATACAAAATAAAAATATTTCCATACACAATGGGCCATTCACATTCATTATCACTTGAAAATTTTAATGATTATCTGTAAGGAACTAAAGGATCGATTTGCATAGAACTGAAACATATAAATGTGCATCTAATACTTACGTCAAAGTTAATATCATATAAAATAAATGTTGCCTACTGTACATACCTGACCTTCCAACTGATGAGTCCTCATTGGTTGCAGTATTTCTATCTATAGTGCCTTAGTATTTCCAGATGATACAGCTATCCTAGTCTCCTATAAAACTTAAGTTGTCGCTTCACAACGGTTACAACTTCACTTGGACCAAATCCAAAGATAGTTACTGAGATGGCGCATTAGGGCAAATGGATCTAAATCAAGGCACGTCACCTTTACTCTGCGTAAAGAAACATACCTAGCAATACCTCTCAATAATCAACAAATTCCCCAATCCCAAGAAGTTAAGAATCTTAAAATGCCGCCGACTGACTTGGAAAAACACATTTGGACTAAAAGAAAACTATTAGGCTTGAAACTCAGAAACATGTACTAGCTAATGTGGCACCAATCGAAACTAGTACTTGAAAATAAATTATTATTGTACAAAACAATAATCAAACCGATCTGGAGCTACGGTATACAATTAAGGAGTACAGCAAGTAAGTCAAATATTGAAATTTTAGAAAGGTTCCAATCCAAGGTAACTACTCAGATTCATCTGCAATGCCGCATGGTATGTTCCAAACGAAGTAATTCGTAAAAGCCTTAATGTGAAAATAGTGAAAGAAGAAATCGTGAAACATAGTGCCACCTATCATAACAAACTTTAAGTACACCCAAATAGTTTTGCAGTATCCCTATTGGATGGCGGACAGGACAGACGGAGACTAAATCGCCACCACACCTTAGACCTAAGGCTGGGCGCAAACGCTCGGTTTCCTGATTCGGTTTCAGAAACAGGAATTCAGATTCTGAAACCTGAATGCTTCATTTACATACAAAATGTTCAACAAGGCGCACACGTCCTAACTATTTCCGAACGGAAAAAACCGATGTTCGTTTTGGAATTCATTCCGTGCGTTTCGGTCGTAAGAACGGAAAAAACCTAATAACGTCGTTTTCTCTTTTTCTTCATATCTAGCGCCAGTAAAAGTGCAATAGCAATCAATTCATCGTCGTCGTTCATTTATGCTTTCACAGAAACGTCGCTATTCGAACTGACAGTATAAATTCCTAATACAAAAAAAAACGGATGTTTGCGCTAGGCACACGGAATTGCGAATCTGAATTCCTGATACGGAAACCGAATCAGGAAACCGAGCGTCTGCCTCCAGCCTAAGATATAGATTCATATCATAATAGTTTTGTAATGCAAGTTATAGTGTAATGATAGTAGTATAATATTAACTCTAGTTGTTGCTATGATTTTTTTTTTTTGATTTGGCTAGTGGATCTATGAATGTTCTTTTAAACGTCACAAATTTTGCTAAATGTTTGTAAGAAATAGATTGTACAATAAAAGGAGTCAAATAAAGAAAATATTATTATAGTGATGTTTGGTGTATAAAAAATGTATCTATTCAGTATATTCTTAATTACATCGGTATTTTAATAACGTAATTATATAAAATAATTGAAACGAAACCGGCTTTGAAATGTTTTAAAATTATTTCTCACATAGATGTCAAAGATAATAATAGTATACCTAATACTATTATGAGTATTTACAGAGTCTTTGAAAATCAAAGAACATATAGACTTATAGACCGTTTACTAAGAACCAACAACTACATCCCTGGCTATATGCCACGACGGACATTGAATTACAGTTCAAAGTTAAACGGGGTTAGTATATTATTATCTGCAAGATAGAACTAACCATTTTAGTTTGCAATTCGATAGGATATCACTTGTTGACCGGTTTCGACGTATTGCGTCTCATCAGTACAAGAAGATAGCCAGGGAAGTAGTTGTTGGTTCTTAGTAAACGGTCTATATGTTCTTTGATTTTCAAAGACTCTGTAAAACGTCATAATAGTATTAGGTATACTATTATTATCTTTGACATCTATTTGATAAACGTTTTACTGAAATGACAATTGATTAGCAGGAAACTGCAATCAAGTAGTTATTTCTCACATGTTTTATGAAACGAAGTTTTGTTCCTCGTACAATACCTATGCCTGAAACCTGTCTGTATTACATCCACCGGAAGAAGTTTTAACTTTAAAAATATAGTGCAACCCTTAAATTACCCTAGGCTAGCTCCTGAGGGTCGTGGCTTCCTTCTGAGTCCTTACCAACCCTTCCCAAACATTAATTTAGGGCGCAAAGTACAGGCAAACAAATAGAAAGCGGTAAAATCAGTTTTAAGTTGATTTATTAATCAATCAAAAGTTTAGTGAAAATTTTAAAAATATAATTAATTAATTTAATCTCTTATCTTTGATTTATTTCGATTCTTCTTGTTGGAGCTTAATTTCTGTGGATCGGAACTGTTTTATATCCAAACGTGGATGAAAGTGGTTTTATCCGGCAAGGAAACTTCCTTTGTGTCCAAACCCGGGAATGGTTTCACGTTGTGTCGACTTCTAGATCAAGATGGCAGTCTGTTGTCAGCGAAAACTTTCCTGTTTTACGGTAATCCTTAACAGGACCCTTCTTTGAAGTGGTACTATACCCTAATAATAAAATTATAATCAAAACTCCAACCTTTAAGTAATTTACTATCAAATACATTCGCTATCTGGTTCTCAAAATTTCGAGAAAAAATTAATTACAATTAATGTTTACATATTTTATCACCACAAAAAACTGACCTTTCACAATAGCATATGTATTTGGAATTAAGTTTTTAAAATAATAAATTCACCGCAAATTGGATAATTTAATACAAATTAAAAATTAATACTGAAGCAAAAATGTACTTACTAAATGAAGGGCTAAGGTAATCAAAAAATATTTCCGATTTTATTCAGAATCGAAGATAAAATGAAAGAATTGAAATAATTTTCTAACGAAGTTACAACTTTCTCCTACCAAATCGACGCGAACAGACCATCCGCATCAGCGCGATAAAATTGAAATAAATAAAAATATAGTCCGGAGTATATACTCAAAAACGAACGTTACAATAGTTTAAAAAAACACGCTTTTAAAGCACATCGAAGTAAAAAGTTAAAAATAATTTTTAAAACAAACTTAAAATAATTATATTAGTATTTTTCGTTCATTAGTGTTTTAAGTTGATTTAAAAAAATATTTTTATCTTTTTAGTTCGATGTGCTTTATAAGCGTATTTTTTAGTTTTTTTAACTATATGGATTTACTTTTCACTTTTTAGTTTAATGTAGTTTAATATTTGCGTTAATAACACTGTAGAGAAAATTAAAAAATAAACTACTGTGCCGTTAGATTTGGATGTGGTAAACAATATTTTCCACTAATTTTAATCAAAGTTTACATTTTACTAATAACTAATTTCGAGTATATTATTTTAGTTAAGTGTTTCAACAATTTATGTTAAAATATTGATATTTACCTAATAGAAACAACATTACTTATCGCATTATATTTAAAATATAATAACCGAGTTTTAGCAATAAATACGTTTAGTTTATTTAATATGAACTTTATGTAGATATGTAAATATTCAATTATTAATTAATATATTCGTGTAGACCCAAAAGCCGAAATATTGAAACAAACTAAATGCAAATGTTATTTGTTGATCTAATGAAGTGGAACATCGAGTCAAAAGTTTTTGATTTTGAAAACTCCCAGTTCATACATTTAGATATATAATTATTCAAATGTGCTCCTCAAGAACAGGAAGAAGAAAAAATGAGCGGCTCTCAAAAACAACCAACAAATGTGATAGAAAAACAGTGGTATAACATTGGAGGGGTTCAAATTTACAACATTTAGTTGTTCAAACAGTCTTAGTCTAACCTAATTTATGTTAAAAAACGTCTTAAATGGGAACAAGTTAAACAGTGTTTTTAAAAGTTATTTTAGTAAACAACAAGAAAAATTTGTAGATTATTTCATTAATATTTGCAAATCATTTTAGTGTGTAAAAACAGAAAGACTAATGGTGTGTGTAAAAAATAGATTGACTAATTTATCTGTACTAAATCAGCATTATTAATTCCTATTTTAATTTACCTATATCGAAAAAAATCTTTCTAAAAAAACTCTGTAAAAATACTACCAACAATAGTGTCCATTAAAACTGCACATCCAGTTTGGGTAAAGTATATTTTTTTAAGTTCAAATTGGGTTAAATTAAAATCAAATTAAGTTTAGGAAAAAATTTAAATTGGAATTAACAAGTTGAAATAGATCAGAATGGAATATGATATTTTCAATCTGTATTCGATTTGATTTAAGTACACGTGTAAGAACGATGCAAGTAGGTCTCGTCTGAAAAGGATAATTTCCCCATTGTCTCCAATTTTTTTTTAGGATGTCCTCGTAGGTGTAGACCTAAATACAAATGTACCGAAAACATCTACTGGGGCAGAAGAGACAATTTATTAATTTGGGATTTAAAGCCTGCAAGTTAGGATGAGTGGGGAAGACGTGGGAAGGTAAGGAGTTCCACAATCTGGAGACTCTGGGGATGAAGTAACGATCGAATCGATCCGTTCTCGATGTCTGGCACTGAACAGTACAAGGGTGCATGGAGTTGGCACGTCACGTTGCTCTGGCTGGTCTGACAAGTGGAGGCATTATAAAGCGGAGTTCTTCTGAGCAAAATCCGTTTATGTATTAGTAAAACAAGGAAAGATCAGATACTACTCTTCGGTGGGACAATGGGGCTAGGTTTTTGGTAATACTGGTGTCGTTTGTTAGTCGAAATGCTCTTCCCTGTATTGCATCAAAAACTCTAAGCCAAGACGGAGCTGCCGAACCCCATAATGCGAGCAGTATTCAAGATTAGGTCGTATTTGGGCTTTGTAAAGAGTAGCTAAGTTGGATGGAGAGAAATATTTCCGTGCTCTAAACAGAAAGCCTAATTTCTTTCCTGCTGCAGTTGCTATGGATGCAATATGTTCGTTCCATAGTAAGTCCTGGGAGATCGTTATACCAACTAGCGTAATGGAGTCGCCCTCTACCAGTGTCTGATCGTTGATTGTAATGGATGAGTCGCATGTCATATCGAGTCTTGGAAGCGTTGAAATTAACAAGATTCTTTCTTCCCCATTCGTCTACAATTCTCAAATCTTGATTGAGAGAAGCCGTTGTGGATCTTCTGTCCTCTTCCAGAATATCTAGAGTTATGGGACGGTTATGCTACAGTGTAGGTTGATATCATCTGCAAAACCATGTTTCGGGTTATAAGTGGCTTCTAGTAGATCTTTAATGTATAGCGTATAGCGTAGGAGCTAGAGCCGATCCTTGGGGAACTCCAGCGTTGATCTTGTAGAGGTTGGAAGAATGTCCATCTTGACGTAAAGCAAATAGTTAAGTAACACTAAACTAAAACTGAATATTCTCTGTATTACTGTATTCAACATATTATTGGGTTTTGATGAAGTTTATCATCGATCTGGGATATGGTGGTAATTGGAAAACTCTTTCTCTTCAAAATTTGTTTTATAGAAACTTGAAAGTAAAACAATTGGTGACTGCTTTATGTTTTGGGCAGCACCAAGACAGCTGCTTACAAATTCTTTTGCTTGTTACTTGTTGAATGAGTCACGTTTATTCTCATAGTAAACTAAATCGTTTCTGCCGATAGAAACACTGCCGTGTACATTAGATTCTTTTAGAAGTAATTTGCTAACAACCATCTTTTTCGATTTACCTTGCTTGCGAGAAATAAATGAATTAAAGTTTGTGTCATCCATTTCTGAAAGGATGTGTTTTAAGACTGAAAATGCAAAGCGCCCACTGCACCATTTGCGACATTGATCAAAGTTGATCGAAGGCGAGAGTGTAGAAAGGTACTTCGTATAAGCTACTACCGTTTTTGTAGTTTTTTTTGTGCCAAGTCAAAGGCCCAAAGTTGAAGATCAAAGTGTCATATTACATTACGCGGCTTCAGTTTAATTGATTTCCTTGCCAGTAAATGTCGTGTGAAGGATGAATTTGTGTCAGAGGAACAAACCCTCATGCAGGTCTACATCTTTAAAGTCTGCCTAGCGACTGAGTTTTTTCGAAATCCAACGAGTATGTAGTGTCTCCTCGCATAGTTTAACTTCACTTCGAAGCTTCGATCGAGAGTGTAGTTGGCCCTCAAGAGACGTATTTATGTGTATAGCTTTGTTTTATTTCTAACTATTTGTCTATTCGAGTTTCAAAGATATTGCTTCCAACCTGTACAGTAGTTCTCCATCAAAGTGTGAAGGCATACAGTTTGTGGTGGGTCGAAACTGAAATGACCTTAGACCTAAGATTAGATCTTAACATTTTTGGGTTTTTCCAGGATTTTGTTTTATGCAGTATTGGAAAAACACTTTGTTATTTTCAGCAAACGTTTTCCTCTAGTAAGGTTTGAGAAAGTAATACCTATTTGATATAATACATCTTATGCAATTACTTTATTGAAGAAATTGATTCCGTAATTGCTTGGAAATTGATCGAGGCTAATTGAATAATATTCAAATAAGTAAATATATTAAATAAAACTGATAAAATTACTTTTTTGAAATATCGTCTCTCGCGTTTATATCCTGTTTTAGCAAGTTGTAGCAAGAGCTTTACGGTTTTTATTGTTGCTATCTTTAAATCACACATAATTGATTTTTCCAGGAACTCACTAATGCTTTTTTAGATAAGGCATTTTATTTTTTATAGTTATGCAAACAAAATTGTAACAATGATTTTTTCATGATTTTTTCGATGCTGTGTTACTGGTTAACTTTTAGCAGCTGCTTTAGGAAGAACCTACACGCTGCAACACTATCGACCAAGTTGTGATTTGAGTATCTTGGACGCAAAATTACATCTTAAAAAACAGGCAAAAAAAGCAACAAAACTATCATAATCTTAGACATCTTAGACATCCAATCTAAAAAAACAAACATCTAAGTACATATTATAAATTTAGAGCATACAAAAAACGCCCAAGTGCGAGTCGGACTCGCCCATAAAGGGTTCCGTAGCACCAAGTAACAATATAAAAATTCTTGTATTTCGTTTACATAATAATGTACTTTGTATATATTTTTTTTAGTTTGATAATTCTCTTATTCCAGAAGTTACAGGGAGGACACATATTTTACCACTTTGGAAGTATCTCTTTTACTCCTTTGGAAGTATCTCTCGAGCAATCTATTTAGTTTAGAAAAAAATATATAAAAAACCTAAATATCATTTTTGAAGACCTATCCGTAGATACTCCACAGGTATGAGTTTGATGGAAAAAGTATCAGTTTTAAGTATGGGGAACCTCCAATTTTTTTTCCATTTTTGTGCAAAATCTTAAGGCGGTTCACAGAATACATCTACTTACCAAGTTTTAACAGTATAGTTCTTAAAGTTTACGAAAAAAGTGGCTGTGACATACGGAAGGACAGACAGACAGATATAACGAAAAGGGTTCCGTTTTTTGTCATTTGGCTGCAGAATCCTAAAAACGCTGTTTTATGTCGATCTTTCGTAGTTCACTTTGGCCATCAAAATTTTCCATAAGAAGCACATCTCGAAAAACATATATCTATATCGGGTTGTTTAGTGTACTTAGTTCTATTTTACATAAAATCTTCAATGCTTCGAAAAAAAACAAAATCTTATAATACGGAACCTTTCAGAAAACTGAAAATGAGTGCTATTTTTATCTCTTAACAATCGGTTCGATTAGGGAAATGTTACATAAAGTTCTGATAAAGAAAACGTGGGTAGCAAATGTAAACCAATTTAGCAGTTTGATCTTGACTGAAGTGAGAAAAAATACGCCTCTGTTAAAACTCAAGAAGTGCGATGAACGAAAAGAGAGAAGATATAATTATTTTAAAGATGGATTCCAAAGCCCCAGTTGCCGCCTACTTGACACGCGGCTGACAAGAATAAAATTACGAATTAAGCAGAGTACGAATTACTTTTCGACAAATTTCTTGCAAATAACTCGATAACTAACTCAACGGTGGTTTTAAAAATCCCTTTCAAGGGTCGAATTTTCATTCACTTAACATGCCAAATTGATTTTAAGGATTTTTGCTTCAGCTTTACATTTTCGATTGCTTTTCAAAAAACGTACGATATTAATTTATATCATTCAATATCGCTTGTTTATAGAAAAAAAGTCACTTAAAGTTTTATTTATACTTCAATTTTGCCATATCTAGAGGTATATATGTATTTCTTAGGAATATTTTTTTTTATTAAGGATGTCCTCGTAGGTATAGACCTAAATACAAATGTACCGAGAACATCTATTGGGGTAGCAGAGGTAGTTTATTAATTTGGGATTTAAAGGCCTGCAAGTTAGAATGAGTGGGGAAGACGTGGGGAAGGAGTTCCACAATATGGAGACCCTGGGGATGAAGGAACGATTGAATCGATCCGTTCTCGATGTCGGGCACTGAACAGTATAAGGGTGCATGGAGTTGGCACGTCGCGTTGCTCTGGCTGGTCTGGCAAGTGGAGGCATTATAGAGCGGAGTTCTTCTGAGCAAAATCCGTTTATGTATCGGTAAAACAAGAAAAGACCATCCACTGCTCTTCGGTGGGATAATGGGGCTAGGTTTTTGGTGCTGCTGGTGTCGTTTATTAGTCGAACGGCCCTTCTCTGTATTGCACCAAGAACTCCGAGCCTTGACGGAGCCGTCAAACCCCATACATGCGAGCAGTATTCAAGATTAGGCCGTATTTGGGCTTTGTAAGGAGTAGCCAAGTTGGATGAAGAAAAATATTTCCATGCTCTAAACAGAAAGCCTAACTTCTTTCCTGATGCAGTTGCTATGGATGCAATATGTTCGTTCCAGAGTAAGTCCTGGGAGATCGTTACACCAACCAGCGTAATGAAGTCGCCCGCTACCAGTGTCTGATCGTTGATTGTAATGGATAAATCGTATGTTTGCCTCTTGTTGGATACGCAACATGTCTTTGTCTTGAAAGCGTTGAAATTAACAAGATTCTTTCTTCCCCACTCGTCTACAATTCTCAAATCTTGATTGAAAGAAGCCGTTGTAGATCTTCTGTCCTCTTCCAGAATATCTAGAGGTATGGGACGGTTGTGCGCTTTGCTACAGTGTAGGTTGCTATCATCTGCAAAACCATGTATCGGGTTATTAGTGGCTTCTAGTAGATCATTAATGTGTAATAAGTATAGAGTAGGAGCTAGAGCCGATCCTTGGGGAACTCCAGCGTTGATTTTGTAGAGGTTGGAAGAATGTCCGTCTGCGAGAGTCCGTATGAAGGCAGTTTGTTCAAAAGAGCTGCATGCCACACTTGATCAAATGCTTTTGAGACCTCTAGTGATACTATTTGAGTCTCCCCATAGCGGTGGATGAATGATATGATTAACAAAATAAAATTTTTGGAACAATTTTTGGCAGTGTTTGGGACTAAGTTTCTGAAATTATTAAAATTGATAGATGGAGACCAGTAAGATGAAAAAAAGTGTCTGTGTTACTTCGATTTGTTATCTTCCTATCCCAATCTCTAACATTTGCTATTCGCTCTGGCATATGGATATAAACTCTCTTCTCTGGCAAGTGATTCTCTCTCTTAATTATGAATTTCGATATATGGTCTCGTTTTTATAATCAAACTTTGCTTCCATCGGAATTCCCCGATTTCGACACGCTTTTTAAAAGTTTTTGCGAATTTTGGAAACTGTTCTTTAAGAATTTGTGTAAGTTGTCAAACTGTTTTAAGAAGTTACTTTAAAGTATTTGGGATCGATTTTGATTATCGATACCAAAATAAACTAACAATCAAATCATGCTTGTGTCTAATAAGGATTGGCTAGAATACGCAGATTACAAGGGTGATCTGAAAAGTTTTCGATCTAAATTGTCCATTATTTCTGAATTTCTTTTTTTGTCAATAACTCTCCCCACTTCTCTCCGCGATGCTCCCATATTAGTAAACCATTCAAATACCTATACTCAGTGTTTTTCTCTGCAAAATAATTGTTCCTGTAAGCGCAATTTTTAAAAGAAGGAACACAAAGAAGTCGCTTGTGGCTAGATCTGGTGGGTAACGCAGATGGACAAGGCAACTGTGAGACAGTCTATGAAACAGGATGTTTTTTAATGTGGTTGTTTTTCTGCAATTTCTGAATTTACCTTGTCAAGTAATAATGCATAGTATGTTTCTGTAATGGTATTTCCTTTTTAAAGATAACAGATTAAAATATTTACAAGATTATTTCCTTCGATTCAAATTAACCAATAGAATGTCATAATTTTTTGAAATCGGACCAATCAGAATCAAATATCAGCGACTATTGCACTAGAACAATATCAGCGACTATTGCAGTAGAGAAATAGTCACGTCAAATATAAATGTTAAAAATTTGTCTTCTTAGGAAATAATCTTCCTAAATATAACACGACCTTGATTAATATTCTGGTATTTTTGTTGTTGCTAAATTTCTCGAAAATTTTACAATTTGTTTCGACATAATTTGACATTAATAATCAAAGATTAATCAGATTATTAATGTCAAATTATGTCTCAACAAATTGATACTAAAATATTCTCGTAATCAAGATACCACAAAAATAGCCGACTATAATCAAGGTCTTGTTATATTACCCTTAACTATACTAAAAACAGTAGCCATCAATTCTGGTTCCCCTTTACAGTTCACTATTTTGTTTTGGGCTTACAATACTATATCCAAGTTTTACTACATTGATTAATTAATCGGCGCCAAAACTCGTCTTTAATTAATATGTTACATGTTTTTAGACTAACGTGAGTAAACCCAGCACCCAACGCTCGAACATCTAAATGTTATTTAATATGTGACATGTTTTTTTGACATGTTCATAACCTCTTTACACTTTAATCCGGCAGTCGTCTAGCACCATTTGGTTAACTTGTTTTCGTCAGTAGTTACAGTTTGTAGACCAACCAAATGTTCATCGTCTCTCAAGCTCTTACAGTTATGTTTCAAACTACTACTCATTATTTACTATGCTAAATGATGATAAGTATACACAGAATCTAACTCATCTTTGATTTAAGTTTGTTTATTTTCTTGTAGAATAAAATATTTAATGATACTCGATTTTGTTCATTAAAAAAAACACACACGTCAACTCGCCCAAACGACTGTTTAACAACAACTGCGCATCCACAACGACTGACACCATAGTGAATAACTATCAGCAGATGAAAACAAAATTCACTAGCTTTTATTTACGAATGCTACTATCTTTAAATTAAGATCTGAAACTTTTTAGATCATGTGTTGTTAATAAATACTGTTTTTATTAATATTTAAATAATTTTTTGTGTTTATTTTTATTCTATTCCACCGGACCAAAGAACCATTAAAGAACCGTCCGGGAACTGCGCAGTAGACGAAATCTCAATACCTTTGAAGTACTGAGTTGATTTGTAATGGTTCTAGAACGGTTCTTTGTTCTGTTGGAACAAACCTCTATGCTTATTTAAATCCAGCAACTAGAAAAGCTGATCTTCTTTAAAATCGATCCTTAAAAGTTGTAACATTATATTAGCAGGGATGCTCAAATATTGATATTTAATTCGTCAATATCCATAAAACTATGTATAAGCATTTTTATGAAGTTTAATATTTTATTATCTATATATATAAAACTCAAAGGTGACTGACTGACTGACTGACTGATATAATAATAATAATAATAATAATAATAATAATAATAATAATAATAATAATAATAATAATAATAATAATAATAGCTTTATTGCCCAACAGTAATCCATTTATAGGACAATTTACAAAATTTACATAATAGAAAAATTTATATCTAACTAAATATTTTAACAATATATTAGTCCAAGAAAATAGTAGCAGTCTTAATGAGGGTATTTATGGAACAAGAAAAAATGTCACAATGTGTACATATCTTATTATAGTTCGTACACATTACATTTATTGGGGATTTTCTAAGGATATTTGTTCTTGCTCTATTACACCTAAAGGTTAATTTATTTCTGGAATTAAAACTTGGCACTTCTATATTAATTTGTGACAGAATAACTGCAGAATCAATTGAATTATGAAGCAGTTTGTAAAGAAACTTTAATGAACAGAGGTCTCGCCTTAGATTTAAACTATCAAAATCAAATCTAACAGAAAGTGAATCATAGTCACAACCTCGTTCTGGATATACACCATCAGTTTTGAAAGCCAAATATTTCAAAAATTTTCTCTGAACTTTTTCAGTGCCTGATATATAACAATTATATATGGGGTACCAAATATTACTTCCGTATTCCAGCTTAGATCGTACTAGTGAGTAAAATAATAATTTGATCGGAGTTGTATTTGTAAAACTTCTACAATTTCGAATAAGAAAACCGTACATTTTCATGGCTTCCGATATTTTTAGCTCAATATGGTTTGAAAAAGTTAATTTGGTATCAAATACAATTCCTAGATCCTTTATAGTATTACATTTTTCGAGTTTCGACATTTGGACAGAGTATGCATAGTAAACATTTTCATTTTTTCTAGTGAAGGTTACTACTTTACATTTTTTGGCATTCAAAGTTAATTTATTCCTGTTACACCAATTATTAATCAAGTTTAAATTCTTCTGCAGCTCATTACAATCATTAATATTGTTAATCTTTGAAAAAATTTTAAAATCGTCCGCAAATCCTAATTTTTCACACTCCAAAATCTCTAGCAAATCATTTATATATATATCAAAAACAATAAAGGACCAAGGTTGGAACCTGGGGGAACTCCAGAAGTAACAGAAATAATCTCAGATGTGTATCCGTTGTACGCAACGAACTGTTTCCTGTCTGCTAAATACGACGAAAATAGCTTCAACACATTGTCCGCAAAACCTAAGGCTGAAAGTTTATTAACTAACGTACGCTGATTTACCTTGTCAAAAGCCTTTGAGAAGTCTGTATATATTACGTCCACCTGGCCTTGATTATCCAAAACTTCTGAAATATACTGAGTTAAAATCTATCAACGCAGAGCCCAAACCGCTGGACGGATGGGACTGAAATTTGGCATGCAGGTAGATGTTATAACGAAGGCATCCGCTAAAAAAGGATTTTGATTAATTCCACCCCCAACGAAATAAAATAGGGGATGAAAGTTTGTAAGAACTATCAACGCACAGCTCAAACTGCTGGACGAATGGGGCTGAAATTTGGCATGCAGGTAGATGTTATTACGTAGGCATCCACTAAGAAAGGATTTTGATTAATTCCACCCTTAAAGGGATAAAATAGGGGATGAAAGTTTGTATGCAACTTTGTTAATTTTAAATCGATCAGGTTGAGATTTTGCATGCATATAGCTACCATGCCGTAGGCATCCGCTAAGAAAGGATTTTAATAAATTCCACACCTAAAGGGATAAAATAGGGGATGAAAGTTTGTATGAAACTTTGTCAATTTTAAACCGATCGGGCTAAGATTTTGCATGCATACAGCATGCAAGTTTTTATAGTTTTAAAATAATAATAGTCTAATACCACGCGCGCTTTAATGTGCGGGGTGTGTGGAGCGGTGAGGCGGTAGCACGCTGCTGCTGGCCGAGATGACACTGTCGATAGACGCGTAGAGTCTTGAAAATTCGAGAATAAATTTGTTTTCTTCATACCTCGGTCGAAAGTACGTTCTTTCGTCCCTAATTGCAGGAAAGAAAGTTTAACATTTACTCCCTGTTTACGGCGGGACGAAAGTTGAATTTTCGGCCCTGCGCGTCATGATGTTTTGTCGTCTTTAACATTTACTCCCTGTTTTGCTTTATAAATGTTATTATAATTAATATAATTTGTTAAACTAATGAAAATAAATAAAACTTTGATAGAACGGAATTAATTTATTTTTAAAAAATATGACAAAACTTGACTCTTCGACTCTTCTTTACCGTTAATATCATCGTTAGTAAATGAAAATATTACTTCATATAAATATATTATTGATTTTAAAAACTTAAAAAACAAACTTTTAACTGTAAGCTGGGAAGAATTATACAATATAAGTGATGTTCAAGACGCTTGGGATTTCTTTTTAAAAAGAATATCAGAACTAATTAATTCCTACACGCTTAAGCTCAAACGAAACAAAAAATTTAAGAAAAAAAAAAGATTGGATCACTACTGGCATTATAAACTCTATCTTACATAGAGATAAACTCTACAAATCCTATAAATAAAAAAATGATGAACAATCGAAACAGTCCTTTATTAACTATCGAAACAAATTAAATACAATAATTAAAAAATCCAAAATTGAATACCATAAGAAAATTATAAATGAAAATAAAAATAATACAAGTAACTTATGGAAAGCATTAAAAAAATCAGTGGCAACGACTCAAAGGAAGAAACTATAAAAGAAATCTATAACAAAAACAATATAAAAACAGACCATAAACATGAAATAGCTGAAATATTCAATGATTACTTTTCCAACGTAGGAGCGAATCTAGCTAGCAAAATTCAGTTACCAGACACACCTCTACCATCAAGAACAGTGTGTACAAATTCTATATTTATGCAGCCTACAGATGAAAATGAAATTTTAAAGACAATAAAAGATCTAAAAAACAACAAATCACCGGGCATCGACGGTATAACTTCCGAAAACATTAAGGAAATTGGTTCAGAAATAGCGACTCCTTTGACTTTCTTAATAAATTCATCTATAGAAAAAGGCATCTTTCCTAATCAATTTAAAATTACTGTTGTGAAACCTCTTTATAAAAATGGTGATAAGTGCAAATCATCGAATTATCGCCCAATATCATTAACTACTACTTTCACAAAAATTTTAGAAAAAATAATTAAAATAAGAATTGAATCTTTCTTTATTAAAAATAAAATAATTTCGGACAAACAGTTTGGTTTCCAAAAAGAAAAGTCAACCGAGGATGCTATTGCTAAACTTACAAAAGAAATGTATATGGCACTAGATCAAAGTAAACTATCAGCTGCAATATTCCTCGATCTAGCAAAGGCCTTCGATACTGTTGACCATCGACAATTAATGGACGATTTGCACGATTCGGGAATACGAGGGAAATCTTATGATTTATTCAAAAGTTACCTGTCCAATAGAAAACAGTGTGTAAAAATTCAAGACAGCTACAGTACTTTTCGTCAAATTAATTGTGGTATACCTCAAGGTACAGTGCTTGGCCCCATTTTGTTTAACGTGTATATTAATAGTTTATTATTATTAAGAACCCGTGGAAAAATATTGAGCTTCGCTGATGATACGGTAGTTTTTTATTCAGCTGAATCTTGGACGAAGTTAAAAGAAATAACTGAAAATGAACTAAAAACTGTTTTCAACTGGTTCAGTCATAAGCTTTTAACAGTTAATTATAATAAAACACACTTTCTTCCATTAACTAGTTATGAAAATAATCTCCCGAAATTTAAAAAATTAGAAATTTATATTAATCAAGAAAAAATAACTATTAACCAAACCAATAAAGCTAAATACTTAGGAATTACAATCGACAATCACTTGCGATGGAATAACCACATTGATAACGTTGTAAACACTTTAAGAACCCTTTTGTATAGATTTAAATATTTAGCTAATATACTTGAATTGACATATTTAAAAATGTTGTATTATGCTTTGGTCGATTCTAGAATAACGTATGGGCTACTAGGATGGGGCGGAGCAGCTAATGTCTATATGGAAAAAATTGAAATAATACAAAAACGTTTTTTAAAAATAATGCTAAAAAAAGAACGGACTTACTCATCTGCTCAGTTGTATAATGAAATAAAAGTGCTTGACCCCAGTCAAAATTTCTTTCTTAAGATTGCAAATTTCTATTTTAAACATCCAAACCATCTGAATATCATTTCTCATCAGTACCAAACTAGAGCCAAAATAATGAAAAAGACGAAAGAAACTGCAGCTCGTAAGACAGTAGGACAGAAATGTCACAACTATTTAGCCCCAAAAGTGATTAACTTTATACCACCTAAAATAAAAACATCTCTATCGATCTTTCAATTTAAAAATAGATTAAAAAAATATTTACTTTCATTAAGTAGAGATGTTATTAAAAATTTTCTAATTCCTAAAAATTAAAATTATATTTATAAGCCAAAGAACATAACATGAACAAAAGTTCTAAATTTATTACAAATATTATCTAAAAATTACTCATTATTTGTTGTTTTCTAATATTATCTCATGAAGCAATTTTCCATAATTAAATATAATATAATACAAAATAAGTAATCCTACTTCCTATCCTACTAATATTATATAGGCGAAAGTTTGTTTGGATGGATGTATGGATGTTTGTTCCTCTTTCACGCAAAAACTACTAAACGGATTTTAATGAAACTTTACAGTAATGTAGCTTATAGATCAGAATAACATATAGGCTATAATTTATAAAGATATTGTGTGAATTGTCCAAAATATAACGATAAATGTCATTTAAGTCTGAAAAAATTACTGTATTTCTTATGTTGACAATATTGTTACGTTATTACAGTGCGAATGTAACATCTCAATATTGTCAGACTGTTATGTTTTTCAAATACGACCCAAAAATTATGTATGTTATAATTTTAATGTCATAATGTTAGTTCTTTTCACGCTAATATAAGCTACTCGAAATACTAATACTGCGCACACGAAGTCGCGGGCACCAGTTATTGATACATAAAGACCTTGCTTTTATTCGAATTACACGCAGACGAAGTCGCGGGCAAAAGCTAGTTTACTAATAAAGTGCAAAATTACTTTTCCTTACTTACCTGATACCACGGACAGTCTCCGACTTTGTGACCATCAGTGTTTGTTTGTGAAATTTGTATATGTATTTTGTACTTTCATTTTATATTTTGTCTAATTTAATTTAATTTATTTCTATTCTCTTTTATTTAGTCATATACACCTATTTTATTATATATATTTTAATTAATATTTTTTGTAAAATTTGTAACTTGTGTGAAATGAATAAATAAAAATTATTAAATTAATTATTATTTGATGCCTGTCCCACGACCAGCTGCACTCGCTTCGCTCGTCCCGCAAGTACTTTCGACCGAGGTATGAAGAAAAATAGTATACACTACACAGGCCAAAAGTTGAAATCTCGGTCCTGCGCGTCATGATGCCCTCGGCTTCGCCACGGGCATCATAACGTGCAGGGCCGAAAATTCAACTTTCGTCCCTTGTAGCGTAATATACTATTTACCACCCCTATGGATTTAAAATAGGGATTGCAAATTTGTATGAAACTCGGTGGCAAAAAACTAAAGTCCACGTGGATGAAGTCGCGGGCGGCCGCTAGTTACGGTATAAGCTTTTATTTTTACACATTTTGTCTAAGTTTTAACGTATCAATTTCTAACTAAGAATTATTCACTAGATACACATATTTTATTAGACTATAACCCGATTGTATGAATCCCATCGTAAATATGTATGGATGTCTATAGCTATATATACATAAATGTTGTTGTAAATAATAATGGTACCGATTTTCCGAGCGGAACAATTCTGCTAGAAGCGTTATTATTTCTGAATATATTTGAAAACGAAATTTTAATAGTGTTTTCTGCTTAAAAACTTTACACCGGAACAGTTATTTTTAATAAAAACGGTGCTACATGAAACATGCATTAATTTGAAACTTCATTTAAATGAAAACAAATCCCAAAAAGGATATTGATGTTAATAATTGCTTATTCATGTATGGTGCTAGTTTGAAATATTGTATATGCAAATTGCATTAAGTAAGATGACAATGATGACATAACGTTTATCCATCAGTATTACATAATATCATTCATTTATTATTAATTTTCTAAAAAGTTTAAAGTGCACTATACATAAAAAGAAGTTTATCAATACGTAGAAAGTTCGTTCATCGGTAGCGCTGATTTAAAATTCTAGTTTATAAAATGTTTAAAAATTTATAAAATAGGTAAACATTAAATAATAACTGATAACTAATTTTCTTCCAGTTCATTCATCCACACCTAATTCTACGATTCATGTAACTCTTTAACCCTCCATTATAACAGACTATAAATATTTAAAGATTTGGACAGCTGGCAACACTTAGATTGATTTAAGTCCATTTGTTTCATCTGTTATCATACACTCAGTGTTCGTCTTACTCACTCACAGCCCTATACTCTACTCAAACGCTTTTCTCTAATTCTCAAGTGTTCCTTGCAGACTCTTTCACAAAATCTTCCAATCACAATATCATTCGCGTACATCGTATATCACGGGGCTTCACCTCATCTTACTTACTAAACAGTAAACCCCAACAGTGCTTTTTACTTCCGTTTTTGTTCCTTCCCACGTCTCTTGTACTAATCAGACATATTTTTTCGGCACTTCCTACTCGAATATATTTCCACAATTTCAGCACTCGATCATATTCTTTCTTAAGTCTGTGAAAGCAGCGTGGATATCACGCTACATTTTACGACATTTCTTCATCATACATCTCTTTCAAATGTTAGTTTAATGTCTTTATAGTTACCACACCTTCCCCTTTTCTTCATAGATTGTCACAAGCCCACAATTCCTCCACATACTCGATCTTTTCTTTTGATTCATCAGTTTTTTCATCTGGTCCAACAGAATATCTACTGCAAGCACCTTCCATACCTCTGCTGGTATCCAATCCGCTCAAACCGCCTTTTTAATCTTCATATACTTCAATGTACTCTTCACTTCCTATACAAGTCTCTCACCATTCTAAAATTTGCAATATCATCTTGAAATATATATATCTCTCAAATCTGGTTTAGAATTTCTTCATCATCTCGACATTTTAAGATATCTTAACCTAAAAGTGTAAAAAACGCCATTGTTCGTATTGACTTATAATACGTAAACTCGTCTCAAGTACGATTACCCAGTGAGAGGGAGAAAAAGTGTGAGGTGTCAAGGGACACTCGGATGGAACGAAGTTCCTTTCGATTAATTAGTGAAGGAATTAGTAATTTGTAAACACAACAGAGTGTTTATACATAGGTTAGGTTAGGTTTATGGTGAGTGGGTCTATAAGGCCCTCCACTGCGACTCGCAAGAGTCTATTGTGGCTCACACCTATTCAGATTTCACCAAACAAATTCAGCTTCTTAACAAAGCCGATTAGCTTATTTGGTGAATGATTTTTCAGGTCCGACGGCGAGAGAGCATCCCTGCCAAACATCAGATACCTGATTCGAGCCGCGGCGGGGCAGGCACAAATTATATGCTCTGCTGTTTCATCCTCTTCCAGACAAAGACGACAGGTCGGATCTTCCGACAGTCCAAGTTTTAGCATATGATGATTCAGATGACAGTGGCCTGTTAAAAGGCCTGTTAGACAGCGTAGGTCATGCCTGCTATAGTCTAACATTTGTTTGGAGACATTCTTCGAAGGATGTATGAAAGCCTTTGAATGAACCAATCCTGGTAAATTATGCCAGAAGTCTAATGCTCTTCTTGCCGTCCAGGTATTCAGTGTTTGTTTGGCAAAACTTATTGCGATGCCAATTGTAGGTTCTGGTCCGATAGAAACACGTGCGGCACCCTCCCTTGCAAGAGAGTCTGCCTTCTCGTTTCCTTCCATGCCAGAATGGCCAGGGATCCAGACCAGCAATACTTTATTAAGTTCTCCTATTGAGGAGAGTCTTTTTTGGCAGTCTAGTACCAATTTCGACGTTACACGGTTAGAGCTAAGTGCTTTTAAAGCCGCTTGGCTGTCCGAGAAAATTTTTATTGTTCTATGTATGAGATTGGCCTGCTCCAATCTCTCCACACATGAAACAATGGCGTAAATTTCTGCCTGAAATACGGTTGCATAGGATCCTAGAGCGGTTGAGATTTCTGTCCTAGGTCTGCGCCCGTATACACCTGCACCAGAGCCTGAGGGTGTTTTTGAACCGTCTGTATACCAACAGCTGTCTGCTCTCAATAGTTCATCCTTACGGAGAACCCATTCATCTCTATTTGGAATTAGGACGGTATAAGGCAGGTCGTAGTTTACTGTTGGAGGCATTATGTCAGAGGTCATTCCCAGAATACTGTGACTTTCAGTGTCCACTAGCATTCTGCTTCGTTCTGTATAAGCCTGATTTGTGCATTTAGAAATATGCGCAATTCTGTATGTTGTCCATCTAGCCTCTCTCTCCAAAAATATATGGAGAGGAGGTAGGTCCAGAAGGATTTCCATGGCTGCTGACGGTGTGGAGCTGAAAGCACCAGTAATTGCCAGGCAAGCCTGTCTCTGTAAACCAGAGAGCTTTGCTTGGGCCGTTCGCTGTAAAGCTTTTGGCCACCAGGCAATAGCTCCATATGTGATCATTGGTCTAACGATCATCACATATATCCAATAGATTTGTTTGGGTCCCATGCCCCAAGATTTACCACAGATCCTACGACATGTCCACAAGGATAGTCTGGCCTTATGGATAACTTTTTCCAAGTGAGCGTTCCAAGTAAGTTTCATATCTAGGATAATCCCCAAATATTTTACCTCCGCTGCAAATGGAATAACCTCACCATTGTAGGAAAGTAGTGGAAGATCCTCCAACTTTCTTTTCCTAGTGAAGGGAACTATTACAATTTTACCAGGGTTAACAGACATCTGTTCCCTCTGACACCAACTGTGGACATCGTCCAACGTCTTTTGGAGGATATTATAAGCTACCCTTCCTGACTTGGTCCTTGCCAAAATGACAAGGTCGTCTGCATACGCTTGCAGTTCTACCCCTCTTCTTTCGAGAGCGCTAAGCAAGTTATCCATCAAGAGTGACCATAGTGTTTATACATACAGAAGCATTTATTATTCTCTGTATAAAATCTCTACTTACCTAACAGTTCGTTTCTTTTAACAAAAGTGTCCATTTATACAATACCAGAGCTTTAGATAACACATCTTTTTAGAATTACTTTTTATAATTTAAAACAGAAATTAACAATTCAATACAAAATTTTAAAATTAAAATATTTGACAGTAACTGACAGTTAAGGTAATTTGACGTAGGTACCTAAATAGTCAAGTTACGAACTATTTTTAAAATGTTTATGAATTTATTAATTTATAAAAACAGGATGAAATAAAATGTAATACTATTATAGTTAATTATTATTTTTTCTACAGTATTTTCTTTTTAATGTACATTTTCTTTTAATTTAAAATAGTGTCTATTTAATTGTAATATATCTATCTATGAGAGAGAGGGAGAGAGAGTTATTTATTTTTTGGTCTGTGAGAGAGAGAAACATGCGTGTGTCGTGTCATAGTGTCGTGACAACTTTTGGTATGAATTTTTTTTGGCTAGCTCCTAGCGTCAGTCGTAACTGTTCGTAACGCGCGAAAGAGAACTTCGTTCCAAAAAAAAAACGAGGCAGTGTTGGCTTTACTCTCTAACGGAAGGATCACATCGACCCCTCCTTAATACACTTTAAAAATAATAATAGGTACTAGAAGTATTAGCAAACGCTGCTTCGATTTGTTTTTCTTTTCTGAGATTCAAAAATTATAATTTAATATAATTTTATTTTTTTTATATCTGGAAAAGAATATAGGTATAATACAATGGATTACTTTTTTAATTAACGAACAAAATAATGTAGGCAATATTTAAAATCATTATTATTTTATGTTTACTTTTGTGTTTTTAGCTGTTTCGAGAATTCGTCTCAAATCTATTGTATAATTGTTGCTTGATGTTTTTAAAAATTACAATATTAATTTAATTAATTATGAAACTGTTATCCACAATATAATATTTTAATAAAAAAATTTTTTATTACAAAATAATTATAATACTTGTCTCTTAAAATTCGTGCGCTGTATTTATTAAATCATACATTTAATTAAGATTTCATTAAGTTTGCGACGGTAAAACTTTTAAAGCTGAGTATAACGTTTTGTGAAATAGCTAAGATGCTCGGGAGGTCACATATATTAAAATTAATAATACCTACATGAAATTGTACTTAATTTTTGATGGGATATTAATCAGTTGATCTTTTATTAATTAATCAAATGCTAGAATTTTTAATATCATTTAGAGTTGTTAATAGTTTTAGTGTGTAACCTTCTTTGAAAGGAAGATGTTAAAGGCTCGTCTCTAGATTCACCTTTGGTTGGTGGAGAGCGAGCGTGGGTTCGAACGAGCTTAATGAAAAGCTATCGAAGTGATGTTAAAAAAACGGTAGTCAATGTAATAAAAACTTGAAATGGCAAAAGAAAATAAAAAGGAAAAGGAAAATAAAACAGATAAAAAATATACTATTTATATAAGCCAGCAGATTATATTAACGAAATTAAAAGTCACACACTTTTATCTAAAAAAAGAAAAATAAAAGAAATAAATATATAAAGATAATACTTACACTTTTTCTTATCTTTATGTTTAAAATCAAAACTTGTTTTATTTGATTTTTTTTTAATTAAAGGTTAAAAGAAAATATTGATCAGAGCAACACACTCTAGAAAGCAAAGCAAATAGCAATTTAGAACATGACAAAATTTATTCATCTTGTGGATAATATAAAAAACCAGACAATTAACTTACACAATAAATGGAATCAGATATAAACAGAAATAATATATAAATTCACATTAAGTGACCGTTTTTAATTAATTAGTGAATGAACTCTAAATAATAAATTTCTTTTTAATATAAGGTATATATATCAGGAATATAAACATGTAAACGCAAATTTGAAACAATTAAATATTGTAAACAAGGAAACGTTCGATTGTAATAAGGTATCAAATCCAATTGAAATAGTTTACCTGTTTGGCTATAAATTTGTTTGTTCAAAGAGCCTGTCAATAACTAATTAAATTCAAATCATTCCCGTCATGTTTTTAGTGGAAGTGAAGTTTAATTTAAATAGGAATTAGCTAAAAATCTCGTTCATTGCAATTTGAAATAATGGTGGGCAAATTAAAAAGAATTAAAGAATTTAAAGTAACATAGTCAATTTATCAATAAAACATTTTTGTAAAATTTAGATTTTTATTTACTGAAGCGTTTAACGATTTTATGATTAATTATTGTTAACCATTTAATGTTTTCAATATAGTTTTTAATATGTTTGCTTGAAATAAAATTTTCACATATTTTTTATATAATATAGCTAGCCGAGTTCGAACCGCCTTTTTTATTGCAGTATTGTTTTTTGATTTTGTCGTTTTTTTCATATATTTGTTATTTTTCAGGTTTTTGCTAAATTTTTTGGTGTATTTTGTAATTTATCGATTAAATCGACTCTGCCACCTTACGGTGGCGTCATAGTACTTAACTTAGCAAGTATTTTTTTTTCTTTGTTTTTCAGATTTTTTTTCGACTATTTTACATTTTATTTTAATTTCTCGGTTTTTTATTTAGTTATAAACTCGAACACAAAACCATCTGCTGGGTTTTCCTGCAACCTATATGTAGAAATCAAAACAAAGCGCCATCTACCGTTTAGTAGGAGTTCAGTTATATACAAACATTGATTGTTGAGTTAGATTTTCTTCGCGGCATATTACTAAGAATAATCAGGAATAAACAAAACAATTAAAAAAATCTGTAACAAAAAAATAAATACACAAATAAATAAATAAATAAATAAATAAATAAATAAATACAATATGAAATTAGGAAGAAAAATAGAAAAATTTCATAAAAATGATACACTGAATTTCACATATTATAATTATTTTGTATGATAAAATGCAAAATAATACACAGCAAAATGGAAATAAAAGATTTCTTTCGCAAAAAACAGTCCAACATTTGGTCCAATAATGACAATATCGGCTACATACGATTTAATAATTACTCTGTTACTGTTACTTCAATAGAACTAATAAATCACATGGCGGTGTACTAATTTTGACAAAATCTTCCATAGAAATTATGAAACACGATTTTTTGACTAATTTATCACTTGAAGTAGATATTGAAATCTCCAGTATCTCTTTTAAAACACTTCAAACCACCTGTTGTATATTAAATATTTATAGATCCCCATCTGGAAATTACAATACATTTATAGATAGACTTTATAGTGCATTAATTTTCTGTACAAATAACTTTATATCTTTTATTCTTTGTGGAGATTTCAACATTAATTTTTTAAACGATTCACAGGAAAATAAAATGTATGCATATAGAGTACTCACTCATTTTCATTCATATTTTTCATCACTCTCTTCATTAATAAATCCACTTTGTTTATTCATATTTAAAACAAACACTTTATACACAAATTTTAGGCATACAACTATTCACCAACAATGTATTTTGGTTGACAAGCTGTCAATTTGACAGGTCCGCAAAATATGTATATTATGTTGCCTATATTTACAGATTTAACTTTTATTTAATATAGTAGGCGGAATCGTGTTAGGTTTTTTGTATCAGCTTTTTTGCGTTACATTAGAATATGACGTCACGTCCGTTAGAATTACTGAGTTACCCCTAGTCGCGCCTAAAGAAGTTTTACTTCAAAAAGTTTCGCTTATTAAAAGAGATAAAAACTATCATATCTTTTAAGTTAACAAATAACCCATATCTACAAAATTTTATTGAAATCGGTTAAGTGGTTTCGGAGATAAGTGCAAACGACCACCGTGGCACGAGATTATTATAGAGGTAGAATTTAGTATACATAGTCCATATTCTTTTCGTTCGGTTATATTTATAATACATATACCTTTTATAAATTGAATTTCTTTCGTTCGCAAATTAAAATTTACTTTTTTATAACCATGGACACGTTCAAAATTAAACTTTCGGATAAAAAATAAGGTATTACGACTCTCAGGAGGCTAGAGAAGATTAACAAAGCATTATATAATGAATAATAAATTTATTAAAAATTTTAGAATTAAAAAACAATATTAGATTCTAAAAAATTGGGGATGGATCAAATTAGTTACGAATTTTTTTGTGGGATAAAAAAATCTTTAGGGAAGATACATTAAAAATTATTGGCTCTATAATGTCTTCTTTGCCAGAGGAGTCTGATTAAGTACAAGCATTGAATACAAATATTTCAAATTTATTTTAGTCTTTTTCAATAAATTTTAAATTTATTTATCGATTTCATTGAAACGAATTGCCGGGAAAAATGTAGAACATTCAACTCCTTAACACAAGAGAAAATATGACTTAGTAAAAATAATACTATAAAAATAAAAAAAATCCTCCTCTCAATATAACAAAGCAATGAGTAATAAACTAAAAAGTATAAAACTAGAAATGCGATATTATATATATATTAAAAAAAAAGAAAAATAAAGCTTTAAAGATTTTTTTAGAATTTTAAAAATATTAAAATAGTTATTTATGATATGAGTGTTAAAAGTGAGGTTTTATTTTGTGAGTGAAAACGTTTGTGAAATGAGCGGAGCGAATTGAACAATTTCACGAACAAAATAAAATCACTTTTAACACAAATACCATACAATGTTTTTTGTACAACTTTCCTATTTTGATAATGAAACGAGCGAATTTGCAATGACAATAAAACAAACCGTGTTAAAAGTAAACTAAACCGTGTTAAAAGTAAACTTGTTTACATGGCAACGTGTTAAAAGTATTTTTAACACGCTGCTATGTAAACAATCGTTTTTAACATTGTTTGCTATCATTAAAAGTGTCACTTTTAATGACAGTTGTACAAAAAAATATTTATTTTAAAAATCTTCAAAACTTTATTGTAAAATAAGGTAATTGGAATACCAATTTTTTGTAAGTATTGCGTTCTAATTCTTGATGTGTGTGGCTTCGCATTATCTTGCGTTAGCAATAATAATCCATTATCAACAAAGCCACCATGTGGGATCAAATAGTTTTTGCAAATCTGCACGTAACTTGATACTATTAATGTGCTTCTGTCAATTACGATAAGATCATCCTTATGTGTTCCTCAAAGGAACTTTTTGCTTTAAAGATTTTTGAGCTACCCCCAAATACAACGCTAGGTAACCAAGTGCAAGCAGCATAACCTTCTTCAGCTCTTCTATAGATCCTATTTTGACCATTTTTCTCATAATTTATCATTCTATTTTTTGTTTCAATAGTCCTTTGTACAATTAATATTGTTACCTACGATACTAGGCAGCGTCGTTAAGGTTGGAAAGAGGAGTCCAGTGTCTGAGGTTGTATCTGTGAGTACTCTTTGGTGTGTCTCTAGACAGATCCTTAAAATTTAAGCCTCATGATTCTTGACATAATTCCACTTCGTAATATTACCGCCCTTATGAGAATACCAATCTGATATCAATTAGATTACTTGAACCGGGTTGGTAGTGCTTTCATAGAAGCTACTCATCAACTCATTTGTTTTAAGCTTAAGCAAGTTTGTGTGTTTTGTCAGCCAAAGTAAGCAATAACTTTCTAGGGTTACTGCAAGTTGTCAAACCTTGTCTTCTGTACTTTCGTGGGACAGAATACGCTGGTTGGTGGTCATGGAGCCTGCTAATGACTCCTTTAGAGCCTAACTGCTTTTGTTCGGTTTCGAAATGCAAACGCGATCACCTCTAGCGGTTTTTAGTAAACTATTATTTTTGAGATAACTCTCAACGTATTTTTGAAATTTAGAAATTAAACAAACACGAAATTATTAAACTGACATTAAGGAGAAATTGAAAAAATGTCACATCCAGTGGGACTCGAACCCACCATCACTGCCTTATACGCAGGCACGCTTTAACCACTTAAGCTATTGGATGATCAAGTGGTTAGGAAGCGAAACGTTATAATGAATTCAAATCCCATCAGATATGACATTCACTCACTTCCTCCTTAAGCACATGTTACATGACGTTAATGAGAGAGAAGTTTTGTCAAATCGACAATTGATACATCAAACTCAAGTCACTTTATTTGTGCCCTGTCTTATATTTATTCGGTTAGGAGACCGGAACCATTGATTTTTAGTAAACTATTATTTTTGAGATAACTCTCAACGTATTTTTGAAATTTAGAAATTAAACAAACACGAAATTATTAAACTGACATTAAGGAGAAATTGAAAAAATGTCACATCCAGTGGGACTCGAACCCACCATCACTGCCTTATACGCAGGCACGCTTTAACCACTTAAGCTATTGGATGATCAAGTGGTTAGGAAGCGAAACGTTATAATGAATTCAAATCCCATCAGATATGACATTCACTCACTTCCTCCTTAAGCACATGTTACATGACGTTAATGAGAGAGAAGTTTTGTCAAATCGACAATTGATACATCAAACTCAAGTCACTTTATTTGTGCCCTGTCTTATATTTATTCGGTTAGGAGACCGGAACCATTGATTTTTAGTAAACTATTATTTTTGAGATAACTCTCAACGTATTTTTGAAATTTAGAAATTAAACAAACACGAAATTATTAAACTGACATTAAGGAGAAATTGAAAAAATGTCACATCCAGTGGGACTCGAACCCACCATCACTGCCTTATACGCAGGCACGCTTTAACCACTTAAGCTATTGGATGATCAAGTGGTTAGGAAGCGAAACGTTATAATGAATTCATGTAACATGTGCTTAAGGAGGAAGTGAGTGAATGTCATATCTGATGGGATTTGAATTCATTATAACGTTTCGCTTCCTAACCACTTGATCATCTAATAGCTTAAGTGGTTAAAGCGTGCCTGCGTATAAGGCAGTGATGGTGGGTTCGAGTCCCACTGGAGGTGACATTTTTTCAATTTCTCCTTAATGTCAGTTTAATAATTTCGTGTTTGTTTAATTTCTAAATTTCAAAAATACGTTGAGAGTTATCTCAAAAATAATAGTTTACTAAAAATCAATGGTTCCGGTCTCCTAACCGAATAAATATAAGACAGGGCACAAATAAAGTGACTTGAGTTTGATGTATCAATTGTCGATTTGACAAAACTTCTCTCTCATTAACGTCATGTAACATGTGCTTATGGAGGAAGTGAGTGAATGTCATATCTGATGGGATTTGAATTCATTATAACGTTTCGCTTCCTAACCACTTGATCATCCAATAGCTTAAGTGGTTAAAGCGTGCCTGCGTATAAGGCAGTGATGGTGGGTTCGAGTCCCACTGGATGTGACATTTTTTCAATTTCTCCTTAATGTCAGTTTAATAATTTCGTGTTTGTTTAATTTCTAAATTTCAAAAATACGTTGAGAGTTATCTCAAAAATAATAGTTTACTAAAAATCAATGGTTCCGGTCTCCTAACCGAATAAATATAAGACAGGGCACAAATAAAGTGACTTGAGTTTGATGTATCAATTGTCGATTTGACAAAACTTCTCTCTCATTAACGTCATGTAACATGTGCTTAAGGAGGAAGTGAGTGAATGTCATATCTGATGGGATTTGAATTCATTATAACGTTTCGCTTCCTAACCACTTGATCATCCAATAGCTTAAGTGGTTAAAGCGTGCCTGCGTATAAGGCAGTGATGGTGGGTTCGAGTCCCACTGGATGTGACATTTTTTCAATTTCTCCTTAATGTCAGTTTAATAATTTCGTGTTTGTTTAATTTCTAAATTTCAAAAACCTCTAGCGGTTGTTTTTCCTTTAACACCTGTTTTCAATCGTAGGTGGTCATTGAGCCTGCTAAGAGTTTCTTTTGAGAATTATAACGGTTTTCGTTTGGTTTCGAAACGCAAATGCGATCTCATCTAGCAGTTGTTTTTCTTTTAGCACCGGTTTTTAATCTTAGGTGATGAGATCTGGTCTCAAGCAGTCATTTGTGTGTTTTCGTAAGACTAACATTAAATTATCGCACCACATCTCGTTAACTTACTATATATTCAAGCAATATTACAGCTCTTTTCATATTTTTCATCCATCTCTAAGATACAAACTTTTTCACGAAGCCGAGTTTGATAAATAAAATATGTATAATCATTTTTAACTTCTACAAGTTAACATCTAGTGTTAAAAAGGCAATGTAGCTTTTCGCTTTTATTTTACTGAATAAAAATATAAACTGAACGAAATTTTGATGTAATAAAATTCCAGAGATTTGTATACTTAATTGTGACGTCGCCTGTCTTTAAGGAAACACCAAAGAAAGATAAAATTAGAAACGGCTTTAATAGGGAATTTCTCCAGGAAATTGAATGGATATAATTCTTTTTAAAAAAGAGCCAGGGCGAAGAGAAAAGAGGAAGTAATCAAAATATTATAATTGCGATATTTTTATAAAGCCTTGACTACGAAACCTGCCGTCATCAAAGAATATTTAAGCAGCAGACGTTGCTGCATCAAAGGCTAAAAGAAACAAGTAAAAATTAGGTTTCTTTAATACAGAACCGTACTTCATAAGCTCTCGGATGAAGTAAAGAAGCCAGACATAAATGGCTATGGCTCTTTTTTACTCAATTGAACAGGAAAATAACACATTATCTTTCTTTCAGTTTCAAAATAAATTATATTTTTATTTACCAAAATAACTTAACTTTTAGTAATTGCTCATATTTTCTTAAATTTTCTAATCTCTTTTTTTTTAAGATTTTTATTTTTCGTTCCTGGAAAAGAACAAGTTTCTTCGTTTTTGTTATATGATAATTGCGTTAGTGAACTACGAATTAATATCTAAATTAATTTCAATTTTTTATTACAATGTCTTTACCTTTTTTTATTTACATTTTTGTTTTTAATTTCTACGTTTTTTTTTTTAAATATTCGTTTTGTGCTATTTTAATTTTAATTTTTTTAGATTATTTTAAGTTTATGCATTTTATTACGTTTTTCGATTAAAATTTTTTAGTGTTTGTTCCATTTTTCTAATTTTATTATTATTATTTTTTTTTATTTTATAAATATTAAAAATTTTTGTTAACAATATTCCAAGTTATATATTTCTAATTTTTTTCATTACCTTATAATAAATATATTTTGAAACATTTTTTGTATTGAATATAAGTTTTATAATTTATAATTATTTATATTTTTTGGATTCTTGATATAAATTTTAATTTTATTTGTAATTAAAGAGTTGGTTGAAAAGGTTTTGAAAGCGGCACCTATTAACCAGTAAACAAAAGTTTCTATTTTGATTTGTTGATTCATTCTTTGTTTACAAGCCATTTGAAGTTGACATGTCGTTACCATGGAAAAAATCGAATATCGTGGAGTGATAAAATTCTTTGTTTTGGAAGGTTTATCAAAAACAGAAATTCATACAAAAATAATATTAATGTTAAAGAAATCTGATCCATCATTTGTAACTGTGCATGGAGGAGTTTTAGAGTTTAAACGTGGTCCTACAAGCATTGAAGATGAACCACTTAGTGGGTTGCCAAAAAATGCAACAACAATAAAAATCATTGAGCCAGTCTATGATATTGTTTGTAAAGATCCTAGTTTGACTTAACGTGAAATTCCTGATAACATAGGCATCTCCAATGAACGAGTACTCCATTTATTAAATTTATTAAAATTGTGAAAAAGATCCGGTTTACAGAAGAAAAAAATAATTTTTTTAAGACAAACCACGTACTCGTACAAGTTGGTTAACGATGGCTAAATTGATCGAATTAAAATACTAATTGCTTGAACACCCACCGCATTCACCAGACTTGGCTGCCTCCGACTATTACCTCTTCCAAAACTTAAAACTGCTCCTTCTTGGAAAGCGTTTTTTGTCGAATGAAGAAACTACTGCAGCCGTGGAACCATATTTTGTAGAGCTTCCGAAAATCGTTACAGAGATGGTTTAAAATTACTGGAGGTTGATTGAATAAAAAAAAACGTTTTTTTTAATACACATTCTTTCATTTTTGAATTCAAAACTTTTTAATCAACCTGTGTAACTGAATATTCTTTGAATATTTAAATGTTTTGTAGACATTATTAGTTTTTTTATTTCTAACAACCACTCTCAGTTATTTGGAAATTTCTAACGTTAGATTATTGTATTGAAAGGTTTAAAATCTACATACTTATAATAAACCTGTAGAGAGGTCAAGTCTGTACATAAAATATATTTCCAAAATAACTATCAGGGGGTAATTAGGGATCGATAATGATGCCAAGAATGCAATCAGTAAAATTTCAGAGCAGTGAACGGAAATGTTGGGAAAACGGGAGAAGTTACTCCATTTTTTAAGCTTTCGACGCGTGTGCACCGTTGATGGTTAAAGCTATACAGAAATCATCTTATTTTTATAATTTGAAGGTCAACTGTAAACGGATTTTACAAAATTTCACCCACAAGGAGAGTTGCGGGGGCGTGAAAAATAAAAAAAATTAAAATTTAATATCTATAAGTCCTACAGGTTTAAAACTTTGCAAAACAGTTATTTTTATAATTTGTAGGTCAGCTGTTAAAAGATTTTACAAAATTTCACCTACAGGGTGCGGGGTTGCGGGAGCATGAAAAATAAAAATAAAAATTTAAAATCTATAAGTCCTACAGGTTTGAAACTTTGCACAATAGTTAGTTTGAGGTCAATTGTTAACGGATTTTGGAAAATTCCTCCCACAAGGGGGCATGTGGGGGCGTTAAATCTATATATATAATAAATCTGTAGAAATGAAAATTCTGTACATTAAAGATATTTAAAAAATAATTAGCGGGGGGTGTTACTGAATCGATATAGAACCCAAAAATGTGGTTAGATTTTTTTGTCTGTTTGTCTGTATGTTTGTGCGCACATCACATTAAAACTACTGACCCGATTTGAATGCAGTTTTCAGAGATGTATTTGTCTTCTTTCAACTTAAAATCTGGTATACAAAAATTTCTCCCCCCACCCCTTTAACGAATTTGGGGGAGAAATTTTTATAGAACAATCAACCCGCCACGCGAACTACGTCGCGGGTACAGCTAGTATTATAATAATATTGATAATACAATTTTTCAATTCTTATATATGTCTTGCTTATAGAGAATATAAATCTACATACATACAAAAAGTGTACTATGAGTATGTATCTACATCATTTTTATAACCTTCACTGGCAAAACTAAGATTTCATATTCTTTTTATTGTTTAAAGCAAAACCAAGGAAAAATTCTGTCTTTGAATTAACTTCTTTTATATTGTCGCTTAACAGTAAAAACTAAAACATCATTTCAAATGAAACTTCGGCAACAGTTTCGGTGTATAATTTAATAGTTTTAGAACTTGACGGTGTACATTTATAAGAAGTTTTACTTGTTTTAATAATTAATTAGACATTTCCGAAAGATTTTACTTAAGAGTACAAAAAGTTTTACAAAGCCGTTCATTAGGGAGTCCGCTAATTCTATTATTAATAGAAATAAAGTTGCAAAGATACTAAGTTCGGACTAACTAATGTGAAACTTCAATTAAATCTTTAAGTATGTTTAACTATGTCACCACTACTGTTTTACGTTAAAGATACATAAATGATTTTAATTGTAAAAAATCTGGTTACTCACAAACTTTCTAGTTTAATCTTTACAATTTTATGAAATAATTAATAAGTATTACTTGTAGAATCGTGTAAAAGATGCGATTTTATATTTGAAATAAAAATAAATAAATATAAATAAAGAGAATATTAAACTGAGCACGGCTCTGTATGCTGCACAGATGTATCTGCTGGGTGCTTATACGCAGCAAAAACAGAAAAATTATGACTCCACACAATATAATTTGCAACGGTTTGTCTAATATAGATATAATGCCACCTTTTGTTTTTATAGGTTTAGTTTGTTTTTATGGGAACTTAAGATTTTTTGGTTAATGAAATAGGTTTTTCAGCAGTAGGTTCCAGACTCAAAAAAAAATGTTCCAGAGAAGTAAGATACTTGGAATATATGGAGCTGGACCGTAGATTTTAATAAGATTGTAGAACAATTATCACTCTGCAGTTACAGAGTTCGTATATTCCACCCTTCACTTTGACCATTTATCAGAGAGGGTACCACAGTGGAGAGTGTGAGAATTCCAGAATTTCTAAAGCTCTAATCAAGAGTAGCTTAGTGAAAGTCATATTAACCTTTTTGCTTGTCTTTGACCTTGTGTGTTTTTTTTAGTAGGCTGCACTGAGTTCCTTTTTCCAGTTACGAACTTCATCCATAATACGACATTTTAAAATGTTCAGGGCGAATAAAAGGAGTACTAACTCAATCTTTCGTGAGACTATTAGCAATCTCGTTTCCGACATGCTCTGGAACCCACAGCAAAATTACTTTGTTTTATTTAGCCAATTGTTTAAGAGACGGTTTGCAGTTTCAGGCTGTTTTGGACTCAAATGTAGAGCCTTCAAAGCAGTTTGGCTATCGGAGGCAATGATTATTTTGGCCAGAAGTTTATTGCTGCACCTTAAAAGTATGTTTGTGCAAACTATTTTTGGTTTATTGTTGATAATCGGGATGAAAAGGGTGAATAAAAGTCATGAAATATAGATTGCAGATCATCTGTCAATCGGTTTATAATATGATTATGAATTAGGTTGTAGACAGGTAGATCGGAAAAAGTAGAAGGAAATCTAGTTGAATAGAGAAAAATATTTATAGACCAAAAAACTGAAATTGCATTTTTTCGCAGCAAACTTTGCTTTACCATGATCATGATCAATTCTATCACAAACAAATCTAGGTTAGAGACAACTCTTTCACATTAAAGCATTTGTCCAGTTCTCTTGCCAAAGCAGCTCTTCTATGAAAATTGAAAGTTTAAAGTATCTTATCCGTCTGACTGTAGACTGTATGAATACAGGCAAAAGATCATTGATAAATTGATGAGGAGAAGAAACAAAATCGAAGCCAACACGGATAGACACCTGCAATTATATGAAAAATCGATATATGAAAATCCCTTGGAATAGCAGGTAATTTGTTAATACTTCTAAGTAAAGCGTGGAGTTCGAAATATTATAACGCACTTGAATCAGGATCTACCAAATTATAATTACGAACTAGTTTGTATTTTTATGGTATTTAAAAGAGCAGAGATATTACCTTATATTTATTTTATTTGTGTTGTTGATATTCTACTTTTTAAGAAACAATTTATACTTAAACTAGAAGAACAAATAGGCATGAAACAAGGAATATAGGCTTTGGAATCGCATTGAATATACAAAGTTTAGGAGACTCGGTAAAAGAATGTGCCTAAGTACTTAAAAAATATACTCAGTGACATTAGAGGTGTTACACCCAGAAGGAATAATTTCTTAATCTTAATTTTTTGACAACAGAATGACTAGATTTAAAGAATGCTATGATAACAATATCAATGTTTTATCTTTAATAGTTTTTGTAAAAATGAAATTTTATCTTACATTAAAAAAAAAACGATTTATGAAGACCAGCTGGTAAAGAAATTTTTAATTATTGTTCTTCAGTCTAATTGTAGTCAGTGTAACAAAATGCCTCGAGTTCGAGGACATCAAAATTACCACCATGTTAGCGATTTTGACAAAGGTAGAATTATTGCCCATAAAGATATGGGTTTGTCGTATCACCAAATTGCCCTTCGTGTTAATTGTACGGCAATGACGGTAATGCGTGTGTCGTGTGTGGACAAACGAAGGTAGAGGAACACGAAGAAGACCAATTGGCCAACCAAGGCATACCACAGAGCGTCAAGATAGGCGCTTCAGCCTACTTGCTCTGCGAGATCGTTTTACTTCTACGCGTCAAATCGCTGATCAATGGTTTGGAGAGGAAGGTAGACCTGTTACTATGCGTACACTATTCCGTCGCATTCGAGCTTTTGGACTGTTTTCACAATGCCCACGACTAGTGCTACCTTTGACCCAGGATCATTGCCATCAACGTTTGAATTGGTGCAGAGAACGGCCAGAATGGCATAATGCGATGAATCGCGATTTTGTTTAGGCATGCACGATGTTTGTAGAAGGATAAGACGCCGCCGTGGAGAGCGACGAGATACCGGGTTTGTTCTTGAAAGACATGTACACAGGACAGTTGGAGTAATGGTTTGGGGGGCTATTGCCTATGGTAGCCGATTACCACTTGTGTTCTTTCGAGGCAGTATGACAGCTGCACGTTATGTTGATGATGCCTTACAAACCACTTTACTGCCTTGTCTAGAGGGCCGTCGACACGTCCTTTTTCAGCAAGATAACGCACGTCCCCATATTGCTCGTCGATCTATGGACTTTCTCCAAGAAGCTGGCGTTAATGTTTTGCCGTGGCCACCCCGTTCACCAGATTTAAATCCCATCGAACATGTGTGGGATATGATGGAAAGAAGACTGTCCAATTTAAACAATCCTCCACAAACTCTGGCACAGTTAATCCATGAAGTTCAAGTTGCATAGAACGAGATACCGCAAACAGACATTGATCATCTCATTTTGTCAATGCCTAGACGTGTACATGAGTTTATTCAGTTACGGGGTCGCCAAACACATTATTAATTTTTTTTTGTTATACGTTATTAAAAATTCTTGAAAATGTTATCGTTTTATTCTCGATGTAAATCTACCATGTTGCCAAAAAATTAAGATTAAGAAATTATTCCTTCTGGGCGTTCTGGGTGTAACACTTCTAATGTAACTGAGTATATATGGGACATTATTACTTTACTGTGTTGCTATATCGGTGCCGCACGCAGCGGTATACCAAAGGAAATATTTGGTTTATTATTTAACTATGGTTAAAGATCCAAACATTTATATAATACTTAATATTTGTTTAAGAAACAGTGAGTATAACTGTACATTTAATTTAATACACAAATTTGTTTTAACATAGTTTTAAGATAGTTAATAGAAGATAAGTGATAAATTGTTTGATAAACACTAATTACAGTATTTTACTAGCGAAACAATCAGATAAGTCGTAGTTGAATTCATAGATTTGTGTAAGAGATGACATCATTTGGTTAATATAAAAAAAATCTATTTGGAAAATAAGGTTCCAAACTGTATGTTTCTGTGCTTTTAAATTAATGACTAAAGCCAAAGCCATCCATATTTTTTTATCCTTGTTTTTATTCTAAATCGTCGCCACTGCTGCTAATTACTTCGATATCAGTACATTTGGATTTAAGTAATCCCATAAATGTTAATTACTTTCATTGTGAATAATGGCTGCCTAAGTATTGTTTCGCGTGAAAAACAATTCAGTAATTGAGGAAAAATATGAAAGCCAAATGAAATAAAAAACCGAAACCGTTTATATATTGATTTAAAAAACTAATATTTTTTGTTACATAATAGTTTGATATTATTTGATGTTGCAATCATTACCTATGTTTAAATTATAATCAATGCTTTTATTATAAGTAGGTATATAATATTATACCTCTATCGATTTTTCCTTTTTATTTATTCAAAATTATACTGTTTTACCTGTAATTTAGATCGATTACTCTGGATGGGTATACAAGAATATGCTCTCTATTAATTGCGTTTAGGCATTTTTTTCAACGGTTAGTGTTAGTGTGCGGCCACAACTGAGCGCCGACCATCGCTCCGACCATAGCATCGCGCTCACCAAAAAAAAATAAACACATAATATTAAATCTATGTGGTCACATCGGAGCACCGACCATCGCTCCACGCATAGGTTGGAGCTAAGGTCTGATACTTGGTGCCAGGGTCAAATCTGAGCTTAGTATTTTTTTGACCCTCGACCAAGGTTATTTTTTAAAATATAATCAAAAGTTTCTTTTTTTATTCTCATGTAGTCCAAATAGATCTGGATCTTTTCTTAAATCTTTATAAAGATGATAAAATTCTCCATGCAACATACGATTTTTATTTAAAAGATGCACTTTCGTCTTTTAAGATCCTTTATGTAGGTACCAGGTTTCAGCACTTGAATTTAAAATAATATCTTCTGCGCTCGAAAAAGAGGATGTCGAAAAATCCATGTTTATAGACGATCGTTTACGCTTTAACTGGTGCAAAAGTGCGATGCTCCAAGCCTCGATGTGACCACGGGTGCGCGTGGGTCGGAGCGAGGGTCAGAGCAAAGGTCGAGGGTATATTATGCTATGGTCTAGGGTCGATGGTCCCCGTTGTGTCCATACCCTAAGGCACTAAAAACAACAGGACACAAGCAGTTGTCGGTTTTCTCGGGATGCTTTAGAAGAACTGTGTACCGAATTCAAGCGACAGGTTTCTCGATCTAGCGTTTTCTAATGATTGATATTCAGGTGTCCGAATCTGATGATCCTATTTTTCCAGCCAGTATTAATTATACTTCAATAAATATTTTATTAACTTTTATTAAACTTGATTATCTGGTTTATGATGAATATTTCCATCACTTTAAAAATTACTATTAATAATTATTTGGCTAGTAGGTACCTACTGACTGGGAGGATATTCATAATTTATATGTTAATTTAACTGTTGAATACTTTTATAGTGTTCTATATAATGCTGTTAGTTTTTTTATCCCTATCAACAGGTTTAAGCAGTCCACTTATCCTCCTTGGTTTGACTGTCAATTAAAGCAATTAGTAGTTAAAAAGAAAAGAGCGCATAAGCAATATAAGATCTCAAAATGATTACTTATTTTTTTCTCACTTACGCAGTATTTGTAATAATTTATCTAAAACTAACATTAAATACTGAATATTGAATTAATCCTAAATATTTTTGGAGACACATGGGTAATCTTAGGAACTCTAATGAGTTTTCTCAGTCTAGGTTCTTTAAGAATGATACTAGTAGCAACGTAAATGATACTGTGAATCTTTTTGCTAGCGCTTTTTCTCTTCAGTATATAAGTCTGATCAGATTAAAGACATGCCATATTGTCATTATGATAGAATTTTAAATTTGAACAATTTCTGTGTCACTCTTGCTGATTTTATTAATAAAATTATCAGTCTGCAAAATTTTCATATGGTCCTGATGGAATTCCAACTTTTCTTTTAAAAAATTGTGTTTTTACTCTGGCCATTCCGTTATCAAAAATTTTAAACATGTCTCTCTCTTCCTGATTTTTGGAAATGTAGTTTTCTTAAACCTATCTACAAGAGTGGACCCAAGAATTATATTGAGAATTTTAGAGCTGTTTGTATTCCCAAATTATTAGATTACTTTGTTTCCAGATTTTTAGCATGGGAATGCAAACTTTTATTTATTGATGAGCAGCATGGATTTTTGTCAGGTACATCAACTTTAACTAATCTTATCGTATATGATTACTTTATAAAAAAGGCTTTTAAAGAAAGACTGCAAGTCGATTCCATTTACAATGACTTTTCTATGGCGTTTGACAGAGTCAATCATAGAATTCTTTTAGCCAAACTGGAGGCTCTGGGTATTGGTGGTACATTGCTTTTGTGGATGAGTAGCTACCTATCTAACAGATGTCAGTTTGTAAAGGTTGGTATTGGTTATTCTAATCTTGTAACTGTTTTGTCTGGTGTGCCTCAAAGTTCCCATTTGGGGCCTCACCTTTTTAACTTGTTCGTTAATGACATCAGTCAAAATATTAAATATAGGGAAGTATTTTAGCATAACTTTTTCTAGAACATGTCATGTATGGGTTTTTCTATATATAAACTATTATTATATTCCGTGTTAAATACTTTAAGCTTAAAATAGTTGGCAACAGTGTAGAGTTTAGTTGCCCATGTGTTGCTAATGAGTATACTCCGCGTCGGATTGCATATTACGTAGTAAACCAGTTAATTGCTTTATTGTAATGCCATATTGTAATACAAGTGTAGTAAAACCTATAGTGTGAAGTTTTAGTTAAAAATAACGCCCTAACAAATACTAATACAAACATTACATGGTGACAGCGTGTAAAGTGCCGCTATAGTGTTTTTCTGAAGGTCAACTGCGGACATCGCGAAAGTAGGCACCTTGACCGGTTTTCGAGCGTATAAAGTAGTGACGTGTTGCCGTACTGTGCGGTTCGCAAAAGATACGGTGATATGGACTTTTGTAGCTTGATATAAGCTGTGTATAAAGTCTATGTAAACAAATAAAAGTGTTTTCAGGACATCTGAAACAGTTTTAGGACAACTGAAATAATAAATCTTTGGTGATTTGTGTTATTACATAAGTATAAGGATAAGTGCAAAATGGGTGATACAGGCCGGGCACCAGAACAATTTTCTTTTTATGACACGGATCTTGCAAATAAATGGAAATTGTGGAAACAAAAATTTGAGATCTACTTGCTGGCCAGCGGTAAAAATGACAAGAAGGACAACATTAAAATTGCGATTTTGCTTAACCTTTTGGGAGATGAGGGCTTGAACCTCTACAATACCTTTGAGTATGATGAAAATAATGGTGAAAACAAGGAAAAAATTTCCTGTATACTTGAGAAATTTGAAACGTTTTGCAGTCCTGCAAAAAATCTCGTTTTTGAACACTTTAAATTTTTTAAAAAAGAGCAACTTCCAGGTGAATCAATTGACCAATTTGTCACTTCTTTGCGACAATTAGCTATGACTTGCGAGTTTATGGAAAAGGATGTATTAATTAGAGATCGTATTGTTTTGGGTGTAAGAGATCCTCGTATTCAAGAAAGATTGTTGCAGCTACCAAATCTTTCTTTAAAGGAAGCCATAAGCATAAGTAGGTCAATGGAAGTTAGTGTTCAAACACAAAAAGAGATTAATAAGTCGTCAATGGCATCAGTTAATGCTATAAATAGGAATAGTAAACCGGGACATTCTAGGACTTTTCAACAAAATAAACAAGAAAACTCTGGATATGGTCGGCATGGTAACTACCAAAATAAAGGTAACTTTGGCTGTCTTTGTTGCGGCCTGCAACACGAACCAGGTAAGTGCCCCGCAGCTAATAGAATATGTAGTTTATGCAGAAACCCTGGCCACTATCGAAAATTTTGTAAAAAGGGCCAAAAATCGACATATAAAAAGGTCCATGACGTCACTGAGAAATTAAGTGAACTTTATGTAACTGAAAGCAGTGATGATGACTATGATTACGGTGATGTTTGTGACAATCAAGCTAGTATTGTTTGGACAATAACGGTTTCTGATGTTAGCCTGATAGACTGGGTAGAGATTGTTAAAATTTCGGAAAAAAATATTTATTTTAAAATAGATACAGGTAGCCAAGTGAATACGCTATCGTTATCTGAACTCCAGGCATTGCAAATACCACTCAAAAATCTTTCTTGCGCATCCTCAGTTTTAATGTCCTATTCAGGTCATAAAATAAAAGTTTTAGGACAAATCTACCTAAATTGTGTTTTTAAAAATAAAAATTACAACTTTTTGTTTTACGTCATTGATTCTAAAAAAACCTGCTCCATTTTGGGACTAAATGCAGTGAGCGAAATGGGAATAATACCAGAAACAAGTTTAAATAAAAACATAAACACCGTTCAGTGCGTACCAAAAAATTTAACAGAAATTTTAAATTATTATGAGCCAGTTTTTTGTGGTATTGGTAAAATAAATAAACAATTTTCTATATCATTATGTGAAAATTCCATCCCACATGTCAGTGCGCCGCGAAAAATCCCGTTAGCTTTAAAAGACAAAGTAAAAAAAAAACTTGATGAAATGGTTATGTCAGAGCTAATTGTACCTATTTCTGAACCTACAGATTGGGTCCATCCAGTTGTTGTTGTACAAAAACATGAAACTAATGACATCCGTATTTGCATGGACCCCCGTTTTTTGAACAAATATGTCAAGCGCGAAATTTGGGAAATTCCAACTCAAGATGTCTTATTTTCTCACCTATCGGGTGCAAATTATTTTAGTAAACTTGATGCTTCCTCTGCATTTTTGCAGTTGCCTTTAACTCATGAAAGCTCATTGTTGTGTACTATTACTACAAGTTTTGGACGTTACCGTTATTTACGTTTACCGTATGGAATCTCGTGCGCACCAGAAATTTTTCAAAGATGTATTTTTGAAATTTTAGAAGGACTACCCGGAGTTGTTTCATATTTTGACGACATTTTGGTTTATGGTTCCTCTATCGAGTTACATAACAAGCATTTATACGCAGTTCTTGACAGAATAAAGCAAAGTGGACTTACTCTAAATCGTGCTAAATCAAAATTTTGTGTAACTGAACTCAGATTCTTAGGACACTTAATTAGTGCGACAGGTATTGCTCCGGATGAGCGAAAAACGCGCGCAATTCAACAGATGCAGTCGCCGTCGTGCAAAAAAGACTTACAGAGATTCCTTGGCATGATTGTATATCTGTCAAAATTTTTGCCCAATCTGTCAAGTGAAACATCGACTCTTCGTGCTCTTTTAAGTGACAAAAATGATTGGCAGTGGAACGCAGTTCAGGAAAAATCATTTTGTGACTTAAAAGAAAAAGTAGCTAGTGCGACAAAATTAACATTTTTCGACTGTAAAAAAGAGACAACTTTATCCGTAGATGCGAGTCCATTTGGTTTAGGAGCAGTGATTACCCAAAACAATAAACCGATTGAGTTCGCAAGTGTTTCGTTAACTCCTACACAGCAACGATATAATCACATCGAAAAAGAACTCTTGGGACTAGTTTTCGGGTGTGAACGCTTTAACTATTATTTGTGTGGCCTAGAGAATTTTAAAATTGAAACCGATCATCGGCCTCTTCTTGGACTTCTTAAAAAACCGCTCGACGAAATGTCGCCACGGATACAAAGACTTGCTATAAGACTCTTAAAATACACTTTTTCTCTTGTATATGTGCCAGGAAAAAAAATTACAAGTGCCAGATACTCTTAGCAGAGACCCCACTAAAGAACTCATAAATACTGAATGTTTGGACTCAAACTTAAAAATCTTCTCAATTATTGCTGTACGGCCAGAAACAGAACACAAAGTAGTGAAAGCTACTCAAGATGATCCTATTTTATCGGAAATAAAAAATTATGCAGTCAAGGGCTGGCCCGAGTATAAAAATCAAGTATCTCTAGAAGCAAAAAGATTTTGGGATATAAAAAATGATATTTTTCTTCATCAAGATGTGCTTTTTTACAAAAAACGTTTAATTTTACCCGAAAGTTTAAAAGCAGAGTTTTTGAATTTAATTCACAAATACCATCAAGGTGTAGTTTCCTGCAAAAAATTGGCTCAAGAAGCAATCTACTATCCAGGTTGGTCTACTGACGTCGAAAATTTAGTACTAAATTGTCAATTATGCCAATCTTATGCAAAATCCAATCCTCGAGAACCACTGACACCTCATGAAGTTCCAAACTTACCTTGGGAAAAGATCGGAGTTGATTTTAAATCATTTGGTACTCAGGATTTTATCGTGGTTGTGGACTACCTAAGCAAATTTGCTGTCGTTAATAAGTTACCTAACAAAACATGCAATGCTGTTGTTACCACACTTAAAAATATTTTTGCCATCAATGGTTTACCACAAGAGATTTTCTCGGATAATGGGCCTCCCTATAACTCGTACGAGTTTAGCCAGTTCGCAAAAAACTATGAAATAAAACTTTCTACCTCGAGTCCAAAGTACCCAAAATCTAATGGTATGGTTGAACGTCATATTGAAACAATTAAAGGACTGCTTACCAAATGTTTCTTGACTGGTGAAGATCCTTTTGCTGCAATTTTAAATTATAATGTAACCCCAAAGCAAAATTTGCCTGCTCCATGCTACACACTTATGGGAAGGCGGCTACGAACTAGTTTGCCAGTCGGCCAAGAACTTCTTAAACCACTTTTTTCTACTGAGAATTTAAGGAAAAAATTGATGGAGAATCAAGAAAAGCAAAAAACTTACCACGATGTTCATGCCAAAAAATTGGATGAGTTAGAGCCAAATCAAGAAATTCTTGTCCAAAATAAAGTGCGTGACTGGAAACCCGGTGTAATTTTACAAAAGTCAGGCCCAAATGATTATATTGTCGTGGTTGGCGAGGCTGAATATAGACGAAACAGGCAGCAGATAAGACCCTTACGAAAGTCAGATGGGTCCAAAGAAAAAGTTGTTAAAACCCTGCCGGATGATATCGTTGAGGTTCAGACCCATGAGCGAAAAAATGTGGTCGAGGATCAGATTCATGATGATGGTGATGAGATGAAAAATTACTATACAAGATATGGAAGATGTATTAAAGCTCCAGATCACTTAAAGTTTTAGTGCGGCAGGTCAAAATGACTATGTTATACTTACTTGAATTTTGTTATTTTAGTTTACTATTTTTTAGAAGCTAGATAAATTTATTTTTTATTCTTTTATAAGGGGCATGTCATGTATGGGTTTTTCTATATATAAACTATTATTATATTCCGTGTTAAATACTTTAAGCTTAAAATAGTTGGCAACAGTGTAGAGTTTAGTTGCCCATGTGTTGCTAATGAGTACACTCCGCGTCGGATTGCATATTACGTAGTAAACCAGTTAATTGCTTTATTGTAATGCCATATTGTAATACAAGTGTAGTAAAACCTATAGTGTGAAGTTTTAGTTAAAAATAACGCCCTAACAAATACTAATACAAACATTACAGAACAGTTTACTCTTTAACTGCTACTTATTTTATACATTCCGAGTCCAATGATAGAGTGACCTTGGAGTCATATTAGATCAAAAAATGTCATTTACCTACTACTCATATCATTAAAGTTGTTTTAATGCTTTTAAAATTTTGGTTTTTGTTTGTCGATCTTCATCAAACTTTTCTTCTAATACAACAAAATTTTTATATTGTTCTTTAGTTTGGTCAATTTTGGAGTATTCTTCAGTTGTTTGGTGTTCCTACTATAATACATTAATAGCATTGAGAGTGTTCAGAACAAATTTCTTCGTGTTATAGCTTTTAAAATGGGATTGTCAATTGGCGACTACCATTACAGTGATATTCGACCTGAATTTAATCTGCAAACTCTTAAAAACAGGCGTGTAGTTGGTGACGTTTGCTTTCTTTTCAGACTTCTTTGCGGTAAAATTGATTGCTCCTTACTTCTTGCAAATATTTCATTTAACACTAGTAGAAGGACCCGTTCATCTAAAAATTTTTACATTCCATTTCATAGTACCAATTATGGATTTTACTCTCTCTTAATAAGAATGGTACGTCTAGCCCATCGATAATCAAATGATATTGACTTTGTTAATGACTTATCTTACTGCTTACTATAAAAAAATTATTAAAAAGAATGTTGTAGCTCTCTTTACTTTTCATGTTGTATTTTTTTGTCTTTTCTTTTTCGTTAGTTTTGTTTATATTATGTACATTTTTTTGTGTGCTGTTTGAATATATTGCATTTGTATTCATTTTTGGTAAAAGGGGTTAACCGTTAATAAATAAATAAATGTTTCCTTATATTTTTTTGAACCTACACGAGTTTTCCATTATCCAAACGGTAGGTATTCACGTTTTCGTGCATTGTCACTACCTGTTATTAATTTGGAATTTACAAAATTATTTTTTTCTATTTTTTTATGAACTCTAGGTATTGAATGTGAGATCTTAATTGTTTAATAAATGATACGTAATTGTCTAGTTTAATAGAATGTCAAAAAACTATGAGCTGCTATTTGTAAAGTTTTTGATCATTATTGTCTTTCATATTTGTATATTTAAAGATTTACTTTTAAAACTCGGGGACAGGTGCAAATTTCAACTACGCGCACCTGATTATAGGGGGTGGTTTGGCACTCTGTAACATGCAATAATCCCGCCACTAACACCTGGCGGCCGCTTCGGACAACTCCCTGTCAATTATGCCACGTCACACACTCCATCCATCCAGAAATAATTTGCAGACCAGACCGCTCAAGCCATGTTAACTGATCATTATTGGGATACCGCATATGCACTGTCACTGCTCGATAGACACTACATTTCGAGGTAGAATATGATCGATTACAACAGGATTCACCAGTTTTAACTTATATGTATTTGTGTTTTTAAGAAGATGGATTGGGTGATTTGTCCCTATTGCAGTTCATTTTTGTATATTTTATAAATTTTGTCACCTGAAACAAGAATATACGAAATATTTTTTCAGAAAAATAAGAAATCTTGTACGAACACCGCTATAAACATTTAAAAAGAATTAATTTAAATTTTGATATTAATATCATTATTACTAGATATACAAATATTACCTATGTATATTTCGGATAATAATAACTAAATTTAAAACTTCTTTGTAATGGGAGTAAATCTAAATCTGTTTACCATGATTACTAACTCAAAACAACCGTTTTACAGATTTTTAGAAACAAAACAAATTAAGAGACCTTTACATACATTTTTTCACAAATACACTGTTTCTGCATGTAAAATAGCCCATTAAAGAAATCAGATTTAATTTAACAAGTCGTACAACTAGTTCTATAAGATAGGTAATCTCCTTTAATCATTGGCCCTTAATTATAAAAATCTTTTTTCTACAACCGTGCGTAAAGTATTATCTTTACGCACGGTTTAAGGTTCGTAAAGTTTAACTTTTTTTCACTAGTGAAAAAAAAAGTTTTTTTTTAACTAGTAAAAAAAGTAAAATAAGCACCGTCTTTTATAAGATTATGCAAAGATTTTTGAGTGTGTTATTGGCCGAGAACGTAAGGTGTCTGGCTTCTACCCAGCTGACTCGGGTTCAATTCCGGGTAAGGAAACTTTTTTTTTATTATTTAATTGTGTAAATTTGTGTAAATATATTTAATTGTTAAATTATTGCAGTTTAATACATACAAAACTAGATATTATAATCAGTAATTTTTAATTTGATTTTTAATATGAATCATTTCATGAATAAGGGTACCTAAGTATTTTTATTTAAATATACGTAGGGTCTGACTGATTGACATTTCAATTAATTTATAATTCAAGCATTTCGCGTTTCTATGTACCGGTATTATAGGTAAGATTAATTTAGAAAATAAATATTTTGTTATCTAAAATATGTTTTAAATATAATATTTTGCAGTAGTGCGTAAAAAAAAATCAGTCCTATACTTGTATTTCTTGTAAAGAAATTCGGTTGTAGAAAAAATATTGTATGCAACTCGTGCGTAAATGTTCCTTTTTTGACTCATGTGATTGTCGCATTCGCCTGCGGCTCATGCGACAAAATTCACATTCGTCAAAAAAGGTCACTTTACGCACTAGTTGCATAAATAACTATTTCTTTCTATTGTAAAAATAAGAAATAATTGTAGATAGGTTCTACAAGAAAAGTTTCCTACAATAGTTATTCTAGTTATAAAGTCAAGTGGTTCGATGGATGAAAACTGGAAACTACCTTTAATCACTATTTTTATAGTCATAGAAAACCGTTCAAATTTATTGGACGAATGTTAAAAGGGTTAGTTTGCTGAACGGTTTGATGTAAGCGTAAACACCAATCCAAAACTTTGGTTCGAATACAGCAATAGAACATTTGGCTCCAGCAGTAAATTGATAATTTGAAGGGTTTGCTGTAGGGATAGATACCGATGCCACATTTGGTACAAATAAAGCAATAGAACCAGTGATTTGCGGAAGTTTGATAATTTAAACCGTTAGCTGTAAGAGTAGAAGTAATTTCAAAAATGGTTCGAATATAGCAATTAAACAAGTGGTTCTAGAGTAATTTGCTAATTTGAAATATTTATTGTAGGATTTGACTTTAATACCAAATATACAAATAGAACAAGTGGTTCTAGCTGGGAAACTTGATTTCTAATGCGAATAGTTAATTTTGGCAAGCTGCCTTTCGGCATTTCTATTTTACTTATATTGCCAACTTCATGGTCCCAGTACCTGTTTCAGAATATTTGGCTCCGAATTTATTATAACCATTGTAGGGACTTTGCAACTTAGAGACGATTTTTTGTATAAATTTTGAATAGCAAGGTTTTGGATACCCAAGAACTATCGCAAACGATTCCTTCCATCGTGTTCTTTAGACATGTGTTAATTTTTTACATCGAATTTGATTACTCTTTAAAAGAATGATTAGTTTTAGCAGAAAAGAGCTGATAAGAAAGTTCTCTTACTTTTTAAAACCAATTTTCAGGAGCAGTTTATTAACAAAATTTAGCAGAATAAGAGATCCTTAGGCAAATATACAAAAGAAATATTCTGTTGAACCAAAGTTTTGATTGGTGAATATACGGTTTAGGATGATTTCTGTTCATTTTGTAAAATTTCCTGATTAAAAGCTTTTGTTCTTCTGCAATATTCGGAAAATCACTGTTTGAATAGTCCACAAATATGGTCAACACTCGCCAGCTGTATATTAAGAAATGCTGTATTGACGTAAAGTTGTAAATTTTTTTTTTACTTCGAATTAATCGTGCAAAACAGCCAATGGAAATATATTTTAAAGTTGTACTGATTCCTAACTTCAAATCTGATTCTTTGGTTAGCCTAATTGTCTACAAACTAAAATATTAAAAGAAATTGGTAAACAAAATTATGTAAATGTTTTAAATCTCAATAATCCCTAAATAAGCAGTAACTTCTTTTTATATTTATCGAAATCCATCTACCCAAAATGAAATTTCCATTACATTACAACCCCTGTCGAAGAACTAGCGGCGAACTAATGTAGCTAAGCTGTTTTGATCCTTCCATTCAAATTACCTAGAGGGCGACGGCCACAGATAATGGACAAAAGGGGATGCAAAACTTTCGAGGCGAAATCTTTAAAGTTCACAGCAATATATTCACACCTACGTCTCAAACTAGGTCAGAGATGACACCCTCGGAAAGTTTTAGTTGCTGATAAGGAAGAAATAAGGGTTGGTTATCGAATTATGTATACAGAGATAAATAAACGCAGGCAGGACTGTATCTTGGAATTGAGATTAGGTTAAACTTTAACATATATTTTTATCTGAGAAGTATAGCGAGTTTTATAAATCAGTTAAACCTCATTTTGAGATCCAGAGAATGGAAGTATGGAAAGATTTCGGTTTTGTCGTTATGTAGAACTTTAACATAAATTTTTATGTCAATTTTTATCAGAGGGTCTTTGAAAAAGAGATTTTAAACGATTAATACCATTGTGAGTAGTGAAAAAGACGCTTGTGTCTATGTATGTATGTATGTACGTATGAGCAGTGGGGGGTAACAGATACACCTGCGACCTATAAGATCTATTTTTTTGCTATATTTCTGATGATTTCTCAGACTTATAGCAGAAAGTTTAGGATATCAGTAATGGGTAATGGGGTTTTAGGTAAGGTAGTTCTTCCTTTTCTATTTCGTATGATCCTAGGTATTTGACCCTAGAATTACTTAATGCGATGCATTCTGAGAGTATGTGTATGGAGGTTTCATCCTCTACCTCACATAATCTGCAGTTTGCTTCATCTACTAATCCTAGTTTTTTCATGTGTCCTCTTAATCAACTTGTCCGGTTAGTATTCCTGTTATAATTCGGAGGTTCTTCCTACTAAGGTTAAGACAGCTGTAAGATCTCTTCTGGTTATAGTTTCCCTGGAGCGTCATCGATTGTCTTAGTCCTTCTAGATCATGCAAGTACTTGGATTTTTCGCTATTCATTTTTTTCCTTAGTTTTTCTAAGATTTTACTACTGCTGATTTCACAGGATGGTTATTGTCCCAGGTATGGGGTTTCAACTCCTTCTTTTGCCAGCTTGTCTGCTGTTTCGTTTCCTTCTATTCTATAAAATGACGCTTATAATACACCACAATTGACACTTTTCCTGTGCACTTTATATACTATTTGTTTTTCATACAACATAAAATAAGTAAGAAAGCAGCATCTTGAACTCACCTTACAACACAAATTTCTTTTATATCTAAAAGAACCATGGATTAATAAATACAATCAATACATTATACTGTTTTTAAATTTGTGAGGGAGTTGTAATTATTGAGTAGGGATGATTTTATCACCCCTCTTAATACCGTATTTCTACGATTAAATCGTTGTAATCTTTGGTGTAGCCAACAACAGAATTGAATTCGCCGTTGCTAAGTGCCGCGCTATTATCAATCACAGTGGTGTTGCATTACACAGAGGGCGACACATACACACTTCACAGCGACGATTTCTCTCAAATTGGAACAAATGAGAGACTCACTCCACTTGGTTTAAAACCCAACTGAAATACATCCTGCGAGACGAAGAGATTAATAAAAACGGATTGAGATCGCTAGCAATCACAATAAAGTTGACGTCACGAATTTAATTTTGTTAATTAAAGTTCGAAATAAATGGCTTTAATAAGAGAAATTAGAGCAAAAAAGACAGAAGATTTTATTTTGGTATGGATGAATTTTTTAATAAATTAAATAATACCGAAAGGGTTTAATTTTGCGGTGAAGACGAGATCGGAATAATGATTTTGTGGTGTCTCCTGGTAAGCATCGATTAAACTTCAAATCGAATTAAGTTGTATGAATAATGGTAACAATTTGATTCGATTTTAAAATGCGAACAATGTAAAAATACGTAATTTGTGTGGCACCAGATGAGACTTACATGAGATATACATTGCTTACTTACATTGAACTAACACATCATATTCTATGCTTTATATACAATGGGGTCATTAGAAAGACACATGTTGTACATGAAGCAAAGGAGCACATATATTATTATGCTAACCAGGTTTACACGCATACAGTATACGTAAGACAGAACTAAACATTACATATTAGATCTACAATGGGGTATAAGAAATTGGTAAACTTTATGTCAGTGAAAGTGAAACTTTTACCATTTAGTATGCAACTTTTGTTTTGGTTTGAATAAAGTCCGGTATGAAATCCATACTACGACTACAAATATTAAGAAAAGAATAATTTTGTAGAAAAGTATGTTTCACTCATAGGTGATATTACTTTAAATATATCGAAACACAAACAGCAATTATATATAAAATCTGTAACAATACAGTGCCTGTAATATCAGAGCGATGGGGAAAATCCGAAATTTGTGTCGAAATATATATTCCTTTCTTTCTTCCAAAGGGATGTCATCCTTATCTAAGATTGACAACAATCTGGCTCTTTTTCAGCCTTTTTCTCTTAGAACCTTAGAGTGAAATTAAAATAAGTCGAGAGACTTGTTCAATTATGATAATAATAGAATGAACACTCGTTGCTCTATATAAGAGATCAATTACCAGAGATTAATGACACTGCTCTGATATAATTTCTATTGATTTTGTTCTGAATTACTTCACAAAAACAAACATACTGCAAATCTGTCTCACAGTATTTGCTCGTTGCTTGCACTTAGTATTGATGTGATTTGCTAGGTGGACGGTCACATCAGATCTAGTAGTGCTGACATTTTTACTGAGAACCTATAAAAATGTTTATAACTTGTATAAAGTCATGCTCGAAAAATGGTTCAACATATTATAGATAATAAATATATCTTTGACTTTTTCCGTAAAATATACCGATAATTTAGCCAATCTTTAAATTATAATTATAGATTGCATTTTTCTTTTCATATCATTGTAGAGTTATTCACGATTTTCGGCTAATCTAAGTAGTTGTTGAGCACTTTGGATTCGCGTCCAGTCGCCAATGTTCCTCAGCAGTGATATTTGCTTCCTTCCAATTCCTCTGCGACACTCTATTTTACCTTTTACTATAAACTGAATGATTTTTGCTATATTTCTTCTTTTAAGAGTCTTAAACATTTGGTTTTTGCCACATTTCAATTTTATACTAAATTTATCTTATTTCATCAGTTTATTTTTAGCTCTATGTCTAATGTTTTAGTTTTTACCATATTGCTAGAAATTTTCAATTTGTATTGTAACTCAGGTTTACTGTATACTCATTACTGTATTTTATGGTTCCATGTCTTTTTCATTTAAATGTCATTCCTTCATAATGATTTACGCTAATTTGTTTCCGCACATGCGCAGTAGTCATCCCTATTATCTAATATTCTTAATTGTTGTATATCTACCATCGTCAACGCACTGTTATCTATCAACTTTCTTTTGCTTACAATTAAATCTGTTAATCTGGATTTTTCCAACAATATTGTGTACAGTTTGTAATTGTGTTGTGTTATCGATATTTTTACTTTTGGAGCTGAATCATTAGATAATGGCGAAGTCATCAACAACCTGCGGCCTCATCGTCACCTTTCTGGAAGCAATTCTTTTATCAAACCTTTGGTTTCGGTCTAATTTCAGACCTTACTGATGTTTTTGTGCGTATTTCCACGCTACCACAGAACACATTTTAATTTTAGAGATTCCAGTACCATTTCTTTTACTGTAACTTATCCCCCACGGATTTTTACATTCATCTGCTTCCACAAATCTTTAAGTCACTTTCTTCCTAACGTACACCTTCTACACTTTGTTTTTTCGGTGATCCTCTGGTTTTTGTTACCCTTCCTCAGGGTATACTCACTTGACTTAAAGTGTTTTTATAACATTTTTTGACCATCTCCCTCCTTTGTGGGGCTTATTATTATCGCCAAAGAAATTTTGACGCCGTAACCTTTTGTTTAATGTTTTAAGCTTTTGTTTTTCAATTAATAGAATAATTTTCATTTAACTTTTACCTTTCCGTACCACTACAATTTCCTTGATTGACTACTTATTGGCTTATTACCTTATTACCGGTAGTTTGCTCAATTATACACCATTTTTTCGAACACCGCATTTATGTGGAAGAGACTGGAACCTGTCACTACTAAGCTGTTTTCCATGGAATTTTATAATTGTATGAATTTTTGATTTTTACTTTTTTCTATTGGTAAGTTGTTAAGCTTTTCAGTTATTAGTATTACTGACTATCTTTTCATATTGTTTTTAGACCTGATGATGACCTATATAGGTCGAAACTAGTTGCCATTTACACCCACTTAATAAAATATTTTGTGTGGTACGAGACTTCGTGTTTTCTTTGGTATTCTTATTTAATACTGCTTCGGTAATCTGCATACCTAGCCAGGGTATTCAAAGCATTCGTTTATGCAACCACATCTAGAATCATTCTCTGACGCAATTTAATATATAAATATCATTACAGAAAACTGATTTTATTCTCATAAACGTTGTACCGAGCTACTTCAATTCTGCACTCAATCTCGTTACTTATGTCTATAGTTGCCCTGTGATGTTGGGTCCCAGGTATCGGAATTGGTTTACTCTCTCAATGTTTTTCTGATCTGCAGGAAAGCTTCTGCGTGTGGTTGTTAGCTGAATTTAATATATTTTTTCGTAGTAACATTTACTGTTATACTTATTTTTCGGATTTTTATGTTTACACAATCAGAAACACCAGAGTCCCTGGATACTATCGAATAAGATGACCGTGACGTCAGCGAGACTAATATTAATTGCATTAGTTTTAAATGTATGTTATAAAGTAAGATTCTTGTTTCGAAAAACCCATAAACAAAATTTGTCAATAAACATAGCATGTATCATATATTATTCAATTTTAAATTACATGACACTCGGAAATGTCGTATTTTAAGATGGAAATTTAGTACGCTTCTAAAAATGTCATTGGATTGACGGCTGACGTCTAAGAAATAAAAAACATTAAATTACGATAGTGGATGCCGGTTGACGACCAAAAAGCGACACTCTTTTACGAAGTATACGATCTATCACAACCAATGACTCTCGTAACATGTCACTAGTAAGTCCCTGTTTTCGTTTATTTAAACCGAGTATACAGTTCAATAAAAAGTTGCAGATCCGGATTGAAAGTGGCTCTTTTGATTAAAATGCGAATTATTTATATTTAATACTAGATCTTCTAACGTAGTGCCATTTAAACACAAATAGCAGCTATTAGTACGAATATAGAATAGGCCATATCACACGCAAGTGAAATACATTATATATCAGCTGAAGATGAATTGTTTCATGTTTTTTTTCAAATTTAATCATTTTAATTGTATTTTACAATTTCTAAAATTGGGTTAAAATTTAAATAATTACATAAAATTGGTTATTTTCGATTTTAGGGTCTACGAAATGGTAATGAGCAAAATTGATCTTGGTCTTGCGAAAAAGACCTAGACCCAGACCAATACTATCCTTAGGCTAGCAAGACCAAGACCAAGGCAGAATTAACAATACCAAAACCGATTATACAAGACCGAGTTCAAATAAGCATAACATAAAAACGATACAGTTGAGATGTCGAATTGTCAATTCGTATTCTAGATTATAACGTTATATTGACAAACAAAGAAACTTTAACACTTTAAAAAAAATATAGGATCTATAAAAATGCTCCAAGAGTATTTTCTGCCCAATGTCTGGAGAACACATGTTTTAATTACAAAGATTTTTTTTAATATTTTTATCTTTCTTAAGGACTTTTTTGTTAAAAGGTCAATTAATACGTTAAAGAACGGGTAGGTTTTTGAGTTTTTATAGCTTGTAACAACAAGAGATATCTTTCTCTTGACAAGTTTTTATAGCAAGCTCGCATATATTAATATAATTTTTTTTAAATAATAATAGATTTTTAATTATTGTTAATTAATAATTATAACCATTATTTTCAATGCAAAAAATAAAATCATATATAAATAAAATAAGACACAAGATAGAAAGACCAAGACTTGATACACAATACCAAGACCAAGACTAAATAAGAAAAACCAAAACTAAGGCCACGACCAAGACCAAGATTAGATATATTTAAGCAAGACCAAGACAAGATTAAATCAGCAAGAACTAGACTAGATCAGCACAACCAAGAGTGTCCAAGTCTTGGTATAGATCCTACTTTGCTTGTCACGAAATACCTTCCAAATTGTATTTTATTGTAGTACTTAGTAGAACAACAGTATTATATTTAACAAGTATATAGGTATGTAGGTAATAATATTGAGTATAGCTTAAACAGAATTCTTATACAAATGTGTCTGGTCATACGTAAAATGATTTGTTAAGTAGATGCAATCGTAAAGAAAGTTTTGTGCTTGCTATTTCCGGTCGGTGGTCCAAAAGTTTTACTTGAGTCCAATTTAGGAGGCGACAAAATAATTACTGCTTTCTGAGGCAAAATCATGATATGCTTAAATAGAGCAATCCTTATCTTGTTTAATTTAGCGTGGTCAAAAATATATTGCAAGATGTGTTGAATATTATTTTGATATTAACAACAGAATTGCACTGCAACCATCAGGTTGTCATTTTAAGAACTCTTATCTTTAGAATGCCTGTTACGAATTTAGCGGATATTGAATACACAGAATTAGTGTTTACTTGCAGTTATTTTAGATGCATTTCTGTTCAGTTGTCGATAGGGGTGTTACGGATAGAAAGTAGTTAAATAAGTTTTATATTGTTATTTTCATTACTCCGTGCGGAAAGCACTGCTTTCAACCATGTAGGACCGTGTGGAAAGCAATGCTTCCTTCAACGTTATGAAATATAAAACTTTTCATCACTCCGTGCGGAAAGCACTGCTTTCGACCATGCAGGACAGTGCGGAAAACAATGAATGAGCGAAACAGAGTTAATAAGTGTTTCCCAATCAAAAATAAATGAGATAGAAAGTGAATTGAGGATAGTTTTGCATCTGATAACGCGGTAGTAAATGCACCACGATATAATCAACCAAACGTTTTAATACTAAATAAAGATTTTGTTGATTCTCAGTTATTATCTAATATACTTAAGTTGAATACAAAAAATATGTCTATAGAACAACTGTTTAAATATTAGGTACATTTAACGTATTTAACAAAGATTCATAACTATACATAATTTTGTAATAAAAAGTGTTTTTTTTTAATACAAATGTTATGTTTCTTAACTCTAAAAATTTTTGTTTTAATGGGGGGGTCCGCCTCCCCCCAACCCTCCTTTAGCGCCTTCGCGGTGCAGGCGGATCAGACCTAATAATACTTTTATTATCTTCTTTCCTTTTATTTTAGACAAATTCAAGAGCTTTCCTTACGGAGTGATAAAAAATATAATACGCAACTCGTGCGGGGCGCAGGTAATCCCACCTGCTTTCCGCATTCGTTACGTAATGTACTATTCTCTATTCAAAGATATTTTATTGTTGCGTTTATTAAATCAGAATTTATTGTGTAATAGTCGTTACCTATATGTTTTGATAAAATGGTGTAATTGATCTATGATTATTCGGATCTAGATAAATATCCTTCAACGGAAACTAATAGATCCTGATAAAATTCTATAACATAAAGAAATCAGAAAAAATTTAGATATTGCCATTAATATATTGATTTTTTATATTATTTGTAATCAATGACTTAAACAAGAACTTAAAAATAATTTTATGTCAGTGATGTTTCTGAAAAACTCTACAGAAAGTGTGTTTTATAAATTTTATTTAATTAAAAAGCCCAAAAGGGTACACAAATTTTTTTGGACTTAATTGGTTCCCCAGCTATTAATATTTCTTTTTATTCACTGAAATAAAAATACGTTCTGGGAATGGCTTTACTTTATTCCATTTATATTGGCAACAGTTTCTTTGTATTGTATGCATTCAATATGAATTTTAATCTTTCAAAACTCTTGTATTGGAAGCGTGTTTTTAGGATTTATTAAAGCCGCCTCTGAATGGACGGAAGAAAACGGAAAGAAAAAGTATTTTATACTTGGTCTCAGGGGCTTTCGCGTGTGTATATGGGCACCGTGCGCTAGTATTAAAATTTCATGGCCTACTCTAATGTAAACTATCTGTCGGAGATGTCCCGACAGTGTTCAAAATTTATTTCAGTCTTCGTTTTTTTTTTCTCGGTTTTCTTTACAGATGAAATATCCCTTATTTTCAGTTTATCTTTATTATTGGCTGGCGAATTTTAAAACTACATTATAATAGGGAATATGCATGTATTTTTTTATATTTTTAAATGAAGATTTACATTATTACATTTAATGTAAAAAAAGATTTTAGCACTGAAAAAACAATATATGGTTCAAAATAAATAGTTTCAAAAGAGTAGGCTGATAACAGCGTTTTAAACGATCGCCATTTTGGCGCGCTGGCGTGACGTCATAAATCATACCAACAAACATAAGGGATGATAGCTGCAGTGGTTTTGGCCTTTAATTTTGTATTTTGTATTTTACTTGAATAATATAATGCAACAGGACAAGAAACCGCAATAAAATGTTTTTTTTTATTTATTTTATTTTATTTTAATTCTCACTGTTTTACGGGTGAACCCAATTACAAAACAGGACAAAAAAACACTAATTACTAGAAGTTATTAAATACAGAACAACCAAAAAAGCACTTAACAAACATAAATCTAAGAAATATAACTAAAAGGGGGCACAAAAAACTTAAATAAAAATGTGCTAAACATAAATAGGTGGACAATAACATTTGTGATACAGTGAAACCTCTATTTACGGACACCTCTTTATATCGGACAACTCTATATATCGGACAAATAGCCATATTAAAAAAGGTTTACTAAGGTATTTTATGTATTAATTCCCTCTATATAATGGACCCTCTACATAATGGACGCGGACAGATAACTGTATACTTAAATAATGCTATTTCATTGAAATGGACCTCCTTTTATCGGACAGGTACCTATAAAAATTTGTTTATTGAAATTACACTAAATTGTATTAAATATTGTATTCAAAATTTTATTGAAATGGTTACAGAACAATTGTGTTTCATTGAATTTCGACCCCCTGCTATCAGACAGGTACAGAGATTTATTTTAATATTTACCCTAAATTGTCATTGAAATCATCTTTTAAATATCTAATGGATGTATTTTATTGTTTAGTTTTATATACTATTGGATGATATTAAAATCAAATTAAACAGTGATGCACAATAAGTTTTTGTATAAATTTTTATCTACTTTATGCAGAAAGTGTGATTGTTGATTAGCAGTTTACTGTTGATCAGTTGTTGTACTTAGATTATTTGATATGAAAGTTCAAAAAAGAAAACGTTTAAGTTTATATGAAAAAATTGAAACTTTGGTTTCAGATTTTTTTTTAAATTTAAGTCTGTGTATGTATTATGTATGTATATATATGAAACTATTTTAGATATTTATACTTCTGTAAATTGCATAAATAAATAACTTCATATTTCTATCAAAACAGTTTTAATAGAATACATTCCATACCATAATTTTCAAATATTGTTAGAATGAACTCTAAAATTTTAAAAATTGTTAGCTATGTATATATATCGATCCTAAGTTGGAATGGAATGAAAATATATATTTTACATAAGAAAACTATGAATTTTAACACTTATTTTATATGAAATTCGAAATATTTTATTCCAAGTACATATACCTAAGTAGATATATATTGTTCTGATCACACCTCCTATTAATGGACACCTCCATATAGTGGACAAAAACTAATTCCCCGGAGGTGTCCAGTATTGGGAGGGTTTACTGTATCACTTTTTGAACAGTTAAGAATGTCAATCAACCTTTCCAGGTTGTTACATTGCTGACACATATTAAATATAGGTGAGAATTTCAAAGTGTTGATTCTTGCAGCTAGGAGATAAAATGTACAGCCACTCCGTGAAGAAATTCGAGGTATAAGTATAAAAGTTTAATCTGTTTAATGGTTTAGTAGGTACAATCTATTTTAATTATAATTAATTTATGCAGAAAAATGACCGAGTTATAGTATCGGCGCGAACTAAGATCCATTACACCATGTCTAGTTAGTAGATCAGTATTTGGCTTACCATTTTCTGGATGAATACCATCTAACTTAAAACTTAAAAATTTCAGAAAATGTCTTTAAACAGCCTCGATTTTGTCAATATGTGCCCGATAATAAGGATTCCAAATAACAGATCCATATTCCAGTTTCGATCCAATACAGATTACAAGGTCTTAAGCGTAGATACCCTAACGAATTTTTAAACCCAAACCACAAAGCCAGACATTCTAAATGCAATTGCAACTATAGATTCGGTATGGGGAATAAACATAATGTGTGGATCAAAAGTCACTCCAAGATAAACAAAAATACTTGGACGATGAAGAGTAATAACTTGTATAGCATAGACAAAGTGAATTATATAGGATTTGGTAGTAAACGACATAACTTGGCACTTGGCAATATTCAAAGAAAGATAATTTAGTTGAAACCAGTTCTCAATGCCAAATAAGTTTAAAGAAAGACGCATACAGTCAGTCGGATCGCAAATTTGACAGAAAATTTTTATGTCATCCGCATATAATAGACAATTGTCATCAATTACAGCCAGATGCCAGAATATCATTTATAAAAATATTAAACAGCAACGGTCCAAGAATAGACCTCTGTTGAACCCCCGACGTGTCAAGGTAGGTACTGGACAGACTTAAAGCCCTTATGGAATACATATTGTTTTTTATCCGATAAATAAGATTGAAATAACTGTAAAAGAGAGTCGGAAATACCATAGTTACAAAGTTTTTTTTAGAAAGATTTCATTGTCCAGTCTGTCGAATGCCTTTGAAAAGTCCATATAAACTACATCAGTTTGAATACGGCTGTTCATATTTTCAGAAATGACTTGCGTAATATGCATTTAATTAGTGACTGTAGAGTGAACTTTAATAAATCTATACCATTGAGATCCTATAATTAATATATCTACTCATATCATGAGGCAATAGAATTTCGAAAACCTTGCAAAAATTGCAGGTGATGGATATTGGTTGGTAATATCTGACCGACCTTTTTTATAGATTGTGGGAATGGTCGATGTTCTTGAACAAATATTAAAGAGCTGCATGAGTAGATTAGCTAATACGATGGCAAGTCTTTTAAAATAAAAGAGGGAAACTCATCGGGACCAGTGGTCATTTTAGATTTCAGTTGTCCTAGTGCCCACAAGACTTCACTCTCCTTAAAACTAGAAATATTTAAACATGTGTTTCATTACAAATGAACTTAAAATAATGAAACCTGCTTACCAGTAAAAAATCTAAATTCTATTAAAATGGCAGTGCATGAATCTGTTTCAAATTTTTATTTCTTTAAATAATTCATAAACACATCTACACACAATATAATATTACTAAAATATCCTTAAACTCACAATAAAACAGCAATGAATACAAACTATGCACTGGTAAATAATGTTATTATGATCATTGACGTCACAATTCGTTCCGTTGCGTTTGACTTTATTATATTCTCATACTTATTTTGTGCTTTTTTCAATAATTATTTTGTTATTCAAAACGAAATTATATTAAAAAAATATTTATACGTGCGTAAATATAAAGGAAAATTGTTTATGTATAAAAAATATAATTATTTAAATCATAAGCATATTGCCTATTGTAATCTATAGTTACATATTGAAGTGCATACAAATTAATTTTAAGATTGAGCAAAAAAAAACATTAGTCGCAATTCCATACCCACCAAGATTTTCTGTATTTTTCCAGCTTAGAACATGTAAAACATAATTATTTTAAAACACTTCGAACTCTGAAAATTAAATTAATAAAACGTTTAATTTGTATTCTTCTTAAGAAAACAAATCAACAGTTTCGAACTAACATTACGTTTTAGATATTACCGATCTCCAACGTAACTTTTAGTACAAATGCAGATCAGCTCATATAAAGTTTTGGTGGATAACTATTTCTTTTATTCACTTCATACTGCGCAAAGTTCGTAGTATGGTATTGGGCCGAATCTTATAAAGTTTGTTTTGTTATATCGTACCGATTTTATAGACTACGTTTATAAGAAGATTTAAAAATTATTGTTAGAAACAATTTTAACTTCCATTTTCTTGGGTGTTTTAGTGTATCCATATATATATATATATATATATATATATATATATATATATATATATATATATATATATATATATATAACAAGGTGCTAAGAAATTGCGTATTATAATAAACAAAGGGGGATAACGGGCATGTAACGCAACAAAGGATCATAGGTTACAAGTAGGAATGGTAACCGCAGACATGCATGTTTCTGGCTCGTTAGCCGTCATTAGTGCGGTATAACCAAGTAGGGCATTGCACTTGGCTAGCAAAAGTGTTGGGTACTTGAGAGCAAAGGATGTTAGGGAAACATGTGTGAAAAAACACAAAACAACGAACGCTCACACAGGAGTCCTATCGCCATTTTGTGTGCTTTCGGCCAGCTGAGCCCACATTTAAGGGCTAACAACCAGCGTCGCCACGTTGGCGAAACGGACTTATAGTGTTTGAGTCGTTCTAAGCCCAGGATGTAAAACAAAACAAGAAAACGCGTATTAATAATAAAACAAAGGGGAGATGTTCTTCGAAACACCTGGTGCTTAAGACGGACCTCGTCTCTAGGAATTTTATGCAAATTCGATACAAAAAGAGTGTGCATTCGTTACTATGAGGTTTTTGACGTCGCTAACCACGAATATCATGTAATGATTTTGCTAAATCATTCGCATACAAATTTATGAATCCGGGCGCGTGCATAGAAGTATAACTTCTGCCGGCAGTACCACTGACTGCCACACTCTTTTTTTTTGGTTGCTTTCGTTGTTCTATTTTATACATTTCTTAAACTATAATTTTAATCCCATACTTTCCTATTTTTTTAATTTTTATTGTAATCCCATATAGTTAATTAGATGTATATTACTACTTAACCTACAGAATAATATACCATCATTAAAGTACGATGTAAAACAAATTGAATTTAAATATCTTAAGATCAATTACCTAACATTGAATGTCTGAAGGCTACTTTTATACCAAATTCTCTTTTTTATTCACCCAATATAAGGTGCTCCTTAATAAAATATATTCTGAATAATTTCCATTTCCATTACTTCTCCATTTTTAATGGAAACCTTAGTGGAAAATCGAGAGCCGGAGACATTTTTATCATCTCAAATAATCGAATTCAGGGGATCCATTTAGATATTACGTTGGAATTTTATAAAATTAAAGTTGGCACTAGTTGTAGTAGTATTCATAAAAGGAGATCTGAACTGAATTATAACTTTATCGATTGGAAATTAGCTTCTTTTATCGTACAGTAAAATTTTATAAATGTTGACTTAGAAACATTGTTTTATGAATTGTTTACTCAATTTATATTAAAAAGTATTTCATAGTTTTTACTAGCTTTAAAATTAATATGAACGTTATTCATTTTTTGCCATGATAAAAGCAGGAAGGGATAATAGGAAAAAAATATCAACTAATAAAGAGGGTGTTGTGCACTTGGACGCCGCGGTCAGTTTTATCAGTTGAGATCCATAATCCTACCGGCCATTTGGACGCCAGTTTTGAAAATCCAATGTACCACTTGGACGCCGTCGTTATCAACCATTAAGTATGGATAATAATTGTATATTTATAAAATGGGAATTGTAAGAATAATTTCAATAATAGTAAAAACATTTTTCCACGTGAATATTAATGTTTAAATAATGTTATGGTACACCATGTGAGCCATAAAAAGAATAAAACCAAATTTAAAAAAAAAAACTTATAATTAATAAAAAATAATATAAAATTACAGAATTTTACACTTAAAAAGTAAAAATATTATAAATATATACAATTATAAACGTTTAAAAAAATTACAAATTATAATTAATTTTTGTAGTGGTAAGAAACAATCTTAAGAAACTGAATTCTTGAAATGGCTTTATTTTTGTATTGTGCTATTACATTCGTTAAATACGCATGACGTTTTTGGTAATTTGCATTTTTAATTTTGTTTGATATATGTAAACTGTTTAATTTCACATAGGTATTTATCTGAATATCAAGAAGTACATCAACAAATTTAAATATATCTGGATGTGCTGAATAAAAAGCAGAATTAAAATGTTTGTGAAAAGACTCACAAGCATTTGTTGTGCGTTCCGTAGAACTTGTGCACGATGCCCACATTGTAGGTGGGAAGTCAGATGTATCGCAAGTGTAGGTATTAATCATATAATAAGTAAATGAAGTTAATCTTTCATCTAATGGCATTATTGGAATTAAATCTTTACAAAAACAGTCTGCTACCTGAGTGTTTTCCAAAAATAAAAGGCCGAAAATGTAATGAAGCCATTTGCCGATTTCTGAATGTTCATTTTTATATTCAGAAATTAACCCCAAATTTTGTATCTTACGTAACCACGATTGCGTTAAATGAAATCGACATCCAATAATTCAAATATCAGGCCAAATCTGTTTTATACCAGTGTGAATAGCTTTCTCAAAATCGCAAGTAACATTACAAAGCTTCCAATCTAAATTTAAATTATTATAACAATATTCCTTTAATATTTTAAATGCAGATGCATAAGTACTTGCCTTTTTATCTGGCAAAACAAAGAATGCCAATGGTATGTAGTGTCCGTTGTCAACAATATGTATGGTAAATAATTGACCAAAAAATTTTGGACAGTAATTAAATGTACCGTCACAATAAATGCTATCACGAGAACATAGGTACCTTAAATTTAAATCACATGAAAATAAAATAACTTGTAAATCGTCATTGTGGGATAATAAAAATTGTTCACCCTTATTTGTACTACATTGTATTGCTTTTAATGCATTGTGTACATCTCTTATGCACTTTGGCAAAGGTGGCAATATACTTCTTCTGGCCCTATATATACTTCGTCTAATATTCGCAACATCATCAATGGTTCCATTAAATGTATTTCCTTCTCCTCGGATTCCATTATTTATTAACTTACTGGGTTTAACAGAAATATCTTCTGCCGCCTTCCTTTTCACTCCGTTTTGAAGTTTTTTTATATCTAAATTGTCCAACGGTGGATGATTGTGTTCATTATTAGACTTTAATAATACAGTTTCCGATTTGTCCACTTTAATAGTTGCTTTACACTCACGGCGAGTACACCTATATGATATCCCCAACTTTGTTTCTTTATCTTTTCCAAATGTTTACTTATTAACAATTAATAACTTTTTACCTTTTACGCTCAACATTGACTCCATTGTAACACAAACGAAAATCAGAATCACTTTTCCAAATAAAATAATGTTTTTAGTTAGAATTCAAATAATTAACTAAATTAAAATGTTTGTTTTTCAACTGCTTGAAAAATATAATTTTCCTTCCCCCTGGTTCTCGACCAATCACAAATAAAAACCGATTAATAAAACCAAACCGTTAGATATTTAATCTGTATTACGGTAGACCCAATAAATGAGATAGGAATATTTAATTTTCTTGGAACCCTTAATCCGCATTTGGCGTCCAAGTGGTCTATACCTTTCGAATAGAAAAAGGATTAATTTTGGGTAAAACTGACCGCCGCGTCCAACTGGTATATTCCCAATAAAGAGTCAACTTCAACCTGATTAGTAAATATAAATTGTGTTCACTTATCCAGTTTCTTCTGATACCATTTATCTAATATTTTAATAGCTACATTTATCTTTTTAAACTGTCTTTTATATACATTTTTAAGCAAGTGTTAAAGACCTTATTTAATCTGGGGTAAAATTTGCTCCAAGGTTTTTTTTTGGGACGAGAAACAGTAATCTAATCTAATCTAAATAACCTGGCATGGTCTCTCCTGTGGAGCCCCATGTTTAAGCACTACTTCCGGGAATATTGTGACCAGGTTCCGCACCAAGAGTCCTTACATGCACCCGATGCGTGCAGGACTCTAGTTTGTTCAGCTGAAAATCAACGTCACGCTGATCTTCAGGAGGCTAGAATCCGGGTGTCCGAAATTCCTTGAGTTACTGTTGCCACAGAGCAGTTCCCTTTATAAAAGACTTGAGTCCTGTGACTACCTCCTCAAGGTGGTGATAGGATTCAGGATTCGTGTCAGCGAAGATGAGGAACCGTTTATAGTACAAGGCCTCACACTCGAATAGAATGTGAGTTGCCGTCTCATCGTCCATGGCGCACAGTCGGCACGAGGTGGGTTCCTGTGTCAAAATCCCCATCCTACGAAAGCGTAGTCTGAATGGTCCATGCCCAGTGAGCAGGCTCACTAGTACTCTTATCTGACTCCTACCAAGATTCAGTATGTCAGACGTCAGTTTTTTGGAGTAGCCTTTGAGCATCAGCTTCTAGTGCCTTAGTCCTACAGTCCAGTGTTTGGTTGACTTTTCCCAGACCCAGTTCCTGACTTTGGTTCTTGCCCAGGCTCTAGGCAGTCCCAATACCGGTTCTGGACCAGTGAATCGTGTATCCTCTCCCTTCTTGGCCAGAAGGTCCGGGGTTTCATTACCTTCTAAACCTTTATGTCCTGGCATCCACTCCAAGAAGACCCTGTTTTGTCTAGCCAGTTCATTGAGGTTTTGTATGCACTCCCAGATCAGCTTGGAACTAACCCGGAATTGTTTCCAGTAATATAATATTAAATTTAAATTAATTTTTATTGTCTGTTAATTACCTTATGGACATTTAGATTAAAAAACTTTATTAAAGCATATTGTTTACACATTTATCGATTTTCTAGAAAAAAGAATTGGAAACTGGCGATGCGCCTATTGTATCGTTTGTTTACAAAGGCTGACTCTTATGTTCCTTGGATATCTAGTACATTAACATTCATATATTGTATTTAAAACTAAAAACACTATTTTTATAATGAATGAAATTATAAATCAGTATATGCCGGAATGGAAATCAATAGAATATAAAAATCAGCCGGTTTAACAGAGTTTGATAACCACTCGTGAATCGCTTTAGTTTTTTAATATTCTTTTATAACGTGCTACTTGAAATTAATTTGATAGATATCTTAATTCAAAGTCGTGTTTATTCAAATATTTTAATCTTTTTTTGCTTTACAGACTCAAAAGTTATTTAATTTGAATTCCTTCATCCACACTTCTTTATGAATGTTATATTATGGAAATTGACTAATGAGAACAGCTACGGGAATTAGTTTAGAGTGTGGTAGTGATTTATTTGTGTTAATCTGTGATCGTGGTATTTTGATTGTTTTATACATATTTTTTTTAAGATTTTAGTTGATATCTCTTTAGTATGAACCCTACACTTATCATTTAACTCATGAGATAAATAAAGGTCATAAAAGGCAAAAATGATGGTCAGTTTTACTAATAACAGCTGGCCAAGGTGCGATTTTATTTATAATTTCTACATAAGAACCTTTAGCGGCAATAGTCTTAACCATCAGTTTTGGTGATGATATAAATCCTTTATTTATTTACACTTTTGAAGTATGCATCTTGTTGTCTGGATAAAGTGTTCCATATTTTGCTGACATCAAAAGGTAGCTTTATCAAAATCGACAAATGGGCATTTAAAAAAACAGTAGATAAAAAGAAGTTTAAAAATAACATGGTTAACGAAAAAAGTATTGTTGTAGATGCAAAAATATAGACATATTTCCATTTTATTTGTCTACAATATCTCCTTATGCATTTGTGCTCCAATGCTTAGATTCCTTCTTTTATGCCTTCACTTTTAAAATAGGCGAAGCGTTGACATTGGAATTAGATCCATATTTCTTTTTAACAGAAAATTTGTTTAGATACGGTAAAAATCAATTTTTTATATTAGACTTTTCCTTTATTATTTACTTCAATTGATCCAGAAGATTATAATAATATTTAGCGGTAATTATGTTTCCCAGATAATCAACTAAAACTATTTTTTTCGCGTTCCAAAAAATCCTTATAATAACCTTTTCTGCCGATGGGCTACCTTTCGTTTACTTCGGCCTTAGTTCTCCCTTACTTCTCAACTGTTTCAATTGATGTTTGGTCCCGTGCGTATAGTAGTGAATCAAGGTCATCAATCACTGTAAAAAGTATATTGGAAAAGAGCCAAACCGAATCATCATAAGCCTCAGTTTTTGATTCGAAGTTAACAAATGCCGCACCCTTCTTTTTTATAATTTTCATATCTTCAAATTATCAGCTATACTCTTTTTGTAGAGACGCCAGCATTATCAGCTACTTTTATCAAATTTAATCGACGATAATTCATATTGGCTTTGTATAGTTTTTGAACTATTTTAATAGATGTTGCCGATTGTAGTCTTTTAGTACGCTGTTCGTCTTGAATACTTGTACGGGACCAATTTGAAGTTCGCTACCCATATTCTGTTGTAAATGAGAAATTGGATACCTTTTGTGTTAAGTCTTACGGAGTCTTTATCCGAAGATAAAAAATATTTTCTCAGGGCTTTCACTTTGAATTTTTCCTTACTTGGAAAATAACAAATGCTAGATAGCTAGATAATCTTGTAATACCTAATGCATACAGAAAAAAAACAAAAAATGATTTCAAAATATTTTAACATTATTACGTTAACACTGCAATGTAAGCGCCAGTTATGGGTGGAAAAATATGTACGAACGATTGATGTGTTTTGTTTAACTTATGTTACTATTATTTAATTTTTCTTATATCCAAAACTTCTTCTAACATAAAGGTTTTATTATAAAAGAAAATTATTAGGAGTATTAAATTGTTAGATACCTACAAATTGACATCCTTCAAATATTTTCACGGTTGATAATTTTTTTCACGCTCTGTGTACTTCACAAACAATTCCGAAGTTCATATATCCTCCCTTTCAGACAACAGCTAACCGTCCCCCTTATTTCTTTTGTCGCCGTGTCATCCTTATCAGTTGATTAAATCTTCGGTCTTTGGTCTGTTCAAGAAGCCACACGTCACTTACGACTCATAAAAAATTAGCAAGCGATAGCGCCTCAAGGGAAACACATTGGCGGAGTCAAAAATAAAATTATAAAATATATTGCCGTAGTTTAATCTGTAATTACAATGCATCTTCTTCTTTTAATGAAAATGCATTATAATTAACTCATCACTAATGTGTGTTATTTTAAAGCTAATATCAATAACCTAAATAACAATCTTCTTCGTTGTGGACTATGGCAGTCATAGGCATTATAACACGTTCATTAACCGAAAATAAAATTAATATTTAAAATTTTGAACGAGGAGTAAGTATTTTGGCACTTTAAACACCTCTTCCTCCCAACTTCAACTTTTTTATTATTGTGTTTCACTCGGAGCTTCATACCAGTTTTAAAGAAGTAAACCTTTTAGCTAGAATCATTTTTGACCATTTGAAAAGCTATTGGGCCTAATTTTGTATTCGTTCAAAAATGATTAATTTATACCTTTACTTTTCAACTAGTACCAAAATGAGTCTAGCTAAATTATAAACAAATAGCAGGTGAGAACAATGAAACCAGAAGACAAAGAACTAAGAAAAAGGTTGTTTTAAGAAACGGTCAAAGAATTCCTATAGTTGTCTCTGACATTGTTATCCATCAGCCAGCCAATTTTAATTAATACTATAACAGTTTTTGTGGATACAGTTACACGTCTTTCTTTTGTTGTTTTCACATTTTTTATATTATTATAAAGACGTAATATTGACCAAAATATTCAACACACCAAATTAACCTTCTTCTTTATCTGATTAATTTTACTGTCTGACTCTCATTTATTATTATGTAGTTCAAATACTTACTTAAATTAAGCCACTAAATCTGTTTAATATTAATATTTTGTTAAACACTTTTTATAGGAAATGCATTAAAACAGCTGAGGCTTATTTTTCATTGTTTCCATGTTTTTTGTTTGTATAATAAATTCTTGCATTAATATACAATGCATTTGTTTTTTTTTTTGAAATTTCTATTTTAATTAATTTATATTTTTGTTGCAGGTATGTACCTACCAATCGAAAAATACAGACAGCTCACTAGCGGTAAGAGTTTTATTATTTTACCAACCAACCTTTTGGATTACTGATTTAGTTAAATATAGTGAAAAAATGTAGAAAAAACTCCAAAAGATTTGTTCAACGCTTTACTATGTTAAAAATATGTTTTTTTAACAATCCCGACCTACACCTCTGTCATCGAATTTCTTCTTACGACAAACACAGATACCAGACTAATTTCGATGCAGCAGGGGTAAAAGGGGAATGTACGCCCCTTGGGGCCTAGAATAGCTGTGTCATCCCTTTTTATTCCCTTTTCTAATCTAAGGGACCTTCACTCCTAGCGGGGGCGTGTTTTTATTTGACCCTTTTATAACGCTTTTCCGTAGTACTGTTCACACCACTGACTGACTATATTACGAAAAAATTGAGTCAGTGATAAGAAGTTAGCGAAATCGGGTTATCTAGGAAGCGTATTTATTCTAAACAGCTGTATAGGTAAGGTAGTAAGTTGTTTCTTTTCTAAAAGTTTGTGATTCTCACGCATTATATTGTAAAGTAATTGGTTAAATATAGCTTAATATGTCCCGTTAGTAAATAATTATTTAACTACGTACGTAGTTATGCCATTTATAATTTTCCCATACTTCATAATTTTTCCATGCAACTTGGTGTTTGGCTTTTTACCTATATTGCAGTACTTGGTGGCTTGTGGAGCTCTCCTAATTGTGTGTCTGTCTTCATCCTACGGTTGTCCTAAATGTAACTTTTGTGTTTTATTTTCTTGGTTTTCTAGTATTTGGACTCCAAATAATTTGAAGAGTAATTTAATATTTCCCAATCTTTTTCTATTTAATGATGTCTTCGTAAGTATAGACCTAAATACAAATGTACCGAGAACATCTATTGGGGCAGAAGAGCCAATTTATTAATTTGGGATTTAAAGGATTGCAAGTTAGGAGGAGTGGGGAAGACGTGAGAAGGTAAGGAGTTCCACAATCTGGAAACCCTAGGGATGAAGGAACGATCGAATCGATCCGTTCTCGATGTCTGACACTGAAAAGTATAAAGCATGGAGTTGGCACGTCGCGTTGCTCTGGCTGGTCTGACAAGTGGAGGCATTATAGAGCGGAGTTCTTCTGAGCAAAATCCGTTTATGTATCGGTAAAACAAGGAAAGATCAGACACTGCTCTTTGGTGGGACAATGGGGCTAGGGTGTCGTTTATTAGTCGAACTGCTCTTCTTTGTAATGCATTAAGAACTCTGACCCTTGACGGAGCAGCCGAACCCCATACATGCGAGCAGTATTCAAGATTTCGTCGTATTTGGGCTTTGTAAAGAGTAACTAAGTTGGACGGAGAGAAATATTTCCGTGCTCTAAACAGAAAGCCTAATTTCTTTCCTGCTGCAGTTCCTATGGATGCAATATGTTCTTTCTAGAGTTAGTCCGGTGACTATTTTGTGTTTTCGGTTCCACTTTTTGAACTAACTTTTACTTTTTCTGCTCTGCTTTATTTTAAATGAATATATTATGTTTTTGTTAATATGTTTTTACATTACGTATTATCAAATATTGTTTATTTGTTATATTACTTTTCCTTATGCTGTTTCTGAGAGGTATAAAACCAGATTGAAATTGGATCTTCACCAAATCTCCTTACTAATAGGAAATTGCAACATTCCTCGTTTGTCTAGTACTCACCAAAACTAATATTTGTTATATGATATACATTAGCGTATTCAGTAGCGTATGCGTCTAAGTGTGTTAATAAAGGATGAAAAACTGTTTTTATACAGCAATCTATTTGCAAATTCTATATTTATTTAACTCTTGATCGGTATCAATACAGCGAATCTCATTCATACTATTCATACCCTCGAAAAGACGTACATACTATTTACCAATAACTAATTAATCTGGTGTAAACAGTTGAACCAAGGATCTTCCATTAAATTAATCGTCGACAATATCACCGAATAAACAAAGGATGGAAACAGAGAGTGACAAAGATGGAGGGAAATATAAAGCGCAAACTGAATCGTGCATTGTCGTTGACTTTACAATAAATTTCCTGGCAATAACTTTGCCAATACAAATTCGTGCACTTGTTCTGCCAATGGCCGTTATTACTCGGCCATGATGCGCTTTGATTTCGGGACAACATCGTTGATGCTACGTTTACGCTGATTTATGATGAGTTATCGTCATTATTGAACTTTAAAGTTGTGTATTTTTAACGACGTTTTTATGGTTTATTTGATACTGTTGTCAATTTTTCTTTCTCTTTTTATAAATTGGTGGTTTTTATCAAAATCTTATATATAGATTTCTGTAAGGGTCCTTGATTTTAAAATTTAGTAAATAGTAAATTTTGCTTAAAAATTTACCTTTATTCTTAAGAAAGAGTGGTCCAAATTCGGGTAGCAATTGGCAATGAGCCTCAGTATGTCTTCAGTTTGTAAAATTTTGAAAACAGAGATTCTCCATCATTTTAATCCGGTCTACTAGTTATTTTTTGCTTAATTGGTAGAAAGGCATCAAAACGGATCGAAAGCAACCTTAATAAATTACGGAGTTTTCCGTTGACGAAACAATTATTTGTGGGGTTATGAAAACCCAATTTCATCAAAAAAGTCATTTCTGATATAAATTTAAAATTTATGTTTGATGTGGTACAACATTAAATATTTTTTGGGCCTTTTCAACTCTAAAGGAGCCTTTAACAGAATTTGTATGATCAACTTTAATATGTATAACTGAACTGAAGAACAAATATGTGGTGCTTTTTCATATTTTTTCCGACCAGTATTTTTTCGCATCAGTAAATTGCTCGTGAAAGTGAATTTGCTTTTTTCGGTTTGTTCACAAATAAAAAGTTGATTTTATAGTAAATAAAATAAAATTAAAGACAAACGTCGACACTAGAAATTTAGTAGACTAGCTGACCCGGCGAACTTCGTATCGCCTAATAATTGATGTTTTTTTTTTCATTTTCCATTTTTTCCCATTTCTACGAGTTTTTCTTGTTTTTTCGATTGATTTCCATGATTTTATTACTGTTTTTGTCGTTTTTATCATATTTTTTCTCTATTTACAGGTTTTTACTTTTTTTTGTTGTATTTCGTATTTTTTACGTTTTGTACCTTTTTTAGTTGTTTTTTTTTTCAATTTTTTACAGTTTTTTGTGGTATTGTTCCTTGGTTTTTCCATTTTTATCCATTTTTAATGTTTGGTTTTGCTAGCTTTTCAATTTTTTTTATTTTTTCCATTTGCGTGGTTGTTTCCACTTTGGGGACTTCCACATTCGGGACTTTTAACTTTATAACTGAATTTTTCTTTCACTTTCGTAACTCCAAGATAATATACCTGAAAACTATATTTAACCTTTCCGCTTTCGGGACTTCTTAATCTGTGCAGAAGAAAGAAGATAACTATTATTAAATAATTTTTTTAAACAATGACCAATTTTTATTTTATTTCCAACATAATCATTTACTGTTTTTTCTATCCTAGAATCTAATTCCATATGTTTTCTGCATCTTTTTCGTAGATTTAAATATAAATCGCACTGTTGCGTAACAATTGCCTCTTCTTTAATAACACTTAACAGTTCAAAAATATTCGGGTTTATTTTGTTTACTTTTCTATTTAAGCGATTGTTCTAATGAATTTGTGATTTTGTGCCCTTCGTTGAAGCACATCCACATGTATTGAACAATATTATTTTCCAGCTATTGCTCGACGTAATAATAATTAAATGTGTTTATTAAATCATTATTTTGGGAATTTGTCATGATTTCCATATAGCCCTCGTCAATGCATTCTGCTGGAAGATGTGTCAGTGTCGCACACAATCTAATGTTGATTCGAAATTCTGTGTTTTCTTTATAAAGGTTGATCAATCCAATTTTTTGCACTTTCCTCCATATGCACTGGTTGAAGTAAAAGTAAAAGTAAAAGTTCTCTAGACAATATTTTCAAAAATATCAAATTTATATCTTAAGAAGATTATGACATTAAGTTAAACTTGACAAATTTAGAGTAAAGTATGCGGTAAAAAATATTCAGTGTTATACACTTACCTTTCCGTACTTTCGTAGTCATAGTGCCAGAACAGTTTGACCTAATTACACAAGTCCATTTTTATTTTCACGTTTGAAGTTGTACTTGTAGCCCGAGTGTAACAAAAGTTTATTTTTTCTTTTACTCTCAATTATTCAAATGAATCCATCTCTATAACTTTATTCTTTAACCGAACCAACTTTATAAAACAAACTGATAGGTCCTTCTTAAGACTTTGGACGATAAACAATAATTGTTTTTTCCAATCCTAATCTTCAAATTTTGAGAATTCAAAATTTGAAGAATTATTGACCCCAATTTCGTAGCTAGTTTTATTGAATTTTGTTGTAATTATTCGTATTAGGTAGGGTTAGTAGAATCTCAGGTAAAAGTCCCGAAGGCGGAAAAATTAAACCTAATTTTCAGGCAAGTCCCGAAAGCGGAATAAAAAGGTCCAAATCCAGGTGTAAAAACAAAAGTCCCGAATGTGGAAGGCACGAAAGTGGAACATACGATTTGCGTGATACCTTCTTTTTTTTTAATTTACACATTTTTTTTAATTATTGAAAAATATTTCACGATTTTCAATAACTTTTAACATTTTTTACCGTTTAAAATTTTTTTTTTAAGATTTTTAACTCTTTTCTACAATTGTCAAAATTTTTTTCGATTTTAAACATTTTTTTAATTTTGACAGTTTTTAACCATTTTTATCAATTTTTTAATATTATGAACAAATTCTATTAATTTTCTACAATTTTTAACGTTTTTTAACATCTCTGTACGATTTTTGACATGTTATTGACATTTTTTTAACATTTTCAACAATTTTTTAAGATGCCAACAATGTTTTACGTTTTTCATCAACTTTTCACGATTTTCAACGTTTTTTTAATATTTTCAACATTATATTAGGATTTTCAAATATTTTTCATAATTTGTAGCAATTTTTTGGAACATATCTCACAATCTTTAACGGTTTCTCACGATTTTCAATAACCTTTTTAGATTTTTAACATTTTTTCAGGATTTTCGTCTAATTTTTTACAATTCTCGATTTTTTTACAGTTTTTAACATTGTTTTATGATTTTAAAGAACTGTTTAACCATTTTCATCTATTTCTCAAGATTGTCAAGAATTTCTTAGAATTATTCAAGTTTTTCAAGTTTTTTTTATAATCTTCGACATTTTTTATATCAGATGCTTTAGAAACACATAAAGCACAATATTAAACAATAGTATTATACGTTACAAGGTCGGTAGGTGACTTATTACAGTAAGAGTTAGTTTACGGACGAGGCGACGTAGGAGCCAAGTCCGGAAATAAAAACGAGTACTGTAATAGTACCTAACGACCATGTATCTTATTATATTTTATTTCATCCTGTTTTTATAAATTAATAAATTCATAAAAATTTTAACAGTAGTTCGTAACTTGACTAAAAATAGTTCGTAACTTGATTAGTTAGGTCAAATTACCTTGAAAGCCATCTGTCACAGTCAAATATTTTTTTTATTATTAAGATTTAATTGTTAATATAAAATTGAATAACATTGACTTCTTTTTAAATATGGATGTAAAAGTAAGTAAGTAATTATTTTATTTTTATTTTATAGTCATTATAGTATTTTTAAATGTCAAAAATTAAAAGTAATTGTCTTCCCTTAAGTAATCAGAGCAGCGTTGCTAGGCAACACATTACAGTACCTGATACCGTAATGTTTTACTTACCGGCGCCAAATTGATTATAGGGAAGTGTATTTACTGGACAGGATGAAATAAATAACTTTTACAACCCATGTTCTTTTATGAGCTTGGTTTGTGTAATTGGACTAGCTATAAATAAATAAATTATTGTAAATCATAATTACACCTGAATTTGCATTCACATGGCATTAACGTCATTGTGACGTATATGCAAGTAGAACCAATACAGGGTTAGAATGAAGTGTATAAGCCATTCGCTTTTTATTTCCATCTCAGTAGGCTCTGTTAGTTACATGAAATTCGCCCAGTATAATACACGTCTGTTCATATTGTTCTGTGGTCTTATTAATTGTAAATACGATGTTGTCACGTCTTCAATAAAAATATGTGTATTCATTACAAATATCTTAAGTAATTAAATCTGCAAACCAAATTTAAAACTTGCCGAAAATAAGTCAATGTATTTAATATTAAATTGAATAGGTACTAAAGTAGATACGTCAGTTTTCGCTGCAAGTAGGTACCTACTATTAATATCCAAGAATGGTCTATTTAAATTCACATGAATTTTGACTGATATTCAAAATAACAGATTCCTTTGCACAGAACAGATCCCTGTTTATAGTCAATTATCATATTATATTATTGATCTAGAACGAAAATAGTTATTATCCTATCAAGTGCGGAAAGTTATACTTTCCCGCAAGAGTTAGGATCAATATTTTTTCTACAAGCATAAAAAAGATACTTTATTCATTTTTTAAATTTTATTTTCAACTCCTAACAATGTAACAAAATTTTAATTTGTGACAATTAAAGTTTGTTGTTGCTTTGAGTAACGTTTACAGAGGTGTTTTAATAAATTATGATTTTTTTAAGAACAAACATTTTAAAAATCTCTATTTTTATGCAAAATAATCTTTTTTTTACTATTTGTATGTAGTAGGTACAACAACATAAAAGTAATAATACAATAATTTTCCAAAAGGTTATTGAAGGACATATTCATTTAATAAAAAAAGAGAAAGAGATATTTTCTGAATTAAAATGCGTGCGGAAAAGTGTTGTTTTACGCATGCTTGTAGAAAAATATACTTTTATATTTACATTTTATTACAAATAAATAATATAAGTAAAATTCAAAATGTAGCACATATACATATATTAATAAAAACGTTTAATACAACTTTTAAATTACTCAAGCAATAGTAAAAGATCCTTTTTACAAATGTATAATAAAACTTTTAAATTATTCAAGCAGTGGTAAAAAAAATTATTTCATCAGTTTTGAGTTTAACATAAATACACAGTACTCAAAGTCTATAGGTATCCATCTTTTTTAAAGTCTTCTATTTTACATCCAAATGGCATCGTAGTGTAACATTATTGTATTAGTGGCTGTAGGATAATAAAATTTCACATCCAATGGGTTAATTGAGGAAACTATACTCCAGTAAAAATTTGATTTTCCTGGTCCGCGCAGGTGGTGTCGCATTTGACTTAAATATGCTTATGTTTTAATAATGTTCTTTATAAAAGAAATTTTTCAGAAAAATTAAGATTTGTTAGACATTTCAAACCGATACAATGAAAAAAATATTTTAATAAATTAGATAAAAGCAAATAAAAACAAATACAGATGCAGATTTAGATGTACCATGTAAATGTTGTCGGTGTATTTGTATGATCAATCCTCTTCCATTATTTCACTGGAAGAATCAGAGTCACTATCAAATCCAAAATCGGAATCGTCAGAATCTGATTCCTCCAATGAAATAATTAAAGGAGGAATATTGTTATGTGAGCAGTTTCCCATGTAAGTAGTCCAATCTGCCAAAATAAGTTCGTCTGTATGTCTACAAAAATTTTGCCACATGTCTGGTGTACATTTAGTCAATGCTTCTGTCCAAGTTTTTTTAAATCTTTCCTGGTCAAGATAAGTAGATGTAATATGTTTGTTATAATATGTCTTAGTAAACCCCCATGCTAGTTCTATTGGATTGTAGTGACAATGGTATGGTGGTAGTCGAAGTACTTCATGTCCTCGTTGTTTTAAAATTTCATCCACTACATATGTCTTTTCGTCAGTTTTATAAGGTAAGATTATAGAGTACAGTTGTTTCTTTGTCATTTTTGTGTCAAACCTAATGTTATTGTTAATCAACCATTCCTGCATCATTGCTTTTTTCGCTGAAAAAGAGGGTGGTTTGTTAATTTGAACTGAATGGTATGGCGCGTTGTCCATGACCACCACACATTTTTCTTGAAATACAGATAGAGCAGGAATGAGTTGATTAACAACCCAGTTTTTAAAAAGGTCACCATTCATACTTTTGTGATAGTCAAGGTCTGTATTCGAAGAGTCTAGTAACAAGTCACATCCTTCCAAAAATCCAGTATCAGTCCCTGCGTGTAAAATAGTAAATCGCTTTCCTTCGGATTTTACACGAGCTGGATTATTTTTAGGTCAGAATCGTGCACCCACTGACGCACTGAACTACCATTTTGATAGATCCATGTTTCATCTAGGTACACGAATCTAACTCTCTCAGCAAGACTTTTTAGTTGTTTATATTTCCGAATGAAAGCGATCTTTCTAATTTTAACGTGTCGTTGTTCACATAAAATATGTCGTCCATTTACTTTTTTAAATTTGTATCCCATTAATTTTATAAGTTTGTATAGTGTCGTACGTCCCCCTTTAAAATCAAAATTTTGTTTAGCATCAGTCAAAAGTTTGTCTAAAGTAAAATGTTCAGTTTTAGCATGGTACATCCAAATCTGTCGCTGTAAGTCTTTTTTTAAAATAAACTTCTCAAATGTATCAGTTTTACATCCTTTATCTGCGACTTTCTCATTATTTTTCAATCCTTCTTTAATAATCTTCCGTATTTTCGATACACTGATCTAAAAAAATTAAGCATTTAGAATGTTTGTCATATTAATTAGATTCAAAAAATATACCTCAGTTACACAACGGTAGTTAAGAGATTTAAAAATATTTAACAAAATTTTGAATTAAATTATAGTTACAAAAATGTATAATTTCGAAATTTGAAATCTGACAACATTGTATATAATTTATTATGATATCTGTCAAAAAAGGTTATGTGTTCTTTTAATAATATAAATTTTATTTAAAAAAGTGATACATATTTATAAATTCATTACAAAAACCTCTCTCAATTAATCTAATGCAAAATATATAAGTTTATGTTAGCGACTAGCATTGATTTAAAAGAAATACACATAAAATCGTACTTACTTGAAAAACCTCGGCCAATTGATTTAAATAAACACTCTCACAGCTGTTAGCTTGTTTCCTAAACATACCATAACATCTAACGATGCTGTTGTGAATTTCTGTACTTATTTTTTTTGGCATTGTATATTGAATCTAAGAAAGCATCAAATATTTCGTTATTGAATCTTCAACAATTTTACCTTTGACAATGTGCTGTCAATATTTCGACAGTAGGTACCAACCCAACAAATTGAAGTGCCAATCCAAGAAATAAAATGCATAGTCTACTGAGATTGAAATAAGAAGTGAATGAATTATAGTTGCCAGGTTCAACTTAAAAAGATTTACTATCTTTGTCTTATTAACGCGCAATAGAATGAGATACTTTTAAGAAAAAAGGAAACACTGGTGAACATTATTAAGTGCACTAGTGCAGGTTGCCATTTGTCTTAAAAGTATCTCTATCTATTGCGCGTTAATAAGACAAAGATAGTAAGTCTTTCTAAGTTAAACCTGGCAACTACGCTTCATTCTAACCCTGTATTGGTTCTACTTGCATATACGTCAAAATGACGTCAATGCCATGTGAATGCAAATCCAAGTACCTATAGATACTATTTTTTCAAAAACATATTGGTAAACCATTCGCATTACTTAGTATAATTTTATGGACATAAAACAAAACATTGTAATGAATTATTTTTATTAAATTTTATGAACTTCATGTCAAAATGAAAAGAAGTTAATAAACATTTTTCTTGAACTTTAGAAATCAGATAATAAAATACTGTTGGAGGTCTCGTAAGCATTAATTTCAATCAAAACTCCATTATATTCTTAAAAGTTGCCCGAATTACAACTTCCGAAATAGTTTATGTCAGGTCCATAATGTTTTCAGAATTTGATTGATGATTTTGTTATTCTGAAGTAATATTTCACCGGAAAATTACAAGTCGCGGGTTGTGCTGTGGATTTTCTTAAAACGTGTTTGGAACATCTAATTGATTACAGAAATGTTGAAAGTCTGTTGGAATAGATCTTGAAAAGGGTTTTATTGGCTATTTATAAAAGGAGTTGAAGGCTTATGAAAAATGCGAATTACATTAAACTTAATCAACTACGATTAAGTAACCATTTTTGTAAATTTTAATAGTAAATCATATCCACCCCGCATAAAAACTGGCGTTTGCAATTGAATGATGTGAGATCTGATTTGTAACAAAGGGAAAACTAAATTATCTGAAAAAAAGTCAAAAGTTTCAACGCTGTAGATCAATCGTCTTGGATAGAATTTTAGTTTGATTTGTACGAATACAGACTCAGGCCTCAAGGATATAGAGCGCCAAGTACAAACTTCACAAATAAAAAATATTCTTAAAGCAACTGATATACGCTTCTCAGGCATCTCGACTTTGCGACGCCAGCGCTACCTCGTGGCGCAAGGCCGCATTAGGTTGAGTCAGGTGCTGTGTATTGCCTATTGTTTATCCTGCAAAATCACTCTTCTGTAATGAGCGTTATTTAAAAACTTTAGTTGAAAAACCGCTAATTCTCGATTGTGAAAATGAACATCACGATCAAGAATCATTTTCAGGCCGTCAAACTTCATTTTCATTACTGTTAGCAGATCTGTAGGGAATTTCAAAGATGTTCTAAAGTGACTTTCATAAAAAAAAGATTTCTTTCAGATTGATAACAAAATTTGGAAAAAATAGTTAGCTACTTTTAGAGTAATTGAGCACATAATATTATATAGGTTCTAATGAGAAAATTGGTATTTTTCTCACAATAAGTTTTTCTTTTCAAACTTAACAATAAATTTGAATGCTTCTGTGTCTACCTAAATGTCCAAGAAAAAAAAACAGAAATAAAAAAACTTTGTCACTCCATAACATTTTATTTGATAAACATTATACTCGACTCGACGGAGTGCGACAATCCAATCCTTGCGACGAGCTACTTCCCACGATTTCGAGGGAAATCTATAATAACTTATTCCTGGGAAAGTATAACCCTGGGAATTGCACCCAACAACACAACAAGTGTGACCACTAACTTTTTTCGCGGACATTTCACGACAATCGATTAAAATTTTAAATTTAAAAAAGCACACACTCCGCTGGAATTACATAGCATATGACACTTATGACAGCTGATTGACCCAACCGCATGTCGCGGCAGTCCGCTTGGTGGCGCTACTAGAGGTGCCTGAGAGGCGTATAGGTCCCTGAATTGGCTGAATCCCTGTAAACCCAGTTTTTTTTTTTATTTATTGTTTAAATAGGTCGCCGTTAACAGAGAAATACTGCTTTATATATATAAAATAATAGTATTAGTTATACTATTATATTATTAGTTATACTATTATACTATTATTATCTTTGACATCATGTTAAGTATTTGTCTGCTAATTCCTACCTCTTCTAATACTTTATTAGTTTTGTTTCTCTTTATTCTGTCATAAGCTCGTTTGAAATCGATAAATAGTCCTTCGTTGATACTCATAGCTTACTGTTTGCAATGTCTTGGTATAGTTATTTATAAATACAGCCTTATTCATAGAAACCACCTAATAGCCAACTAGCAAGCTATTAACTAGTAGCTACTAACTCTCTATTAAGAGATACATATTCATATACGCCTTGTTAGTGACCACTAGTTAACAGCGTACTAAATTTGATAAACGTTTGGCAACACCGAAATCGTACCGACTGTTGAAACATTTTGGTACTGACTAACCCAAAAGTTGGAATTTATAAACTGATATTTTTAAATATTGTATGTAAAATTTGAGAAAAATATTTTCTCATGCAGATTTTTGGTGATAGATAATATGAGTCGATGTCAGATTCTTCGAAACAATTTTAAGGGGTCAGATTGGGTGCAAATTTCAGACATAAAATTATAGATTTAACCGAATTCTTTAAAACTTTTTCCATATTATTATTTAATTAGGTCATATTAGTAGAAAAAAAAACATTTTCACTTAGGAATCAAGTTTAGAATAGTATATTGTGAAACAAGTGGGAAAAGTGCTTTTCCCACGTGTTGCACACTATACTTTTTCTACTACTGCAACTAAAAATACGTTTATGTACTCACCGTCAAATTTAATAATAAAATATTTTGATATTTTTGGATGCTTTTAACGAAAACTTACCTTTTCTTATAAGTATATTTTATCCGGAGCCCCGTTTAAAAATTTTTGGAGCTTTTCCGCTGATAATATTTTACAAACTTTAGAAAAGTATTGTTTCGATTTTCTTTTTAAATAACACAACAATTTCGCATATTTAGAAATATCAATGTTATTTTTTATATTCATTGTAGGCACTTCTTAACATCGAGTATTGTAGAAGCCTTTAAAGTTTTAGATAAATGCTCAAAATAAACTATAATAGAACGTTCCAGAAAGGGAATTCACTTTACAATTTTTCTTCCAATCTATAAACTTATCGTAAGCTACTTCATATTTCTTTCTGGAAGTTACTGGTAATAAGTCCAGAGTGTCATTTGCCGCTTTTTCGATAATTTCTAGCGGGATACTATCATAATCACTTTCATCTATATTCATAATAACAAATTTAATAAAATTTATAAATTTATATCCTATTTTTGGTAGCTTAATCAAAAAACAAATTAGAAAAGCTTTGACGTTTATGACAGAAAACAGAAAACTCAAGAACATAGACTGAAAGCCACCTATGTTATGACTAAAAAAATGTCAATTCTCCATGTAAATGTACATATCGTGGGATAAATGATTAAAGTCGTGGGATAGATTCACTTATCCCACGGCTTTGGAAAAGTTTAACATTGTAGCATCGGAAAATGTGAGAATAGAGCTATATTCTATAGCAGTCGTAGAAAAAGAAATTTCGGAAATTTCTGAAAATTTTTTCAAGTCTTTTGAAAAAAGTGTTTTTTTGACTTTAACAATCTACAACTTTTTTAAAAATTGAGATGACATTTTGAAATTTTAGTATGTTATTCACAAAGTATACTTCGTGATGTTAAAGTAACTATCTGTTAATTAGTATGTAAACGTTGACACTTGTATGTCATAAGGAAAAATAGACCGATGTCATATGTGAGCCAAAAATATGTAGTTTAAACTTTCAAGTTCTGTAACTTTTTAGAAAATTGGATTATACATTTCGTATGTTATTCTTTTACTATCTGTTAATATGTATGTAAAATTTGAGAAAAATATTTTCACATAAAGATTTTTGGTGATAGATAATATGAGTCGATGTCAGTTTCCACGAAACAATTTGGTTGCAAATTTCAGACATGAAATTTTAGATTTATCCGAATTCTTTAAAACTTTTTACATATTATTATTTAATCAGTAGTGATTTTTGAGGTTAAGTTGTTGCTATTAAACCGCCAAAACAAGCTTATAAGAATTTAGTTTGCTATTATAGACTAATAGCCTATTAAGTTGTTTATAAATACCGCTTTCTTAGTAGACAGCTAGTTGCATCTTAGTAGTCACTATTATTTTCTATGAATAAGGCTGTTATCTTACTTTTAAATTCGCATTAATATTACCCCGTACGATATTTTCTACCTGCTTTTTAAGTTTTTGAAGTTAAAATTTCTGGCACGCCTGATACAAAAAAAGGTCGTTCTGATACAAAAAAAGGTCGTTGGCAAGGATTTTGAGAAACGATTTTTCAAGACATTCCAAAATTATAGGTGCACACATGGTATAAGACCAGATTTTATACATCAAGCATTATATACTATAATATTAGGCTATTGTTTATTTTAAAATGAATTCGAACTGAGTATCTTATCTGCTACAGTGTAAAGAGCCATGCACTTAAGTTTTTTAAGGGAACATACGACAATATTCGAGTTGGTAGTTATTGTAATAAATTGAATTGTGTTAAATCGTCACGAACACATTTTTTAATTTAATAATCCCGATTAAATGCGATTTTAATATTGGCCCTTTTTCTTAACACATTTTGCTTGGATATGATATGTTGTATTTAGTGCTGTTCGTATAAGTTATTAAGTTTAATAAAAATCACAATTTGGGCTGTTTGGAGTAAATTGAAATAAATTACAGGTTTAGCTTTTCATAAACCTAACAACAACATAATTCTCTTAATAAAACAACTACATGAATCGAAAATATTTCGCATTTAGTTTTTCCACTATATCAGTTTTATAAATTTGCTTTCCCATTGGAATTACGGAATATTATCCCTAACAAGGGGAAGGAAGTAACAATATACAAAATTCCAAATGGAAATAGAACGAGACTCTGTTCATATCGTGCTCGAAATGGTATTCCCAAGGAATTACAAATTGTTATATTATTCACTAATACTAATGGACAGTCCATTTACAGCGTCATGACTACGGAAAATGTTTCATTTATCATTAGGGAAAACTGGTGCTCATTAAGATAAGTGTATATGTCATTTGCTGTTTAGAAAAACTTGTAAGAATGTTAAGTAGGTTTTGTTTGTCTTTCTTAAAACTACTAAGTATGTATTCGTCCACTTTGTGTACTTATGTACTGGGTTGGTGGGTTGGAAACAAAAATAAAACTAAATGGAAATGTTGCTCCAATAATGTTGTTAGGTATATAAGAAAAAGAGCTAAATGTAAATTCCTTTTGGATATTTAAAATATATTCCAAAATATGATCTGTAATATAACTAGAGTTTGTAATTAGTTTGAAAACTAAAATTTACTACAAATAAACAATTGATGGAAGTTTAAATATTATTTTTCAAGCGTATTTATCTCTATTTAACTCTATTAGTACGGAACCTTTCGGAGTATTTACTACAGAAAATAGAGAAAATTTTGCCTGGTAAACTAAGCGAGTATTTTTTTAAACATTGGGCAGTATGTTTTTAGTGTTAATAGTGCCTGTGGTGTGCGTGAAGAAGTATTTTTTTTATATGATCAAGATACTACGACACCAGCCGTTAGATGAGTGTTGTAAGCCGGCAGAATCTAAAATACCTTTTAAGCGCGAGTTACACATTACAATTTTTCTACCAATTTAAACGTACTAACGAGGTTTATCTTTTTAGTTTTGCATACAGCCATAAAAACCAAAATAGACAGTCTACAGTTGACACTGTAAAGGCATTGATGTGTTGTTCTGGCGACTGGAATCGCTGCCCACATATTTAATTCTTGGGAACGTAAATAGGTCGTTGGGACTTTAGGTCAGAACTATACGGTGAATGGTCTAACAATTCGATGTTTTCAAGCTCCAAAAACTCGATTGTCTTGTGGGCAGTGTGAGCACTTGTATTCGCCGTTGTGTTTTTCTACACCAATTGAGGCGAACCGCTTTTTATTCTTCTTTGAGCAAATGAAATGAAAACCTATTTCTTTATGTAGGATCTTTTGGATAGAGGTCTTTAAAATGCCCAAAGATTTGGTAACAAACCGCATAAATGTTTTGCTGTCTGACTGCTTTTTTGGGTGGACCTCGACTAGATTCGTCGGTGAGACTGGAGCAACCACGTTAAAATTCGCAATACCAGCGGAAATCAGTTGCCTGGTCTTGTGCTTTACTCCCAAACACAAAAACCATTTTAAGCGAGACATCCTCTCCGAAAATTATCAAACATTGCTCGAAAATGTTTTTGGCTAAGATCCATTTTTCGACCGGCTTTCTATCACTTTCATGTTCCATGATTGATTAAATGTTCTTGAAATAATAAAAAAAATATTGACCTGTACATCTGTGAAATAGATAGTTTCAGATATTTTGCATTATTAATTTTGTTAATTTCAGCAACGTAGCGGGTACATTTTCCTCTTTAAAAATTAATTAACAATTTCTTTTCGGAATAATTTTGAAGACGAAATCCTAATTGCTTTATATCTATGTTTGGTCAATACCATTTAATTTAAACATATCGCAGATTTTTTTGTAACTTTGTCAACATTAATCAGCCGACACATTTTCTTTACAATATAGGATTTTAGTATTGTTAAACATAACAAACGAAAGGCAAATGACAAAACAAAAACGAGTGAACGAAAGAAGAACAGATGAAAGAAGCGAGCAGAAATCTGCCATGCCGACTGTCTGAAGATGTTTGCCGAGTAAATTGGTTAAATCGAGCGGGCTTGTAATCTGAATGCAAAGTAAAGGATTAGAGGAGCCTTTTATTGACATCCTCCTTTCCGCCTCTGCACAATCGGCGTTACTCAAAAGGATCTCAATAATCTCTTATAGTTGCTAATGCTACGAAAGGCAAAGTTTTCTCCTACAAATAGTTCAATATATACACATATACGTAAAACAACCTATATTAGAACAATTTGTAGAAGGTATCCAAATAATAATACTGGTATAAGGCCAATAAAATTTTAGCATCAATGACAGAGGTATATAAAATATAAAAGTAATTGCTTAAAGAATCTTTTATAGGCAAGATGAGGTTTGACAATGATTATAGACCGAGGTACCATGAAGAAGCTAAAACACAGCATAATTTCTTTTATAATCGGTAATAAATCCAATCCAATAACTTTGCGTAGATACTGTTTCTAAGGATATAGCGTGACCAAAGAATTATATTTGAATCTTCTAGTTACTTCTTCAACATTTTTACAATCATAGATTCCTCCTAAAATGAACTTTATAGTTTCATTTTGTTACTAGCTAGATATCAGATATTCCAATTAACTTTTGTATTTCTTCTACGGATTCAAGCTAAGATACAGAATAAGCAGAAGGTATTTGTTTTCTATTGTATATACCTTTATTCTTTACTTATTGGTTTCGTATTCTTTTGTATTCTTGACGTGCATCTCAATCAGAACTTATTTATTGTCGAAAATAAGTTCAGTTTTGTTACTCAGGGTTTTGGGGTCAGTCAAAACGAATATGACATTGAAAGTGATCTGCAGAGTATCTGCAACCCAGGATACCAACTGCTTACGTCGTTTCCTGCTAATATCAGTACATAATACGCCAAAACTCATTACTCGGCCGTTTTTCAGCTTGCTGAAATAATTTTACCGAAAACTTCAGGTAAACAGTAGTTACCCTAGACACCAGGATCTCCAGAGATAATAATCGATGTTATATTCGTTTTCAGCTAGCCCAAAAACCCCCAATTTGTAAGTTTTGGTAAATTGTAAAACGATGTTACCGAGAACCTTGGGAAACGAGGAAAGGGTAGGTATCCTAGGCAACATGTACTCCGGTGATGACTTTCAATGTCATATTCATTTTCAGCTAGCCCTACAGCCCCTTTTGATTTGATTCTATCAACTTTCTTTATTAAGAGCAGATGTGCAGAACTTGTGCCATGTGCCAATTTAAAAATAATATGACCACTATTGTAGTAAATAAAATTTTAAAACGTGCCTATGGGTTTGTGGTTTAAACCCTTGATTAGATTTCAGCAAAATATATAATTTTCTTCTAGTTTAATTCTACAAAGTTTCCGATTCCATTTGAGATTTAAATTGGATTACCTACATGTTTCAGTCTCAAGTAAATTCAATATAATCGGCAAGTAGAAAAATAAATAAATATAACAAGTGTTGAATTTAATTGATTGCATCCTTTTGGAAATCTACTTTTGTAGCTCTAACAATTGAAGCTCTCTGGAAGATTTTTCCGAAGTCTTTGTTCATTTATTTATTCAAAATAAATTGTGTCAATAAAATAATAGGTTAACGTTTTTGAAGAAGCTTTTGACAACGAAAACTATTTATATGGCTCTTATGTAAGTTTTCAAAGAAATTACATAATATTTATGAGGTTTGTTCATAATAAGATTGTCGAAAGATTAGAACAAGAAGTAGGTACAAACTTAAGTTATCACTGGTTAGTTTATAAACATTTATAAAATATCTATTTTTTTATAATTTGGACCCATATTAACAAATTTTATCACAAAAAAAAATGTAAGTTTAAAAAAAAATACTTCATCTATTTTCTTTTTGATAAATAATACACTTTTTCATCTATATGAAAAATGTTCTCTAAATATAACTAATGTTTGCTCGCTACTATCCTGGCATAAAATGTAGCGGTCCACCAAGGAACGCTGAAGTGATTATACACAATAATTTTCCTTTTAGTCAAAAGGTAAAACAACCACTTCTACGTGTTGCAGACACTGAAACCAGCAAGCACTAGGATGATAGCGACATCCGACATCAATATTATTTCGAACTAGTTGTCTCACTCTGTAGCATCCACAGTAGCTCAATTTTCAACTTGACTCGCACTTGGTTAAGGTTACCTGCTCTTTAATTAGTGGAATTAAGTATGCTAAACAATTTTAGCGGATTTAGTTAGTAGCAGATTTTATCCATAAATCATTAAATGATCATATTTTTCAAACTCAAACTTCCTTACCATTGAAATTTATATAATAGGTTACCCTATTTATAATAAGAGTAATAGTCTCCATCCAAAATAAGTTTTATATATTAATATGTATGCTTTTTTATTATTATTTAGGTATGTACTGTGCTTCATTCTCTGCTTTCAATATAATTAAAAATATTTGGTACATATTTAAATATGTAACAACAATTTAAGCATGCATGTAAAATGTCACATTGTGAACAAACAGAACACAGGAAGCAACGGAAAAACATTTATACTACGAAAATGTGAACCCGACACATCTGTTATTGATCTCATTACAACAGAGGAATCCTCCTTATTGCGCCATATAGTGAAATTCTGTAAAATCATAGCAGCCTTGACCCAGGTCCGACACAACTGTCCACTAGTGGTCCAGTGGGCAGTTATCGGCACCGTTGCAAATGTGAAACGAGTGTGGCTAAACACAAAATGTCGGCCAATAACTGTATTTGAGAAACCAGACCGGAACCGTCAACGAGTGCTCGAAATAGCTGATGCCAAAACCGTAATTTTACAAAATCTCTTGTTTGAATTGACCATGAATTTGAATATTCACTTCGAAGGGTAGCGCTAAATTGATATCTTAATAACTTATTAATTAGTCATTAACTTAATACCTTGATATAATAAAGATATTGAAAGATTATAAAAATGAAGATAAAATCTTGCAAGATTAGAGTAGAAATTAAAGTTATATTGTATTCACTTGTCAAGCTAATAGTATAGAGGTACTCTATCTGTACAGTGATAGTATTATTATAATTTTTTCTTCGTAGATTTGGGATAAGTGATAAACAGCAGAAAAACTTAACAATTTATTGATAAACACGAATAAATAACAATCTCTTAAAATAATTTACACAATTTTGATACGGTCACAATTACTTAATAACGTCTTTCTAAAATAACAATTCGCACTTATTTCACAATTGCAGTCAATCGCATTACCTTTACAATTACTTTTCTCTTCGTCCAAAGCGTGCCGTTATATATGAAATTAAATCCTTCTAGAAGCGACTACAAAGCTACAACGAAAAACAACCTTCTCGAATATTCCCAGATTCTTAGAACGGTGATTCACTCACACTACTTTCTGGGCGACAGGTCCGAACGGCTCGTAACAGTATAATATTTTTTACTACAAAAACAGCATACTGTTTGTAAATGATTATTTTAGCACAAATTTTATTCTGCAAATGCATATTTAATTATTAATTCATTTCAAGTAGAATTATTATTTCAACCATATTGAGAAATAAAAGTTATTTTTGTAAAAACTTTATCATGAATATTAAAAATAAACAAAAAAACAGAATTTCAGAATCGTTGCGAGCTACAATTAAGACAGACATCCTCATAACTACAACAAACATATTTGTTGGTAAATAATTTAAAAAAATTAAAGTTAGAAGGATGCGATCGTAGGTATAGTAAAGAAGTATAATCTATGATTTGTATGGCGTTACTATTACAGATTTGTGTAATATTTACACTCGCATTCGGCTCGTACAACAAATTGTCTAATCGCAACATATTCGTGTTAAAATATTAATTAATCTTTGTTAAAATTGGAGGTAAATTCATAAAATCTTTCGAGTAAGTTAGCTCATCCTGGTTAGATAAATATTATTGTATCTTTTAATTCAAAAATAAATGAAATCTCTTTAAAAGAGTTATGTAGATAAGATGAACTTTAGTAAATTTTTAGTAATACTAAGTTAACACTTTCTGGGATGCAAGCATAACACTCTCTATAAGAACATGCAGTGCCCAGCCGTCCATATGGGCAAGTCGGGCGGCGCCCGACGGTGCCGAGGTGATAGAGGCGCCGCTCTGAGATTTTAGACCGGATAAAAGCTACAAATGTGGTAGCAAAAAAAATGTTTTTACGTTTTAGATTTTTTTGTGACTGTAATTTTAAACTCAATTATCAAATTACATAAAGAATAAATTTAGCAACCCCCTATCATTTTTACAATTTTTCATCTCAGCAGTTTGTCAGTATTTTGGAATTTAGATGAATGCAAATGGGCTAAATACATTTTAATGATATCATAAAAATTATTCAAAGGCGATCTTTCAAAGCGATATTGCCCTTCAATAAAATAAAGCCCAATAAAACATTTTATAAATACTGACAAAATGCATAACAAATTTTTGAGTTTAGCGAGCAGATGACCAAAAAGAATTCTCAGTTATCGAAAGTGAGTGCATGGTGCAATATCGAGAGTTGTTTTAGTATTTGTGTTTTTGCGATACTTAATAATTGTGAATATTGTGATGCGTGATAAAAGAAAGAAATTGTCTGGCTACCAGAATTTAATAAAAAAACGCAAACGAGAAGAAGAGCGTGATAAGAATGCCACATGCAAAAATACAGCAATATTTTGTGTCTTCGGCACCGTCCACATCAACACAATCGCTAGGTGTCGAGGAAGAGATTTACGAAAGTGAGGAATTAAAAAACGTGTCCAGTGGTATGTGCTTTTTTTAAAGATATGTAGGTATATATTTTTAAAACCTATAAAAAATTCAGCATTTTATTTAATTTTTAAATAAATATATCAATGCATTTAAAATGCATTTGGTACCTATAGTGGGCGATATTTACTCATTTGTGAGTTTGTATTTTAAGATGATGCGCCTAAAGAATTGCCTGGACCTGCGCTTGATGCACCGCCGCCACCCAAAGAAAGATCAACACCAGCACCAGCTTTTCCCAAAGATGACCCAGGACTTTGGCCAGAAGTTTTGACTTTAAACATGGTTGAATATTTAATAGAAACCCCGATTACGCAAGTAAAAAATTATAATTTTCCGCGTGATTCTTCGGGACGAAAAGTTTCGGATTGTTATTATGAAAGACATTTAAGTGAAAAGTTTTATAGAGAGTGGTTGCTTTATTCTAAATCAAAAAATGTGGTTTTTTGTTTATGCTGCAAATTATTCGATTAAAAAAAAACTCGATTTTGCAACGAAACAAACGATTGGAAACATTTGGCGGAATCTTGAAGTAAACACTAAAAAAGTACTGCTCATTTTAATAATTATAAAAAGTGCACAAATTTAAGTCAATCTTTAATTTTTGTTTTATTTTTTAAAGAAGTTGCATGACATCCTGATTTAGAAAAATCAGAAATTTTGTATTTATGGCTGTAATTAAATGTCTATATAAATTAAACAAATTTTAAGAAATGAGGACGTTTGTTTTTTAATACAACACTTACGTAACTGCATCTTGTTTCACCGGTAGATAAAAAGTATTTAATACGGAAGTCATGACTTAAATCACATTCCTAGTAACCGTCATGTACGGCTCGTTTTTGAAGGGCTGAATTTAATAATTATTAATGTCATATTTTTGTAGATGTCAGTTTCAGAAACTTACGACCTAATTTAGAAAAAAAACTCTCCGCCATTGGTAACTTGGATGACAGTTTAATCTTATTTCAGTGGTTTCTAATATCAAATCGGCCAAAAACGATGAAATGGACTATACATAGGAATATCTATTTTATAAAAAATTGTGCGGGTCGTAGATAAAAGTACATGATGCCAAAATTAAGAGAAAATAGTAGATATGCCAAATACGGATCAATAACGAATAACGAAAACTAAATTATACATAGTATAATCAACCTGCCACTCACATTCAATTGTCAATTGCTTTTCGCTCCAGCTGTAAATTATGTGACTAAAGATATTATCATTTGACATGTTATCTCCACTGTCACTGATTTTCAATAATCCATCTAGTGTCATTCTTGACATTTCTGGCAATAAATGTAGAGCATTGAAACATTAGTATTATAAGCTGTCGTTGATTGTCAGCTGTCAATATCTTGTAAGTCATGCCATTTCTGGCAGTATATTACAAATTAGGTTAACAGTTTTATCATCTTGTCATCAAACGTGTGTCTATAATGTCTATATTCAGATATTCACAACAGTTATATCCTACATTTAAAGTTAAATAGGAACTCGAAGTAATACCAGTACGAATAGAAAATGACGAATGATAGCATCTATGTCTTTTAGTGCTCTGGTGCCATCCACCGTCTTCTTCACTCCACTCCTAAAGAGTTACTTTTCTAAGGAAAAATGAGTATTGACACATCGTCTATTTTTTTACGTTCAAAGAAACACCGTTTAATTTTACCTTAGCTAAAGCGACCATTAGAATTGTTGTACAATGGTACCGAGAGCGCTGCTACGCTTCTGTTTCTGTTCACTTCCTGCCCGAAATCGTTTGAATTTACTATTTATTAGTTAGTAGGCTTTGATATGGCGCAGTCAGTAGGATATGTGGTCTCCATTGAGGGCAGATCGCTGGCTTCTATACTAGTTGGTGATCGGTGACGGATATTGTTCTCTGCATAGCTATGTGTATTTGGGGATTTATACACATAGCGGTTGATTTCTAATTTCTGTGATTGAGAGCATTAGTTTTTTTTAACAATTTCATTATTCTTTTGTGAGTTATAAATTCAATTTGTTTTATAATTTTAAAATGGTTTAGCTATTTGCTTTTGTTAACAACCCTTTCTTTTATTACAAACTCCAAACACAGAACATATAATTACTGTTAACTATAAATAAATGTGTTTTACTTTAATATACTAGTATATGTTTACAGCTTTCCTTTAGTTATCAATCCATTCCAATATTATTTAATGCGATGAAATTTCTATATGTATCATTACTCTTTATTTTTTGATATAGACTTAAAGGACATTGTCATTGATTAGATGATATTTGGAAAACTTTATGATAGGTTAATGTTGTATAATTTGTTGGAACAAAAAAAACTGTTTACAATAAAGGGGTGAAATAAGGGTTCAAAGTTTCTATGAAAATCTTTAAATCGTCACCGATTTTGATAAAAATAATTGATATTCAATTACATTGAATAAGTGTTTCGTGATTTATTAGAATTCAGCCCATAAAGCTGCAAATAAGGGGTTGAACTAGATAATATTCAAAAATTACTCCGAAACTGGAATGCAGACTCCTACTTATAAAAATCGTGAAAAAATTTGTTGAAAATCTTGACAAAACTTTTCAAATCATGGAAAATCGTAAAAAATTGTTGAAAATGGTAAAAAAACGTCAAAAATCGTACAGAAAATTAATGAATATAAGGAATTTTTTACCGTCTTGAAAATTTAATAAAGAAATTTCGAAGGTCATACAGAAATTTTGAAAAACATATAAAAATTGTAGAAAATTGTAAGAAATTCTTGACAATATCGAAAAATGGATAAAAATGTTTAAAAAACTGTTAAAAATTATGAAATGGTAAGAAGTTTGTAAAAATCATAAAAAAATGTTGGCTTTTGAAAAAATCGTTACAGAAGTAAAAAAAATTGAAAAAGATGTAAAAAAAATGAAAAAGATGTAAAAAAATTAAAAATCGTACAGAAATGTTGAAAAACATGAAAAATTGCAGAAAATTATAATAAATTTTTTGCAATCTTAAAAATGGTTAAAAATGCGTCTAAAGTATCTATACAGAAATCTTGAAAAACGTAAAAAATTGAAGAAATTTTTGACAATGTTGAAAAATTGATGAAGATGTTTAAAAAAAAATGCCAAAAATGAAGAAATCCTAAAAAATTGTTGATAATTGTGAAAATTATTGAAAATCGTAAAAAAATAAAAATAAATCAAAAATTAAGAAATCGAGTTAGTACCAAAAAAGTAGGAAAAAGCGAAAAAAATTGAAAAAACAGATAAACATAAAAAACTATCAAAATTGGAAAAAATCGGAAAACCAAAAAAAACAAATTGAATAAAAAAAGTTATAGATAATATTGTAAAAAAAACGAGCAATATCTCAAATAAAAGAAAAAATGTAAAAAATCGAAAAAAACTAAAAAAGGGAGGACAAAAGGTGAAAATTACAAATTACAACGATAAATAAAATGTTAAAAATGCTAAAGACACAACAAATATAATAAAATCAACAAAAATAATAAAAGCATGGAAATTAATCAAGAAAAGAAAAAATCGTAAAAAAATGGAATAACACAGAAAAAAAAAAATATTGTGCGTGTAACCTTTACGCGCGATTGAAGTAAAACTTAATTAACACATCTACGTATCGCAAAATAAATATTAAATTACAATTCAATTATATTTATTGTCTATCTACTTTACAAAAAAAAATCTCTTATTTAACAAAAGAGATTTGATATATTTTACTTAAAAATGGTGAAAGAAAACTAGTTTAACAATAATAGAAATTAACACTACTTACGTTGTTTACAGGTCAAATCATTATCAGGTTTTTGATTTTTTCTTTTATTATTATTTATTGATGAAAGAGTAAAATGTTCTTGAGAATCCGCCATTTTATTCAAGTGACAACTATTTTGTTTTGTTATTTATCTAAAATTTATTAATTTCACTGTATATAAAGTACTCACTCAATTTCATTTTCATTTATCTTCAAATCTTTCTGGCGCTGATAATATGCCCTTTGACGTTTACAATTTCTTTTTCTTTTTAGCTCTTTAAGTATATAAAACGAAAATAGCTAGGTATAAATAATAGGTATAAATAATTAGATATAAATAGTTTAATTACACACCAAAAATAAAATGTATGCATATTGAGTACTCACTCATTTTCATTCAATATTTATTCATCACTTTCTTCATTAATAAATCCACTTTGTTTGTTCATATTTAAAACAAACACTTTATAAACAAATTTAAACTATTTACCACCAAAGTATTTTGGTTGACAAGCTGTCAATTCATACAATTACAGATTTAACTTTTATTTAATATAGTAGGCAGAATCGTGTTAGGTATTTTGTATCAGGTTTTGTTTCCGTTACATTAGAATGACGTCACGTCCGTTAGAATTACTGAGTTACCCTAAAGAAGTGGCGCCTAAAGAAGTTTTACTTCAAAAAAAAAATTAAAATTCTTAGGCTATACGAAGCTAGTAGGTATATTATAAAGCTAATACAGTGAATTAAAAACACTATAAATTTTTTTCCCATATATTGTAATAAATAATGATCAGAAGAAAATACTTTAGCAAAACATGTTCCCAACATGTATGTAGATGTTCAAATATCCCAAAAGATTTATCTTATTTGAAACAAAATTTTTCCAAACATACACAATTAATATAATATTAACGTTATACTATCAAAATAAAAAAGCTGAATATACCGTAGACTTCTAGAGTTACTAAAACTAGGTTAACTGAACAGAACAGAAATGAAATGTTTTTAAAAGTACCAAGTAGTAACGTATCATTCAACTGAACGCAAAATTTTACGGAAAAACTTTTCTAGAACTCAACTAAAATATTTTTAGACATTTGAGTTAATATTATTTTAAGACTAACCAAGAAACAAAACGTTCCCGACTTACAATGAAGTATATCGAATTCACGACGTGGAAAAAGGTTATTACGACAGCAAAAATATGGTCTCCTTGTGAAACAAAAACTTAAATAAATATTAAGTGTAACAGACAGACCAAGAATGTAGTGTTGTTCTTTGACGTTTCGGCAATTCAGATTTGAAGCAGTTACTATTTTATAGTAAATAAAAACCAGTATTTTTTTAATACATTTAGACAGTTAACATACAATAACTTTTTTTCCTACTCGGGACGATTATACAACTTTTCTGTACACTTCCTCCGAAAGTCGATGATCCCGCTGCATACGTATGCAGGAACAAAATACCATAACTGCCGAGATTAGCTGTGTATTAACAACATTGCGCATTCGCTACGAATTTTCGACAAGATGGGAAGAAAAATAATATCATTTCGCAGGACGAAAGACGATCATCCCTCTGGTGAATTATACCCTTGGCTTAGCTTAGAGGGTAATTCATCTGTCGGGAGGAATGATCTTTCCTTAAAATGTAATGTATTATTTCTTCCTACTCTGGTCGACCACGGTTCACTTCAAGTTTAGTACTAGAATGTCACCAATCTCTAACTGAGGCCAGCAAGAATAACGTGGTCACTCTCAGCTGGATTAAAGGACATGGACTCTCTAAAGGCAACCACATTGCGAACAATTTAGCAAGGAGGGCTGCGGGCTACAAATATGTTAGCCTTTGCCCATCTACCAAGCTAACAGTGTCCGCAGTCGTGGACCTTATCAAACAACACTCTCACTAAAACTTTATACAGTGCTGGGATGAAACTACGAACTGTAGACTGGCCAGAGAGTTATTACCTCATCCTGGCGAGGAAACAGCAAAAAGATTTAAGGCATTGACCAGACAAAATTTTCGAACAGCTGTGGGAATCTTGACAGGTCACTGCCAATTGCGACAACATCTCTTTAGAATGAAATGAACAGAATCGCCGCTATGCAGAGGCTGCGAACAAGAAGAGGAAACAGTAGAACACATAATGTATGACTGCTCTGCTTTTTCTGAAATCAGAAGATCCGTGTTGGGCGAGTACTGGCTTACACCAGCCCTCGGGAGCCTCATCACCTATTTTAAATCACTAGGCCTGGTGACAGCCTGAGGTGAGCATATCCCTACACACGGGAGGATGCACAATGGGTCATATGTGGCCTCAGTGCTGGCTGAGCACTAGCACGCCCCTCCCCAAAATTCCAGATCCAGAGATCTGGTTGAAAATTTGTCTATAGATTCTTTCACCAAAATCCGATGTTCCCACCGCACGCACATGTAGGGGCGAAAATAATTAAATACCGGAATTGGTTGTTATACATCACTCGGGACAAAAGTCGATCATCCCCCCGGTCGATGAATTGCCCTCTAATCATATAATATACTTTTTATTCGGAATCGTTTAGAAACAGCAATCCACACATTGGAAGGTCGTTTAGTATGCTTTGGTTCGGGCCAATGTGCGGACGGATTCAAAATGGATGTTGAGTCGGTAACAGCTGCAGCTGTATATTTATTCACAGCTTATAATTACTACGTAAATGTGTACCTACAAGATAAGGGTGATAAAAAAAATGGCAAAGAAGAAGGTGGTGGATGTTATCAATACATCGAAACTGATCGCGCGGCCAATGTGTGGTGTGGATGGTGCGTCAAGCTTGCGACAAGTGTCCTCTGATGTTACCGACACCGCGCGGCAAGCTCGCAAGCGCGCCGGCCAACGTTCAAATACCTACCGCCCGTTCTACACATTGGACCAGTGGCTGGGCCAGCGCACCTGCCAACGCGTTGGCCTATGTGTAGAGGCGGCATAACACACAAATTGTTTAAAAAAAATAGATTTTCTGATATTAAAGAAAGTAGAAATACCTACCATGCTAGGATTTCCTTTAACTGCTCTATTTCTTAAGGAATCAAATTTAACAAATAGGAAGGTGTGGATGTTTAATTGATTAATCTAATATAGCAAAAAAATAATACTTATATGATTCGAGATAGGTATGTAAAATCTTTGAATCTTTATCGAAGTAAAAACCAATGATTGCACGAAATTTCACATACTACATATCCATACATTTACTGCAAAAAGTGTCGTGCTTTCTCTCAAAGTTTGAACTTACAGTAAAATAAAGCACAAATCTAGATAGCATCACAACTCCAATACTTATTTTCTTTATTTCTCCACTGTATAAAATATAGTCGGGAGTACTTTTCTTCTATAAGGTCGTAAAATAACTGGGTCGGGTATGCATAGGCGTATCAAAAGGCTAAACATATGCATAGTGAATATGGATTTTAGACATAGGTTCACTTAAATATTTACGGTAATTCCTACAAAATTTCGAGTACAGTACAAAATTTTAAAGCTAAGTTGTTGCCACGTCCAATTTTATTATTTAAATATCCGGATAAATTAGTAAAAAAAAATAATAACTAAACCTTAGGTTTACACAAAAAACAGATTATTGGGTTCATTTTTTTAAAAAATATCCTTGAGCTAGCCGACGTTTAAGAACGCAAATTTTTAAGTCATGGATCATTATATGTAGGTAAATCTGGTAAAGTTTAAAAATTAAACAGAAGTTCTTAAGCTTAAGAATATATTACCCGTAAAATAACTTACAAGTTTTTATGTCTCTAATTTCATAAAATCGAAATTTAAACTTAACAACTTTTGTAATGTGCGACCGACCAATCCTAAGATTTTCGGAAGTTTAAATACATAAAAACTTCACTAGATACTGATTTTGGTTATATTGATTTATGTTGTCTACAAAAATACTCTTTTAAGATAATTTTTTAAGATAATTACATCTTTGTTCAATGTTTTTGTTTTAAAATAGAAAAAACAAAAAATCTAGATCTATTACAAAATATCTCTACTTTCTGAGTTGCCAAAAACCAAATCGATTATAGTATTTAAATTTAAATATCAAAGTTTTATCACATCTATAACCCATTTGGGTTTTTAAGTTTACAGTACAAATTATGAACGCTCTACGCTTGTTATGTAATAAAAACGAAACCATGAGCACAACAGGAAAAACTAATAAGTAACTCATATATTATTTAAACTGTGCTTAAGTTGATTAAAAATACATATAGTATTTTACATTTAAAATAGAACCTGCGAGCTTTACCTATTGCCGATGACGTGTTAGAACACTCGGATACAGATTACATTTTCAGGTTATCTAATTCTAAAAATTTTAAAAATCCTATTCCAAATGTCTCAATAATTCATTTTATATTATTTAATTCTTTTTAAACAAATAACTAGTTCCGAAAGAAAGACACAGAAAAGGAAAAAAGCAAGCAGATTTATATGATAGGGTTAAGGCTGATCAAATAATGAGCATGCCTCAGGACAGGATAGTCCCCAGGTATAACTTTGCGAGAAACTTTCGAGTAGAAATACTGGAAAGGGACTCATGGAAGAATGGCCCTCCCATCCAAGGGGAGTCCATCTGGTATACCGATGGCTCAAAGACTCAGAAGGGCACAGGGTCAGGTATATATAGTAGAGCACACAGGACAGAAGTCCAACTAAGTCTAGGTGCGTATGCCGCAGTGTTTCAGGCTGAAGTAATGGCCATACAACACTGTGCAACGGAGATCGTAAGTCAGGGTATAACGGGTAAAACCGTAGTCATATACTCGGACAGCCAAGCAGCTCTAAAGGCGATAGTCTCAGCACAAATAAGCTCACAGCTGGTGTGGGACTGCGTTGGGGCCCTGACACATGCCGCTAGTCAAAATTTTCTGAAACTGGTATGGATACCAGGATACTCAGGGTTTCGGGGCAATGAGAAGGCTGATGAATTGGCCCGTGCGGGAGCTAATACTCCAATGATTGGCCCGGAACCATTCGGCGGAGTTGCTAATACATTCAGAAAGGCAGCCATTGAGAAATGGAGGCTAGAAAAGGCCTAGGAGTGGTGGAAAAAATCACCGGGCAAGCGACAAGCCAAACTCTTCATAAAGGGATACTCGGCGAAGTTTACTGGAGAGCTGCTATCGGCGAAATGATGTCAGAATGATTGTCAGTCTCTTGATAGGATATTGTAGGCTCAGAAAACACATGAGTCAGCTAAACTTAGCAGATGAAGACATTTGTCGATACTGCCAAGAGGAAGAGGAAACTTCATTTCATGTCCTATGCCAATGTGAAGGCCTTGCAAGGACGCGGTATCTATCACTGGGAGAGGAGAAACCGGCTGCTCCAAGTTATGCGGAGTAGCCACTGTCAAGGCTATTAAGTCTCATTAAGAGGGCAGAGCTGGACAAGGTGCTCTAATCCTACTCCACAGATAATGGGTGTTCACAATAGATCTGCAAAGGTCGCAGTGATATAGGCTAACAGCCAACCCAAAAAATATCTATCTATCTATCTAAGACACAGAAATAAAGAAGAAGAAATAAAAAGAGAATAACTGACAGAAGCAATTAAGTGGCTAAAAATGGGAAAAGCAGAAATAATTAAAAATGTGAAAGAGGAAGTAACATTGTTATTACTGAAATTACTAAACATGGCATGGAAAGAGGGGAAAATATATGAAGATTGGAAAGTAGTTTTATTGTTATATAAACAACTGGATCGTAAGAACTGTGCTAACTACAGGGGATTACTTTGTTTTCAACAACGTTGATGGTGTATGAGAAGATCTTAGATAAAAAACTAAAAACAATTAGAAATCATTGGCTTAACCAAGTCTTAAATGGTTTCTTAAAATGCAGAGGCAAGTAAGATCATATTTTTTTATTAAACAAATAAAGGAAAAGACCTCTAAAAGACCGCAAAATAGTTGCGCTTTTCTTGCTTTTATAGACCATGAAAAAGCTTTTAATAGAGTCCCAAGGGATAAGGTGTGGGAGAGCCTTTAGAACAAAATTTATAACCAAAAATTAATATGTGAACCACGTTATAAGCAGAAAATCCGTCCAGTACTTTTTGAGTCTATTGCGAACAGGCAGACAGACAGACTTGGTAGGGGACTTTGTTTTATAATATGTAAGGATAAAAGGATCAACAAAGCGTTATCAACATTTTACGTTTAAAACAAAAGTTTTTTTATCAAGCTGTAGATATTAAGAAAAACTAAATTAAATGTATACAAACTCATGTTCAGACCAATATTGACGTATCGAAGTGAAACCTAGACCATAACACAAAGACAGTAGAGCAAAAAACAACCTACGGAGATAAATATCTTAGACGAGTTAAAGGAGTAACGGGGAGACATAGACAGCCAGACTTGACGGGGGACTTTGTTTTATAATATGTAAGGATAAAAGAATCACCAAAGCGTTTTCAACATTTTACGTTTAAAACAAAAGTTTTTTATCAAGCTGTAGATATTAAGAAAAACTAAATTAAATGTATACAAACTTATGTTCAGACCAATATTGACGTATCGATGTGAAACCTAGACCATAACACAAAGACACTAGAGCAAAAAAACAAGCTACGGAGATAAATATCTTAGACGAGTTAAAGGAGTGACGGGGAGACATAGACAGCCAGACTTGACGGGGGACTTTGTTTTATAATATGTAAGGATAAAAGGATCAACAAAGCATTTTCAACATTTTACGTTTAAAACAAAAGTTTTTTTATCAAGCTGTAGATATTAAGAAAAACTAAATTAAATGTATACAAACTCATGTTCAGACCAATATTGACATATCGATGTGAAACCTAGACCATAACACTAAGACAGTAGAGCAAAAAACAAGCTACGGAGATGAAATATCTTAGACGAGGAGACATAGAAAAAAACATACAAATTAGGAAACAGTTAGATATACAACCTCTATCCGCTGTGGGTAGCGATGAGTTCGCCACCTACTGGATTCTATGCAAAGCCAAAGCAAGCTCAGGTCAAAATATTAGTTCAATTGAACCCTTACTTACTTTTCCACCTGCAGGGCATCAATCCGTTTTTTATTGTTTAAAAAAACATATTTATTCATCACTTGATTTTAAAATCGAGAAATCGAATTCAATTTAACTATTACCTTATTTAGTGATGGACAGTAGATAATGGTGTCCATTTTTTTCTTCTACAAATCGACGAGTGCCGTCACCGAAGGAATTAAAGAATCCTACTAGATTTACTAAAAAGCAATTACTTTTTATTTAAAAATCACATTACTTCATGTCATCTACAGTTACACGCTACTTTTAAATTGAGCCTGTTTTGGCTTCGCTACCCACAGCGTATATATATATATATATATTAAAGGCCAAAAAATATTCTCTCCGTCTATGTAGTCTGACATAATACTTCTACACATATATTTTTCCTTTTCTTCAAGTACATATCCAGTCTCTCTGTCCTAAAACTTTATTCGCTAATGTGGCAATAAAAGTTTTACAGTCATCTTATTTGAATAACGGCTACGAATATAACGTTTATATGACGTGAAATTAAAATAAATTTGTTCGCAAATACATTTTATAAAGCTTATTTTAAACGAAAGTGAAAAGATTGTATCGTAACGTTTTTTTAAATTATTAGGTATTACTTGCGTATACTAAAAGAAAATCAGGATACAATGAAAGAATGTTGGCTTGAGTTTAATAATATTAAAATCGCATGCGCCAACAAACCTATAGATATGAGTAGTGTTAAGAAAATCAGTAGATTAAAGATTTTTAAAGAAAAAATTTTTTTGAATTGTTTTTCTGTTGGCATTGTTTCGTAATCCAGGTCCATTTTCAAACATTGGTCAATTACATTCGTATACAGACCTTAATTAATGCACATAAATCTTCTGTGTTCATTACCTTTTACAGAACTCACTAAATTAATCTGGCACTACTTTTTTTTATTTGTAAAATGTAGTTTTGTAGCTGTTGCCGAAAACTTACAGTATTACAGTATTACTGTTTGTAATTTAAATTACAAAAATGTCCAAAATCTTTTTTATATTATCATGAACTTTCTTTAAATTTTAAAAAAGTCTCATCTTGTCAGATATACTTAAAATGTTTAAAGATTTGCTGATTATAACACAAAATTGCATCGACGTATAATTAGAACTTATTTTTTTAATAACTTATTTACGTTAATCTTGTAAGAATTGTGAAATACTATAAAATTATTATTTTCTGTTACCTAATGCTTGATGTTAAAGCTAGAATAGCAAAATGATAATCTACAAAACTTATTGACGTACGGAATAGAAGTATCTATACATGAAGACAAAAACAATTTAAAACACGTGCTGAGGATGGCCAAAATCTAAACAGTGAAAAGAAAAGCAGGATAAACAGAATGAGAAACAGAACAAGGCGAAATATAAGATATTTTGTAAGGGACGTCAGCACAAGAGGCAGTGCTATAATGATATTGGATAATGGAATAGAATAGAATTTCAAATAACGCCCTACAAAATAAACTATCGATGGATTTTCTAAAGTATAAGAAGAAGAAAAAAATAGGTTTATACCTAACTTTTGAAATTCATAACTAAATACTTAGTAGTAGTAGTATTTACGTCTTTACTGTCTAATTATTAAAGCAAATACAAATCTTGAAATTCACAATTTCTTTATGTAAAAACGAATCTTAAGGACTTACTTCACAGCGTTAGAATTTTTTAATCAAAAATTTATGGACCTTGAAAAAATTTTATTTTTATTTTATAACTGCTTTGTTTAATTTCTGTTTAATTAAGAAATAAAAATTCATTAAATGTCTTGTTGTTCTACTTATGTTTTTATTTTCCACATTGTAAAATCTAATTTATAATTTAAATTGCATAATTCAAATTACTAACCGTGTTCATTGACTAAAGAAATCATGTTAATGACTAACCTTAAATGGACTGTAGCTCTACAAATATTAAAGAAAAAGCGTGCAGGTAATCATTTAATGTAAAAAATAATTAAGCTTATTATCTAAAGTATTGTACCGAATACAGTAACAGATGGGTGTCACACACCACCTTGATTTAACTGACCGTATATCACACACTTCCTTAATTGTTTAAGTGTTTTACAGCAACTTATCTTAACCATCTTTGGGACTTGGGGGACGTGGGAAGTCTGGCGTTGACTATGGGGGTAGTTTCACTTTTGAGCCTTTTTTCAATATGAAAAATTCTATATTTTGAAAGCTACCTCTGTGCCAAGATTTAGATGAATATATCCCTTAAACTTCATAACGTACTTGAGGGAGTATTTTGAGAATTCGGGGTGGCGGGACGTGTAGGGTCTGGGGTTGATTTTGGGTGGTTCTCCCATTGAGACTTTTGATCAGAATGCTAAAAGCTCCCTCTGTGCCAAGTTTCAGATGAATATAACGCTTAAACATCATAACGTACTTTAGGGTGCATTTTAAGATTTCGGGAGGCGTGGGAGGTCTGGGGTTGATTTGGGGGGGGGGGGTTGCGCCTATTTGGAGTTTTGAACAGCGTACTGAGAGCTTCCTCTGTGCGAAGTTTCAGCAAATTTAATCGGGGGCACAACTTCATAAGGTTTGTGAGATGTCTTTAACTCTGTTAAAATGGAAATTTGCTTTCCACAACACCATAGTCTTACAGCTGAAAAAAAAAGAGTAAAAACACCGGTTTATAGATAAAATATATTTATATGTTCATACTAACATAAACAAAATCCTCAAGGTTGTAGTTTTTCAGTTATCGATACAACAAGTTAAGACGGATATTGTGTGTAGTTCATGCCTCCCAGCTATAAGAAAGAGTAGTATAGCTCTATATTTTATTTCTGGTAAAAAAAGAATACATTATTATCGTTGTATTCTTATCCAGAACTTTAGTGTAAATAAAATGTAAAATTTAATAGCAGGAAATATCGTTGTTAAATAGCTAAAACTATTATTATCATTTGCATACATTCCCAGTTGTGCATTAAAATGTAAACGTTCCCTATTTTTTAAAATTCCATACAAGTTCAAACCATTATTAGAGTTGTCTCTTATTCTAAAAAGTACAAGTGAGGGTAAAAACCTCTTACTAACACTCACACATACTGTCGTGTAGCTGTAGCTTCTGGAAAGTTTTAAACGCGCTGACAAAATAGAATAAAAAGGGAAAATACGTGTCCGACCCCAGAAATAAAGATCAGTCAAATTCCTTTGCCCAGGGGAAGGGACTCCAGAAATTTAATATAGAGGGAGTGTTGGGAATTTCTAAAAAGTTGCCAAAGTGTATGGAGAGACGCGAGAGGAGTGAGTTCGAGTTCGAGAGCTCTCAGTCATGACAAAGAGAATGATAGTATTGAGTTAGAAATATTTTTAAAATCGGTTTTTAGCAGTAACAAAAGAGATGTACGTAAATCAAACATCAAATAAAATATTAAATATTGAGCTAATTTTAGGGAAATCAGTTTCACAGCTTTATTGATATTTACTCCAAGCAGGTTACAACTGACTTTTTAAATCAAAAAATTGTAAAAATTTAAAAATCTGTGGAAAGATTATTTTAACAAAGCAATTAAGGAAAACCGATCAAATCTTGTATTTTTATTATTTTCGGTGTAGGATCTTACTGCTTTTGATTTTTTTTTTGTTTATGGTTTCTCTCTCGTTTATCCCCTGCCCGGTTCTTATTATTTTTGTTAAGATTCTCAATTATACTATTTGGCTTACAATTCTTTCAGGTTTCATTATAGTATTGAAACACTTATGGGGGATTTAACACAATTATTCACGAAATTGTAAAAATACACAGAACTCTGCTGAAATATGTCCAAACACTTTTACATTGACAATAACAATTTATTAACTATTTAAACTCCCATTAACTGCCCATACATCCCCATTTATAGAACAAATGAACATTCTAGACTTTATGAGAAACATGATCGAACTTAATCAGTACACACTAGAAAGAGTGAGAATATTCTAGAATACCCTAAAAACCCAATAAGTAAAGATCCTTTCCTTATTCGGTTACCCCGTTACAGTATTCTATTAATACTTTATTAATTTATTTTGTAAATATTCTTTATCGAAGAAATAATATGTTTAATAAAATATTATTTACTTTATGTTCTTATTTATCTTCTATACTTATAATAAATCTGTAGAGAGGTCAATTCTGTACATAAAATAGATTTCCAGAATAACTATCAGGGGGTGGTTAGGGATCGATACTGATGCCAAATATGCAATCAGTAAAATTTTTGTCCGTCTGTCTGTCTGTCTGTCTGTCTGTCTGTCTGTCTGTCTGTCTGTCTGTAAAACCGCTATAGAAACAAAAACTACTCGACGGATTTTCACGAAACTTGGTACAATTATTTTTCATACTCCTGTGCTGGTTATAGTATACTTTTTATCACGCTACAATCAATAGGAGCAGAGCAGTGGAGGGAAATGTTGGGAAAACGGGAGAAGTTACTCTATTTTTTAAGCTTCCGTCACGTGTGCAACCTTAATGGTTAAAACTATACAGAAATCATCTTATTTGTATAATTTGGAGGTCAACTGTGAACGGATTTTACAAAATTTCACCCACAAGGGGAGTTGCGGGGGCGTGAAAAATAAAAAAAAAAAAAATTAAAATCTATAGGTCCTACAGGTTTAAAACTTTGCAAAATAGTCATTTTTATAATTTGGAGGTCAACTGTCAACGGATTTTACAAAATTTTACCTACAGGGGGGGTTGCGGGGGCGTGAAAAAAAAAATTAAAATCCATGAGTCCTACAGGTTCGAAACTTATTATTTTTATAATTTTGTGGTCATGTGTGAACGGATTTTACGAAATTCCACCCACAAGGGAGGTTGCGGGGGCGTGAAAAAAAATTAAAAACTATAAGTCCCACAGGTTTGAAACTGTGCAAAATAGTTATTTTTATAATTTTGAGGTCAATTGTGAACTAATTTTACGAAATTTCACCTACAGGCCACAAGGGGCGTTGCGGGGGCGGGAAAAAAAAATTTAATTTAAAACCTATAATTCCTACATGTTTTAAACTTTGCCAAACAGTTATTTCTATCATTCGAAGGTCATTGTGAACGGATTTTGCGAAATTCCACCCACAAAGGGGCTTGCGGTGGCGTAAAAAATAATCTATACATATAATAAAACTGTAGAAATGAAAATTCTGTACATTAAAGATATTTAAAAATAATTAACGGTGGGTGTTACTACATCGATATAGAACCCAAAAATGAGGTTAGATTTTTTTTGTCTGTCTGTCCGTATGTTTGTGCGCGCATAACATTAAAACTACTGATCCGATTCGATTGCGGTTTTCAAAGATGTATTTTTCTCTCAGCTTAACATCTGGTATACAAAAATTTCTCCCCCCACCCCTTTAACGAATTCGGGGGAGAAATTTTTATATAACAATCAACACGCCACGCGAACTACGTCGCGGGTACAGCTAGTAAAATAATATTAAGGATATGAAATTGTAAAATTTTACAGGATAATATAAATATAAGCAAACTTTACTTTTTATGTACATTTTTAATATTTTATAAAAAAAAAATACTTGATTAATTTTACATTTTCACGGAAACTTGCCAGAAATAAAGGACATTTTGGGTATCTTTTACGGATTCTACTTTCATTATGCCTTGACATAGAAGGTTGACTGAATCGAGAAACACGGAAAAAGGAATTTTTATTCACATACCTACACATAATAATAGACTAAATGCAAATTTAAATAATGTATATATTATACAAAAAGAATTATGGTCGAATTTCTACCTCTGAACGACCACTATGTAGGTAATATTTATTCAAAAAACGATTTAGATGATTTTATTCTTTTTATATAACATAGTTTTTACACTGTTGTGCAAAAACCAAAATTGTTTACAAAACATGAGTAAAATGAGAGGTAAAATTCAAAAGATTACGATGTGTGTAAGCTATGTAATGAAACTGGCAACTTTGCGCCCAATCTGGCAACGTTGCTTAGCATTTAATGCAATTTTTGTAATTGTTTCTATGTGGTGATTAGGATAAACCTTATCTGTTATAAGAAAAAATAAGTCAAATTACTGTGAGGAATTTTGTACTATCAAATCAATACTTCAGCACTTATAGAGATATGTAATAAGTTTCAAATTGTTTTTTTGGTGGTTTAAGATATTCTCAGAAGGAAAAGAGTGGATTAAAGATAAAAAACAATAAAATTAAATGAATTGAGGTGTTTGATTGTCGACCAGATTAATAGAAGGAGAAGTCAATTGCACTTATCTATTCAAATAATCTGCAATTTAGGTAGCGTGTCATACTTGGTAACGACTATTTGAGTGCAACCTGCAAACAAGTGGCAAATTTTAATATTTTCAAGTTTCATAAAGGCACGAAAGCGCTGATTGAGTATATTGATTAGTTTTTTGTTGCTCGTTCACAAAGATTTGGGCCCTCAAGATCAAAATAAAGCTTGAAATATTTTTTTTATTTCATTCTGCTATTCATGTTTTCTTTCCATCTTTTTAATCCTAGCTTTTTCGAATCCTTCTTCATCTTCTTTTTTCTTTTGCTTTTTGGTCCTGCTCTTTTTTTGTGCTCACTGTGAGAATTTTTAGACCATTGTGTTGGACCTATCTCGATGTGTTGGACAATCTCTTGAGGTGTTCTAACTACCTGGGTCTGTATGCCTTTATCACGTTTAAAAATCTGGGCAGCTTATACAATGCTTGTAATTCACTATTGTGTTTTTTAATCCATATGTTTTTTTTCTCCATTCATTTTTCTATCTAATATTTATATTTTTTTTTCACTTCTTAACAAGATTTGAACAAAACTTTTTTTTAAATGATTAAAAACGCTATTTGTCTAAAGGGCATAGACGAAACAGGTTGTAGATGGATAGACCGCATGCTAAAAATCGTATGTTAGTTATATTCAACATTGATAAGAATCACACTGTCGTCAAGGATAACTAGGGACTCCCATTGTTTAGTAATGAACGAGCTGAGTAAGACTCAACAATAAGATGAAGTGAGTTATAAAGACTTGGTCATCTTAACTTATGGAAAATTTATTACTACATTTAGAGATAAAAGGAATGACTCTTAAACTTGTGTTGATATTTTATTCAAAGCTTACTTGGAATCCTGATCTTGAACTCACATCAAGAGAACGATAACCATATTTATGATTAATAAACGAAATATTAGTAGACGCATTTTTTGCCTGTAAATAAATCTTTTAGTTTTTTCGTTGCCTTATTCGCCTCAATTTACTTTTTGTATCTTTATTTTTCCTTTTAAAATAAAAACTTCACATCAAACGACGTCATTTAGAATCATATTAAACGGCTCTAAGCAAATAGTTAAAGCCTCTTTCAGTATTTGGGTTTCAGTACTGCTGTAAGAAATGTAAAACCGTCTCCAGCGCTGTGTGGGTTTTTAGTGAAATAATTTTGAGGAAGACCGTATAAAAATATAATTTTTTTTAAACATACAAAAAATCCGTTTTATTATATAACTTACACATTTCTTATATAAATTATTACATCAATATGAATGTCCAAGGTTTTAAAAGTTAATTAAGAGTATCTATAGAAGCTAAAAGTAAAGAAATGATAAAAAGGACCACAAAAATAATTAAAAATTGTTATTTTTTTTTTAAATTTAATAAAAATTATCTGTAACAAATTTTTACAATTTTTCACGATTTTTTAGTTTATTTTATTTTTTTCACTTTGTAAGATTTTAACCATTTTAAGATTTTTTAAAATTTTATATTTCCTTTTTTTTCATTTATCCATTCGCTGCTTACGTAAACCCGCGATCGTTATTTCCTGTAACAAGGGAAGGGGTGTAACCATTGAATAAACAGTATGTAGGTTTTTTAATTTTTTTTCGATTATTTTTTAGTTCTTTACGATGTTTTTGAATTTTAATATATTATTTAATTCCTACTATGGTTTTTTATTTATGGTTATGTATGTATGTATGTATGTATGGTGTTAGAGGTAACAGATACACCTGCGACCTATAAGATCTATTGTGTCCCCCTTTTCTTGCTATATTTCTGATGATTCCTCAGACTTATAGCAGCTCTTCTAGTCCTATCTTCCTTAGAAAGTTTAGGATATCATTGGGTTTTAAATTATGTAGTTCTTCCCTTTCTTTTTCGTATGACCCTAGGTATTTGACCCTAGAAGTACTTAATGCCATGCATTCTGAAAGTATGTGTATTGAGGTTTCATCCTCTACCTCACAGAATCTGCAGTTTGCTTCATCTACTAATCCTAGTTTCTTCATGTGTCCTCTTAATCGACAGTGACCGGTTAGTATTTCTGTTATAATTCGGTGGTTTTTCTTACTCAGGTTAAGACAGCTGTGAGATCTCTTCTGGTTATAGTTTCCCAGGAGCGTCTTCGATTGTCTTAGTCCTTCTAGATCATTCCAGTACTTGGATTTTTCGCTATCCATTTTTTTCTTTAGTTTTTCTAAGATTGTACTACTGCTGATTCCACAGGATGGTTCTGGTCCCAGGTATGGGGTTTCAGCTCCTTTTTTTTCCAGCTTGTCTGCTGTTTCATTTCCTTCTATTCCTACGTGTCCTGGAACCCATAGGAGGGTAACAGTGTTATTCTGTCCTAGTTCATTTAATTTGCCTAGGCATTCCCAGACCATCTTTAAACTGATTATATCTAAGTTCAGAGCTTTAATGGCTGCTTGACTATCTGACATGATTACAATCTTCTGTCTACGATAGTTCCTTTCAATGTTAAATTCTATACATCTTTCGATGGCACGAATTTCCGCTTGAAAGATGCTTGGGTACGTACCCAAGCTTTCTGAGTATTTGGTTCTAGGTCTAAAAACCCCTGCTCCTGTTCCTTTATCTGTCTTGAAGCCGTCCGTATACCATTTTATGTCGTTTTGGCTTAGCCCCAATATGGTGTTTTCGTCCCATTCAGATTTGCTTCCCAGTTTAGTGTTAAATCTTCTTACAAAGTTAAATTTCTTTGGCATGGGGCATTTCCCAAGTTTGGTCAAGTTGGAGTGATCGAGGTTTTTCCTTGATTATTCCTTCTTTGATCATTCTATATATTGTTTTCTTCCTAGCATTTTCTAATTGAATATACAGTGGCGAGAGATTTAGTATTACTTCCATTGCAGCAGTGGGACATGAACTCTTTGCTCCAGTGATACATGCACAGGCTAGTCTCTGAATCTTTGAGAGGTTTGTCCTCGTAGTGATCAGATTAGCTCTCGTGCCCCAAGCTACTGCCCCATATGTGATGATAGGTCTCACTATTGCTGTGTACATCCATTGCAATGTCTTTGTATTTATGGTTAAACATCTAACTTTTTTTAAATATTTTTCCGATATTTGCGTTTTTTCCGGTTTTTTCTTAACATTTTTATTATTTTAAATTTTAACAGACTTTTCAAATTTTTTAATTTTGTTTTCTATTTCTTTGATGTTATTTAGAACATTTTCTTTATCTTATTAATACCGCGCTAATAGTCTATTCAAGATCCAGATCCAGAGTAAATATATTTCTGTTGATTCAAATATTGGGATTTATTTTTGATCAGAAGCTTAAAAAAATCCAATTTGAAACGGTGCTTGAAATTAAGTAAACCTTTAATAAAAATCGCTATAATTATTTCCTGCAACAAGAGAAGGGGGTGCGACAATCGCTTCGAATTTCTCACCCCATCAAGAGCGGGGCGCGAAAACTTATTGAAAACTAATCCAAATTTATTACACGTAAAATTTTAAAAGGATCTGGATCCCACTTAATTCTAAAAGCTACGAACGGCCCAAAGATTATGCTTCAGTCACGTTCCGGTTAAGACAGTGACGGGTTTCTAGGGGAAAATTTTCTTTTTACATATAATTCAACTCCTTGTTCAATCATTTTATTCACAGTAATGGTTATTTACTTGATGTGATTATAATTCAGATTAAAAAAAAACTTTCTTTGAGTAAATTTGACAAATTTTATGATTTCTTTAAGAAAATGTTTTTATATAATCATAGTAATGAATAAAACGGTAGTAATAATAATTATTATAGTCATAAAATTAACTTATAAAAAAGTAACTGAAGATTTTACCACGATTGAAAAAATGTAACATAAAATGAGATAAATACAAACCCACTTATAATATGTATAAAAAAGAAATAAAAAACCCAATTTTTTAACTATATTTAGAACTATTGGTTACACACAGATTCTTTAGCAGAAAGTTCTTCAAGTTCTTCAAAAAAAAATTACAAAAAATGAGTGTGGCAGTCAGTGGGACTGCCGGCAGAAGTTATACTTCTATGCACATGCCCGGATTCATAAATTTGTATGCGAATAATTTAGCAAAATCATTATATGATATTCGTGGTTAGCGACCTCAAAAACCTCCACAAAAACCGAGTGCACACTCTTTTTGTATCTAATTTGCATAATATTCCTGGAGACGAGGTCCATCTTAAGCACCAGGTGTTTCGAAGACCATCGTCATTATTATAATCGTATTTAGCGACTCAAAAAACCACTGAGTACCAGGTGTGCACTGATTTCGTACAGAATTTACATTAAACCCTAGGAGAAGAGGTAAATACCCTAGGCACCAAGTGCCGCGGAGACTTTCGGAATCGTGATAGTCGTGTACAGCGACCCCAAAATCCCCGAGTTTATAAATTGAACCCATTTTTAGCAATACTTACCGAATTGTAAGTTTTTCTTTCATTGTCTGTTCGGAATGCACTTTTCGAATGCAGAAATGCAATTTCCCATTTTTACATTATAAAATATAGCGACAAATTTCCTGATACTTTAACGATCCAATGCAAAAAAACGCATTCCGATCCATTTTACGTTACAAAAATCATTACATATGTAATGGTGTGTCGGTAAAAACAAAGATGAAATATTTACCACATGATTATTTGACAGATTATTTTAGCATTTTATATTAATAATACTATTCAGTAATGAGTATTGTATTGTAGTCTAAAGTACCGTCACATGGTTGCAGTATATTCTGCTCTATGCTTTTAAGGTTGTTGGCTACATAAACAGACTTTTTACGAATAGTCGAGGAAATAAACTAAAACCTCTGAATTTTGTAACGTAAAATGGATCGGAATGCGTTTTTTTGCATTGGATTCGTTAAAGTATCAGGAAATTTGTCGCTATATTTTATAATGTAAAAATGGGAAATTGCATTTCTGCATTCGAAAAGTGCATTCCGAACAGACAATGAAAGAAAACTTACAATTCGGTAAGTATTGCTAAAAATGGGTTCAATTTATAAACTCGGGGATTTTGGGGTCGCTGTACACGACTATCACGATTCCGAAAGTCTCCGCGGCACTTGGTGCCTAGGGTATTTACCTCTTCTCCTAGGGTTTAATGTAAATTCTGTACGAAATCAGTGCACACCTGGTACTCAGTGGTTTTTTGAGTCGCTAAATACGATTATAATAATGACGATGGTCTTCGAAACACCTGGTGCTTAAGATGGACCTCGTCTCCAGGAATATTATGCAAATTAGATACAAAAAGAGTGTGCACTCGGTTTTTGTGGAGGTTTTTGAGGTCGCTAACCACGAATATCATATAATGATTTTGCTAAATTATTCGCATACAAATTTATGAATCCGGGCATGTGCATAGAAGTTATACTTCTATGCACATGCCCGGATTCATAAATTTGTATGCGAATAATTTAGCAAAATCATTATATGATATTCGTGGTTAGCGACCTCAAAAACCTCCACAAAAACCGAGTGCACACTCTTTTTGTATCTAATTTGCATAATATTCCTGGAGACGAGGTCCATCTTAAGCACCAGGTGTTTCGAAGACCATCGTCATTATTATAATCGTATTTAGCGACTCAAAAAACCACTGAGTACCAGGTGTGCACTGATTTCGTACAGAATTTACATTAAACCCTAGGAGAAGAGGTAAATACCCTAGGCACCAAGTGCCGCGGAGACTTTCGGAATCGTGATAGTCGTGTACAGCGACCCCAAAATCCCCGAGTTTATAAATTGAACCCATTTTTAGCAATACTTACCGAATTGTAAGTTTTCTTTCATTGTCTGTTCGGAATGCACTTTTCGAATGCAGAAATGCAATTTCCCATTTTTACATTATAAAATATAGCGACAAATTTCCTGATACTTTAACGAATCCAATGCAAAAAAACGCATTCCGATCCATTTTACGTTACAAAATTCAGAGGTTTTAGTTTATTTCCTCGACTATTCGTAAAAAGTCTGTTTATGTAGCCAACAACCTTAAAAGCATAGAGCAGAATATACTGCAACCATGTGACGGTACTTTAGACTACAATACAATACTCATTACTGAATAGTATTATTAATATAAAATGCTAAAATAATCTGTCAAATAATCATGTGGTAAATATTTCATCTTTGTTTTTACCGACACACCATTACATATGTAATGATTTTTCCCATTTAACTCTACACAATCTTTTTCTACAGAGTGTACGAATAGAAACTTACTTCATATTAAAAAAATAATTTCCCACCGAAAAATGTGTCCTCAAACTTCTACGTCTCTGATGAGCAGTCTGACTATCACTTCCTCTGTCTAGTAGTCTCTAATAAAATAAATAACAAGATTCGCGTAGAATGCAACGAGTTGATCCCATTGTGAACAAAAAACGACTATAAAACGTGTAAAAAGAAAAATCTAGAATCATCAAACATTTTTACGATCTCCAACGATAGATCACCCAAACAGAACTAATATAAGTAAATCAAATGTTAGAGTAGAAAATTGCTTTCTTTTTATTATATCTTTGGGTTATTAAGTCGTTAAAATATTGGACATTTTAGGACCTATTAAAATATCATAGTAGTAAATATTTTAAAACAAAGAGAAGTAAACAATTAATAAATATATAATAAAATACTGATCAGTAAAATACGGAACAGATGAACATTTGAAAATGAAGTTATAATATATAAATAAATATTTTTAGACGAAGAATTAAACCCATAAGTACACAAAAAGATGTAGAAAAGGTTGTAATTGTAATCCTTAAAAATAAATATTCTTGTCGCAGAAGTAAAAGAACAATTAGAAAAATAATACGAAGCATTGCCTGACATATATAATGTATATAAGTATACAAAAGAGTCATTTGTTTATATAAAAGCCTTTTTTAGAAATACATTCTATAACAAGTTAATTAAATGTTTTAAATTGCCCAGTTCTTAAATACAGAGTAAAACGTTGTACAATGAGTCTAAGAGCTATGATAAAAACCACTCGAGGTGTCTATAGAAAATGAAACTTTTATACATACAGGAATAAACTGTAGCGGGGTCATGTCTGTGTGTGTCTCCTTATGCGCGATAGACTCTAAAGCAGAGGTTCCCTAAGTGGTCCAGGTGAACCACCAGGGGTCCACGTGCGACTGGACAAAGGTCTACGGTAGCGTTAGCAAAAAATGTGGCTTCACAATTCGCGGGGCCACGAAAATTTATCTG